>JAVDOI010000013.1:4689716-5893847 GCA_032191485.1 Leptoclinus maculatus
AGGTCGCCGGCCAGGTCACCCCCCCCCCCTCCACACACACACACACACACACACATACTGGGAAATATACAAACCATTAGGTGCTCATACGCACCTGATTGACTGATATGACCGACTGAAGCCCAAAATGTTTTTTCTGCTCGGGATTAACACAGAACACAACGCATAAACATTTGAAATTCCTGAGTGGCAGTTTTCCCACTCATCTAAACTTTTGCAATACTGAACATGTCTTTTGACAAGAGCTGCCAGTTCTTAACCTGAGGGGACAACTGTTCTCCAGAAGAGATCGTAACGCCGGTCAAACACCTGCAGTATTTGAGGCCTGCAGGGGTTCGTCTCTGTCGGATACTTTCAATAAACCCGACTGGGTGCCCCTCGTATCTAGGAACTGTCGGAGCTGTCCGCAAATGAGTGGGCTTTAAGATAAGTAATCAAGATTGGGGCCCATAAATAAAGTGATCTTTGTACCGAGATGCCCCTGGTCCTTTCAGTCTACCTGCTGACGTCTGATTAGTTCAAATGAGCGAATTCGGTTAAATTTAATTCACTTTTCTGTCAGGCCACAGGGAGAAAAGAAAAGAAAGGGAAAGTCAGCACCAGTGATCAGAGAAAGAGGCATGCACACAGACACACATAATACAGCTGAGGAGGGATTAGTGTCAAATGCTACAACTATTGTACATACAGTATCTCTTTGCGGAGGCCTTGGCAGAGTTCCCATAGGCAGCTACTATAGAACAGGGCTTTGGGTGGGTGCCATGTTTTGACAGTGAGGGATGGGGACGACCATGCAGCAGCTGTGGGTCTCAGTCACAGGGCAGGAGCGGGAGGTATAGGGTTCACTGGGTGATGCTGCGGTTGTAAGGGGCTCAACCCGCTTCCTGCTGGGGGCCAGGACGGATTTATGATCCGGCAAAAGTCAATGTTAAAGCAGGATGTTCTGTGGAGCCAGAAACTTGGGGCGCGGAAATTATCTGCATGTGTCTGCCATGCTGTTATAACAGTTTGAGCATATACTGAACTATAGCACTGTCAACACCTCACCGCACAGATTTAAAGCAGCGTGTTTTGGTACATTGTCACCATCTGTGGTGGCAAGAAGTAATCGCATGTTTGCATTAATTTGTCTCTCCAACTGGACTTCCTAAATCATATTTCATTGGGTCACCACCACTACCTTAAACAATACGCTCAACAACAAGCTAATGGTTCCCAACATACAAGAATCTTTGGGTCAATATTCACGGTTGTCTTTTATCGATTTCTATCATTTGGGCTTTTTGTTTGCTTCAGACAGATTTGTTATGTAACTTTAAAGTAAGTAAAGAAAGTATTGCAATATTTATAAATATACAGTATTACGAACTGGGTATCTGTGTGACTTTGCCAGAAAAAAACGGTGTACTACAGTTGTTCTTCATTATATACACACACAAACTATGAACCCACAATTCTGAAAAAATAGCATGTAATAGTATGGAATTTCGGCCGACGAAGCCCATGACTCCAGACTCCGCACAATCTCTAAATTTAGCAATTCTTAAGTAAACCAGGACTGACATACTAAGGGAAGTAAATAAATCTTACAGGCTACAAGTGGAAAAGCATCAGGAGCAATACCCCTAACGTTCAAACCAACAGACAACTGCAGTGTAGTCTCAAAAGAATTAACCAGAAAAAAGAAATAAAAACCAGCTATGGACACAAAGGCATGAAACTTCTTTTAAAATCAACAGAAGAATAAAACATCAACAAAGCAGACAGCATGGACATGTACGCTATAAACAAAATTAACTCCACAGCCACATACATAGCAACAAAGCAGAGAGTGCACTTTTTTTACGTACTGGCTAGCGCGCATAGGCGCAACGTTGTAGCGCATGCGCGCTAGGCCAGACGAGGTTGTTGACGTTCTCATCTGGAGAGTCCAGCACTGTGTTGTTGGACTCACCTGGAGCCGCAGACACACCTTTCACTCTCACACCGTTTATCAGGAAACTTTTTCACGTGACTTTTGTTTTTACTCTGTAAGGAAGCGACTTGAAATGTAGCAAAGTACAATTGTGATAGTAAAAGTCAAATTATTATTTAAAAAATGAATTAAATAAGTAAATACATTTCATATTTGAATATGTGAAAAGACGACAAAAAAATGCAATTATTATCATGAAATATATGCAAATCTCATGTATTTTAAATGCAGTTTTGGAGGGGAATTTAATTGGACATGACATTGGGTCACTGTATTTATACCGCTAAGATTTGCATGTATTTAACTATAATATTGGATGAATAGACAATCAATCAGTCCCTGCTGCTTCACACTGCACACTCAGTTGGTTTATGATCAAAAGCTCCTTACAACACCTTCAGTGGCCCATGGGGGACAGCAGTCACACTCTCACATGAATATTTTACTACTCATCAAAGACATGTGAATGGGAAAATGCAGAAGAGGCTACTCTTAATTATCAGGGGCGCATTTTGCCCCCTCATTTTACAGGATTTTTATGAACCTTCAAGGGCACTTTTGCCCTTGGCCCTTGTTAATTACTGACCTTGGTTAGTGTGTGTGTGCAAATATTTTGTGTCTGATTTCTTCACTTCTCATGCAGTCTAGTTATCAGATAACTGTCTAAAAGCCCTGCTATCTCGCCGACAGACGATGGTCTCAGAGCGGTGGGATACATTGTGCTGATATGTACAGGATTTCACTCAGCTGTGTACTTTGAACCGTCTCTGTGACTCTGATGAGAGCAGGGTCCGGCTTCAGTGTGGGGGGGGGAGGAGCAGATATGGCCGTGACGATTCTGGCGTTGTGGTTGTTTTGCGGCTTTCTAGTCATTTTACGTCTATTTGTGCATGTTTTGCTTCTCTTTTTGGTTGTTTTGAATGTCTTTGGAGTCGGTTTGCATCTTTTTGTTATTATATTATGTCTCTTAATGGTGGTTTTGTGTTTCTTTGACGTTGTTTTGCGTCTCTTTGGGATTGCTTTGAGTCTCTTTATTGTCCTTTTTAGTGTCTTTGGGATTGTTTTGAGTATCTGTGGTTGTTTTGAGTCTCTTTATTGTCATTTTTAGTCTGTTTGTGGTTGTTTTGAGTCTCTTTATTGTCATTTCACAGTCACTCCACATAGATCCTGAGGCCCTAAGCCTGTGCCCGATAGACTAATTCAGGGCTCCATCCATGATGAAAAATACGCCAACTACCTATCACCTTCTGACTTGTACACATACTCACAGAAGAGAGTAACACGAATGACGTTGGAGGGTCAAGTTTGTGGACAGCGCAGGTCAGGGCTCGGCTGAGGTGGCCTTTAGCTGGAGCTGTGGAGTTATTTCAGTCCAAAGTTAGTAATGAGATGCATACTTGTGTGCACGGCAGAGACACAGAGGGCCCTTCATGTACACGGCATCCTAGAGTCTCCTCCTCTGTGAGCTAACACTGCCAACCATTCACTGTCTGTCACACTGCAGCACATGATCCTCACACAGCCGTCCCAATCAGCCTATTTATGAACGTGGTGGCACATAAAAAAGACATTTCGTCTCGTGGCTGTGACTGCTCACAAAGGCGATAATTGATTTATTCAGTATAAATAATATAAGCTCCTTCATGAGGTCAAGGGCGTTATTGCCCCGGGGTCATCACTGTGAACACAGTCATCTACTGAGGGTTGAATCATTAAATGTTCTCTCTTACTTGACATTTTGCTGCTGCTGCATTCAATCACTGGATATTATAATTAATTTGAGGCGCTGTGTGGAGTTGCACTCTGTGAACTCTGCCTTTTTTGGGGCCTGAGCTGTCATTTGTGGATGCACATGATTCTATGCTGCTTCTCCAGAACTATACTCATCCTGAACAACAGGCGCTATATTAGATGGGAGACGCCACTGTGCTGAAGATTACAGGCTTTGATCCAATTGTGGTTTCTGTGTGTGAGAGAGTTTTCTGTGTTTTCTAGCTCTAACTTCATATGATCTCTGCCCATCAGATCAGCAGCAGCTGCTTCTCTGTGTCCTCGTTGTCTCCACGATGTCTGGTATTCCACCAATCAATTCCTTATTGATTCAAATGGATGGATTAATGCGGCTGCACATACTATTAAATCAGGAAGTCCTATGAAGTCATGTTCAATGGCGGTTATTTCGAAATCTTTGAGTCTCTTATCTGTTATCAACATGTCTGCCTATAGATTACATGCTGTCTGAATCAGAGCATCCTACCCAGACAAGAAGTATCAGTGAAATTACTGAAGAGGAATCTGCATCTGTGACCTGGGAACAGGTCACTGAAAGGCAGGTTTATACATGTGTTCAAGAGACGTGTTGAGCTTGAGTTGTTCCTAACTCAAGGTTCAAAATATAGCTAATAGTATACTTCATAATCAATATTACAACAGTGCTTTATCATATTGTCAATCATTCATCACATGTTTATCTACCAGTTTCGGATGCTTCACAGAGAAATATTAATATATTTACATACAACTACACTGCAACTTGTTATTGTCATTATTTGTTTGTATGCTGCTTGTAAAGGCTAAATAGGGGGTGGGATACCTGTTACTAGTCCACAAATATGTTGTCCAACCGTAACGTGGAAACTAAGTCCACAAAGCTGAATGCTTTCCTGCTCGTCTTTGGAGTGAATACTCCCCAAGTAAACTTCAAAAGGCTCGGTCATTAATAATTCTGATTTAGGAGATGGTTGATATTTGCAATTCTGATAACCAATGCTTGAAGTCCAGGAGAAAACAGAAGGTGGCAACGGGAAGCAGGGTTTGGGGGAAGCGGGAAGTGTCTAGCACGGCTGCTTTTCCCAAATTATGCTTCAAAATGCTGACACCCTCTGGGGCACCACAGCCACATGGGAGTTCATGAAATACCCTTGCAAATAAATTATTCTGGAACAAATTGGTCTGTGTGTTTTGTTGATGCATATTTAATGCACCTTTCCTAATTTGTTATGGTTAATACTGACCCCTGGCTCATTATTTTGGCCTACATAGAAAATATATAGTGAATCTTGCATGAACATGCATCTCAAGCAAAGAGGAAACTGCAGTTTTATTTTAGGTCCACGCTACAGAGAACATGCTCTACATTCTGCGAATAAGTGACAACAATCGTTCCTAGAAGTGTCACTGGAGGTATGAACATGCAAGAGCTGTGGCAAAGTCAAAACACATGCACATCATGGCCTTCATTCAAGATACTAATTTTTTAAGGTTGCAGAGTAAAGTGGTTTACCACAGTAAAGTCAGCATATGCACGCTGACTTCCTCCTGAAACGTTCATGATGCAATTTCCTATACTATTGTGCAATTTAAATGTTAAATCGTGAGACTGTAGTATCTTTAACGACTAAAGATAAGTGGCAGTTAGTGTGTTAAGCCCCAAAGCTGCTTTTTCTGTCTGTTTTCTACATTTCAAATTCCATCAGCTTTAAAAGCAGCGTCAGAAAGCAGCTCTGAGTGATGTTGGTTTGCTTATCCAACATTCAAACACCCTTACCGGCGCACTCATTCCCAGGGCCCAGGGAGAGACCCAGGAGGGGGGGCAAAGAGCAACAGTGACACCCACTAACACAACCCCAGCAGGTAAACAGACAAGCGAGATGTGCCATCCTCTCACGGGCCGTTATGCTAGCCCTTAACAACACGCTCTACTATAAACATTAAGGCGAACAAAATGATTCACTGCCTGCAACCTGATCACTCTGTCTTTCCCCTTTCTCATGGCCCTGTCTAAATGTCAGCATCTGTGTAAACGCTATGGCAATTCACTTGTCGGCTCCCCGCTGTCAGCGTGGAAAGAGCAGAGGATGAGTGAATCGCTCTCAGTGCATCCTCCTGGATCGGCTGCTGCCTCTGATGTTAATTACTGTTAAAAGATAATCATTTGTGTCAAAAGAGTTTGTGGTTTTTCACAGCAGGTGATATTTGAATGTACATTTTCTGGTATGTGCACTGCTGCATAATTTTAAAAGAAAAGCCTTGAGTCAGACGTGATAATTTTTTTCCCCCTACAGTGCAATACACAAGTTCATTGAGGTTAATGGAGCGATGTAGTGAGTGGATACACACTGTGCTGAGCAGAACTGAGAGCCTGGCTGACCAGGGGAGGCCCCATCGCGACAGTATGATTTCTAAATAGCACCTTTATAAAAGCAGCACTAGTTTTCACAACCAGTACATATGCATAAAGAGAGCCCTAACTTCCCCTAACCATGACTCAGAGTGAAGATGCTGAACAAAATAGATTAAGCAAAACTGAATTTTTCAATACCTATATGGCTGTACATTTTCCACAGACATGGACGGCAGCGTCTGTGTTTTCTCTGGAATCCAAAAATACCTTGATGAGTTTTATATGGCAGCTACCCTGTGAGAGTGTGAAGTGACTTTCTTTATGTGATGGTGTCAAATAAGTTTGATGTAGCCTACACAGTTGACATGTCAAAATCGATGGTCAAAATGCAACCAGTGTCATTTAGGTCAACAACAACAACAACATACGTACATGTAAATGCATCTTGAAAGTCAGAAACAGGGGAATATTCATTTATCAGAAAGTCATTGCAGTTGCAGCAGTTAAAGTAGGAGTTAGTTTAGTTTATTGACTTCAATATACAATAATAATACATAACAATCAATTGAAATCGTTGGTGCCACACAATATTACATATAGGCCCACAATTGTGTCAGCACAGAGAAAAGTAAAGCTATGAAATAACATTTCCATGAGTCATGACTGCATCTATAGTCATTGCACACAAATTTTAGCAACAAATGGGTGAATGTGGGTAAATTCATGAATGTAGAGAGACAATAAAAGGGGAAAGGGATCTGGACATACATACCAGAAAGAACTGGAGTTCTT
The DNA here is from genome assembly GCA_032191485.1 of Leptoclinus maculatus. Classification (NCBI taxonomy): domain Eukaryota; kingdom Metazoa; phylum Chordata; class Actinopteri; order Perciformes; family Stichaeidae; genus Leptoclinus; species Leptoclinus maculatus. The sequence goes on from JAVDOI010000013.1 coordinate 4,696,607, forward strand.
GGTAAGTTTTGAGATCAGTCAAAGTCTGAAATGTCACACAAACAGGTACAGCACAAGCTCAAACATGGCTAGCTAGCTACAGCTACTGTCTGTACTGTACAGCCATAAAATACACAATAAACACACCTTAAAGCAATAGTTTGACATTTTGGGAAATACACTTCACTGCAACTGCAATTCACTTTCTTGCCAAGAGTTAGATTGATAGATTAGATTGGTTGATACCACCCTGTCCTTAAAATATCTAATAGAGCTAGGAGGCGATTAGCTTAGCTTACTTAGCATGAAGACTAGGAGCAAGGGGAACAGCTAGCTGGCCCTCTCCAAAGTTAAGAAATATGCCTACCAGCACCTCTAAAGCTCACAAACATATTATATGTCATTGGTTTAATGAGCACACAAACAAAAATGTCAAAAACGAGTGTGTGTTCACATAGAGTTATGTGGAGTAGCCTAACTTCTTTTTGGCAACCAGCTTTGTTGTTTGCTAACAAACAAGATACCACATACAGTAGTGACCTTTGGAAGAGTTGTCAGATGTATTTTTAACTCTGAGCAGAATCTGGTTAGCTGCTGAAAGTCTTAATTTAAATGTTTGATAGCCAACAGAGTCACACTGTACATATAGCATTGGCTGACTGACAGTGCTCTGGGATGAATTCCAATCACTACTCCGTCATACGTCCAAATTAAAGTGCAACGCAAGTGAAAAGCTCAGCAGCCATGGCCATGACAGGGCCTGTATCTTAACGCCAGGAATGAGCAGGACTCACTTTGATATAGTGCGTTTGAAATGCAGAGCGGTTTAAATCTATACAATGTATGACAGCTCTGTATACCGTGGCTTGTTCAGCAGTATAGGGTGCGCTAGCTGCATTAAATTCACTTTCAGTTGTATCATCGTTATTTGTGACTTCGAGCCAAGCCTTTGATTAAAGGCCGCTGTTTAAATTTACTAGAAACTTTATAGCCTTTTACTGTGCCTTACAGTACAGAATGTTATTTTAAGAAATCGTTTCAACCTAAACAAAGTGATGGGTTGAAATGAAATAAAAGTGCCTGGCTGGGTATGGAGATCGCTGGAGCATGATTCCTGGAAAGTGCTTTCCCATGTGTGGGCGGGCAGATCAGTTGGACAGGAGCAAGTAGCAGCCTGTGCTGGTGTTTGACTTAGGAGAGGGCATACTTTTGAACACACTCATGCCAAGTTACAGGCACTCAGAGACCTCCCACAGCTGTCAGCCTGTTTCTTTTTTACATCAAGCCTGGGAACGCAGGGTTAGCCGCTCACCTGCAGCATGTCTGGACACTTTTTAATCTACAGACTCTCTGCCAGAGGGAGTTATGGGAAGTACTGTACCTGTGAGATCTGAGAAAAATGGGGGGAAAAAAGAAGATAAATGAGATAATCTGTAGTGAGGGCGGCTGTATAATATTACTTGATGGGGAGATAAGAAAATGCTGTCACATACACACATAAAGGTGCACGTGTGCATGCACATTAGTGTAGTCAACATGGACCAGATCCTTTAGATAAAAGGATTAAATGACTGGTGGTCTGAGCAGTTACTTTAATTGAAGATTTGCTTATGAAGACATACTAATGCTTAATGCATCTCACCACAACCTCACTGACCTTTAGTAGTAAAATACTCGACTATAGAGTCACAGCAAACTGAATGACCTACTCTAATACCATTAAGTAAGTCAGCTTTATCCTCTGAAATGTGATCTATGGAGCCACATGTAATGGAAAATACTGGTGCATACTGTACGTGGTTACAATATCTTAAAATTCAGGATGCAATAGATTAAAAAAGACATGCAGTTTGACAAATGGTTCAAGAAAATGTTTTGCCTTGCATGTGTTTTACTTGCATTTTTACAGTTATAAAAAGAGAAAAAGTGCTCCGTTTCGCCTCCGTGTTCATGCATGCGCATTTTACGAGCTGCAAGTTATCTGCCGGGCTCAGTATCAGAGGTGCCACTGGGCGCTGTCATGGGTTCACAGGGTGCACATTTGTGAATGAAGCTCCTTCCATTTATGGTGCTAGTGGAGTTGTCAAGAGGAACTTAACTTGATGGTTTCCTCTCTTCAGTTTCAGCTGCTATGTCTCCTTGTCAATGAATTGTAAAACCACTGAGTTTACTTCAGTACATGTTGTATTACTGTATTCATGATTCAGCTGCTCATTGTGATAAAGCAAACAAATGTTTCATAAATGTAAATATTGAAAAAAGTGAGCTTTATTGAAGTTGTTGGAATGTCAATGAGTAACCAAACAGTGTTTAAACTGAACTCCTCTAATAGTTCCTGTTAGTGTTGATTCATAAAGTTTTTTTCTCTCAGTGTTAGTGGATACTCTGGAAACTTTCCTGTTAACCCATTTTCACTTTTCTAACTCTTCACACTGTAGAAAGGTGCCGCCCTTGAAGCTGTGATCACGACCGTTTTTTTTCAGCATTTCCTGATTAATTTAAAAACTGGTGGTATGTATCATGGTTTCAGGTAGTTTGTGCTTCTCATGTGATGATTGTTTCACATCTGAGTCAGAGAGCAACTATTCTTCTCGAGGGTTCAGTGAATACAAACCAAACTTTGAGAAACTCTGCAGGTCGTTTGACAACACTCCCCACATTCCCTAAAGACTCTTCTATCCAACTGGAACAAACACGTTTTCTGGGGTCTTCACATTAAAGACTTATTGTGTCCCACGTTGTGTTTTTTGAGCCAACAAGTCATATAGTCATCTCCTTGCTCATCATTTTGTACCTAGTACCAGTGGTGTTTTATATCAGTGTTGGGTTATTGGGTCAAAACAAATCTTCTTTTTTGGTGTCCTCCCTATAGGTATTGTGGGTAAAATTAACCCAGTGTTGTGTCGGTGCTAATCACAATCATAAAACAGCATATTTTTCTTACAATATACTAAACAGTGACTTCACTGGGAAGTCTCTGTGTATGTTCACTGGAGGTTTCAAGTTGCATACTGGACCACAACTATAGTTGAGGTGTCAGAAATCATTCTCACACATACTCGTGTTGAACTCAGATTAAAGGTGAGCACGGAGAAACTTCCCCCCCTTCAACAAATGAATGTCAAATTTGACAAAGTCCAGTATTCGAAATATTGTTTTGTTCCAGCTGGATGGAAATAACAACTGATAATAATGATAACATTAGCTGCTCAAACAATGGCATTAGTGACGTCACTTGAGCCCACGTTGGATTTGAATGCACGTCAGAAGTCACCTGATTTCTGCAGAATGCACTCTGCGGCCGATATCCAGGCTCAAGAGGTGTGAACGAGACCGCATGTTTCTCACCTCTTGGTGTAAAATGCAAACAATGCGGCTGCTGCCCAGTCAGAGAGAGGGATTTAGCAAGTGGCAGATTGTTGAATGGGAGCGAGCAGACCGCTGGCGCTGGTGAACAAACAGAGCAGCGACATCAAAAGGCGGAGGGCGTGAACCGAGGCCGGAGCAGCGACTATGAGGTCAGACAGTCGGGACATTTTCCTACACTGAAAATCCCTGGATGATAGTGATATGATTATTATAAATCAGCCTATAAATTACCCATTTAAATAAATTGTTCCATGGCATATGGCTCACTCAGCTATAGGGCAGCAAAATGTATTCATCTTCAGCTGGTTGGTAATTTGAAGCTATACGATAGCCTGACAAATGAATTTAGTGGAGCATATAGTTGATTTACAATGACATACGTTTTAAGAATATTTTGGATTTTCTTTAGTGGTTCCAAATGGGTTGTAAGATGTTGGACTAGATAGGGTCACGGAACAAAAACATTCATTGTATTCAAAATTATAAAACTGGGAGAAAGTGGTTTTCTTTTGGGTTGACTATAGTGATTAACCCATAAATATATGAAACTGGTGGCAATGGGTCACAAGTAAATCTCTATTTTAAACAAAAGGTTTTAAAGAGTCTACATAATGTTCATGGGTTATGGGTAGGTCAACCACAAATTGCTTCTTTCACAGTTTTAATTGAATACTTTTAAGAGGTCTGAAGAATAGTCCAAATAGGCCAAAACAAGTGAAAACCTAAATCTAAAGGATGAGGTAATAATGTGACTTGTGGGCTGGTATTTCCATTATTGTCTCTATATGGTATGGACAGACAAAAAATTACAGAATTTAACTATTTTACAAAATGTCTAACTCCTTTTGATGATGAAGGTGATAGCTTTTATTACTCTCTCCTCTCATCACTGTCTTTGTCTTTCATTTCACTTTTCTCCCTTTCGTGAGCCAGTAAAATAAGAGAATGACATGTCAAGCTCAGTTAAATTGACATTTAAAGAGGTTTACTGGGCTGTAAAGGACAGCAGCACATTGTGAGCACATGAGACGACTCCATCATCATTAACTTCACTTTGTTACACAACAGAAAGTATTCTGTTTCCTCAGATCTCATTTTACAGCCACTGAAAACGTGGTACTAAATCTTAAGTATTTATATATATTAATCACTAAATAAGCACAATTCAACAATAAAATATTTTGTTATAATTTTTCCTCTCAAAATCTCAGCTAATTTTAATTTTTGAGATTGTTTTGGTTCAAATGTTGCTAATCTCTGATTGGTGCCTTGAAATACATGACATCACAAGTCCAGCCCACTTAAGTTAAGTGAGAGAAGAAAAGACAAACAGACAAATATGGACATTTCTCACGTGAAATAACTGTTCAAACGTGGGGAGGAAACTGTGTGTTCATGTAGGACTCCATTGCTCCAAGTAAGGAACTAAAGGAGAAAATGGGTTTTCAGTGCCTTTAAACAAACTTTAGGACATTTATTTCCCCTTTAAATGTATTACATTTCAGCTAGTGTGTGTGATAGATAATACAAATGATGATGTGATAAACAGTTTCTCTTTCTAGTGTGTGCAGACACCAAAAACTAGACATAGAAAAAAAAATCCCCGAACCACTTTACATAGATGAATGATAAGTGCATTGGTTGTGTGTACACATGCCACACAAGTGTGTGTGTGTGTGTGTGTGTTTGTGTGTGTGTGTTAAACCGTCCTGATGACGATGAGGTGAAACAGTGGTGGGAAACTCAATTATTCTTTACTGATCTGGGAGTGAGGGTTTGCAGTTTGTCTTTGTTTCCTGGTTGCTGGGTGGGCATCCCCGGCCGGTTCATTCATTACCTGAAGTCATGTAGTAATTCTGCGTGGGATGTGAAGCACGGCAGCGCGTTCCTCTACCTCAGAAAAAACAGGGAGTGGGAGTTGACAGAGGTTTATTTTAATGAGGTTTGTGTTTGTTTAACCTCCTCGCGTTTCTTCTAGATAAAACCCTCGGCTTCACATGAAAGCGAGCGAAACAGAGTCAGACAGCTTGACCTGGCACGGTTGTAACAGTCGTCCTATGAGTGTTTGAATGTCAAGAAGGGGTAAAAGAGATTTTTTAAAAGTGACGGATATCAGAAGGATATCCAGTCCAGTGAGCATGACTAACCGCTCAGCTGACCACATCCAAAGGTTTCTGCTGGGCAAACAGAAGTGAGAGGGATATAGTGCGACGTCCATAACATGAACCAACACCTGCTCTGTGGTCAAACCTGGAGACTGAACTGAATGTGGCAGACAGTTCATTTATCACTCAGCTGCCCTCGAGCAAGGCACTTCTCCACCTCCTGTAGCTGCTGAAGCTACAGGTTAGCTTAGCTTAGCATTAAGTCTGGAAACAGGGAGAAACAGCTCGCCTGGCTTTGTCCAAAGTTAATAAAATCCACCTGCCAGCGCCTCTAAAGCTCACTGTTTAACCTGCTTTATCTCATTTGTTTAAAATCCGAATAAAAACTAAAGTGTGAAAACAACAAATTGCTATTTATGGAGGGTAATTCCCCAGACTATTCGTTGGCCTTGAGCAGTAACTTCCTGGAGTCCTTTGGATAGAGCCAGGCTAGCTGTTTGCAGACTTTATGCTAAGCTAAGAAGAAGTTTATCGAAGCTACCTCTCTACCAGAAAGCGAAAGTGTTCTCCCAAAATGTCGGACTATTGCTTTAACCTAGATTCTAGTCAAACTGTGTTGCGAGATAAGACAGTTTCCAGCCCAATCACAACTTAAAACCCTAATTCAGTTAAAACCACGCCGAAATCATAACCTTTCCAGAAACCTGAGTAAAATAATAAAACCATTAATGTACAATAGAGCACAGGTCATAAGACAAAGCTTCATATCTGCATTACATAACCAAAGATAAAATGTTAGATAAATAGGCTATTGCAACCCAACAAAGAATGCAGTCAGATAACCAAACACACGTCCAGGTAAGTTAATCAATCCAACGATTTGATGCAACTTAAGTCATTCAAATATTTCTCTGACTGCTTGTTTGCTAATATCGTTTTCTTAATATTTTCAATTGCAATAAATGGAAAATTGTGCGGGAAAGCACCTTATTAATAAGGCGACACCCATGTGTTGCGGTTAGTCTTTTGTAATAAGTGAAGATTTATTGTCTTGTGTGCGTAATTGACCCTTGGGAGAAGTGCGAGGAGCTCATGTACAGATTAAACACTTTCACACTCTGCAGCTGTAAACAGGAGGCAGCGATGCAGAACATCCAGGACCAGCTTCAGTGTAATGTGTACGCTTCACTCGCTTGTTGGACTCGAAGAAAAAACACACACATAGTGGAAAATCAGCCAGAGGGAAATATTTATTCAAACACGTGTGCAGCTTTTAAAAATACATACAAACAGCGTAAAGTAGGAGAAAATACATACAAGGCGCACGCTGGATGCGAAAGTAAAAATCTATGTAGTTTCATAAAACAAAGTCCATTCCTCTTTCACCTCGCTGTGGTTAGACTTTATTCACACTTGTATCACGAATCCTCGATGTATTCTGGACCAAATTCTCATGAGCCCAGCAATTATAGATTTGTCACGTTTTTATTTGAGTAGACTTCTCTATTTTCCTTTTCCAACAGAAAATAAACCGATAAGATATATCAAAAACATATCAACGTCAGTTACTCTTTTTGCATTTGAAGTGAGCAAATTTTTACGTCCTTATGATTCAGAATCTGCAGTGTTTAATACAGAAAATACCCTCGTTGACTCCTAAACTCTGCGCAGAAATTACTCGCTCACTAATACAGCGACAACTGAAACATCCAGCTATACAGGGGATTGAAAAGCCCGGACAGGGGAACGTTTACTGCACATGAAAGTGGATCAGCAGCACTGTCCCTTTAAGCAGACCAGCATGGCAGTTGTAACACTAGGTACTTCCCAACGACAATGTAGATCACCACAGGGGCCCATTCAGGGTGTATCTGTGTCCTCTCAAAGACAGGGGGAAGTAGATAGTATTAAACACCATGCAGTGTGTGTGTGTGTGTGTTGCATTAGGACTCTGTGAAACTGAATCCAACACTGACTGCTTCCACCTTTGCATCCTTCCCATTCAGATCAGTATCTTCAGTCGTCTGTAAGCGCGACAGCTGCTGTAAAACATGGGACTGCATGAGGGTCTGCAGCAGCACCCACCCTGCAAAACAGAGAAAGGAGATGTTCAAGTAGTGATATGACTTGGTTTGTCAGCTAACTTTTGTTTCATAATGCAAGTAAGACTTTCAACTCTGCAAATGAGCCGCTCCTTTCATTATGAGTTGTGGGTGCGTTAGTTGTAAATTTGCTGTGAAAGTCAGATAACAGCAGAAAAAAAAAAAGAGAAGTGAAGTCCAACTTTAGACACAAATTTACAAGTTGGTTTATCTGATGAAGAAAGAAAATCATCCTGTAAGGTGTTCAGTGGGTCAAAGTATTTGATCACAGAGCTCCAAGTAAAGATTTGTTTCCGAGATGACCGTCTTCTTGGAACATTTAACATGCTAACATAGAGTTTTCCACTTTTATTTAGCACTTAAAGTTTTAAACCGAAACTATGGAGTGGAATAATACAACCCCTTTGCAGTGCCAACTTTTCAAATACCTCCGCTTAGTCAGTGCCCTTCTGCATCTGATACCGCCGCCCGAGGGCACCTTCTAGCATCTGTATGAGACGCACCGGTCTGTCAACTAACTGTAATGTAAACCCATCTACATCATTATTAGATTAAACAAACACAGGACTTTCATCTAGGAAACCGCTGTTCGTGTCCCGTGTGACACCAAGACAACATTAATGTATTTTACCTCTTTTGTTTTGTTACGTAACTTACGTACACCAATTACATAACAAACTGACTTATTTTAACCAAAACCAGAAACTTTTCCTACCTAAACCTACTCAGATAGTTTTGTTGTGTAAGTAAACCTAAAAACTAAGGACGTTTATTTGAAAAGCGACTGTATGCGCGTAACGAGAGAAAACTGTACGTTTCCTGTGAACACAGAACTTTATTTTGAAAAGAAACCATGCATGTACAGTAACAAGAGGAACGTGACACGTCATCCCTGATGCTTTGTTCACACTACGAGCAAAACCGCAACAGGCTACAGGTCATTTACAAACTGACGCCTGACACTTGTTGCTGAGTGAAGTTTTTTTGTTTCATCTTGTTCTGTTCCATCTACAAAAATGCTGTTAGCTAGCTGCCAATGCTATTTAACAACATATCTACATTTAGCTATTTAACTATTAGCTATTTAACAACATTACGTACGTTTCATACTATAAAATATAATAATATAATATTCTAATATTTAATAACTTCATTGATATAAATGTAGTGCGCAATACAATTTAAGAGCAAACCGCAGCATCCAAAACTATTGTATTAGACTACATTAGCTTAGCTCTTAGCATTAGATGTACCCGAGACTCTCCTTTTAAACACACTTTCGCAAGATTCAGCCTGATGTCGTTGGTATCTGCTGTGGGCTTTGACACACTGATGATCCCGGTGGACTCTACGCTCATTTTAGCCGACTCTAAAGCTGTAAACCACATGACAGTTCAAAGTTATAAATCCAAGGGCAACATTTCAAAGAAGTGGCACTGACGTCGTACTGGACAGCTCTGCTTTCAACTGGAGTTTCTCTATGAAGGCTGAAATCCTCCTCCACTTCCTGTCGCTGCTCCGAAAGCTGTGCGCGTGTGTGTGTGTGTGTGTGTGTGTGTGTGTGTGTGTGTGTGTGTACGCCTGTAGGGGAAAGTCACTCTGGAATGCGCGTATGCAAAACATGTGTTGCGTCGCCTCAAACAACACCAGAGGTTTGATTGTAAGTGGAAGAACCATAATAATGTTATTTATTACATGTCATGACAGGATGTTTGAGTAAAACAAGCTATTTTTTGCATGAAGGGGGCTTTAAATAAAATCTGAGAAATGTGTCTCACACACACAAAGAGACTCTTAAATCAGCAGCTCAATGGCCTCATCTTCTATTTTCTGGGTCTGCATCGCTCTAATGGCTAATAAACAGCTGCAGTTAAACATCACCTCCTCCCACCTTAAGTTCATTAGGGAAAGTTGGAAAGACTATTCAGGTGTTTGGGTAATAACCAATAACATCATTTTGAGAAATACAGTTTTAAGTAAGATCTGCATAGCTTTATCTCATCGACATGAAGCCAAGCAGCTTCTGTTTAAATAAAATCTGAGAAATGTGTCTCACACACACAAAGAGACTCTTAAATCAGCAGCTCAATGGCCTCATCTTCTATTTTCTGGGTCTGCATCGCTCTAATGGCTAATAAACAGCTGCAGTTAAACATCACCTCCTCCCACCTTAAGTTCATTAGGGAAAGTTGGAAAGACTATTCAGGTGTTTGGGTAATAACCAATAACATCATTTTGAGAAATACAGTTTTAAGTAAGATCTGCATAGCTTTATCTCATCGACATGAAGCCAAGCAGCTTCTGTGCGAGTGTATTTATGAACACAATTATTGGTGGTGGAGTTGGCTGCGACGCCAGAAAGACCAGCTGAAATCTCGCCAACCTGGTCAGCGTCTGCTCTGTCTTCAGGCAGCAGGGAACACCAACTTTTGGGTTGCATATGGACATAAAAATCCAGTTTTAAATGCTCCGCTCCTTTTAAAGAGGAGCTCCAGAGATTGAGTTGTGCTCTCTTAATGTTGGGGGGGGGACCGATTTGAAAAAGAATGATTCAAACTAAGGGAAAGGAGGACAAGATATCCTGAATTTTAGTCCCTATGTGGGAAAGCTACTGGATCCTACATTTGCCATAATGAAAAATCAGTGAAGGGCCCCTTTAAATCTAAAACAAACTTGTATTCAAAAAGGTCTTTTTCCCGCTGAGAGATTTGGTCACTATCACAGCGGCATTATGTGGTTCACACAGAGGATGACTTCTTGGACAGCTGAGTGGCTGTAAAAGAAACGTTGCTACGTGTCAGAGAAAATGTATTTCCAGTGGGGCTGACATTAAATTAAAAGAAATGTGTAACCAACACGACCCAACTGGCAGCGTGCCTCCTCACGTGATCTCAACACTATTTGTGGAGGATTGATATCCGAGCGTGGCCCCGCTTGAAACTGGCACGGAGATGAACTCCTGCTCAGTCACATGTACCTTTTTAGTTTGCAGCAGCTCTTATAGCTGCACACTCATATCTGCGCTGCACTTTCATTTATGCACCGATGCTATTTATACATGATAAGCGGCAAACCAAACTAACTGCTGCTAAAAACGCCGATGCATGCAGGAGAGAGTTTATGACATTTCCCGCTGTGACTTTGGTCTGCTGGTGGAAATCCCATTTCATCTGATGTTGATTAAACCAGGTCACTTGATAACAACGGCGCTCGAAGGGATAGTCTCGTCTACAATAGGTCACAAAGGGAGCCGGCTGGCTGCCCTCCATGAAAAAAACTTTAATGCCATGACGCCAGCAGGATTTTCTTGTATTAGAAGCCACACATCAGACCTGAATCACCGTCCAACAGCAGATAGAATTTAACTTTGTCATCCGAAGGAGGAGTATAGTCGGAGGTGTAAGGAATGTGCAGGAACAAAAGTACAAAATAAGGGAGGGAATCTGTCATTGTCTAAGGATGCTGTGTCCAGTTTCTACATGCTGGCTTCTCCCCAACAACACATCCTCCCTAAATAAAGCAATCACTTACAATGTCCGACTTTTCTGTCCACCACACCTTTACACACAGTTATTCTGCAGAGTCTGTTCACACCCCTGTTCGCTCTCCCCCTGCTCTCTGTGGTCACCTCTGTTGTGTTTTTATGCGGCCAAATTCATGACACGGTTGCATAGTTTTCTGTTGTCATCTCATAAACACTACATTGACCAGCAGTCTTTCTCAGGTGATAAAATCCTCCTTTTGTCCGACAAAGTCAAAATAAAGGTTAATTCTTTGGTCACTATTTTGCAAAAGTGGAGTTTAACCCTTAAGCAAAGATGTATACACTCTGGAGGTTCTGTTTTAGTTTGGACGGAGAGCTGAAATACAGAGTAAAAGATTAATTTACAAGATTAACCGGCTCGGCGTGGACGTACTCAGTCTCATAAGCCACTCAGTCCTCCTTCAACCTGATGGATCCACTTCAATGGTAATAGGTCACGGAGGAGGATATAAGATCTGCAACGAGCTGCTTCCAACTCGTTGAACGAAAGCAACGTCAGCCCCTTCGAGTCACCAGTTACTGAACTCCAGCTGCTTCACATCTCCGCTGTAACGTGAACCAGCAGGAATGTGCAGCAGCGGGACGATGCGAGCAGCGGCTGCTTCGACGACGATCTGCGACCCGTCTTTCATCGTGAACAATCTCATTACCCAAGAAAACCTCTTTACCGGATCAACGAAGTCGACAGAAACGATCCTGGAGGGAGGTCAAAGTTTCTGACCTGGTCTGTTCTGGGTTTTGGAAGACCACCCGGAGCTCACCGACGGCCACCGTGAGATCTCACGACTCCCGTACACTTAGTCAGAAAAGACTTGTTAGTAAACAGCAAAGCCAGACATCTCAAGCCACAGTCGAACGTACTCGTTTACAGAATTTATGTGACGTTGGTAATATTCACACTTATTAACTTCCCCCCCCCCATCTGAGTGCAGCAGGGGAAGCTCTTCACTTCACACAGCGTGATGCTGAGTTCAGGGCCAGGGTTCAGGGCTTCCTCAAGAGCTCATTAGCAATCTGTATCTCAGAGATTTACCCACTGACACACTGACCGACAGCTGCTCCAGAGGAAAGCCAGCAGGCAAAGAGGAGCTGCTCGGTAATGGGGCACTTCCTAAAATCATCCATTTACAAAGCGGAGATTTCTCCTCGTGCTCAAAACGCCGTTATCCAGTGGAAGTGTGCTACAGTTGTCTCTGCCAAACCAGAAAGAAATTGGCACAGATCTTTCAGCTCGTCTCTGTAATGAGTCAGCATTGCTAATGTTTCTCTTCACACAGCTGCTAAAGAAAAGTCAATTTGCTTTTGCCAAGGACCACACATATGAGAAACCGGCGGGCATTTTAGTGGTTTCTTCCTGCCCGTCTTTCAATCACATGAATAGATACAAATGACACCACAAGGAGAAATTAATACACCTTCTTATTTCTTTGAAATCAGTACAATCGGATAGAAACTAACAGCTGACGCAGCGGCGTGTCAAATCAGGCTGCTATCAGGTTCAAGGTACAAGGAGAGCCCCCCCCCCTACCCCCTCCTCCTCCTCCTCCTCGATGTCTTTTTACACCGAGAGCCAGTGAAGTCATCACAGCTGCTGCGGCTCTCCAATAGAGGCCGAGTGAAAGGTCGTCCCTCCAGCTGAGGGCTGTAAATTCAAGACGTAAAACGGGGAAGACGTACGCTCCATTCAACAGGTGCAAATCCGGAATGAATGCTCACACGTTTTTTTTCTTTTCCTCTGAAGAAGCGAGGACAAAGAGGAGCGTGACGGGAGCATTCAGCCTGGAGAACTTACGACGCTTAAACGGCCTTAATTAAAAACAATGACGGCCCTTCATGAAACCGCTGCAAATTCAAGACGACGGACAGAATCTTGGCTCGTTTTTTGAAGCCATAAGTTGCTGCGTGAATGCAACACGTGAGGAATGTAAACAATCAGGACACCTATATATCTCACACACACAAACACACACAACGTCCACGGGATCTCGAGGGAGACGAGTGTGTTGCACTTCTCAACTTCCTCTTCATGAAACAAATCTGTCACATGAGCTGCATCTAATGAAAGTGAAATAGTGACCACGGTTGTGGTTGTAAGACAACAGGAGATGAATAATGTATGAAGGCTTATTCTTCTCTTTCTGCCACTTGACAGCTCGACCATTTCTTCAAAATCACACTCCGAGATATTAGTTTGTTCTGTCCTTGAAAACATGAGTTTATGTGAGGAAATAGTGTGTATTATTATATTACGTGTGATACTCAAGACTGAATCTAACACTCAAACACACTGAATAAAGTGAGGGGGTTTGTCCCTCGTCGAGCATGTCATGAAGAAATAATGAATTAGCATCACTTACTTTGGCTGTACACTAATACTGCCTCATGGCTAAATACAAGACTTTCATTGATCTGAACTGCTCTATTCTCGCTCGTTGGCTTCCTCTGATGAACTCACTAACTGGCTCCCAGACATGATTCTCCATCAATTACGGTTTTTCCTCAATACACTTCTGTTCACGTCACACGGGAGAGAGAGATACAGAGATGGGAGAGATGTATGACTTCCGAGCGTTCGCGTCACGGGAGAACTGGAGATGGTTGTGTTGTTGGAGAGTTGATCATGTGAGTATTGTATAATACTGTGCATTGACAGTACAGTAGGGATAACTAATTGATCAGTCAGATCAATCATTTGTCATTTTTCAGCAAATATTTGCTGGTTCGTGCTTCGCAAATATAGGTATTCGCTGCTAGTCTTTGTCTCACATTCTTTCAAATTAAAGTTACTGTGAGGAACATTTAACTGGTTATGAAACAATTTGATATTGATGCTAAAAAAGACCATCGGTTTGAAGATTGGCTATTGGAGGGAGGGAAAGGAGAACCAGAACCAGACCCCGCTGCAGTAAAATGAGAGGTTTTGTAGAGGGACTCTGGTGCTCCACAACACAACCGTCAAAGTCAACACAACATGAAAGTTCCTCGTAGTAGCTTGAAATGTCTTTTGACTTTTGGATGTCACTTTAGGCTCTGGGAAACTTTTGTCTTTCACTATTTTGTGACCCTAAACAGACCAAACTATCAAAATAAGTTTGTTTCAGAACTACAATGAGGCCCTATATTTATACAATTTGGGTTTAAGTACCTTTAAATGTGCATCGTGTATGATCTGGTCAGAATTTTTGTTTAAAACCTTTTAAAAAAGTGAAAATCCCATTCATATTCTGAATTAAGGATTCTGATTATTAGCCAATATGTTGTCACTATCCAAGGTAGACTTACCACGAGCTGTGAGATGTGAAGTCGAGGTCCCTTCGGGTCACAAACTAACTCGATAAAGCACCAGCGTTGTCCACATTGTGCACTGTTTTACTGACTTCCTCTGAAAATGAGTACATTTGTGTGAAATCAGTACACAGCATAGAAACAGAAGCATACGATTCCTTATACACAGATCGACACGCTGATATAAGACCGTCTGTTCTCAACCACATTCATGGAATTTCACCCCGTTTATTCTTCTTTCAACTTCCCTTCCAGTCATTGAGAAACATCCCACACAAATCCAATCACCGAACAACCAGGACTCACATTAACACTCAGTGTTTGTTTCCTGCTGTAAGAATGACACCATTATCATTCTCAGAAAACCAGGAAGGAAACTTAATTTGGGTATTTCCACTTTCTTTCCTCTAATATGTTTCATTGCAGAAGCACAGAAATAAGTAAAACTCCTCATTCAGTTGCATTTTCAGGTACAAAAAGCAGTTTCAGTGGAAGATTCTAACAAAGCACATTTAATCAAGTATCAATTTTGAGGTACTTTACATGAGAATTTCCATTTTATGCTACTCTATACTCGAAGATCGTGGTTTGGGTTGAAATAAGAACAGAAGTGGCATAAATTAAGAACAGCAGTTACGTGACAAATAGAAACGTTGACTTCTAGCTTCCCACAGGACACAAACAGCGGCCTCCTGGCTGAAAGTCTGCTGGTTTTAGACACACCTGTCCACCCTGACCTCCTCCATTCATCGCTCTTTATGCTTCCTGGATCACTCTCCAACCCGGTATAGTGATGAAGGCCATTACATTATTTTGGGATCAAGAGAAAGCGGGTAAAGAGACCGACACCCCGAAGAGAGCACTGGAAGGGTTAGGGTCCAGCTTTCAGCTCCGGTATTTCAGACTAAGTATTAAAAATCATAGTCCAGAAGTTAAACAAGGACGGACAGAGCCAGAGCACATGTGTGAGGCTGGGCATCTGTCCCACATCAGGGAGACATCCTTGTAAATCTTAGATGGATCAAATAGATGAGCTGTGAACCCTTCCATGAATCTCTCCCCAAATATCACCACTGTACTTCTTAAAGAAGAGTTCAAACTTTAAAATATATACCTGAGAGAGCTTGAAGAGAGTTTCTTTTTCATTGACAGCTTTGACATTTTCCATCATGTCAGTTCATCTGGTCGACCCAACCGTGAACCATCCGATGCTGCAGATGCATCCGATTTTTATCTCGATGCCACAAGAAATATCGTGTAGTTCTTCGAGCGCAGCAGCTGAAGCTCTGCACGTCGAGGAAGAAACGGAAGCAGTCGAGGCATGAAAGATACCAAAGGGACGCATGACAAATCAACTTCCAGAAGATGAAAAGGGCTTATTCACAAAGGGGAAGAACTCAAGAAATATGTTGTCCTCTTTAACGTGGGATTTTTACATTAAGGAGGGAGTCAGAATGAGGAAGTCGTATTGCATCATACTTTAAAAAAAGGGTGATGACCTTTGTGACCATTCTAGACAGTGGACACCGGTTTTCCAGCGAGCGACTAAAATTACCTCTCATGCCACGGCTTCTCACCCTTCGTCCTGACCCTCTCACATATCCCAGCATGCCTTATTTTGAGGCTTAACCAATAGCTAACCTAGCACTACACGACGGTGGAGCTTAAATCTGAGGCACATTAATCAACAACTGGTGGTGGGAAGCTCAGGGGACAAGACTGGACGCCTTGGTGTCCTACATTAAAGACAGGTTTGTGATTAATGGCTGCCCTTTCACAATGAAAATGTAGGTTGAGCTGTGAAGTTTCTTACAAGTTGAAGCATGCCCCCCCCCTCCCCCTCATTCATTTCTTCCGCCGCTTTTGAACTCGCTCAAACACAGAAGGCTAAATATTTACACGTCGGCCCTTGCTTGTTTAATGTTAAAGGCACACTCACACAGCAGAGTAAATGAATGAAAAAAGCTTTAGACAAAACACCTCCACCGCCTGATGAGTACCAGGCCACTGCAGCAGAGCCGGTCCCGCGGGTTCAACCTCCTTTTCAGGGCATGGGAGGCAGGGACCCGGGGGGGTATGCACGGGGGCCCTCAGCGGAGAAGCACAGCCCTGCTGACACTGCTGTCTCTGGGAAAAGCGGCGATCTGTGCATTTAGAGTTGGCTCGGGCCCAAAGAGATTAAACGGAGGTGGGCTGGAATACCATGTGAGGGTATTACAGACAAAGAGCCATCTGATCAGCTGCGAGCGTACCATTCACGATCACAAAGGAAGGAGGTGTACAAAGACGTGTTCTCGCAGGGTTTTTTGTTTGTATTGATTGACTGTTCTCTAAACCCTCCCCCGCCCCGACAGCGGTTGTCCAATCATAGCTTAGCAACCGTAACTAGGCCTGTCATACGTTGGGTTTCTCTGCGTGTTTGAAAGGGAAGTGTCTTTTTTTTTTTTATAGCCTTTCTTAAAAAAAATCAAACACAAGAACAAAAAAGGAAAGATTGAATTAAACACTTCATTATTTGTCTGCTCCGTTTAGGTCACACATGACTTTCAATGAAGATTGTTTGCTTGCTGTCTTGTAATCGGGAGTCTTGAAGTTTCACACTATAAGTGACTGACCGGCAGGAGGCGGTCACACTACTACAAGATCTTTCACCAGGAGGAATCCCCAAAGAGTTCGTCCCGTCTTGTTTTGTCGAAAAGAGTGACAGGGTAAATGACGTACCACCATGCGTGTATTCATGCTCGTCTTTACTATTTATCGGTTTTGCTGGAGGTGCAACAACAAATTTGGTCCATGTTGCAAATGAAACCCGGTCGCCAGAATAAAATGTTGGCTTTGTACATTCCTGCAAACCAATGTTATAGTGTTTTAACAGCTCGTGGCGCTTTTGCCATTTTCAAAACTGCATTCTCAATTAAGTTTAAGTTAGCCAACAAAACTACTCGGTTAGGTTTAGTAAAAGATCAAAAATTACTACGTTTGGTTTGGTTTGGTGTCCCTTGGTTGACCCACCTCGACCTCCTCCCTACACAGAGTTATGCTGACTTTGATTAAACGTAATCCAGGAGAAAATAAATTCCCTCAAAATGTAATTGACAATACAGTTTGGTTGTTTGGGGACTTCATTTTTCAGGCAGGCAAATGCAAAACACAGCACGCACAGTTACAAGCGGCCCGTTCATCGGGGGGGGGTGGGGCTTTCTTTACGCCCTCATTGGTTGGCTTATAATTCAAGGACTAAAAAGCTCTGCTGCAATTTAACGATAGTGTTTCTTTTACATTTCTTTTAACGAAGTAGGACACAAAGTGTTTAACCAACTAATGGATGTAAAGTCATCTACAGCTGATAAATCTGAAGTTGACGGCTAGAAATGTCTGCCTCTGTGTGATATCAAGGACCCAGTGTTTCACAAATGATCAATCGGTAAATGTGCCAACGTTTTCATTGTAAACTGCCTCTGTACCATGTGACGACTATTAACCCTGTGGCCTGTATTTAGTGAACACCAACTGGTGTCAGAGGTGTGAAAATCTGTTGGATTGTAAGCTTTAAGCCGCTTTCTTCTGTAGGCTGCTGTAGTAGTGTAACCACAAACTGCCCCTGTGACTTTCTTCTGCCAAAATAAAGCCATGCTGCGCCAAAATGCGCTGAGAGTTTTGGCGATATTTAAGATGTGTGCTGCAGGAACAAAAAGGGAGGCAGCGGGGAAAGAACGAAGGCAATTTGAGCATTAAAGAGAAAGAGCGTCGCTCTACTAATCCTTAATCAGTTTACATGAAGAGATCTGGCTAATTCTCTCACATGAAGCATCTGTTTTACTCCCCACTTAGTAGAATAAAAAGTGCCTGACTTCAACTTCCAGGGAAAAGAATCAGTGGAAGGAAGCTATTACTTAATGTGATCAGCTAAAATCTGTCACAAATGCTTTGGACACAGCCTTGAATCGATGTCATAAGACATAAAAGAGCCTTTCCATTCAACATGCATGTACAATGGAATGCATTATAGCCTTAACTATAAATGCCTCATGTAATGTTACAGCGTGAAACCAAGCGATCTCACGCCTGGGGACAGCAATCTAATCTGTGGTGAATCAGCAGCAACTGAAAAAGTCCCGTCCTGCTTCTCCCCGATAGTGAAAAGAAACAACAGCCATCAGCAGGAAGTAGGAAACAATGTCCAATGTCACCACAGAGGAGAGAGGAGGATAAGACATGTTCAATTCTCCAGAAAAAAAAAAAAAAAAGAAAATCTGGGGATTAAAACAAAGGATTTGTACGTCTGTGACAATTAACGGGGAGTTTCAGAGCTGCCTTCTCCATCCAAGATGTAGAATTCGTCTTGAATCCGAGACAAACGGAGACAATCTGCTGTGTGAATGAAAGGCTCAGGAGACATGGCGCAGCACAGACGCTTCTGGGGAAGAAGCTTTTTTTTTTTCTCAGTCTGGTGCTGCATTTGTCTCATTTGGCAGAAGCTGGTGATTAGAATTACAAGTACAAGTGCAAAAGGAAAAAAAAAAACACACATTCTGGAACAAAAACCAGAAAATATTTAATTGGCTGTTTTTACTTCGTTTTTTTTGGATCGGCCGCATGCTGCTCACATCGGACTCTTTGTTTCTCAACACTTAGCTGTTACTGTCTGAGATGCTCCTGAAACATAATCCTCTGGAGAGGCGTCAGTCAATACATTAGATATATTATATCTAGATATGGTTTACAAAGTAGCAGAACTGCAACGGTTTGTTTTGCCTCTGGTTTCAGCCTCTCAGATATGAATATTTACTGACTTTAAAACGAATGTCTTCAGGTTTTGTATGTCATTTGAATATATCAGCATTGGCTTTGTGAAATTTGAATGGTTATGTTATTTACTATTTTCTGACGCTTCACAGGACAAAATAATTAATTGATCAATTGAGAAAATTGAGACAATGAAAATATTCCTTTGTTTAAGCCCTACTTTTCATGATCAATTACTTAAGGATAGATCGTTACATGTTTTTGCTTCTCTAAAACCAATTCTAACACCTTAATGTATCATCAGCCCACACCAATTAAAAAGCTGTACACAACAACACTGTCTGTGTGGAAGACTTGTATATCGTGTAAGGCAACGTGAGGTTTGGGATCTTAGGGAGTTACATGTCAGAATAAATTAACTGATGAATGAAACATTCAATTTAACTATGATGTTGAAGACCACACTGCATATTAGATTCATTTTACTCATCATTCAATCCAAACAAAATAAAAAAATGACAAAAAACAGTAAAAAAAAAATCCAAGATAATCAGTTCACAATTATATAAAAAGAGAAAAGAAGATCAACCTTCACATTTGAGAAGCTGGAACAGCAAATGTTACTAATTTTTCATTGAATGTCTTTCAACTTTTCCTTTTAACACTTACGCTGGATGACACGCTGTCCCCAAATATGTCCAGGTTGCTCTTTAGAACGGACATGGAATGGGGATTCTAATGATGTGGACTAGTGCTGCTTATTATATAAGATAAACTGTACTATAGCATCATGAATAAAACAAACACGTGACTAACATCACACCACATTAAGACCCTGAAGGACGGCACCATCAGGTCCGTCTTCTGTGACAGACTGTGTGTCGTCGTCGTCCTGCAGATTCCAGGACAAAAAGAGGAAGAAATGGCGGAGTAATGAGCCGCTGTTTTCTAGAGTAACTTTGGAGAAGGAGGACAATTCACAGAGGTCACCTGTAGGTCAGGTGGCTGCGCTCAGGAACCTGTTCACTGATTAAGATGAAGGATGCTGAGCGCATAAGGTGCAAACGAGCCGGGGGCCCCAGGGGGCCCATCTGTTGTGGGCAAATAAACAGGGGCTTCAGTGAACGGCAGAACAGCTCTGCTCTTCCCCTGCGAGGCCCAGCAGACAGCTCCATTAATCAGGAGCAGGATGAGCCTGCTGGGCCGGCAGTGACAAGTCAGCAGTGGCACAAACTATCCTCCCCCTCCCCTTCCCCCTCTTCCTCCTCCTCCTCCTCTTCACACTGCATCTCCATTAGAGGCTGGAGGTGTCAGCTGGATGCGGCTTCTGCTCCTCTGTTATCACTGTCGGTGTTTTCACAACTGTCCTTCAAGAAAGTGACACTGGAGGAGCAGAGGAACATTTACAGGGCGCCATTAATCCCACCAATAAACAAACATTTGTTTTAGCGTCTGGTTTAGTGCCCGAGTGACCAAAGGAATGTCGGAAATAGCAAACTCTTAACTTGGATTTGAGTTTGACTGTAAGAATTATTCAGTAGTGACGGATGTGTTCATTAATGATCAGTCATTTGCTTAAAATTACTTTATTGAAGGAACGGACCCCAAAAGACAAGATAAATCTGAGGGGTCATTAGATCATTAAGAGAAGAAAAAATATTAGACATTTCTTGCAACCAGTGTTTCATTTTAGAGCGGTCATAAGCCATAAAGGTTAGTAACTGTCTTAGAGGATGATGGGACAGACAAAAATAATCACGCTACTAAAATAAATTGGAGATAAAGTACTTTAAGGCTTAAATGAATCGATTTATCTATAAAAGGACTGATATGAAAAATTAGAAATTTACCACAGCCCAAAGTAACGTCTTACATTTTTTTATTTTTCTCCATATAACCCCAAGATATTTAGTTTACCATCACATGTGACAATTGAGATCAGGGCCGTCGTTAGGCTGAAGCCCCCCTAAAATGTTCTTCAGCCCCCCCAAATAATTTGGCATTATTGGATTTAAAAAAAAAAAAAATCTTTTTTTTTAATTTTTATTTTGGTGATGTCATTAAATTAAACTATTGTTTCTCACATGGACAAGTTATTTATAACTCTAACATGCTACATATGTGCATGCGTTCTGGTTTGTATGTTTTCTCACCCTTCAAATTACAATCCAATAGCCTATCATCATACTTAACGATATAAACCCCGGGCACTAGGACCTTGGGGAGGCTGCTGCGCTGGCTTTCTCACTCTGCCAATTAACGTCTCTCGTCAACGACAGCCAGGATTATAGCCAAGGAGTTTAGCTCAAAGTCAATGATGCACGGAGTGAAATTGTAAGTACAGGTAGTTACAGAATGTGGTAGTTGTTAACGATTGTTACCTGCTTAAATTTAGGTTTACTTGAGGCAAATGAAAGGGAATATTGTAGTGGGCTATGTTAACAGTGTAAAGCAAAACTACAGAGCAAAATCACACTCTTTCTGATTGAACCAATCTATGAACTGTCTGAAACAATGGATATCCGCGGCCCCAAATCAAAAAAATTGCTAAATAGAGCAGGTAACAAACATGCCACTCCCCTTAGGGCTAAGCCCCCCCTTTCTTTGAATCCTAGAAACGCCCCTGATTGAGATGCTGGAACCTGCAAATATTTACCATTTTCGTTTGAAAAAAATGACCAAAAAGATTATTTAATTATCAAAATAATTATGATTATTTTCCCATTGATTGACTAATCGTTTAACAGACTAATTGTCACAGGTCCATTATAAATACCTTTGCAACATTGCATACGGTTGATGTATAATAGCCTTTCAGATGTATCCAAAAAATAAGTACTGACTGTATACAATCTTGTCTTATAGTCCTCTAAACCTCTGTGGAGCATCTTATACGCACTAAGATGCATTATTAAAAATGGACCATGACGTTCTTATTTCACCTTCTCACATGCAGCGCTGGTCTATTTTCGGTTTAAACGTGGCCTTAGCCCCAACTGGCAGCCTCGGCTCCTGAATCTCACACAGTAAGATAAGACATGTCCTCTCAGAAAGAGGGGGAGGGGGCAGAGACAGGGGAAAGGAAAATGGAGGAGCACTTTAATAGTATGATTCAGCAGAGGTATCAATTCCCACAGATGGCAAGCTGGCTCCTATTGACTTACATAGGAGGGGAGTAAAGAGGCAATCAAAACCACCCCGGGGACAGACAGTCAGCACATCAAAAGGGAGCGGGATCAGTGTGTTCAAGGCACCCCGGCAGATCCAGGCGGGAAAAGAACGAGGGCTGAGCTCTGTGAAGTGTGAAGTGAATGTGCTTCAAAAAATCTTTAAATGTCACTGTAAACACAAACCTTTATATATTAAAGTATAGTGAGATGATGCTTTAATCGGGTTGGACTCCCTCAACCCTCTACCTCCTGCCTCCTGTCATCCAGACAGACTGACAGACAGACTGACTGGAGATCCTGAGTGACAGACTACTACGCAGCCTGTCAGAGGACGTCCTGCGACACCTGAACACACCGTAACGACAGCTGCAGACGTATAGCCTGCTGCTGGTGTATTTTAAGGCAGCTTTTTTCACTCAGCCGGCGTTGAACAAGACAACAAAGAGGAGAAGACAGATTAGAGGTGAGAAAGTCGTTTCCACCTAAAGATGGAACCACCCGAGGATCTCACCTCTGCACTTAAAACACCTTCCTCATTTGGCGCGTACGACGGCAGCAGGCCGGCCTCGCTCCAGGAGTGAAGCCACATTAACCTTTCGCAGGGGCTTTTAATCAGTCTGATGAATTCTGCCAGACAGACGGCGGCCCGACCTCCGACCCCTGATGAGTGATGGAGAGTGTCGGCACTGACAAGACACGGTTAATATTTCATTAACGGTGCTTTAATGATCATCAAACTACACTGTGAACTCTGCTGGTAACATGTGATCCTGTGTTGTTATGTCTGCTTCTCTTTGTAATAAATAAGGATGAATTAGCCTGAATTTATAGGCAAAAAAAAACTGGTATTGACACTAATAATACCGCAAATATAGTGATATATATATATATATATATAAATAAAAGTGAGACGAGAATAAGACAAAGTAATGTTTCCACAGCAGTGACGTCAATGCTGTGACATTAATGTAAAAGGCTGCAGCAACACAATTTATCTTTGTTATGCATTAAGAAAATAACATTGGTTTAATAAACCACAAAATCCTGTGAATGAGCTTTAAGTTTCTGACATTCTTCCCTCGTTGGATCAGTCTATAAAAATGTTTTTTTCATTAAATTTTTTCCCCCCCATGCAGCGTGTGGAGAACGAGGGGAATAAAATAAACGTTAGTGCTTATATATGCAGCAAAAAGCTTTACATAGCCAACGGCATCAGAGCAAATAGGATATAAATGAGAATTAGCCTGATATTCTGACTGTATTTCCACTTTGTTTCACGTCAATCATAAGTCTGATTTTGCTTTCCGTTTGTGGTTTTGGTCTAAAAAGAATAGCAGTGAATACAGACAAACAACCCTCAATGAGCATCAAACACACAACCTATTCCTCCGCTAACCAGTCATGTTGCAGTTCACATCCATGTCTGTCCAAAATGTCATCACTTCATCATTTTATCCTATTAGACATTTGTGTGTTGAGTTGAGTTGAGTTGTCTTGAGTTATGGCCGAAAATGTGTTTTGTGAGGTCACAGTGACCCGTTTACCACCAAAATGTATTTAGCTCATCCTTGAGTGGAGGTTTGTGGCAAATTTGAAGAAATTTGCTCAAGGCCTTTTACGACCTAAAACTTTGTCACAGTCGTCATATAAGGTACATAAATGAAATCTGACCTGTGCATTTAACCCATTCTAAGCCTTGAGGATGTGCTGGGCTGCTGTAACACGCACTTAAGGACACTTTGATATACGGACAGTACAGCAGATAATCGAACCCCCAAACCTGTGGCTAAAGGACGACCCCCAGAATCCAATCAGTTCATCCTTGAGGTCCCCAGATGGACATTTGTGCCAAATATGAAGAAATTCCTTCCGGGCATTCTTGAGATATCGCAATCACAAGAATGGACCAGATGGCATTAAAATGTGAAACGTGGGGGAAACTGAAAGGACTAATAAATGACCTTAATGGGGACATTTATGAAGGGAGCTCTGCGTTGGTTAGACTGGTGAGAGGCAGGCCTTAAGTGTCCCTTTTGCCTATGATGGTTATGAATTAAACCACAGAGGTTCAGAGTCTTTCGACTGAATAATACATTTATAAAATACATCAGTGGTGCAGTGACCTGAAGAGGACATTCTTCTTCCTTTATATCATTATTTTCCAACTCATTGCTTTTTTCCCACCAGTGCCATCCCTACCTCTAGCATCCAGCACAGCCCGGCTCTACATGCATGCCATTATATCCTCACACCATAATCATAGCCGGTCACAATCACCTATAAAACCCATCATATCACTGTGTAACCAGTCCAGACAGTAAAACTGATACGACAAAAAATCAAACAAAGAGGGTGCACCTTTGTCACATCCTGGAATAACACCATATGATCAGCTCTGAAGGCTTCATCGCTCCAATTAAGAGCTTATTTTTTAAACGCCTATGTGATATCTTCGGATATTAGCCCTCTATTGCTCCTTGACCGCAATAACGTACAAAACAGCCACTACGTAGCATCCTACTTGGTCATGCTCCTTCCCTGCAGACACTAGGCCTCAATAAACGGTGACAGTCGCATTGCACGAGGCCAATCAGTGTTCTCTGGTAAAGGAGCAGCAAACAACTATTATCTATGTAAAGATAAAGAGGAGTAATGTCTACCTGAGCAGAGGATGAAGTCACTCTCCCTCTGTGTGTGTTGTTGTCAGAGCTTCTCCTTGCTTTGTTGACATAGCCGGGCCGGCCTTGACTGCTTTTAAGTGCATGTTGGTGCATGTGAGCGCGCTCCACTGGTTAGCTCACATGTCATCGCTCTGCACTGATTGGTTAAAGCTGATGACGCCGTCCTGATTGACAGCGTCATCATGGAAAACATAGCACCCACCTTCCGGTTCCCGCTCAAGTAAAACGCCGTTATTTCTGTCAGAGCGTTCGCTGTAGTTAGTACTGCTAGCGCTGTTAGTACCGTTAGCCACCGGCACAGGCGTCGCCATGTTGAGAGCCGTTGAGAGACAATCAAAATACTCCCAATGTCTGCACCTTTAATAGAGGTTTTAAATCATGGCTAAGAGGGAACCGCTGTACTGTAGACACCTTTATTTTGTGGATCTTTTTTTTCTCTATATTAACAGATGGACAGGTGTTTTTTGTTATTATTAAATTATTATTATAAATCAGTGCTTTGCTACTGAGTGCATCTGGTCCTTGTGCAGTTTTGTCGTGTTTTTGAGCTGTTTCCAACCTTTTTTTTGTCTGTGACCACTTAATACTAACCAACGTCTGCTCATCACTGAGTGTTTGTCTTGAAGTTGTGAGAAGCTTAACTGATGTGCTCATCTCTTTTTTAGAGGTCTGACGTGGTAAAAATAAACAAGATTTCACACACAAAGATCTCATTTGTCATTTTTGTGTGGAACATTTTAGTTTTTTTCTTATTTTCTGCCCTAGTAGCCATGTCGTGACCCCTCAGTCTGAACCACTGGGAAAAAAGCCACCAACGTTACAGACTCCAAGTGTGCAAAGGGTTCATGTGCCAATTCTGGTAGGTGACGTTGTTCTTGTAACATGTCAGACTGCTCATGGTCTTTGCACAGAGTTGGCATGCATCATGGCGACGCATGTGGGCTTCACCCTTCACTGCTGCAGGCGAACGAGAGGTGTCTATCCGCCCGCTCTGTCAGCTTAACAATGATTATAAATGTGTGGGCATGTTTACTCTCAAACACAAAGTCTTTCCACTGGCACAGCGGCAGGACACATAAACACAGTATGTAGGTCAGTCAAACAGTTTGTGTCTGTTCTCTCCTCTCTCTCCTCGGCTGAGGTGAACTGACAGGAAAATCAAACACATTGTTTTCCGAGTGTGACTCATCTCACCCGGAGAACCTGGGAAGTGGAGCAGCTTTTTCTCCTCCTTGACGTTGCCCTTCCACGCTACCGTTTGAGTGTGAATGTTTGGACCGAACATCCAACTGTCTGAATGTCTGACATGATCACGACTCCTCTCTCTTATGATTATCGATGGTTATCTCCGACCTCCTGCGTGTTTGTAGCAGCGGTGGCATAAACTGTGCTACTTGTGAGGGAGCGGCAGAAAGAGAGAGATGTTATGCGATGAAAGCCATTAAATCCATTCAGCGAATTACACGGATAGAACACGCGGCATGCACAACTTTACATTTGATGTAGTAGGGCAGCCATGAAAAGCTGTGTCACGGGTTTGTGTATTGCACTTATTATAAGTGTGACAAAGCTTCAGTGGAGCAGAATATTTGGGATCGTTCAGATTATTCCAATTTAGAAGCAACTTAAAAAGAAAACCGACGAGGGGTTCAAAGATGAAGTAACTCTAAACTGGATATGCCTTTTGGCCAATTGGTGCTACATCTTAAAGAAATTAAAAGTTTTTAAAGACGCACACATAATATAGACTAATTATTGTGAGCTAACTAATTCTTCCACAGCAAAGTATTTTTATTTGACAATAACTTTGTAGAAAAACGTACACGCTAGAATGCTTTCTCTCAGTAAAAACAGATGTGGACAAGTTTATTTCAACCACGAAAAAAACAGTAAAACCCGACAGAGTTTAAATGGAAATGCTGGTGCTTGTTGTAGTTCTGGTTCTGTGAGGGAGGTTTTAGATGTCCGAGAGGAGAAAGGCAGCGTTTGTTGAGTGTTATCGACTGGTCATTATAGAAACACGTTTTTATTTTTTACGTGACGTGCTCATGGTTAAAGTTTTTTTAAACCAAGCGAGGGAGAGGCAGCTTTCTGCAGCTCTGTGAGGCTTTAAGCTAAATGCTAACATCTGCATGCTAACGAAGGACATTGAAAGAAGGCTAGGACACTGGGAACTTTTTTGTCATGTTCGAATGGATGGGGGACCGATATACATTGGAACATCTTCAAATAGAAAGCATTTCTTTACGGTCTTTCATTAAAGATCTTTTCAACAATTGCAGAACTGTAATTCTCACCCTTAGAATAGGCGACCATGACACCCTCCCTCAGTGAAACGAATCCTCATGAAATTGATTGTGCGTCAGCTATCGAGCCTTTCGATTAACGCAGAGCAGATTTCACGTTTAGGTGTGTTGAACCCCAATGATATGTCACATCTCCTCTTTTAACCCTCCATGATACTAACACGCTGACAATGACGTAGCGTTTACCATGCTAGCTAGCACTACACACAAAGTACAGCTGAGGCTGAATATCATGAGTTTTGCAGGTTTTCAGTCCAAACTGTAGTACTTAACAAAGTGTAATTTTGACCTGATGATGCTCGAGGAAAAGTCACAACGATCCCCAAAGTTTAATACAGTTAATCCTTCAGGGGACATGATACCAATGTTCACGTGAATCCATCCAATAGGTGTGGAAACATTTGACTCTGAACAACAAAAAGGCAATCTGCTGATGGTGCCAGAGGAAAAGTCTGCAGGAATAATCTGTGCACACTTGTCTGTAGAGGGCAATCCATACAATAATTGTTGAGATATTTCAGTCTGAACCAAAAGTGGTGAACCGACAGACCGCCAGTGTGGCTAAAGGGGCAGAGTACTTTGAGTAGACCCTCAATTAACTGCACTACAGAATCCGCATTAATATTTATAATAGAAAGATTGACTGTGACAGTCGAGGTTAGGATCATTTTCTACTCATATATTCAGTTTTATAACTCTGGAACATGGAGTTCTGTCCGGATGCATTGGGAATGCCACATGACATCAGCTTGATTCACTCGTATGGAGTCAAGGCTGGACGTCAGTGTGACTGATTGAAATACTGCGTCTGTACTTCCTTTCCTGGACAATGTTAATGTTCACTGACCGGTGAGTCCTTGGATATTTTTTTTCTATTCAGGGTAATTCCACTTCAACACGTGCACCCTTCTACTCCTGCTGTATACCGTCAGCCTCTTTAAACTCAACTCTGCCACTCTGAATCTTATAAACATAAGAAACAGACACAGCTTCTCCTGTTTCGTCCCAAAAGACAAACTTGGTATTCATGGTATTTTTGATGTATAAGTCACCTGCTGCAGGCAGAAAGCCATCAATCACAAGTACGACGCCAAGCCAGTTAATCTTAAACAACGCAGCCTATGCTTGTTCTAATTAATAATGATTCAATGCATACAATGTCAGAAAATGGTGCAAAATTCCTTCAAATTGCTTGCAGAAGAATTTCTTCATCATGATGTACTTAAAAGTTAAAAGCAGGAAATCCTCACATTTAAGAGGCTGATGCCAACAAATATTCTGCACTTTTGCCAACAGGGTTGATTATGTTTCTTGCAATTGAATGATTCACCAATCTTTTCAGCTTTCCTACTGTAGAATACCAAGATGAACATTACTATTACGCACAAAAAACAGGAAGTACAATTTCACAGATGCCTTGCTTTGTACCAATCTGTGATGTGACATGAATGGAAAGTCATTTACAGCTAAATACGGAAGATGATTGCTTTAACATTTGACCTTCTTTCCATGTACAACTGTATCTGCTGTGTACTGCAGCATTCCTCTCCTCCACCAGGACTTCACAGAACTGTGCCCTCCTCTTGGCCTCCTGTGTGGAGGTCTGCACACACACCGCGCTGACGGGGAGCTCCTGCGGGAGAATTAGCTCTAATCCAGCTGGAGCGTCCCGCTTTGATGAGGATCGGCGGTACAATATTGCACATGACAAAGCACTCTGCTATGCAGCGACGTCGCCGGCATGCAAATAGAGGAAAGAAAGAGCAGACCGGCTACAGCATTCAGGGCTGAAAGTTGATACAAAGTTGTCACATAGGGCACAAAAAAGGCTCGTCAGAAAGGACTTTCTATGAGATCAAGGTGGTTGAAAGCGAACGCTACACCGCTGGGAGGGAAGGCAACACACAGTAGTGTTACAGTATGCAGGTACTCTGAATTGGAGTTTTGAATGTATACTTTTTTTCCCCTTTCTTTAGCAAGTTATATATTTAAAAAGCATATGCGGTTAGCCAATGACATCATTCACCAGAGGGACCAATACCGTTATATAAGAGCCAGACATGGCTGCGAGCGCCCCACACCACTGGTCCAAATGGTCTCTTTCAGAGGCTCCAAACAGCACAAAGGCCTTCTTACTTATTTAAATCAGAGAAATGATCTCCAGTGAAGTTATGAAAAAGGTGTCCACTAATCCATACAAGCTAAAAATGTCATGATTTGTAGCCTTAACTTGCTTTTAACTGAATTAGGAAGACATAGAATGAGTATTTAAAATTTAAAGTAAAATTAAAATGTTGGACTTGTCAAAATGGTCCACATTGTGATTACAAAGTTTAGCTGGATCCATTCCAACCAGGGAAGTATAAAGAGAACTGGATGTGCCTGGTTCGTTCCTATGAAAGTTACTCAGCGGTTCATGACTTCACTCATGGTTCATGGTTCACTCATAAAATTACCTGGATCTATAGCATCCACAAGCTCATAACGCAAACATTTCCTTTAACCCCGCCTCCCAGCCCTCGGTCCAGCCTTATCACAACTTTCACGAGCTAATGATTTAAGTAAGGGCTATTCAAGTGTTCGTACTGGGAAGTCGATTTACAGACGTCTCTTTTCCCAATGTACGTCTATGAGAAAAAGTATTTTTGGGACCCATAGCATCACGTGACACGGTTTGGCCACTATGTCAAATTTGTTTCAATGCCTGGCGCTCTTACTCTCGATTCAAGCGAGACAGCTAGCTCTAGCTAGCTAAACCTCCTCCTTCCCATTAGTATTTTCTTCCGATTGGATATAGTTAGCCTAGCTGGCTAGCTTCCACTTTCCGAGTGATACAACTTTAACAGCACAATGTGTCCTTCAGAATGTTGCTAACCCGGGCAACGTATATGTGCTTGAATCAACATACTAATTCCACACATATGTCCAAAAAAGGTTTGATAAAATAAAAAGATATTTACAATAGCTGCAGTATCATGATAGTTTATATTTCCTTTCACACATACAAAAGAAGTCAAACTTTCAGCTCCAAGTAAAGCATGTGGCGGTGTTGCATTCAAGAGCACACGTGTCACATTCCTCAGCAACATACTCTCATGTGGTCAAATTAAAACACAAACACAGGCCGTATCTGGCAACAAAAACACACGGATGGCTCGGAGACAGAGCATGCAAATGAGGCAGCGTATTCCCAAAGAGGAAAGTGATGTCATGTGATAACAGTGTCGCTGTAAAACGAGACGCAGCCAGGAGAGCGAAGTCTAGCTGGCGAGTGGCTGCAGGAGTATGAACCGCTTTAATCTACTCCAGCTCTGGAAAACGCAGGTTACATAACAGCCGACCTCCAAGTATTCCTGGGCCCCTAAAGTCTCCGAAAAGTATGTGTGCAGTCGCTGTGGCGAGGCAGGGAAGTTTGGCTCAGCGTATTCGACTGGAAAACACTGAGACACACTTTAACGTACACGACATTTACTGCAAAACCAAATCCAGTGAGGAGAACAAGTATCTAGTAGAGAAAATGCTAAATATTTTGTGAGGATTTGCTTTTTCTCTCAGTTTTACAGCACTTCTACTTGAGTATCTTTGTGTTAAATAAGACATTTGTGAAAAGGATGCTCCTATTGAACTACTTTCTCATGTTTTCCAAACTAAATGATTAGTTGAATTCATCACCAGATTGATTGACAATGATCGTGAGTTTCAGCCCCATGTTTGTGCCTCTCATGTGTGAGCATTAGGGTTACATTTGAGTTACAGAGTTAAAGCATTGGAGGGATTAACTATTTGGAACCTGTTTTCCAAGTTGCACTTTACCGATCCAAACAAAGATGGCAGCAGTTGGCTACCTGGAGAGGAAACAAGTTAATAATCCTTTTTTTGTGCAGCAGATGAGACTATCTTTCTTCCATATGGTTAAAAGAGTGTTTGAAGATTCTGGAAAAACCTTCAGAGCTGTTAAGCCACCTTCTGGGTTTATATCTATGCTTATTCATTTTTAAGTTAGATGGACACTTAACTCTGTGACTTGAATGCAACACTAATACATTAGAGCAGTGATGGAGGAAGTATTCAGATCCTTTACTGAAGTAGAAGTACCACACGGTAAAATACTCGGCTACAAGTAAAAGTCCTGCATTAAAAATGTTGTTATGCAAACATATGTAAGTAAATTGATGAAAATGTACTTAGAGCAAGAACAAATAATTACTCAATGCAGAAAAAAAAAAAAAGAATAAAACCCCTTAAAAATGTTTAAAATAGATTCAAATAATTTAAAGGAAAAACAGCAAATCCTCACATCTGTGACGCTGGAACAATAACTTTTTTTTCTTGTTAATCAACTACTCATTTCAGCTGTACATATTGTTGGGTAGTTTAATCTATAAAAACATCATATTTGAGTGGCTCTTTGTATGTTTTGTTTGTAAAACTAATCATTTGTAAAGTAACTAACGCTGTCATGTAACTGTGGTGAAGTAAAAGTATATTTCCCTCTGCGATATTGTTTAGTAGAGGTAGAAAGTGGCATAAAAAGAAAATACTGGAGTAAAATACAAGTAATTTAAACTTAAATGTACTTAGTTACATTCCACTGCTGCATTAGAGGCACAAACTGGGGCTATTTTCAGCCACCTCCACATCAGGCAGGTCGACAGTATACAATAGATCTTCTCCCTGATGCTGCTGAGCCAGTTTGGACTTGAAAAGACTTGATTCGTGTTGCAACGCATGAAATATTAGCAGGAGCAGTTTTCAATAGATCATCTATGCAAGCAGGTGAATTACTGTGGTTCATTTTGCAGAAAAACAAAAGCTCTCCAGATGCCCTCGATGACCCAGTGATCATAATTTCTGTGGTTGTTTAGCAGGTGAAAAGACATTTAGACGTCAGAGGGAAAACTGGGGTAAACTCTGCCGTGTGAGAGTGAAATGCAGCCACAGAATTGTGGTTTAAAACAGCGGTTATTTGTAACCAAGACACACAAACGTTCACTTTCCCCCCCCAAACCAAGCCCAGTTTTAACGTACAACGCCTCCCTGTTGATGTCTTTTGATGATCCTGGTTAAATTACATCAGCTCCTCACAAGGTTTAAGTGTTTTCCTGGACAAAAACTTCAGGAGGGTGGATGCACGTTGTCATGGAGGCTCGAACCCCCGAGGTCAGCCAGTTACAGCACACTCTCCCTGCTCACAAAAAACACCGTCCTGCCCACCCAGAAAGTCCAACACAATGAATCCACACTAATCCCAATCTTTTGTGGTCCTCCCGTGTGTCTCAGTGCGGCTGCACCTCACGTCTCCACCACCTCTGCTTTAACTGCCTTTAATATGCATTCACAGGCCAGGGGGAAATAAAACAAACACATACGTTTAGAAATCTTCTTTTGTGGCACACAAACAAGCTCCACGTCAGATAACTCGTGCATTCAGGATTAGGGAGCCGTGAGCAGTCTCAGATGCTATCACAGATGCCTTTTATCATCTTTTGTTGTGATCACTGCACTATCACACTGACAGCAGAGATAAAACAATGCTAGAAGCAGCTCCACACGTTGTGCTCCATGGAGAATAAAAGGCTTGGCAAGTATTCAGTAGCCTAATATAAGACAATAGACTCACAGAACATGCATGCTAACATCTCCAGCTGTATTAACAGGAGTTGGACAGACAATAGAGAAGCCAGACGAAAATAACAGTTGTCCTGGGAACAATAGTTTCTGACTAGTTCTATATTCACATCCCATTAAAGTCGTTGGGATCTCCACAGCGACTATTACTCCTTCAAAATAAGTTTTGCATCAGACACTTTGAGAGATAAAGAGATTTCACTTTTACAATACCATTAATCAGAGTGATCAAACAAATAGTTTTAAATGATTGAATGCAATCGACAGAAGACACATAAAGAACTCTTACCGCTTCGTTCTTAGCGTTCGTTGCTGCTTCGTCGCTTTTTATATTCCTTTCTTTTTTTTTCTCTTCCCCCTGATGATCAGTCGCGCGTCTCACAGACACAAATCTCGACCTCACTTCCATGTGCTCGCGACCAGGACCACGCGCTCAGGGGAGCGCTCTGGATACGGCGCGTGACGTCACGGCGAGACTGGAAAGTCGGTCAAAAAAAATCGGCGCAATGTCAACAATAATACAGATATTTTATGATTATATACGATATAATACCTGATGTAGAGACTTAACTGAATGTGGTACATTACTGGGAAGTCATTTAGAGTATTTTATTGGATATTATCGATACATTTCTATTGATAGTCCCAGTAAAGTATAGTTATATTTGTCTAATATCTTAATTTATAGTAGTGAAATGTCAAAAAACACTCATGGACTGTTTAGATTGTCTCTACATGCATATACAGTATATATCCGTTTGAAACTGTAACCCAACCTGTTTTGTTTTCACATATCTTTTCTTTATTCATTTAAATCTGATCTGGGATGTGGAATTGAGGATTATTTGATCAGTAACTGCCCAAGTATAGTTTAATCATATAAGGAATCTGAAGTATCTTATAATGTACTTAGAACAATGTTCAAGAAGAAAACCATGCAGGAAGTTAAGTCTTTGTGCATCTGCTTCTTTTTAAGTGTTTCTGATGCATATTGAAAGCAAAACTCGTCTAATTTAAATATCTGAATTCCCTCTTTTGTCCACAAAACTGAGTGATGAGTTGTGTGACTTTTGTTCACTTTAGCATCGGAAATATCTTCAATAACAAGCAGTCACTTAGGTTAAAATGTGCCACGCAGTGCTATTCTAAATGCTTTATACATAAATCTGAGACCATGGTCCGAGCTTACCGTGTCTTCTTTGCGACCAAAAACTGACACTGTCAAATATCGCATCTTCAAGTGAAGATATGAAGTCATGTTAAGCCTTAAAGTCATAGTGAGAGTGACTTGGAGCATCATTATCTAAACATGAGCATCTTAGTCCATGTCAGTCACTTTATTCAAATCATACGTCTCCTCCTGCTGAGCCCACTCTACAGCAACATGTACCTCCATTACATGTCAATGTGTCTGTGATGAAACGTGTGATGTGTGCGTCTGCATTGCAAGAACAAGGACACAAATTCAAGAAGAAACATTTTTTTATAATTTCAAAAAGAATCTAAGAACATAATGGAAAAAACCAAACACTGAGTCTGAACATCCAGACGATTGAGATCCAAAAATACATTTTCTTAGGAAATATTAATTATATACAAAACATAAAAATTTATATTTTAGTTTGGGCCCTCAACAGGGTAGCCCCATTTTTTTATATTTTATTAATAAAAATAAACTTTTAAATATTTAATCCACCATAACTTCAATTGAGGCAGTTTTAACATTGAAATCAAACAAGATTCCAAACAACTTAATCCGCTTTGCATTTGCATGCAACAACAACTGTACACCCTAAGTCTTGAACTTGCATAAAAAACAAAAGGCCAAAAAGTCTGTGACGATTCAAACTTTAGGCGCGAGAGCTCTGCAGCTGCGCGAGTCTCTGCTTTAAAAGTTCACTTTTCCTCCTCAGCTGTTCTTTGAGCGAGAGGAGTCTCTGTTCGTCCGTCTGCATGCTGTAAATGCACTCTGTGGCCTTCTTCAGGATCACCACTTTGGCCGCCTTCTCGTTGTTGGCCACCTCTGGGATCTCGTCCCGCAGGGCGAAGAAGCTCAACTTGAGCTCGTTCCTCCTCTGACGCTCCAGAACGTTATGAGTCCTTCTCTTGTCATAGTCCTCCGTGTCAGACGTCCGTGGGCTCGAGCACTTGCGGTTGCTGCTGATCTGTTTCAGGACCCTGCTGTGGCTGCCACTTCCGCCGCTTCCGCTGCTGCTGCTGTCCAGCTTCAGCCTCTTGACAGCCGGCTGCTCGTGCCTCATGGATGGATGGGCGGCGTAGTTGTGCTGGTGGGTGGAGACGTGGCACCTCTTCAGCACGAGTGGGCTGGGGTGCCGGGTCTCGGCGGGGCTGGGGTCGCACCGCTTCACCGCCTGCCTCTTCTCCACCGTGACCACGTCGATCTCCTCCTCATCCTCCTGGTCCTCTTCCTCCTCCTCCTCATCATCATCATCATCGTCATCATCATCTCCATCGTCATCTTCTGCAAGACAGAAAACAAAACAATCACACTCTGATTCAGCATCAAGGATGCCTTTTAATCACACTGCATGCCACAGAGGGAGGGGAGGGGGGGGACACAATGTCTCCTTCAACATCATTAGATTGTGCTTCAGCCTGGAGCTAATCTCACAGCAGTCTGCAAATCTGATTGCAAATAACCTCAATCAAAGCGAGAGTTGGCCTGCTTTAAGTTAAAATAGTGGAAGCAATGCGTGTTCACTCAGCAGAGGGAGATTCCTAACTGCACAGAGGGGTGTGTCTGCATGATGGGTCCGTATTTTCAGCTTACCTGAGTCACTACAACTGCTGCTGCTGCTGCCGCTGTTGGGCGGCGTGTCCAGTCCCAAATCCTTACTGGGCGGCGTCGCCGCGCTCTGCTTGGGCGTCTCCGCTATTGGGTACGGGAAAACCACGGACGGATCGATGCACTCCGCCGCGGACGTGTTCAGGTCTTGCAGGTAGCTGCTGTTCAGCCGCCACGCTGCCGCACCGGCGGGCTCCGCGGAGCAGTCGCCCGCCGAAGACGACTCCTTCCGCGCGGCGTGCAGGGAGGCGAGCCGCTCGGAGACCACCTTCTCCAGCTTGGCCGCGGCGGAGAAGCCGCTCCACATGCAGTCCTGGATGATGATGGACTTGAGGAAGGTCTGGGAGTAGTCCGCGTCGCAGATGATGCTCTGGTTGACCGCGTCGTCGCCCAGGAACTCGGTCACCATCTCCAGCTGATCCGCCGTGGAGGGGAAGAGGCTTGACAGGGACGGCCGGCGGCTCGGGGAGAGGGGAGGGGTCGGCAGCAGTTCAAATTTCTTCCAGATGTCTTCGCTCGGCGCCGGAGGCTGAAGCTGCTGAGGGTAGAAATCCTCCTCCTCGTTGTCGTAGTAGAAATACGGTTGCAGAGAGTCGTAATCGTAGTCATAGTTTTTACTCGCCAAACTTGAATTCAGCGGCATTTTGTCTCTGTTGTCTTTTTCCTTATCGTGAAGCTGGTTGAAAGGAAAACAAATGGTTAATTAGATGTTGACTCTAAAAAAACAAAACAAAAAACAAGGTGGTCTGCAGGTTCAAAGCAGCTGGCTTGGCAGTGGTCCTGCAACATTAAGTGTAACAACATCACATGGTCACGCCAAAACACCGACGCTCGTCTGCACGCCTTGCATGCATGCACCGGTGTTGCAGCAGCAGGTGCGAAACTCATAGTAAATTAAGTGCAAGAGGGGAAACACCTTCAATTAACCGCTACTGACGATAAACGAACACCTTTTTTATTTTATTTTTCACTAAATGACGTGGAAAGGTGCCGTGCAAAGCTCCAGAAACCCACCCCCCTCCCCTGACCTCACCTTACCTTTTAGATTGTAAACTGTCGGCGGAAGAAGACGGGGCGAAAGTGACCAAAGAGGCGCAAAAAAGGGTAGGAAAGTTATTCCAACACGAACGTAACATTAAATCCTTCCACGGAGGCGTTGTAGGCGGTTTCTGTGAGGCTGTGTGAGGCATGCATGAGGAGTTGAATGGCTGCACCAGCGACCCGGTGAGGACGAAGTACAGTCTGTCATCAGCAGCGTGAGAATCACAGCTGAGAGCTCCGCCGGCTGCAATAAAAGCGACCGCAGCACTCACCTACTCCGCTCCTCCGCTGTATCCCTCCGCTCGTTTTCCCGCGAAACACTCACCGGCCTTGAATATGTCACATATGTAGAATTGATTTCTCGCATCTATCGCCAGAAATAATCCCCACACGACATGAGGGTTGATTTGAACTCAAAACGCGTGCTTTCGTCGGTTTATTTAGTCACTAGATTGTGTATTTTGTCTTCACGCCGGGTCTATTTCGTTGAAGAAGTGGGAGGGGTCATAGTAGAGTACAGCTTCCATTGACGGGAGACATGCAAAAAATACTAATGAGAGTAGTAGTAGGTGGTAATTAGCACGAGTTATTGCACTTCTACCCCGCCTAAAATATCCCCAAACATCTCATGAAAGCTGTTGCACGTTTTGTTCTTATTCAATAAGTGAGATCTACTGACTTAAAGTACAGTGATTAACCTGCTTTTGCACAAACAACAACTTTGCTTTTTTTTAAATCCCAAATGTAAGCGACTGTCTGCAATACATAATGCATGCCAGGTTTGCACAATTTGTGCAGTGAGACTGCAACGCAAAGCTCACAGGTGCAGGAGCTTACCTCGATCTGTCTACGGGCACTGACAGCTCTGAATTGGCTGAAAACAGGTGAATTCAACAAGCAGGACGCACTCAATAATTGCATGTATAAATGAACATGCACAAATAAGATACAATGTGTGTGTGTGATCCTGACAGTGTAAAAGTAGCTCGGGTTTTGAGGCTGGACAGATTGGCACCAATTAACTACAGGAAGGAAGCAATTAAAGGAATCAGATGGGTACCGCAGTTTGGATGGAGGTGCCCTCCTCTGCTGTGATGGGGAGGGGGGGGGGGGGGGGGAATTGAACGGGCTCGGAGCGCCCTCTGCTGGTTCAAAGTGCTCTGGTAGTGGACTGAAGCCAGGTAGGTGCAAGGTCAAACCGTGGAAGTAAACACAGAGGCCACAGACCATCATGAACTGGGGGACTATTGACTGAAAGTCGATTAAAGAAAGATTGTTGGGTGTAAAACTATAAATGGCCCAGTAGCACAATAGTGCAGTGTAGTGGGTTAGTGGGGCTTTTATTGGGGTTACTGGGTCACTTCATTAAAAAATAGAGTTCTGGAAAAACGTTAAATGGCAAATGTAACTTACTCATGCAGCCTTTTGACAAAGTGGGCTGAGCTATTCAAATAAATATATACATATATATTTATTAGCGATATGTGAATTTAGTTTATTAATGTACATTGATCATTTTATATTTAGTTTTCATTTTGTCAGCCATCTTTCCACTTGTAACTAAAACAATACATGAGTGAAATCTCTTTAGCCTTTTAATGTACATATGGACACGTGAGTGTTATTTTACGATAGATGTTAAAAAAACATATAAAGCTGACCTTTATAAGCAAAGTGCAGTTGTCCATCAAATATGTAACAGAAAGAATCACCATCCTTTTTGCAGTTTGATAAGTTAAAATCTGATTTAAAAACACTTTTATGTGGCACATCGTTACCTTAAATGATATATTCTAAAGATTATAAGTATTGATTGGAAAAAACCTGACATTCAATTTTAAATGAATGCACAATATTTCCCTTTTAATTGTTGGTCCCTTTGTCTTATAACTCCTTTAAGACTATAAATGAGATTTCATCATTATCATAAGGAGTCTCCACGAGCTCTCTGAGGGACGTGTGGTTCAGTAATGCTTGTTAAGTGTCCACTTCTAAATAAATTAATCATTGAGCGAGCAGAGAGAAGGAGACAAGAGGGTATAAAAGGAGAGAGGAGAGATTTCTCTTGTTATCAGAGGAAGTGGAAAAGAAAACCTAAACTGAAAGAACACCCCTTCTCCTCTCCTCTGCACTCATTCCTTCTTCCTTTCCCTCCCTTCTCTCCTTTCCTCACTTTGGGATGCTGTGTGGAGGATAGCGATCGTAACCACCAGACTCATGTGTTGCGGTCATTGTGTTTATCGGCTCCGGATGTTTCTTGTGTTACTGTGTTTTCAGAGCGTCCGGAGACACAGAGGGAAGCTTTGAGACCGTCTGGCATCATTTCCTCTGATAAGTGCAGACTGAAGCTGCTTTATGGGAGTTTGATCTCAGTACAACTGGTTCTTTACCACTTTTGATCAACACAGTCTGTAAACAGTGAAGAGCAGAGGTTTTATTTATATTTCGTCAAATGATAAATACAGCAGAGAAGTGCTATAATGTCTCAGAGCTGCATAAATCTACATTACAAGGATTAAAGTCAGCCATTAAGGTGGATTTACCATCTTCATTTCTAACATACTGACCAGTAATTGGCTGAAACACTGCTCAGATGAATTAGTTGAGAAACCAAATTGTTCTGTAAACTGTTGACCCACAGCTTGAGATAACCTAGAAGTAAAACAACTACAATGCACCAAAAATTAGGCAATTATAGCACATGTAACCCTCAAAGGAAAGCCAAAGTGCTTTTATATAAGACATAAAAGATGTTAAATAAGAGATGATTAAAGAAATACGATAATAATTAGTGTTTGAACCAAAATGAAATGATACAAACTAAAGTGAAAAGCTACAGAGACTTGTTTCTTCTGGAAGCAAATAAGGATGCAATCACGCATTCTTCTTATTGATTAATGGGTCGATTATATTTTTAATAGATCAAATATTTGTTCAGTCTAAAAAAATGAAAAGCGTCCAAGATAATTTCCCTGTTTGGGCTGTTTCCCAACAAACTGTCCAAAACTATAAGATGTTCATTTTTCAAAGATATAAAAAGAAGAAAAAAACAATGAATTTATGGTGAAGATCGTGATTCGTTTTCTGACGATCACAACATCACAATCACGATCTACATGAAAGGACCACAGTGAGGCTGAAATCACTCCCTATTAACATCCTACTGCACTACATTTACTTTACACCATTATAACTGATTGTCAATGATATTTATACATATTGACCTCAATAAGTTCCCCAAATGGAACAAAGAATTTGTTTTAAATCCTACAAAGCAATTGTGTTAAGAGTTATGACACGACACCTTCCAGTGAAGGTGCAAAAATAATGATTCATAAGGATTTGAAATCTGTAGGGAACAATAAATGAGAAAATGACACCAAAGTCACATTCAAACAGAAAGCAAAACAACTGTATTCTTACAGAAAAGAATATTTTGATTTAATGACAAAAATCCCCTA
Organism: Leptoclinus maculatus; assembly: GCA_032191485.1. Lineage (NCBI taxonomy): Eukaryota > Metazoa > Chordata > Actinopteri > Perciformes > Stichaeidae > Leptoclinus > Leptoclinus maculatus. Next base: position 4,736,830 of record JAVDOI010000013.1, read on the forward strand.
TTTTACAGGTGTTTTATAACCCTCAAATCTGAAGATTTTGCCCTTCTGTTATAAAAACTAGAATCTTGTGAAGACTTACAATAGTTTTAGTGTGTACAGCAGATATATTACCATTTTTATTTATTAAATTGATGTTTATGTCCAGCTCCTGATCTCTTTTCTATTGAACACAGTTAAATAACTGTCGAATGAGCCACGAGGAAGGTTTTCCCACTATGAGCACCAGCTGTTGCTCTTCCCTTTGACTCCTCTCTGAACTTCCCTAATTTTCTGACCACAAATCCAACTTCCTGTGGCCTCTTATACAAAGCACATTCAGCATATCATGCCAGTCGTTTCCTCTTCTGCGTCTCGCGCGCGTTAAGCAATGCTGACAGGAGCTCATAGGTCATGTGGCAGCGTGTTCACACACTTACATTCATTCATAGATTGAGAGCCTATCAGCAGACACAGATGAATGGAGGGTGTGTTGGACACAGTTCAGCAGGACGCCCCGGTGTGAGGCAGATAATCAATAGCTGTTCAGCTTAGTCGGTGAGACGAGGTTGCCAACTAAGCAATCAACAATGAGCGCACGGCAGATCTGTCAGACTACTCAGGAGCTAATTGTGTCATTAATTATTGACAGTGACAACGAGCAGTTATTGACTGAGCCTGATTCACAGCTAACCGAACCTGCAGTAGCGTTATTGAAACGTGGTGAGATTGGATTTGTCCTTTTGTGTGTGCACAGAGTCTAATCTCAGACAAACATCTTACAACATCAAAATGAAATAAAGAACATAAAATAACAATAGAAAGAAAAACATTGTTGTATATTCAAACAAGGGATGTCTGAAGTTAAAAAAGAAGATACAATTGACTATCATGCTTACTGACAGTACAACAAACTATCAGAAATACTAAACCTCTTTATTGTAACCCCACTCTATTTGATAAACAGACAGAAAGGCAGCGTAGGGCCCTCGGCTGGTCTCAAACCAGAATATGTAAATATAAACGAACATATTTCACCAAAAAAAGGGACTTTGATATGAACTGAAGTGGTGGGTCTGTATTGACTACACAAACAGAGAAAGATGTACGACATTAAAGATCAGTTCCATGTATTTACTCATCTTAACAATCTTCTTAATTATCAAACTCAATCATCAATGCTTTGACAATAGTTGGATGATATTCAAACAAACAATACATCAGCTAAACGCTGGAATTAGCCATAAATCGATCGACCGGATAGACCTCAAAGAAAAAATCCCTTTAGACAAAGTTAACAAGCAAAAGGGAACACATGCCTTGAAGCAGAGCAGAGTGCTGGTTTCTCCTCCTAGTTATAAGAGCACTAATTGAGTTCACCTGCAGTGACTCGTTGACTCCAGACGGCACAGGTGACCCGACTCCTCCGAGAGCTCAACATGGACGGATTTCAACAGTGTAATCAAAATAAAGAAGAACTTTAAACAACCTAAAAAAGCATGTTAAGTAAACTTAATAATTCCCTTTTACTGAATGATAGATAAACCAGCAAGTAAATTTAGATAATATTGACATCTTTACTACAAAAAAGCATTAGGCCTCGCTGGCTTATGCCTGTTAACCTAAATCACAAACCTGAATAGGAGGAGAGAGGAGCGAGAAAGACAAATAAACATGAACATAAACATCCTTCTGAATGTGAGTTGTTTGTGTAATCTGACAAAGTGTGACGCTCCATATTCTGAAAACCACATAAATCATCTCTGAAGAGAAACGGCTGGCGAAGTGAGAGACAACCTTCAGATTGTTGACCACCGTCTCAGGGTCCTTTGACTGATGTCTGCTATAGTTCCTCTTTCTCATGACTAACAGGGATGTGCTCCTTCTGTAGAGACGACTCAACATCAGCTGCTTTATTTGAGGCTAAATTTGAGTATTTTACTGAAGTTGCAGCTTTGATATGTGTGTTTAAAAGCCACGTTGTTCACACTGCACATGTAGCTGTTTCCTTACGATTAGATGACACTGAAAGAAACATTTGCAAATTAATTTTCAGAGCAATATCATTTACAGAATAATGTAATTAATTGTGACTGTGACAAACCATAGATAGTTATGAGGATGAGGTTACGTTATCTGTGTGAATGGCAGGACGTTTTGAGAGTTTGTCTGTTGATGTGAGTTACTTCAAACAGAACTGATTATGAACTGAATCAGGTGTGTTGAGGTACTGTTGCTCAGAGCTGTTGGACCCTTGAATGGCCACTAGAGGGCGTGTTGTATCACCTGTAAACATTTAACTAATTAAAGACTCTTTGCTGTTCTTGTGCCTTTGATTGACTAGTTCCTCTACTGGACTTTCTTACTATTGTTACATTTGGGTCAATCATAACTGCACTCTATTTCTGGTCTATTCCATTCAATTGTATTTAATGTCATTTCATTTCATCTACCTTCTTCTATCTTAGTTCACTGTTATCATTGCTTGTTGTTTTTAATGTAATGCTTTTCTTTGCCCATGAATGAAAGAATTCACTTTGAATTGTCTCTGGGTTTAAAATGTGGTACATAAATAAAGCTGCTGCCCAACATTTGTCATTCATTAACAGTTAGTGTATATAAATGCTACTTTTATAAGCACCGTTTCTAGTTTTGCAATTTGTTCAAAATGTAACTACTACCATGATTCTATTTGAAATTATTCCGTACTCTCAAACTAATAGTTTTCTTAAAACCAATTCTTGCAAAGTATTGTCAAAGTTTAGGACATTTGAACAACTCTCTGTCTCTAGATTACTAATCTCTGGATGCTAAGTGTGCTCAGAACATAGACTTCCTAAAGTCAGAGCACCGTAAAAATCACAAAACGTCTTCATTATAGTAAATGTTAGAAGAAAATATGTGTTTAGATTAGTGATAAATGACATCTGTTACTCTGGAAACTCATAACAGAGTTAGACTCCTTAGAAACACACAACACAATGAATGTTGCAGGAGAGTTTTATTGTAATCTGGGAAATTTGTAAACACGGTTTTCCAAGTCGTTAAAAATGAATACTAAAATGGACACGTTCATGCCAACACCAGTGATCTCCAGTCGTCACCTTCTACTGAAAGAACAAAAACAACATTTTGCTGAACTACATGGCATTGTTATACATACAGATACACAGGGACTCATTTGGTGTCCTGGCAGCTGAAAGACATTTAAACAAAGATACCTGGGCACCATTTATTGCTTTGTTATCCAAAACCCCAAACCACCCCCACAAAATGGGTCTAGGACACATGTGGGTATACGCTGCACTAAACACACTTCTATAAAAACACAGCTTGTAAAAGTCAATGATTGACTTAAAACCACAAAATCCTCTATTATTGAGTTACCAGTAGATGTAATGAAACACTGACATTATAAAGGAATTATATTGTGGCTTTAAGGATTCAACACACAAAGTGTACTTGCAGGTACGGGTTCAGTCATCTGACTTTAGTTACAATAACGGAGGAGAGGCATGTCTGCTCGTAAAAGCCTGAGTACTACAGAAGCTCCCTCAAAATTCAGTCCATTTAAGAGATTAGAGGGTTTGTCCTGTTTGTCTTGTTAGACTGTGATCACACAAACATACTCTCAGTCCAGAGTTTGTGATGCGAATGTGCAAAAGTTACATTTTATCACAGAATTTGATCGAATACATCCATGACAGAGATATACTCAGTACAGTTTAAAATAAAATAACATGTCTTGGAATTATTTAGTCTGGTTTTGTCCACCAGGAGTCAGTGTTTCCCTATAAATAGTGCGATGTCAGGGCTTATTTGTTTATTTGCTGTATTCAAAGGAGGGACGATGTAAACATTAAAAATACTCGTATGAGATGCGTGAAGATACATTTGTAACGTTTAGGTATATGGTGTTTCATCACCATGTTAATCCAGTTGGCCATTACATAAATTGACCATCTTTGTACCAGAGTCCACTTAAATTTCCCCCAATATTTGGTGGCTTGTACATACAGAAACACGCTTATTTACCACCATACGCCAGCTGGAGCGATGGCGAACAATACCCTTTTCTCTGTGTGCCTGCTTTAATGTAGACACATATCACGCGAGTCCCGCGTGTGTGTAATAATAAAAGCCAGGTTTAGAATGTGCTGATGATGTCACGGCCGGGAACGCCTGGCCCACGTGCGTCCAGCAGTGTGCGCTCCCGTCTCCAAGGGAGGGTCGACGACAACCGGACTGACTGCGCAGCACAGGCGCAGTGAAACGCAGAGCTAGAAAAAAAGAAAAACTAATCCAACCCGTTTCGGATTATCGCGTTTTATCCAAATCTCTACCGGCGGAAACAGTGTGGCACGCCTCCTCGCTCACATTCTGCGCTGTTCAGATGCACGCGGGCGTCCCCATCTCCACTCCCTTGATGATGATTTGTGAGGAAGATGCCTCAGTCGGAAATTATTTCCGTTGACCTTCTCCTCCGCTCATCTGCGTCGAAGCATTGTGAAGCTCCGCCGCTACCGGAGCGTCTCGGCTCCTGCCGCTGCAACATTTAGCCTCCAAACCTTTTCATTCCTCGCTCGGATATACACCAACCGCAAATCTATTTGATTTTTTTTTATAAATCAAGACCGAGGCAGATGCCCCTCGCTCTGTCATCCCGGCTTGTATTATGGTGGAGTTTCCATCTCTCACTCCTTACTGGCCTCTCATCCGCTTTCTGGTGCCTTTGGCGATCACCAATATTGCCATCGACCTCGGAGAACAGGTAACGTCTCTTGTTTTCCGTGTGTTTCCGTGCGTCAACCGCTGCATTTATTTTAAGCTCCAGAAAAAGAGAAGAAAACACCGAAACCGTTTGTCCAACATTGACCGATTGTGTTGTCGGTTAAAGACGGTGTGTGTTGTAGCTCGAGCTATCTTAGCTGGCAGTTTGAGAGGCAATGTGAAGACATCCATTAGGTATTTATATACATTATTTAGGAGGAGGAGGAGGAGGAGGCCCTTGTTTATTCTGAGATATTATGTCACTTCTGTCACCAAATAAATACGCTGCTGCGGATGTTTTTTTTGAATGTATTATCCAGCCTATCTTATTATCCAGACTATTTCAGACAAGCAGCTCACTACTTGATTTGTTAAACATATGATTAACCAGTCAATCTGAGGCCTGTTTTTAGATTCATGGCGGATCACTGCACACAAGTCAAACGCACACAGCATTTGCTTTTCTTTAACATATTTCCCTGCTTGGACCTTTCCTGTCCCTTCTCAGCCAAATGACTGCCGTCCCAAGAGACCTTGAGCAGATAGTGTGGGTGGAAAAACACGTTGTGGCTGTGAGATGTTAGGATTAAGCTTATGTAATGTCTCTGTTAGCTGGTATAAATAGCACACACAGTCCTGCAAAGGAAAAGGGCAGCTGTAGTATGACTGGAAATATCTATCTGGGATCAAGTGTTGTGGGTGTTTACTGTCCAGATATTACGATGGCACTCCCTTGCTTTGCACTAGTCAAAGGTCTCACTTTTTATTGTGTCTGTAAAAGACATGCAGGTATTCGTTTTTTTGTCAACTGCAGTGCTGTGGTGGAGTACCATCTGGTCCGAGATAAAGTTAGGCTAAGTCATGGTCATGTGGTCATGCTGCCATACTGAACTTCTCCCCTCCCTTCTTCACGTGCTGTCTCACTCCCCTGACACCTCACCCTTTTCCACACCCGCCCCGTCATATCTTTTCCAGGCCCTCAACAGGGGCATAGCCACAGTCAAGGAGGATGCAATTGAAATGCTGGCCAGCTACGGCCTGGCCTACTCCCTGATGAAGTTCTTCACCGGACCCATGAGCGACTTCAAGAATGTGGGTTTGGTGTTCGTCAACAGCAGGCGGGACCGGAGGAAGGCCGTGCTCTGCATGGCGACGGCCGGGGTCATCGCGTTCGTCCTTCACATCTTGATCGGTGTGTGTTTTTAAAAGGGATGTTTGATGACACGCTGGGCTTAAACCGCATCCTAAATGAAGGTCTTTTGGTATTTGTGGCAACCTTTTAAGTTTCGTTATCGCAGCGTCTCTGTGACCGCCTTCGTTCTGCTGCTCAAAACAATGCAAACATGGTCGAAGTTATCTTCCTAACCTCTACTTACCCGTGGTTTCCCTCTCTTTCTCTATAGCGTACACAGATTTAGGATACTACATCATTAATAAGCTCCACCATGTGGATGAATCTGTGGGGGGCAAGACAAGAAAGGCTTTCTTATACCTGGCTGCATTCCCTTTGTTGGATGCAATGGTGAGTGTACAGTATAGAAAGACAGACATTTTGTATCATGCAATCATGGATTTAAACACACCTGACCTAGAAATTGCTAGTTTTTAATCCTCTGTCCCGGCTGGTGTCAAGTGAGAGCGTATTCCTCCGTTTAAAGTCTAGCTCTCTTCCATTGTGTTAAAGCCTGTGATCCAGCTGTGGTTGAGAAAATGTCCTCAATAGAGCTTTTGTTTATAGTTTGAAGCTTGGTGTCGTGGGATAACACTATGCATTGTTCTGCTTTGAAGGCTTGGATTCATGCAGGGATACTTCTCAAGCACAAGTACAGCGTCATCGTAGGCTCAGCCTCCATCTCTGATGTTGTGGCCCAGGTAACGAGATCCGTTCTTCTTCATTTAAACGCAGAAGGCTACATTTCGAGGAGTTTGTGAAGAAGGTTTTGTGATCTGTGATTTTTTTTTTTTGGGGGCTGTTAATCATCGCTTATGTTGTTTTCCTGCAGATTGTGTTCGTGGCCATTCTCCTCCACAGTAACCTGGAGTGTGTGGAACCTTTACTCATCCCGATCCTTTCCCTGTATATGGGTGCCTTGGTCCGCTTCAGCATCGTTGGTCTGGGTTACTACTGTAACATCCACGACAACATCCCAGACTCCAGTGGACTGGACGTGGGCGTAAGTGCTGTCTTTTTATTGTTAGGGGGAAAAAAACACATTTTGACGTGAGTAAATGAGAGGTAGGCACCCTTTACCTTTAACCAAAGGGACAATGGAGTTAGTTGAATTTAGTAAATGTTGTCGAGAGTGATTTTTCGGATCTGCCTTGATCCCTGCAGGGTGATGCCACGATCAAAAAGATGCTGACTTTCTGGTGGCCCCTCGCCCTCATCCTGGCCACTCAGCGAATCAGCCGACCCATCGTCAACCTCTTTGTGTCTCGCGACCTCAAGGGGACCACGGAAGCCACAGAGGTGTTTTTTTTAATAATTTAATCTGGATGTTATTAATCACGCTACAACAAATAATGTCATAGTAATACTAGTGTAATTACGCAATGTTGTTGGACATCATTAAGAGTGACTTTACAGCCAGTGGACTCATTTCTCCCTCAAGTTATTGCAGATGAAAAGCCAGACGCTAACAAACTGCCTCTGGAGCCTTCTGGCTTACAGAGACCTAAACTACTAGAGACAATACAAAAGCTGTTTACCAGAACCAACTGGAAACCATTGACAACACTGGCTGGTTTGGGTGATTCACCATATTCATGGGGAACTCAGGGCATGACCACACTGAGTGAAAACATTCCTACATGGCCCTACTGTCCCTGCGTAAAGCCTGACGCTGTCCGTTGTTGTTTGGGACACAATGACGAGCTCGAGGCTGTTATCCAATCGTAAACTTGTGAAAAACCACGCGGCCCGGGAAAGTGAAAGACACACGTGTTGCTTTTCTTGTCTGCTATTGTTAGAGAGCTGGCATTAATTTAGCCGTGTGGGGTTTCAACATTTAATTTGTGGCATGCCGGTGACTTATAGCTGCTGTGTCTTTGTCATTCCAGGCCGTGGCTGTCCTCACGGCCACATACCCCGTGGGTCACATGCCCTACGGTTGGTTAACTGAACTGAGAGCAGTGTACCCTGCCTTTGACAAGGTAATCCATACAGACTATTATTAGTGTTTGCTGCACTGGTAACAGTTTATCGTTGACTCAAATGTGCTCTCTTTCTCAACAGAACAATCCCAGCAACAAGCTGAACGCTGGCACCCCCGTCACCAAGTCCCATATTAAAAAGTTTACATCCTGCTGTCTGGCTCTATCACTCACGGTAAGATGACGGCAAATCTTTCAGGCACTTCATTCTACTCTCAGAATACGGCACGAATGAGCTCAGAAAGAAGTCGTGGTTAACCGTTTGTTTTTATGGTCTGCGTGGAAACAATCCTGAACGTCTGGGCTGGAATATTTTAAGAAAAAATGAATGCGGTTTGGAGGTGAAGCTTCTCAGATGTGAGAATTTGCAGCTTTTACTCTTGGTTCTCTCATTATAGATTATATAGAGGTTTACTGAAATAATCCAGTAATGTAGACAGTGTTATTTAAACATCTACCCTCACCTAGTTGATACAGCTAGCATGAAGTTCCAGTATTCATTTCCCCAATAGAGGCAGTCCTACACTTGCAGTGTATCTGCTTACAGTCTATGGTGTCGTCCACTGAGATTTGACCTCTCCTACAGTAGGTGTCAAGTTGTCCCACCATGGTGCCCTACAACAACCTCGTATCCAAATCCATTTCCTCTAAACATGTATTAATGCCTGATTATACCGTAAACACCACATCGTTTTGACAGCAAATGTATTTTCAGGGTTGTAAATCTATTTCTACACATGCTTCATCAAAAACACCACAACCAACGGGCATAACATTCCACCAAATCAGAGCACATCTGCTGCGTTATCTAATCCTGCTGCACCACAGATGGAACGATACGGAGTGTAGGTCAGGGTTCAGTTGTAAGACCGGCAGAACTAGTCTAGTGTTCTGCAGAAACATGTTTGACACGACTGAGTTTTTGCAAAGCTTGCCAAAGGCAATGTTGACAAAGATTCTCACTAGAGATCTCTGAACTTTACCACTTTCACAGAATAAAAGGCAAAATTTACGAGTGCTAAAAAAAGAAAAAAAGCCCACACATTCAAGTTAATTATGCAGGTACAGCTGGTACACTGTTTATAGTGACTTGCAGGAATACTGAATGTACTTTTCCTTTGAAGTCGTGGTTTCAAGTTGCAGAGAGAGAGACATTAGAGTGGAATTTGTGAAGAGGGTAAGGGGCTTTTGCTTCCCCTCAACACTCCCACTCAAGCGTTAAGAGGTTAATAAAATAGGCACTCACGTAAAACATATTGGTTAACACATTCCAAAAGCCCCCCGCAGGTGTACGTTTTCTGCTAAGTAATGAGTCACACTCTGTACCCTGCTGCTCAATCGTTTTTTGTTTTTCAGCAAAAATGTTTGAATAATTATGTCACGGGGATCAGCAAGAACACCGTATGATCCAGACTCTCTGATTGTAATTGCAAAGGGCATGTCTGTTAAGTAAAAAAGAAGCCTTTGCCCCAGTTAGTTGCAGTAACAGCCCGAATAAGAAAAACAGGAAGTTTGTGGCCAAGGTTGGGTCTTTTAAGGAGGAGGGGGGGTTGCACACCAGATGTGGAATCCCAGCGCTGTCAACATGTATGCGAGGGTGACGAAGCTCGACACAGCATAACGGGCAGATAGGTATGTTCTGTAGCGGCGTTGGAACAAACTCAAGCCGACAGCCATCGTGCCGGGGCTTGTTCTGATTACACACGAAGGACAAAAGAATGCTGGAGGAGGCGGACGAAGTATATCTGAGGAGGGAGCCGAGTGATGTCCCGGAACAAATTATTTCCTCGTGTGAAAACAGACCTGGTCGTGGCAGTGAGTGTGGATGTCTCACCTTGTTTAGAGAAACCACAGCTGAGTCAGGGGAGACGGCGGCTTCGCTTGAGCCAAACTAATTAGTTATGTGCCACCATCTTGCTAAAATAATGATAGATGGTAAGGCGAAACCAAATGAAATCAACAGTTGCAAGTAATCTATTTGTATATATTTTGGTTCATAGGATCTTCAAACCACATCAAAGTGTTTTTTGCGCTATTCATAATTTCCTACGACATTTGTAATTCTTTAAGAAGAGTGAGATGGTGAAAGGCTTTTTTGTTTGTTAAACTCACATTTCATCTTGTGTTATCCTTTCTCCTCTCCTCTTCTTTCCATAAAGTATGACTCATTGTCAGCAACATTAAATAGTTTACCCGTTATTAATTTGGCAAGCATTCTTTTTACCTTTTTGTCCAAAGCAACGTACAAATGATTGAGTTAAAGGTGTTTTTTCATCCATTTGGAGAGATCACAATGGGGCTTATACTGAGGTCTGTGCTGAGACAGTTGGGTCGTCTGGCGGGATAGATGGACAGAGCTGGGTGTCATCAGTCTATATTGAGAAGACAAGGGGACCGAGCTAAGATCCCTGCGGTACCCCAGTGGAAATGAAGTGATGCTGGGACTCTTTTCCTTGAACGATCCCCGTGAGAACTGAGCCCTGTGAGAAAGGACTCAATCCAGAGAAGGCATTCAAATGAGGAATGGTTTCATTAGGTGAATTTCCATTTGTTGGAAATTAGAAAGCCTCGCCCAGATACCCGAACAGAAAGCGTGATCGGTGGAAAGCTCAGCTGGAGTTGCGTTTTTTTGCATAGGGGTGAATTTAGCTTTTGCTTTGAATGAAAAGAACATTCTGGAAACAAACACTCTCTAGGCCCCCTGGTGCTTGTTCTAAGTTTGGAGTGCAGAGAAACTATCTTTATACAATTTTAAACAAATTAATGTATTATTCATGTTCAGATCAGACGTGTTTATTCTTCTGTTTAACACTCCCCACCGTGCTCGCAATACAGTAACAGCTGAGATGCTTTGGTGATGTTGCACGTGCCTCTGCAACCGCTTCCAGAAACAATAACATTGTCCGTCATGCGTTTGCTCGCTCGCTTGTTTTTTGTGAGCTTCAAAAGGCCCACATTAAATCCAAAACCCCCTTGAGTTAATGAACTAATTAAATCTAACGAGGCGTGCCGGGCGACTCTATTGTGGTGCAGCGAACACAAAAAAATGAATCTGCTTTTGTTCTGTTTTGTTTCCAGCTCTGCTTTGTGGTGTTTTGGACTCCTCATTTATCAGAGAAGATCCTGGTTGATGTCATTGGAGTGGACTACGCTTTCGCTGACCTGTGTGTGGTCCCGCTCCAAATTTTCTCCTTTTTTCCCCTGCCAGGTAAGACACTCCATTAGATTACTTTGATTTTCAGCATCGGTGTCCAGCTGCACTTTTACCAGTGGGGTGATGTTTCCACTTTGTGTGTGTTTCCAGTGACTGTTCGGGCTCATTTGACTGGATGGCTCATGACCCTGAAAAAGACCTTTGTGCTGGCCCCCAGCTCAGTTCTCCGCATCATTGTCCTCATCACCAGTCTAGTTGTGCTGCCTTATATGGGGTAGGTCAACACTTCAGAGAACAGTGTCAGGGTCACAAAGGCCAGCACTGTGACTCAGGCTCCCTGTGTTTTTCCACAGTCTTCTGAGGTGTCATCGTTTTTATTTCTTCTCGATTCTCCTTTTTATTCTTAAAACGATCAAACAGGATGATGATGATTCACTTCCCTGTCGTCATTGTAATGCTTTGTATTTCAGGGTTCACGGGGCCACACTCGGGGTTGGATCCCTCCTGGCCGGCTTCATAGGAGAGTCGACAATGGTTGCCATAGCAGCGTGCTATGTTTACCGACAACAGGTGAGAACACCTGGGTTGAGCTCATTGCAGACGCTCGAGAACACACCAAATTCTGTTTTATTTTTTTTGCAGCAACCATTTTCAACCAGGCACGTCCCTCGCTCATCACGATCGCCGTTTAGTTTGAGAAGATGTAACTAAACTAATCCATCACGAATACGTGCAACAAAAAAGACCTTTCATTTAGAATAGATATGCTCCAAATCACATTTTTGGGGCACATTAAATAGTGTTAGTGTAGGTATTGAAATGCACATTATATCTACATAATTAACACTGTGGGTGTGGATGCAAAGTGTGTCTTAATGTAGTCCGTCCCCCACTGATTCAGAATAAATCAAGAGTTTTTCTCGTCTTCCCTAATAATTTACTACAGGGTTATTGGAGATAAATCTAAGATAACTCGCAAGAAAGAAAAGTGTATTTCTCAAAACATCAAACTATTCCTTTGATACAGAATGATTAAAACATTCTCCATATCTTTTCATACTTATCTTTGTAGCATTCGTCACACTGGGACTTTTTCAGAAAAGTCCTAATGTAATAACAGCCAAGTCTTTTTTTAGTTTAATTAGTTAATGCTGATAACCAGACGCACATGAGGCTCTGCATGCTCCTGAAGACGGGACCGCTCACCCAGTTATACTGTGCTCTTCCATTACGCAGCTCTTCAAGGATTAGATTAGCACAGTTTGCGGTAGTGCTACTTCTGCTTTTCTCAGTGACTTGTAAGGATTTTGTGGGTTTTGGTTTCTGCAGAAGAACAGCGAGATGTCCAGTGAGCTGGTGGTGGAGGGCGAGGACGCCGCCCCGATGAGCGAGGTGTGCTCCAGGACTCAGATGGACGCCATCGAGGAGCTCCAGGAGGAAGAGGAGGAGGAGGAACAGCAGCAGTGAACTCTGACTGCAGGGGAAGGTAAAGCCGGCCTCCATGTGGAACTTTGCTGAAGAAGAGACTGCCGAGTGTTACAGTGCTGGAGAGGGGAGCCGGGTATGGTTTGGTTTCAGAGGTTCTCCCGACAGACTGAACCGAGTAAGAGGGACGAGGTCTTCTTCACACCATTAAAACGCACACTGTAAAGAAAGCCATGCACCTCCAAGTGTTCCATCAGTGTAAATACCGTGACGTCTTCCGAGCTTCTCCTCCGTTCTCATAGTTTTGCGTCATCACATCGGCGGGTCTATTAGCCACTTTCATGTGTTTACTGGTAAACAAGGGAAAGAGACACAGGAGAACTTTTCCTCCTAAGCAGCGAATATGAACCGTCTGTCGAGTGGTAGTGGAGTTGCCAAAATACAGAGTTCATTATTATTAATTTGATGTTACTTTATCAAAATTAAGCGGCAAGGCCTTGCTTGACTTTAATTATAGACATGTTGTGGGACTTGTTGGGTTGTGCAATCGTGTTTTACATACAACGGTGTACAGATTATTGTTGTTTTGTATAGGTAATGCAATGTGTATATTTAAATGCCCAGAGGGGTCGGGAATCCCTCGTTATATCATTGCGTGTGTTACAGAATACAGTTATGATCGTTCACTTTCCATGCAGTCTGAGAGTCCATCTACTTTTGTTTTGCAAAGCGTTTTCCTGGTAGTATTCAGACTGTCGTACGTGCTGTATATACTGTATAGGCATTCTTATTTGGCAAATAAATTGCTTTATTAATGCTTGTGTTTTGTTGACGTTGGATCTAGGTCCTCATTGTTTGGGGTCCCACTGACAAAATATGGTAATGTGGGCTTTGCTCGCCAACAAGTCATTGAAAAGGCAAAGACCAGCGCTCAGTATCTTATTCTACTGTAGTCCTCTAGTGATGCTAATGTAGATCCCGAACAAGTTTTACTTCCCGTTACACATTTGTAAACTGGATTTTAGGAGGGGTAGAGCTGCTGAAATAAAAAAAAAAGTCCACACCAATCAGATTTAGAGTTTAGGAAAATCCATTGTATTAAACCATGTTTTACAGATAAGAGTCTATGAGACCCCAAACAGACTTAGTGTGTCACTCTGTAGCATACTTCAGTTCAAATTCATGTTAATAGTTCTCATAAAAATAACAAAAGCTATAACAAGCAGATTAAAATTAAAAAGAGGGAAAAAAAGAGACTTACAAAAATTGTACTTAATTTTATCCAAAAATCTGACAGAACATTCCTGCAAACGCCATAATCAATGTTTCACGGTTAACAGATCACCTTCGGGTTAGGGCAAGAAAATAGCCTATTTTCACCGATAACCAACATTCATTCTTATTGTGCATTATTTCTAAGGCAACATGGAGGACCAAGCGAGCGTTTAACTACTGAACCCAGTGGCTGGTGGTTGGAACTGTTGCCAGTATTTGCAGCAAGATTGGCAAATTTTTGCCCTCAGAACAGCTTGGTTAAAAGGCAACATGTTACACATTTAGTTTGACACACACACACACACACACACACACACACAAAATTGCAAACGTACACACAGACCATCCTCTGACACAGAGGCTGTGATTAATCGTCCAAGTCCTCCGATCGGGTGCGAGCGGTTGTTAAACCTCATAAATCAGACCTTCGCTGACTAATTCAATTAATTTAAAATGCACTTTTTCACATCATGAAAAAAAATATATAAATACACAAATCAAAGTTCCCAAATTCCAGTGTAAACACCAACCATCGAATCATTTTGGTGCAGTTGGCAGCTCCATTGTGTTGAGAAAAATGTAAAACAAGAAAAGTTTCACAGAAGATTTGGGTTCCCCCCCCCCCCCCCCCCCCCCCCCCCCCCACACCTGAAAGTCAAAAGGACACCCTAGTAGCTAATTTGGACTTAACTGAGATGATGCTGCAATATCGGATGTACATACATGCACCCAAATAGAAAACTCTGTATACAGTACAGTGTGTACAGAAGTGTGTAAGCCACATCTTGTACAGGGTCTTAAATCAGCATATGTCTTTTTTAAAGGAATAGAGCAACATTTTGGGAAATAGACTTCTTTGCTTTCTTGCTGTATGTTAGACATGAAGATCGATACCACTCTTAATGTCTGTACGCTTAATATGAAGCTACAGCAAGCAGCCGGTTGGCTAACCACAAAGAGCTAGGCTAGCCGTTTCCCCCCCCGTTTGCAGTCTTTGTGCTAAGCTAAGCTAACCAGCTGCTGGCTGTGGCCTCGCATTTAAATAGAAATAACATAAATTGGTATTAATCTTCTCGTCAAACTCTCAGCAAGAAAGCAAATTTCCCAACATTCCTTCAATTGGCGTAAATGAATTCACCTGGATTGACCTGAGGAGTGTTTTTGTTTGTATGGCAGGAGATCAGCTGGAGCCGAGGGGCTTGTGGAGCTCTTCTGCAGCTTCTACAACCGGCACATTGTAGTGGCGATCATCCTCGGTGACGAGGCACACGGACGGCCAGTCGTCCTTGTGGTCGTCTGGGTAGTACGTGACAAACTCCTCCGTGTCGGCCTTGTACAGTCTGTAAACTTGGATGGTGCACTGCAAGGCGTCGCCCAGCAGGAACATCTCCACCTGCACAAAGCAGGGCGATAATAGCACGGTTACATGGCACAATGTTTAATCAACCGCTCAAGCACATGGTATTTATGGGTGGGGTTTCTTTATGGAAAGCGTCTACGTGAACGCTTTAATCAAAAAGCTGACAATAATAATTTAAATCAATCAGCAGCTTTCAAAAACAGTAAAAACAACACAAGCTCCAACATGTTTCACAGTTAAGGACTGATTATGAAACCGTTACACGCCCAAATCTCATGGCATCCAACTATGAAGTTGTTGTATCACTGGATTCAAAAAGAGCAAGAAAATCCTACTAAGTGTTGTTTACCATAAAACGCTTCATGTAAATGCCCCCTACCTGCCAGTAAAACATTACTTTAAATGCCCGTTCAAGCGAGGCTGGCGGTTGGCAGGCTGGGTTTCTCCTACCTGTTCCAGCCCGGCGCTGAGGCCCACGTGGCCGAGGTGGTTGGAGAGGAAGGAGCGCGGGCAGCCGGATGAGTCCCGAGCGAACAGCAGCCAGCAGAAGAGCGGGACGTCTCCGCCGCCCATCATGCAGCTGTGCAGCTCCACCGCTCGGGCCAGCATCAGCAGCTTGAGGGCCTCCAGCAGGCCCAGCTCCTCTTCTCCTCCATGAAACACTCGCTCGCACAGCTGCTGACGCTCCACGGCAGAGGAGCAGTCCACCGCGGCCTGCCACTGGAAACAAATCAATTAACCGTATTGATGAGCATTTAATCACTAAAGCCATTCATCGAGTATAAATGCCAAACATTTGCTGGTTTTAGCCATTTGCTGCAGTTTTTCTTTTTGCTTTCACTGTTAACTGTTATTGTGAAACTTGTATTTACTTAAAGACTTCCACTTCCCACATTTCTTGCATAAACATTAGTGCACTTGTGGTGAATATTTGTGGAAGCAGGACAGACAGACAGTCTATTATGAGTGCGACTGTAAGGAATCTATAACGTCCTGCACGAAACCAGCACACAGTTACCTCTCATAAAGCAAGAGGTCTGACATTTAAACACCAGAATTCCTCACAAGCTACCAGTGGCCGACTATAAATCCTGCAAGGGGCCCTCATATGGTTACAGTAAAAGAGGCACTGTGGTTTTAACAGTTGAAACAGTTTCTTTTAAGGCCGAGGGTCCATCTACCCCTCCTAATCCGTTGGGGCATTACGAGGCTGTGTGTTTGACACCGAGACGAAGCAGTGCAGCATTTAGAAGACTACCTCCCTCCAACATGTGGAAGCAATCACATCCAGGAGCTCTGTGGATGAATATCAATACCCTCAGTGTCCTCTGTTTTACTCACTATGCGTCTTTAAAATACCTCCTCACTGCGTGCATGTTTCTGAGTGGATTAGCAGCCGGTACCTTATTTCGGAGAAGCTCCATGTAGCCTTTTAGCTGCAGGGTGGCGTCTCCTGTCCCATCGCCCTGCAGGCATTCTCCAGGAAATGTCCACTGACTAAAGAGACCTTCCTGGGCCTCAAGTTGCTTCAACAGCTGTAATTAAAATGCTAAAATGAGATTTCAGCTGCGCACCGATATTAAAAACAGACATTAGAAAAGTTAAGTCTTTTAGATTTTTTTGTGGCTTTTCTGTGCTGCTTCAGCTCAGTTACTTAACTAGTGAAAAGTCAAACAGAGACAGTGTATTCAAGTCATAGAGCTAGCTAGCTGACAACAAATGAGAAGCATGGAGCTTAGCAAACAGTGAACAGCGACCCTCTTGCTAAGCGGGTTGTTTGGTATTTACCATGTTGACGTCCTGCTCCTGCAGCCATGCGGGCAGCTGGGTGCTGTGGGAGAGCAGCTGGAACAGGGTGGCTCTGAGGGCACAGTAGTTATCACCCCTCACCCTCCTCACGCTGCCAAACCTCTGGGACATCTCTCTGTAACCCTGCAGCAGCACAGCGGGACATCACAGCACGTCTCTTTAAGCCATTCACGTGAGAAAGAAAATGAAATCTGAAACACTTCTTCCCAGCAGCTACAGGCACCGACCTTTCGAATGAGAGCACTTTTGGCAGTGTTCCCTTTCCACTCTCTCTCACTGTAAGACAGAATCTCCACCAGCGGACCCAAACTGCACCTGTCCTCCACCTTTAACACTGAGAGAGGAAATGATGAGCCAAACAAACAAAAGGACTATCGTCTATTATTTAGATGACAAACAGAACGCGTTTTGTGAAATCTCTGATGCAACCGATACGCAAGACTTTTCTTATGCACTCAAACGACGAGTTTCCCTCAAATGTTCTGCACAAATTAGTTTTAATGCGTGTTATGACAAGATCATCTATGTCTCATAAAATAAAACTCTAAAATGTGAACTTGATGCCGCAAGTTTTGAGGGAGCGTGCCATCGGGGGAGGGAATTAATTAAATGTTAATTTCCCCACCATAAGCCATCTTCAAAGTCCTTTCCCAGAATCTGTAGCCATAGTCATGTGAAATCCACAGTTCAGAATCCTAATAAATGTCTTTTACTGCCCGTTATTGTGGCCAGTGTTACGCACACCTGTGTGATAATCACGCTGCTTCATCAGCATCTTGATGAGACACACCTGTCAGGTGGACGGATGATCTTCACAAGTGCTGACTAAAAGAATAAAAGTGTTACGTTGTTGATGTGCTGACCTGTAGTTTCTGGTTTATCGTGTTGTGATGCAGACAGCTCCTCAGCTCCTCTGTAAAGGTCTTCTTCACTAGAAAAGGTAAAGAAAACAACAATAATTACATAACGCTGGTTAATATCAACAACTCTTATGAAACGACCAACGCCAACAATGAACTGATCCTACTACTTGTGTGTATACACAGCCTGATATGTTGTATTCCTCTGTATAGAGCTCTATTGATGCTCCTTCATTTCAATGAAGCGCTGATGTT
This sequence comes from Leptoclinus maculatus, assembly GCA_032191485.1. Classification (NCBI taxonomy): domain Eukaryota; kingdom Metazoa; phylum Chordata; class Actinopteri; order Perciformes; family Stichaeidae; genus Leptoclinus; species Leptoclinus maculatus. The sequence continues at coordinate 4,754,867 of JAVDOI010000013.1, forward strand.
TATTTTGAGTTCATCACACACACACACCATCCTGCTGCTGTAAGTACTCACTAGCGCACCAAATTGGTATTAATTCACAGCTGAAAATAGTCCCAAAGGAATGCACTGTTTATTTACTCCTGTTAAATAACTAACGAGAGCCGCAGTGTGTGTAAGAGTCAGAGTGAGCAGAGACGGACTTACACAATGTTGGTTTTGGTATTTTTGTGGAATTTAACATGAAATATACACACACAGAGAACAAAAACCTTATCTTTTAAACTCCTAATAAACTGAAAACTATCAATTATTCTTCCGAATCATGACCATAGACACCACAATATTGACAGAATTTGGTGGTTTTCTTCATGTTTTTGTACAATTGACTTTGTGTCGTACTAGTATACAAACACAGACATCTGATAACACGTGCACTTTTTAAACAATCATCTCTGCCGATGATGTGTACAAGACTTAACACGTGGTACTGAGTCTATATGGCCACATAGTTTAAAACCGTCTCTTTCTGTGTTGTGTCAGTTGTCATTACACAACATTTCAATGTGATGTTTACATTACAAACCTGTTCCCCGTGCCTTCTTCAGCAGAGTCTTCCTCCTTTCCGACGGGTTTCTCACCAGCGTTTACATCCGGGGACGAGCTCACTGCCGGCTGCTCCTCTTTTGCAGTCACCTCCTGAATCTCAGCATCTTTTCCAGTCTCAACCTCTGCCTCCTCCTTAATCTCATCCTCCTCAACTTTGGGAACATCTTCTTCCTTGTCCTGCCCTTTCACCACCATTTCCTCCTCAATTTCCTGTTTGGTGTTCTCCAAGGAAGTGACCTCCTTTGAGCTCGAACACTCAACATCTGGCTCTGCATCCTGATCAGACTTTGAGCTGGAAGAGAGAGAGAGAGAGAGAGAGAACACATCATTGGTACTTTTCCTGTTTTAATTATACAACTCAAACGTTTACTATGTATGTCTTGAACCCATATTATGAAAGTATTGACATTATATATTATGAAACATGCATTTAGTTATACAAATATTGTACAAAAAAAGGATATAAGAAGGTATGAAGAACAGAAATATTGGTAAGCAATAGACATTCATCTAACTATGAAGCAAGGACTCTCTGCCTGACATTCAATATTAATAAACTGTTGCTGAGGACCTGATCTGAGCAGACATGTTCACTGCACTGGTTCTGCTAAAGCAACAAGCTGCGGTGTGTATACGCCCCCTAGTGGTCACAGCGTGGCTCTCAAACAACCCAGCTGGTGTACAGTTACTGTAAACAAGCGTCTTGTTTTGATGTCACTGAACCCGCTGACCTCTCGCTGGCGTCTGTCGGCGCTGTGGTCTCTGGCTCCCTGACACAGTTGGCTGAGTCTCGTTCCTCGCCGCTGGGTTCGAGTCCCGTGGGCTCCGGTCCAGGAGGAGACTCGCAGACCTCGTGGCTTTTTAGGACTTCAGGACCGCCCTCCATGCTCACTGAAGAACTGCCGTCGTCTGAATCCTCCGTCACAGCACTAGACACAGAATGACAGAAAGACATTAATTACTATGGGCTTTTTAAAATAAATCACAGTATATATTCTTTACTGTATTCATGTGTTTTTAAGGAACTATAAAGTTGGATTTCTGTTTTTGTAATGAACTTTATCACATAGCTCATTGGTTTTCTGATGCACTGACCATAGACATGATTAAAGGGACGCTTTCCTTTCCTTTCCTTTAATCATACATCCAACACTTCATATTTAACTTGCTAATAAATCACCATGGATGTATTCTCAGCCTGAACGGCACATATTCCAGTTCAACCTCATGATATGTTTTTGTTTAACCAACATCCACAACAGCAGCAGAAACAGAAACCTCTCAGTTCCTCCCGTCATGTGACTCACCAGCTCGGAGACTCTTTGTCGTTCTCCAGACCGGACGACGTCTGAACAGCTGCTGCAGAGGGCTGAACGTTTGGCACAGATATCACTTCATTGTTGTGAGAAACCTCCCCCGACGGCTCAGCTACAGTGTTTTCAGTAGTGACTTTGGATTCTTCTTCTTCTTCTTCACTATCAGTAGTATTGTCCACTGTAATGAGCTCTCTTGTTGCGTTTGTCTCAGCAGGGTTTTCAGGGCAAACGGCCTCTACTGTTGGTGAGCTGCTGTCAGGAATTTTGTCCTCCTCTGAGGCTGGATTTTCTTCTTCTGTTGCAGCAACAACCTCCCAATCAGCCATGGCGTGCTCCTTCTGCAGAGAGTTTAAAGTGCATTGCACGAGTTCAGCTTGTCCACCGTTTGCAGGACGGTCCTTCGTATCTTCATCTTGTACTCCGACGGAGTTTTCTTTGAGTTCAGACCCTTTGGTGGGAGACGGCGTTGCCGTTTGCACGACCTCCTTCTGCAAAGGTCCGTTCTCCCGAGTGTTATTGGGCTCCGTCTCTGCAACCTCGGGACTCTGCTTCACCTGCACAGCCTGTTCCACCTTTATCACAGCCTGTTCCACCTTTATATCGGCCTCATCGGGCAGTTTTCTAGATGATAAAACACAGAGGATGAGCAATGTCATATCATACAACAAAAACATTCTTCAAACTCAGTAGCAGCTTTGATATTCTAAGTAAAAAGCTGTTTCAAGATTATTTCTTTAATGTAGGTGGGGAGGAAGTGGGAAATGTATAATCAAAACTTTCCATACTATCTCTGTACCAACCACTAGTGTGAAATGACACAAAAAAAATACCCCAAAGACCTCTGGAAGTCCCCATGTCCTATATTTGGTCAAATAACACAGCCTACGTAAAGGGAAAAAACCTAAATGTGAAGTTTGCACCCATGTCACCAGATCATGTAGTGACATAAGTAGTGATAATGTAAAATAATGAAGCTGGAGATCCCAACTGTAGCTGCAACGGTTATCTCACCTTAAGTCTTCATCTCCTCCAGGACCACAGGTGCCCCCCACAATGGTTCCCCCTGCGGGCACCATGGCCTTCGAGTCATCCTTCAGCAAAACACTTCTTTCCTCCGCACTTCCACAGGGACTCTCAGGGGGACAGCAAATGTTCCCCATCTGCTCGCTCCCTCTGCTTGGGGAGGTCAGACAAGTTATAGTCTCAACTGTGACCTCCAGTCCCAAACCCCCCCCCCCACCCCCAAAAACAACCCACAAGCGACCTGATGAGTCGCTGAAGCCTGAAGATTTCAGGGGTCCATGATGAGGAGAGTCAAGCCGCTGCTAGAGCCAAGAAGAAACCATGTTTATGTCTAGTTATAGAGACGATAATGAAGAGAAAAAACACTCCTCACTGTGTGATAGAACTGGTGTTACAATCAATTATGTCACCCAGTCTATAACCTGTCCTGATGTTTAGCTTGAGCCCATTGTTATCAATCAAATACTGTATTATGACAGATGTGCTATGTGGTCACATGCATTTGGTTCACATCTGTCAAATGGTCTAATCTAAATACTAAACTAATAAAACGTAATACACTATCTATTTTTGGAGTGGCATTACAGCTGACACCTGCTACGCGTTTACAGTATAAATGTTCAGTAACATTAGCTTAAATCGTAGCTGGACCCCATTCTTAACGTTAACACAACACAAGGAAGTAACGACAGTGACAGTGAATACAACCGTCACTCCCATTTTAACAACGACAAAAACAAACGTACCTCGATCGAGTTTATTTAAGGGCGAACTCCGCAAGTTCGTAATCACGTATGTAGCTCCAATTTTCTGTTTCACTTTCGGTTAGCTGGAAAAACAAGCTTAAGTTAGCTAGCCAGCTAGCTGAGGTTTAAACTTAAAATATACAACACGCGCTACGAAATACTAAAATACCGATCGTCGCTCGTGAGAATCGCTGCTGCCACGCTGGTTACCTTCTATAGTCACTAAACCGTTGCCGTTTAACGCGTCACATTTCACAAATAACGGGTATTTACTGTGTTTTAAGCGGAACATCTGTCGCTACGGACCCCTAGCATAGCCGGAGCAGCAGGTCACGGCTCGGTCCGAGCGCGTGACGTCATACTCATGTGCGCCAAAAGGGGTTTTGCTGCGTTCAGGTGCTGCTCGGAAACTTCACGACTTCACGTTAAGCCTGGTGTTTTCTTTTTTTACATAATCAAAACATTAATGCGGAAACAGTTCAGTGGATTGATTTGGTTGGTGAAAAAGTTCATTGACAACAATTTTATTATATAAACTCTTGCACGTATATCACTGACACCTGCCCTGATGCAGCAGGTAACAAAGTGGAAATGTGTTCTTTAATATTTACCCAAACTAGGATTCAGACCGCTCAAAATCACCCACAACCAGCTGCTATAGACAGCAAAGAAGTCTCGAAAGAGCCTGTGGACCTGAGCCTAATCTGCTAAAATCAGGTCTGCATTAAACCTGCGCAGCAACAGGTGATCTGAATTAACCTCCAATCAACTCAGAAGAATTGTGACATGCAGCTAAAATTAATTGGTTGAAAAGTAACTAAAGGACAGCAAGCACCAAACAATGAGGTACTGCCACATAATATCCAGGGGAGAATGGTGGCCACTTTTGGAGAAAAGAAGCAAGCAAGCAAATCAATTGACAATGTTTATTACAGAGTATCCAATTTTCACTCCAGCTGTCTCTGCAGTACTCATGACAGCTGAGACTTGTATCCCTTCACAGATATATTTTGTCTCTAATGTTACCTGTTGTTTCTATTGTAAATATCTAAAGCGTAAGAGACAAACACAAAACTAACATGTATGAATCAAACTCACCGCGTGTTGCCTTGAGTTATTGAAGGAAACATGTTTGTTTTCTCTCATGTCTGCACGACGAACAGAGAATCCGAAACCAGAGTAAATCCTCGATGGATGAATTGATGTAAGAAGCCAGATTTCACTAAAGCAAAACTACATCATGATTCCATTTACAAACCTTCGCACAGCTCGTGCAGTATCACCCGCAAGTTTTGTCCATGCAGGTGTATGCTCAGAACTTCACAAACACGATGCATTTTGGCCAAAAATCATTAAGATTTTAAAACACTTCCGCAACTACAGGTGAGGTGCGCTGAGATTCCGCGCATGAGACGACATTGGAGGACGTGTTTTAATACACTGTTCGTTCCAATACCTGTACTACCATAAGACGGATTTAGTGTGGTTCCAATCAGTGCATAGTATGTCTGCAGTATGCCAATAATACCCGGATGTTCTACAACAGTCTGAGACTCTAATACAAAAGATGCGTTTAAAATCGCATACTTTTTCTTTTTGCACATAACGCCCTTACAGAGTATTAACTGTTGCATGTAGTATGCATTCAATTAGGACATACTTCCTCTTAACATGGCTGGACTTTTTGGCATACTAAATAATCTGGTAGTCAGTGGGTTTGCTTGTTAAATTCTGCCAACCTGATCTGATAATATGAAATATTAATATGAATATAAGTCTACGTTGTGGCTTTATGACTGTTTTTCTTGTATATTAATTTAAAGGACAGGTTTAGCAAAGGGCCAACACATTTCCTAGATATTAGAACAAATGAATGGCAGTTCTACATTACAAACATATATATTCAAACGATACATAAGAGGTAATATGACCATTTGTTGTTGTGAGAACAGAAATGGAGTGGATGATAGCAAGTCCATTTTTATTTTCAAACATTCTTCTTCCATGTTATACAAATTATGAATGCTAAATTATATCTTACATTATATACATCAAAAGCACTTCATTGCTGTGTGTAAAGAGCTGACAGTAAAACCTGTTTTGTTTCATAGTTCATGTGCTCATCCAAGTATTGTTATGATTCAGATTTTTAACACTACACGTCCTTCAGCTCCTGTATGTGACCGATCAGCTCCTGTGGCAGTTCGAGCTCTGACACCAGATCCAAGCAGCGCTTCAGGAGGAGGTTCAGGCTTTCACTTGAGCCGGTGGAGCAGTCGGTGGACCTGGAACGGAGCTTTTGCTGCCAGCGAGGAGCATCCAGGTCCATTTCTTCTCCCTTCTTGCAGCAGTCCATTTCTTCACATCCCTCTCTTCCACAGCCTGACTCTGCCTGCTGCACCTCCAGATCCTCCATGCTCTCAGAGACGGAGCTCACACTGGGAGGAGGATTCTCCAGAGCCGCCCTGATGCCCTCCATGATTGTGTCTTCATGCTGCGATACGCTGCGCAGGAGGTCGGTCACAGAGGCCGGGAGGGGGCTTTCCGGACGCTGGATCTGGCACCAGCACCATATAGCACTGTGACGGGAGACACAAAGGGGCAACAGTGTGGACACAGTGAGACAATGGCACAGAGAAGTGACTGGGACAGAAATCAGCCGGACACAAAAGAGTCTTCAATAAAGACCAGAAAGAGAGAGATGCTTCTGTGCACAAAAAATAGACTGAAAGAGCTTTTAAACACGAGTTTTTAAAAGAATGAGTAAAAAATGAGAGGCAGGAAACTACTACTACAACAAAATCCTGCAGCATGATTTTAAATATCTAAAAAGTAACAACTCATATACAACAAACACTGTTTTCAATTCTGCTCATAAAAGAGCAGTTCAACAACAATTTGTCTGTCTTTAGTGGCAACAGCAAGACTCAATTAAACATGTTTCTAATGTGAGTATATCAATTTTATGATTTAAGATATTGTTTGGGATTTAGCTTATTGAAAATTGACATTGTTTAATATAGTTTCCTGAACTTACTGCACTGTTCTTGTTGGATCTGTATCAAACCACAATACTTACCGGTATATTTATGGACCTAAAAGTGTCCATGCACAGAGGATTAAAAACTGAATTTGGGGTAATATACATCATGTCTCAGACTTCCACAGTTTCATCCACTGTTCTAACTCAACCTGTATCTGAATATATATCACATTTAAGGGATAAATGATGGATTACCTCACAATTCCTTTGAGCCGACCCACCGCTACAGTCTGAGCTGCTCCTTCCCTGAAGCCGAGGTTAAACCCGGCCTGAAGAGAGGCCTCCTCTCCGACTTCAACTCCGTCTACATACCCGTCCTGTCCACAGCATCAGTCGGGGGGAAAGCATCACGTTAACCCGCTGAACTTAACTCAACACCTCTGTTGCACGAACTAATAACGCTACATTGTCTTTACCTTGACTCGCTTCTTCATGTTGGATGTCCACTCTTTGCTCTGCAGAGTGAGGTCGTCCGCGTTCTCGTCGAAAACATCTTCGCTACGAGTTTTAACCCAAGACATCGTGAGATTAAAGTAAAAAGCTAATATATATCACGCATCTGGGCAACAGTGCCAGCCAACACAGGTTTGTTGCCTCAGCGGCAACTTCTGGCTGATGTACGTCATCATCCTGCGCCTGAAAGAGAAAATCCACCTGAAAACGGAATTTGTTTGCACGACATAAAAAAAAAAAGCGAAAGTTAATATTTGTTTTAAAGTGCATAAGAAAGTAAAAATCTGCTGATCAACACAATTCCTCATAATGGCAAAATATTATATAATAAAAGTCAAATTTATGAAAACCCCACCTATTTTTATTTTTTTTTATAATGATTTTTTCCTATATATATATAATAATATAATAACATTTGATTCAAATAGATTATTTATTTACTTGATTATTATTATTTTATTTTTTTTGCACTTTAATTTGTTCATTCGTTAATTGTTATTGTTTCATTATATATGATATTTTTGTTTCAATATTTTGTTATTCTATTGAGTTTTAATAGTGTACATTTTTTGTTCAATAAATTAGTAAAAAAATTAACATTTTCTGAAGTGTAAACTTCATAATGACATTCACAAATGTATCTCTTTGAAGCTTGACAACATGTATTTGAATGCTATGGGACTCAGGTAGAAACACACATGGCTGAATTGATCTAATGTAAATTAAATGTTTGTTGTTTTTTTGTAACTGAGGCTTGCATAGATGTTTCATTTTAGGGTGTACTTTTCCTTAAACGCGCACTTCTTCTGTGGTGAAACCGTGGTGCACACTGCCATCTACCGATATTAGATATCACATAATAGTATATTCTAATCCTGCAGGGGGCGCTACTGCCTCGATGTAAAACTGGTCTCCACAGAAAACTGAGAGGACTTAAAAACATCTCACATCCTCAAACATCAACTGTGTTTACAGATGACAGTAGAACAATTCAACCACTTAATGGTTCCTGATTATGTCTCCTTACAACTTTTGTATCTGTCTTACAGTTTATCATCCTAAAAGCATTGTGACTGCTTTACATTGTCTGTTGCTGCTTTTCATAAAATAAAGACACAAACAATGAATACAGTGAAACACACATTATTGTCATTTCAGGCTCCATCTCTTAAGATAATTGTTTTCTGTAGCAAAGTCACGATGTCAAGAAAAGGTTAAACAAGTTAGAAAATGTATAATTGCTGTTGAAACAGTGAAACCATGTATCGGTTATGTAGGTATTTTTAAAATGTTTTAGATAATTTGTAGGATTAAATTTGGGCTCTGAAAATTGCCATAAAATGTCCAAAATTAATAATCTGAAAAAATGTGTCAAAGATTATCAAAATGTTTTTCTTATTTCATTATAAATTGACAATTTGCACCTGAAACATTTGCATTTAGTCGATTCAAATCAGAAATAAATTTTAGCCTGTTGTTCTTCATGACTTATAAGTAAGTATTTAACTCAATGTTTCTGTGGAATAAAACAAAACATTACAAAAGGAGACAGTTTTGCATATTGATTAGGAAAATAATGCATGGAGACCGATGTTTCTGTTTCTGTATACATCAGCTGATGAGCAAAACATGTGATTTAACATTACTGACAAATAAATGCATCTCATATGTTCTGGTCAGACACATGTTGTCAGGGTGTTAAAAATCATGTCTGCTGTTGTTGTTTTTCTTCTTCTTCTTCTTCTTCTTCTTCCATGAAACACTTAGTGCAGCCCGAATGCTCCTGCTGTTCAAATCACTGTCCAGTGCATCTTCACAGCTTCCTGTTTAAGTTTTCAACCCAGAAAATGTCATCCGTCATGACAAACACATTATTCGCTCATCAATAATGCATCTCACCTCCCCGTTTTTCCCCTCACTGTTGAGTAGAGAAATGTTTTATTTTCAGATTTTCTCATTCTTTATGCTTTATGGAAAACACAGGAGAGAGCGGACACGTGGCTTTTAGCTTGCTGGAAGACATTTGCAGCCGCCGGACAACAATGGCCTTGAGAATACTCCGAGGCCACGGCGGAGTTGTCTCCTGCTCTGGAAATGGAGGCCTCATTCACGGCAGTCACACCCCCCCCCCCCTCGCTCAAAGAGTCAAAACAACAAAACCGGGGCAATCACCTGACACATTTCCATCCAATTTCCACTGCAGAATGTGTTCATTTTCAGGCTAATGGCATGTCATTTTGCTGGAGCCTTTGGTCAAGAATTAATCCTGGAATCAAAACAGATTTTCTGGGGAGCAATCTTCCATCAAGTATTGATTTTTTTACACTCACGGAGCCTGTAGTCCCTAATTTAACCTGACAGCCAGCAGCACAATGGACTGGGAGCACCTTAGCATCTCACAGAGGGAGCTCTCCTCCTCCTCCTCCTCCTCTTCTCCATGAAGTGAAAGAGAGATTGAGAAGAAGAAGGAAAAAAAAGGACTCCCTGATGTACAAAAACAAAGAGCATTGCTTACAGAAAACACAGAGATAAAGCTTCCGTCTCTCTGTTTTACCTCTAATTATGTTTTCTAGTGCGGTGCAACTTGGCCAGGTGAGACTGAGAGGGAAAAGGGGGAGAGTGTTCTGGGGCCATCAGCTATCATTATGTGCCTGTTGACATCTCCCTGTCTTTGAGTGATTCTCATCTGTGATTTCCCCCGGCCATTTTCCACAGATGCACGAAGAGGGGTTTCATCATGGCCCCATAAAAAGGGCCCAAAGTGTCCGTACAGACCCTCACTAATAAGAAAGCAAAGATGTGTCCGACCATGTCACTCCTCTCTCATCCATATCCGCTCTCTCCATGCCTTCAGATATGCAATCATTCTCTTTTCTCCCCCCCCCCCCCCCCCTCTCTCTTGTGCTTTTCTCCGTGTGCTGTAAGTATACTATACCGTACGTATAGAGGTCAGCGGGATGAGAGGATGATGGAGGGCAGGGCCGGCTATTTTCCTCCAGCTCTTAAAGCTGCGATGACCCATGAGCAGGCGAGTTGCACTTTGCCAAAGGGTTTTCCATGCGCTGCTTACAAACTACCTGTCGAGAGGGGAAACAATTTCAGTTTTCATCCGTCGCATTTTAACTCATAATCGTCCATTTCCAGGCCAAATGTGGTGTGATGCTTCTATTTGGTGTTTTAGACTAAGTAGCACATTATTTATACGACGGACCCCTGAGTGCAAACGTCATTCGTGGTCATTTTGCATCTTTTTCTGTAGTATTTTGCAGGTTTACTTTAACTCGCTGCTCAAATCCTAAAGCTTCTTGCCACAGCAGATCCACTGACACACTAAATACCGTAGAAGACTGATTCCCAACCTTTGTTGCTTGTGACCCCTCACATACAAAACACCCACTCGGCAGTAAATAAGCACCGAAGTGGAAAGAAACAGAGTGAGAAAAGAAAGGTTGTAATGCTTTAGTTTTAGGCCTGTTTAAGCTGATTAAGAACCAAAATAAAGCCTAAAAACATGCAAATAGATACAATAATGTAAAGTTAGTTTGGGAAGATGTGCCGACAATGCGTATTGTTAACTAAAAAGAGAGGACGTTACGTTGTGTCCTGATTTAACAGCTGCCTTCAAAGGCTGTGTCAAATATAACAGAATAAATGGGCCATTAGGGGCCTCGAGTAAATATGTGCCTACTAATCCAACTTTTATTGTGGCTTTAAAACAGAATTAACATTTACAGATGAATTAACAATTGACTGAATCAATTCAATATGAAAAATAAAACATATAGGTGTGACTGTGGCCCATATTGAGGATTGGGATGGAGAAGAAGAGGAACTATGTGTTTTGTACAAAAGCATTATTCATATTATTTTGGTCTTCACCTCCTTCACCCCCCCCCCCCCCCCCCGCTCTCCTCCGAATCCTTTTCAATCCATCCAGAAATAGAGAATTCAGTGGCTCGAAGCAAAGATGTGGTTTGTATCCAACATTTCATAAAATATAATGTAACTATAATACCCATTCTTGTATACCGACTAAGGTTAAGCACAAAATGAGGATTTGAAAGATGTATTATTGATCAAAGTTTCTCTTTGAGGACTCAACTCATTTATATTTTCAAACCTGATGAATTTCAGGTGGAAGCAATTATAAAGATACTCTTTACCAATAATGGTTTTAATGCTCATGGTCAACACAAAGAGAGACATATTCTCTTTTACGGACTACAAGCGTAGAGCAATACAGACTCTACTGTTAAATAATTATGAAACGATTCCCTGACATTCACTTGATGTGGGTTTTGATCGTTTTCATCATGTCCTTGTGCTTCTTACAGTTCGCTCACTGAATTCAAAAGAAACACATTCAGTATGTGAACTTTTAAATAAAGTGTTATTCATGAGATTCTTTTTTCTTCAACTGTATATAAATGTAGAATAAAGACCAGTAGTGGAGGAAATATTCACAGTATTTACTTTAAGTAAAAGTACTCCATTAAAAGTAAAAGTCCTGCATTGGAAATGTTACTTCAGTAAAAGTATTATCAACAAGATATACTTCAAGCATCTAAAGTGCACAATACAAAAACGATACTTAACTACCTGCCTGTCTACCTTCCTGCCTACCTACATGTCTAGATACCCGCATGTCTACCTACCTGCCTGTCTACCTACCTGTCTACCTACCTGTCTACCTCTCTGCCTGTCTACATACTGTACCTGCCTGTCTACCTGCCTGTCTACAGAGTCTTCCACAGGCTGCTAGCTCGACAGCTGTGAGTGCTAACAACAGCCATGTTTGTTGTTTACATTCATCATGATTATTTTGGGGGAGTGGCTTTGGAGGGAGGCCTGAAGTGATTGGCTGTCAGTGTTGGCGACTTGGTGACTTTCTCTCTACATTTAGCAACTTTCTGAGCTAGTGCTGCTAGTTACTTTCATTTAAACAGAGTTGGCAACACTGTTTTTATTTTATTTTTTCAAAGTCTGGCTTACATTTGTTCAAACGCATTACTCATCCATCAGTTGATCACCAACAGTAGCTTTAATTTGATTAATCAGTTTAACAAATATAAGAATAAAAAAATCTAAATCGGCAACAACTGTTGTATATGTAAAGTATAATATTTGCCTCTTAATACTTTAAGTAAAGTACCTCAAAATTATACTGAAAAAAGTACAGGACTTGAGTTTTCCAGCCCTGGTATACACTGTGTGTGCAGGAGGCAGGTGGAAAGCAGGTGTGCACGAGCAGCATGTCTCACCTGTGTGTTTCTAAGACTTTTGCGGAGAAAAAAGATTCCTGCACAGAAACACTAAGCAGAGTTTAAGGCGGTGGGAAAGCACAGACATCACAGCCTAAAGACATGCTAGAAAGTTAAATGGAGTATGAGCCGATGCAGTCAGCTGCTCAAGTCAGACAGGTGTCTCTGTAAAGACCCGGGCTATTAACTCCTCTACCTGCAAACACCTCACAGTGTGTCATTGCTAATAACGCTGAAAAAAAAAACCAAACATAAACACAGGAACATCAGTGAAAGCAAAAGGGATCATATGCATGGCAAAGCCCGATTGCATGTGAGGATTGGTAATTGTACCCCCAGAGGCATCTGGGTGTGCAGAGCAGCAAAGTGGGGAGACGCCTGAGCAGCTCGGGCTTCACAGTCAGTGTACCAACATCTCAACCTTGAGGAAGAAGTGAAAACAAGAAGGCGGAGGAGCGGGAGGGTGAGGGATACGCCGACAGTTCATTTACCCAGAACATCAGCCCACCGCGCATTGTCTGAAAGATAAGGAAAGTGAATGCTTCATGCCTGATGGAAAACAAAGGCAGCAATTTAAAACCATCTGCATCCAACACATGCACTCTCTCCCTCCACCTCTCTGTTTCTGTGTCCTGACTGATATTGAAACATAATCCATTTGGAGCGCCGACATGTCATACTCTTTCTGTCCGGCCTCCCTCTCCCCCGCTCAGGACTATTTCTGCTGGTTGCAGGCTGAACAGGAATGTTTCATTGCAACAAGTCAGACTGCAGTCTTCACTTTGATTCTGTTAAGAAAGAATATAGATATAGATATATATCTATATCTATATCTATATAGAAAGAGAGAGGAGGGACACGAAGAAAAGGACTTTAAATCCTTGTAAAGGAGACCCTTTAGGTTCAGAAAACAACAAGATTCAGGGTCAAAACACTTCTCTACTGGATAACTGTCTTTACTAGAAACATCATACACAATAAAGTCTCAGGTGTGAATCCTCAAACATCCGTCTACTGCTCTATGATCTCTGCCAAGTTAAGAAAAGGAGAAGAAAATGTAGTTTTGATGATGGTGGTGATGCTTTTGTCCCTTTGTGAATCATACATCCTGACACATTCACTAATTACACTTTATTACTTTACTTAATATCTTAACGCGTAACGCGTTCCGTGCGTAACGAATTCCGTGCGTAACGCGTTCCGTGCGTAACGGGTTCCACGCGTAACGGGTTCCACGCGTAACAGGTTCCGTGCGTAACGCGTTCTGCGCGTAACGAATTCCGTGCGTAACGAATTCCGTGCGTAACGAATTCCGTACGTAACGAATTCCGTGCGTAACGAATTCCGTGCGTAACGAATTCCGTGCGTAACGAATTCCATACGTAACGCTTTCTGTGCGTAACGAATTCCACGCGTAACGCGTTCCGTGCGTAACGGGTTCCACGCGTAACAGGTTCCGTGCGTAACGAATTCTGCGCGTAACGAATTCCGTGCGTAACGAATTCTGTGCGTAACGAATTCCGTACGTAACGCGTTCTGCGCGTAACGAATTCCGTGCGTAACGAATTCCGTACGTAACGCGTTCTGCGCGTAACGAATTCCGTGCGTAACGAATTCCATACGTAACGCTTTCTGTGCGTAACGAATTCCATACGTAACGCGTTCTGCGCGTAACGAATTCCGTGCGTAACGAATTCCGTACGTAACGCGTTCTGCGCGTAACGAATTCCGTGCGTAACGAATTCCGTACGTAACGCGTTATGCGCGTAACGAATTCCGTGCGTAACGAATTCCATACGTAACGAATTCCGTGCGTAACGAATTCCATGCGTAACGAATTCCGTACGTAACGAATTCCGCGCGTAACGAATTCCGTGCGTAACGAATTCCATACGTAACGCTTTCTGTGCGTAACGAATTCCACGCGTAACGCGTTCCGTGCGTAACGGGTTCCACGCGTAACAGGTTCCGTGTGTAACGAATTCTGCGCGTAACGAATTCCGTGCGTAACGAATTCCGTGCGTAACGAATTCTGTGCGTAACGAATTCCATACGTAACGCGTTCTGCGCGTAACGAATTCCGTGCGTAACGAATTCCGTACGTAACGCGTTCTGCGCGTAACGAATTCCGTGCGTAACGAATTCCGTGCGTAACGAATTCCGTGCGTAACGAATTCCATACGTAACGTGTTCTGCGCGTAACGAATTCCGCGCGTAACGCGTTCCGCGCGTAACGGGTTCCACGCGTAACAGGTTCCGTGCGTAACGAATTCTGCGCGTAACGAATTCCGTGCGTAACGAATTCCGTGCGTAACGAATTCTGTGCGTAACGAATTCCGTACGTAACGCGTTCTGCGCGTAACGAATTCCGTGCGTAACGAATTCCGTGCGTAACGAATTCTGCGCGTAACGAATTCCGTACGTAACGTGTTCTGCGCGTAACGAATTCCGTGCGTAACGAATTCTGTGCGTAACGAATTCCATATGTAACGCGTTCTGCGCGTAACGAATTCCGTGCGTAACGAATTCCGTACGTAACGCGTTCTGCGCGTAACGAATTCCGTGCGTAACGAATTCCGTGCGTAACGAATTCCGTGCGTAACGAATTCCGTGCGTAACAAATTCCATACGTAACGCGTTCTGTGCGTAACGAATTCCACGCGTAACGAATTCCATACGTAACGCGTTCTGCGCGTAACGAATTCCGTGCGTAACGAATTCCACGCGTAACGGGTTCCATGCGTAACAGGTTCCGCTCGTAACGGATTCTGCGCGTAACGGATTCTGCGCGTAACGGGTTCCGTGGGTAACGAATTCCGTGCGTAACGAATTCCATACGTAACGTCTTCTGCGTGTAACGAATTCCGTGCGTAACGAATTCCGTGCGTAACGAATTCCATACGTAACGTGTTCTGTGCGTAACGTGTTCTGTGCATAACGAATTCCACGCGTAACGCGTTCCGTGCGTAACGAATTATGCGCGTAACAGGTTCCGTGCGTAACGAATTCCGTGCGTAACGAATTCCGTGCGTAACGAATTCCATACGTAAAATTCTTATTATTTATTTGTGGGTGGATTTTTTTTTTTATTATTTTTTGTGAATTACATTTTTTCTTTTATTTTTTTTTTTGTGATCTTATTTTTCTTTTATTTTTTTTTGTGATCTTTTTTTTTTTTTTTGCTTGCAGGAATGGGCTTCCATAAATTATGCCTCAGTATTTTTTTATTTATTATTTTATAATTTAAATTATTTATTTTTTTATTAGAGGCCGTATGTCAGGGACTGTTCCATTGTGTTAAAAATGTAAATGTAAAAATAAAGTTTCAAAAAACATATGTGATCAATACTTTTTGTTTAATAAAGTGGCTTCTTTTCTCCGGTCTTTTTAGGAATGGGATACTAACTTTCTCTTTTTGAATTAAGTTGTTGAATCTCAGATACTAAAACCTAAAAACTTGTGCACAAAGAGAAACTTTCTGCGCACGATTGATACAAAGCTTAAACCTCGACATTTACTTCTATAATTCTGCACCAGGATTCCTTTAAACTGAGCTGTTACCTTCATTCAAAAGCAACGACTGTGCTGCTGCTGCAGACGGAGAACAGAAAGTAAACTTTCACCAGCTGCAGAATACAAACAGTTTGAGCAAACAGATATGGGTCAGGAGCTGCATCTGCACAATTACATTGTTAATGGGAAAGACAATAAAAATGGCGCGCATGGAAAACAAAAAGAATAACATCAAGTAACTGACTGGAGCTGTACACCTCAGCCATCACCACTCAAAAATACATCCAGTGTTCTGAAATGAAGGTGTGTGGGGGGGGGGGGGCTGAAAGGAAGACGAAAAAGCATCTCGAACATCAGTTTTCCGTCTAATGTTAATAATTTATGTTGTCTGTGCTTTTTATTATTATTATTTATTTATTTACTACTTTCTTTTCAGCAGCCTGCCCGTTTTTTTCAAAGGCATCATGGACAGGGGAGCCGTATCAAACTTTTGAGTTTAGTTTCAAAAGGCTTTCTCCCCGTTTATTT
Organism: Leptoclinus maculatus; assembly: GCA_032191485.1. Classification (NCBI taxonomy): domain Eukaryota; kingdom Metazoa; phylum Chordata; class Actinopteri; order Perciformes; family Stichaeidae; genus Leptoclinus; species Leptoclinus maculatus. Next base: position 4,771,335 of record JAVDOI010000013.1, read on the forward strand.
ATACATTTCTTCTTCTTTACACTTGTCTTGCTGTTATTTTGCGAGGCAAACACATGAAGCTTTGATGAGAAGCAAACCTGACATGCAGCCTATTCTTCTCTACTGACCCCCAAGTAAATCTTAATGCATTGCTAAATGTTGTTTGTAAGGCTCCTTTAGTAGCCTGTCATTAAACACAGCAAATAGTCAGTTCATCTGTCCAACAACAAAAAGGTCAAATGTCAAATAACATCCTAACTCTGGATGTGTGTGCAGGAGGATTTGAGAAGCTCTTGACCATGACCCCTCAGAGGGAGAAGGTCAGGACAAGTTTGATTTTATTTGACGTTTTCCATCCCTGTGTTTATGTGTGGAGTTGAAAAGATGAAAAGAGGAGTCAGTGATGTTTGTGGAATATTTGTATGTTACTGAAGCGTTTGAACTCAGCAGCAAGCTGTACCTGTATCTATCTATCCATCCATCCATCCATCTATCTATCCATCCATCCATCCATCCATCCATCTATTTATCTGCCTGTCTGTCTCCTTAAAATTAATTTAGCCTACCTAACTGCCATAGACCCTACATAGAATTACAGTTATGTGAGATCCAATCAATGATAATTTAAACAACAATTTAAGTTTAGAGGCACTAAATAGCATGAATTCCACTAGCGTCATAACTGAAATGGCAGTTACTGCTAATCTGCCCAGCTCGTTAGCCTTAGCAGGAGTCTAGCTGTTCTTTTCATTATTTAGTCACTGCCTCATTCAGTTATGTGGAATTATATATGTTAGGCTACCACATTTTAAATCAATAATAGATTCATCTACAACATAGTAGATTTAAATGTGATCTAAAGGCTGTTTAATTACTCCAAATCATGTGAATTCCACCAGTCATTTTTAACTGCTACTCTGCTAAACTAGTTAGCTTTAGCAGGAGTTTAACTGTCTGTTTTCCCCCAATCATAACTGAATCAAGCTAATGTGGAATAACAAACTACATACTAAGATATTATATTATATTATATATTTCAATTTCAGATTACAGCGAGGGACAAATCAGTCTAGCTTCAGTTAAGCTAGCAGTAGTTAGCCTCTCAAGCTAGTTGTCTGTCTCTCTGACATTGTTCCATGCATCGTTGTGTCATGGAAATGATACAATTCTATGGCATAATTATATATATATTGAAAAACAGATGTCAACAAATCTTGTATTCATTTTAAATCAAATTCAGTTTTGACTAAATATGTATTTGTTTGTCTTTAAAAATAAATCATTCTGAAAACAGGACACACAATTCATGTTAAACAATTGTTTATTACTAATTATGGTACAAATCAATGTGACAGACTTGAAGCTTTTTTTTATTTTTGGAAATACACAAAGTGCTGCTTAACTGACCAAACAGATATTGCTCTATAGATTAAAGTACAGCTTTCAGTCTATAAAAAAATGAAAACCAACCTCTTTAGGCTCTTCAGCTTTGGTTTCGAGTTCTTCGACTTATTAACAAAACATCAAACCAGTTTGTTTGTGTTAGTAAAATTTCACAAAAGCATTCAAAGGTGATTATTAACAAGTCATCCTAATTGGGTCAAGAGCAACATTACTGTAATCTCCTTTTTCTACGCGGGTCTACAGGTCTGTGAAAACTGAGAGGTGAACGTCACAATGAATGAGAAATAATGCAACAATAATAATAAATAAAGAAAACGATGACCAGAGAGTCACGTGGCTCAGGAAACCACCTCACAAAAATAAAACAATCATGTGTCACATAATAATAAATAAAACACAAGCCTCTCCCTCCACATTGAAGGTGAACATCGACACGTACACACACACACAGTGCAGAGTAACCGTCTGTCTTTTCTGCTGCTTGTATGGCGTGTGTATGATTCACAGAACAGTGCTGAGGTAAACCTTGGATGAACTACTGTACATTTCTACTTTCAACTATTTTTATCTCAGTTTTTGAAGATTGTCAACATCATGAATCTATTTCTCTGTACAATGTGCATAACTATAGAGAGCTTTGGTCCAGCATTGAAAAGTTGAGCAAAGGCATAACTCCTTTCTGTGTCTTCTTCTTTTTATTTATTCATTTTTTGGTTTTGGTTACAGCTTTATTGGTAAGCTTCAGAACAGATCCATGTTCTACCTGCAGGAGCCTGCTGCTTCATCATGTGTTCGTCTGGTGGGTGAATGCACACATGTAGTATTTTTGGCCAAAGATTTGCCTGAATGAAATATTGGAACGTAATGAATCTGTGAAGTAGAAGTTGCTGTAGACGTACAGATGAAAATGTACTTGAATATATGATTAAATAAATAAAATGAAGATTTTATTAAACATCTCTGTGCATCAAATGAAATGAGCTCACATGGCCTCACTTATTTATTTAAAGACACAGACATGTAAAGCTTTTTCATGTGTTTTTCTAACATGTACCGAGTGTGTGTGTGTGTGTGTGTTTTTCCAGGCAGTGAAGAAGAACACAGCCGAGCACAGGGGACTGAGCGACTGAGATAACCAATGTGACATGGAAGGACAGATATCGAGCAGACACATGATTCTGAATAAATTGCATCAAATTTCGCCTCACTTCAAATTAAGTTCACTCGTTCTGACATGTGACACTTATTCTCAACATTCACTTTTTGTTTGTTTTCATCTTTTCCTGTGAGGGTTTCTGTGAGAAGCAAATATTTGAAGGGATGTTCTTGCCTGGAATATTGACATGTCCTCACAAGGTAGAACCACGTGAAATGAACAGCTCAGTACACAGTGATGGAGAGTCAATGGACTGAAATGAATTTCTACCTGAAAAATAACAAAAAATACATGAAATCTTGAACAGAATCTGTAAAAATTAACCGTTTAAAGCATTTTACTGCAGTACAAATAAAACACAATTTCCTTAAAATGGTTGATTGTAACTTGTAAACCTTCAGTTAGCAGAGAGGAATGCAGAATATAAAGGAAATATATAATATTTATCTTTACAGAAAAGCATATTTGTGTTGAAATATTCAGGTTATAAAAACACCTGAACTCGAATGGGCTCAGTAGTTTGTTCAGTGACAAGAAACAGGCGTCAACCACATGTTTACTTAGTGTTAGGGGATAATTAAAGTGTTTATCATGTAAAATAATGTTATTTTGAGTTAATTTGGGGAATGCCGGGTGAAATTGATCAAAAATATTCCTTCTACATGTGGTTTGAGTTGAAGCATGCAAAAATAAATTTGCTTAAAAGTAAATTCATCCAACACATTTCCTATATTGCCGTGATCGGTTCTTACAGCAGACATTGTTTGACGTGTAGTGTTTTCAGTTGTTTTGTTAAAGTTGACCCACAGAGTAAAACACTTTAAACAAAGGGGGAGAAAGCCGTGTGAACAAGTGAAATAATAAAATCAAAAGGTTAAGTCTTCACCAGTCCTTGAGCTGAAATGTATGTGTTCTTTGGCTATCAGGCTTTGGCAACAGAATGACACAGTAGCTCAAAACAAAGCTGCAGTAGACTTGACAGACACTGAAACTCATCATCATCATCATCATCATCATCATGTGAAAGTCCTCAGTTTACTCCCTCCGTCCGTCCTCTCAAACAATCTCATGAGATTATTAATAAATAACTGTAAAAGTTGTACAAAGTTACACTGTGACTGAAAATATTTGCAGATGAAACACAAATCAGAGGCAAACAACATTATTATGCATTTGTTTAACAGCAAAGGTTTTTTTTTGTCCAAAAGAGAAACTTTATCAGTGTGAGTTCAATTCAAAGACAGCACTTTTCTTTTTTTTTGTTCTTTTTTAAAGATATTTACATACAAACGATGAAGAAAAAAGTAAGCGAGACAAAGATAAAATGTATACTCAACCTCACACATATAGCTTAGATTTGCCAGTACAAATGTAAAAATTTAGAGCACATTTACATTACAAAATTATTCTTAGTACTCCGATGCAACAGACTTTGGTAAATAGTGTTTTGATTTGGTATGATCTCTTTACTAAATCCCTCCTCGTGGGAACCAAAATGTGGGCGCTAGACTGGTCTGTAAGGCCAGAACCTAAAACTCTTTGAAACAGCACACCGTATGTTTTTACATAATTCTCAGATATTAATCTCTTTTTTCATGTTTTTTTGGTTTCGCCAGGGTCATTTACATAGCTGTGGTAATCACACTGACAACACATAGTTTTTGTTTGCAAACTCATGACTGTCCATCCAGGTGACTTGGGAACATTTTTTTTTCAGTTCTCATTTCAGTTCATCCCCCCCCCCCCCCCTTGTTGTTTTTCGATGGCTGCCACTTTGCCACTCCACTGTTTTGCCCGAGAGCTCGTTCATTTCGGGAGCTCCTCTAGAGAATCAGTGAGAGGGTCCATTGGGGCAGCCGGGCCGAGGTCGGGCGGTTTCAAACGCTTTATTGTGTTTTTCAAGGCTTGCCTCTTGTTGCAGAACCAGACACGCACCACCTCCCTGTCGTAGTTCAGTTTCTCGGCTATTTCCGTCATTTCCTGTCCGGAGGGGTGTGTGTTCTTCTCAAAGTGGCTGTTGAGGATCTCGAGCGCCTGCGGGGTGAAAGAGGTCCTCCGCTTGCGTTTTTTGGAAGGCTCGCTGCCGATAAACTCAGTCAGGTTCTGCATGCCGGATCGGTGGCGGGCTTCAGCCTCGGCCATCCAGCGCTCCAGAACGGGCTTAATCTTCTGGGCGCTTTTAGGGGTGATGTCCAACTTCTCAAACCTGGCAGGATATAAAAGGCCAGGGTTCAGTTTTCCTGTCAGACTGCTACCTATAGAGTTCTCTTGGGCTTCCTGTGGTAGGAAAAAGTGGCTTCTCAGGATGGTGTGTCTGGGGAGAATTGAGAAAAAAGAATCTTAGGTGCCCTGCCAGAACAAGGGATAAGCTGCCTGCCTTTTGTCTCCTCAACCAGAATGCCAGAGGGACGGAGACTAACATCCAGGAACACATCCGAGCCAAACTCCTGTATTCTGCACCTGGAAGCACCTCAGCTGCAGCAGCTGGAGGTGACGGTTGCCAGTAGTGTGTTAATTCTTTTGGAAGAGGCTGTGCCTCTGTCCCAAATTGGCAATAGTGGAGCAAGGAGATGTTGCCAATGACTAAAATCAGGTCCAGTTGAACCAAAAACATAGAAAACATCTAACTGAACACTGCACTTCAAAATTCTACAAAATTCAACAAAACAGGAATTACTTCAAAATATCCCATTTCTTTCCTTCAGGTGGTAAAAAAACAAAAAAAATCCACGAATGCATGCAGTTAAATACGGCACCATCATTTATTTACAAAAGGAGCTTGAATTATTAATCAAAATGTACATTTAATACATTCTTCAAACTTTCTTTCATCCTCTAACAACGTCTCATTTTATATTTAATAAGGATACATTTGCACACTCTAATCCTGTAAATTCCTGCAACTTTACGGCTGCTTGACATGTAATTCTGACTTTACATGAACTCTGCACGCTTTTAGCGAGTCACAGTGAGAATGGACAATGAGGCTTTTTATAACAGCCCAATGACTGTCAGGTACCTGTGATATGAACATATGTATATATGAACATGTGCTTCATAAAGTACTAGAATCAGATAACACGATGCTCTTATATTTGACAGTAAATGACTAGATGTTGTTTTCATTTACTGTTATTGACCTGAGGGGTCACGTTGAAGTGAAGCTAACTGATCTACAGGATGGATTTGAGTCTTTTAGTTTATTGTTTGTTTTATGGCCGTTTGTCTTTTGACAACATGTGACGAAAGTTACGAGGATGATATGCGATAAATGGTCCGTTAAGACTCGAAACAATGACAGTTTCAACAGTTATTTAACTGAAGCTTTTTAATGGGTGTGTCTGTGATGTCATGCTGTGACGTTGGGCATCTTGTGTAGTTGTAATTTGTTCTCACGTCTCTCTCTTTCTGTCTTTTTAAAGTATTTTCTTGCATATTTTAACCTTATTTGATAGCAGACAATAAAGAGCTGACGGGAAATGAACGAAGACAGAAGATTTTGCAAAAAAACATTTGTTTGGGCTTGTTATTATCAATTTAGACAACGTAATTGTGTATCATTATATCTTAATATATGATTTCATCAGGATATAATTCCATTGAAAGACAATAAATTATAGTGCTGAATTATAGCCCAGCTCTAAGAGGAAGATCGTAATAGCTGCTTTTTAAGAATAATAAAATAAATAAGCACACATGAGTTCACTGTGTGAATGCTTTTAGTAAAACAACTCCTGAACTGACAGCCGCTCTGACGGAGAGACATCAAAGATGTACTCTGCTCTCTGTGGAGCAAACAATGCACACAAGACAGTTTTAATGGCGAGGTGAGCTGCTGCAGACAACATCAGTGAGGGAGAGATGACCATGCGTGCATGAACTTCCTCTGCTTCTACACTTTGTTGGTGCATTCCTCCTCGTCGACGGGCGGTATTATTTATAACCTCCCCCCTAAACAGTGGAAAGAGGAGGGCTCCATACTGCGGGGGATACATTAGTAAATATGAGGAGTCACCAGAGACAGGACATTTCATGGATCAACAGGAACCGCAGATACTAAAATGAGTTGAGAGCTGCTCAGCTGGGGTATGCACTCCCTCCTCTAGTGCATCCGCACGAGGGAGATTTCCCTGAATGCACCTCCAGCCTCTCTTCTTAAAAGTACCTTAGGAGGCTGCTTAGACATGCTGTATGTTCAGGCCTGAAGGTTTACAGCCACGAACCAGAGTCTTTGAGAAGTGAATGCTTAAAATAGGCCCTGGACGATACGCACGACCTAAAATCTACAGTATGTGAAGAGATTTACCTCGACAGCGAGAGATATGACAGCTATTATTTTTCATACATCCTCGGGTTGGTACATTTGTGCTGTTTAGTTAAAGCACGACCCGTTTCAGACACTGAACTGTTTATAGATATTTAGATAAGACTCAGATACGGCTTAGATATAGGAAGAACTGGGTGATATGACAATATATACAGTGAGACAATATCATCTGTTCAACTGTCAGACATTGTGCCAAACTGTTTATTCTTGTTTATTAGTATCTCTGGCTGTTATAAACCAACGTCAAAAGGCATTGAATGGGACTGTTTAACGGCAATATCATTTGATATGACGTTGAAATACATTAAGCAGCTTGATTTGTCATATTTTTTTTATCACAATATATAGTGATAGATACTTACAAATACCGTAATATTAGTATTTTATTCATATCGCTCAAGCTTACTGTCAGGAGAGTTGGCATCCAATGCTTTGTTAGAGTCTTTGTAAAGTTCACTCGTCAAATATTTCCAGATTTACATGTTAATTTTGCTACTTTTAAACTGTATTTTATGAGGCCAAGTGCTTAAAAGGCTGCTTCATGTTGAGTATAATTAAACACTGATCCTATTAAGAAGTTCAGTTTTTGTTTAATAGAAAAAAAATGGAAGAAAATATTTTTTAATTTCAAAGAAAGTGTTGTTTTTTTAGGTATTGTACATGCAATATTGAAAGTTTGGGAACAATAATCTTCCATTGTGATGTACATTTGAATCTGTCAGAGATCTCTTCTTCAGGCTACTGATAAAATAAATAAGATAATGTTTTCATAAGCTGGTCATGTTTATTGATGCTGACTGATTTATGCTAATGAGGAAAGAGTTTATAATGGTGCATTGAATTATTTGCAGTGTTAAAAGCACCAATAAAGGGGAGTTTTAAATGTTTTCCATCTTAAATTGTGTATTTAAAATGACAAATGTGTGCCAGTATTAACATTTTTATACACATATTAGCTAAACCGAGCCAAATTTGAGGCAGAAGAGGACACGCTGGCACATCATCGGTTTGATGATGCCCTCTTGTAAAGCCTCTGCCTGTTTAGATAAACTAATAAAGTGCCTGGAAACATACTGAGCAATGAAAGGAGACGAGATGGAAGCATCTGTCAGTGTCTGTTCACTGTCTGGGTTCAGAGCCGGAGCCCCAGAGCTACCGTGACGTCCCGCTTCTCCTCAAACTTCATGTCTGTGTTGATGTTAACTAAACTAAAGCATGTGAAGTTTGCCCCTCTACTTAAAATATCAGGATGTCATGTTCAATGTCATACAAACAAAAAAAAAATTGTCTTAACGGCATGAATAACAGCCCACAGAGTGTTTATTTTTGAAGCTAATGGCTTTTAATGTATGTTATAAATATTTGAATTATGCCGTGCTGTAAATATTTGATGTGTGATTTCAAGACTTTAAACATTAGTCAGAGCTGGCTGAGCCTCATAAGAACCCCGGCCCCTGTGCTGCTTCACATTTTATCGGCTGTTTGATGTTGATGTGATGAAATTTTTAAAAGTGCGTGGCACTGTGTCACATAAACAGTACAGGTCATCAGCAAAGTACATGCAGAGCGACATTAAAATGAATACGGGAATAGGAGCTGAAAACAGGGGAATGCTTGTCAAGCACTGATGTAAAACAGACTACAATTGTGTTGCAAACAAAAGTTGTCAAACACATATAGCCTTCAATTAGATTTTAGAAAAGACATTTAACGTTTACTAATTTGGTAACTTTTAAATTATTCTTCCACTTTAAATTGTTTTTGCATTGGTTGAATAACATTTTACTATCTGGTTCTCTTGAAAAAGTGATATTTGGGCATGATGTAGCCCAATTATTCTGACTTGAATGAGAAATGTGGCTCATTTGGTGTCTTCATGCTAAATGTTAGTCAAGTGGAAAAACAGGAGGGAGGGAACACTGATTGTCTGATTGTCTCATGAATATATAATGCACCATTTATGACTAAACCGTCCGGTGGCAGCAGTAAAACATGGCAATCTTATTAACAGATCATCGCCGTCAAGTTCTCTCATGTTCAGGCGGCGCAGCCGGCGTCAGGCCTTAGTAATTATTAAATGCTTTAAGTGCTTCGTGTAATACTTGTGTGTGTATTTTACATAAGTAATATCCGGCTGTCATGTCAGCGAATGGAAAGCAATGGAGAGGAGGAAGGGTAAGTACAGACATGAGAGCTTCGTTTGTCAGGGTGGTGCTAGTCAATTATGTATTTTAATATCTTAATAATGTCTGTTAAAACACAGAATGAAAAATAGATGGCAGTTATGAGCACCAGACAACTCAGTGAGGCTGCACGACTTTATCTGCTTTCATTTGTTAGAATTAGGACACATCAGTGGTGGGCCGTCAGGGCCTTCAAGGCCTTCTCTCCTGGCCTAGACAGAATCACAAAGTTATAGCTATTTTATAATTTTTCATAAATACACTACATGTATTATAATTTTTAAGTAGAGCTTTTATCCAATCAGATTTCACCTCTGTGTCTCTAGGTAAGAAGAGAGGCCCGAGGCCTGCAGACTCACAAGTGAATCCCTTTGCAGTTTAAGTGAATGGGGACGATATTGTTGATTGTCATAGTCTTCAACCAATCAGATCTTTAGTTTGACATGTTGGGCGTATTCTTTGACGTGCCAGAGCCTGCTAGCTGGCCTAGCCATACGTGATTGGTCAGTGGGCTAGCCTGACATGTTGGGCGGTGACAATCCCAATATCTGCTGCCTCTGTCGAGCGGACATTTTCAGCATTAAACGTATTCAAGAAATACAACTGGGGAGGCTCGACTGTCTTCACTGGCGTCCATGAATCGAGAAGGACTTCTTACTGGAACTAAAATGCACGGATGTACTGAACAACCGTGAGATTAAACTCTTTGTTAACAAAGAAAGGAGGACGGACTTTGTCTTTAAATAGTGAACAGCAGCTCTGGTAAGTTAAATGTATTTGTTTTTACATCTGCAGTAGCTTTAATATGCTTGTTTATATATTATTATTTGTACAACTTGTTTTTATGAAGATGGATTTTTGTTTGGTTTAATATGTGATAGGAACCATTGTTACATCCAATGTTGCTCTGGGGACATATTTAGCCGGTGCCAGTGTTGCCAACTTGGCAACTTTCTCGCTAAATCTGGCAACTTTCCAAACCCTCATGGCGACTTTTTTTGTCAAAAGCTACTAGTGACAAATCTAGCGACTTTTTCTGGTGTTATTGGAGACTTTCTGGTGTTTTGACTCCGACGTGAAAGCACGTACCGCTGCAGGACAGCAGTGAAGGCCCAGGTATAAAATGCACGGCCCGCCACTGGGACATATTGATCAGACATGTGTTGTGTGAGTTTTACCCTCTCTGATTGTTCTTACCTGCAGATGGCAGACTGGCTGTACGCCGGCCCCTCGGCGGCGCTGAGCGCCTGGCCCACCTGAGTCTGTGTCAGACCCAGAGACAGCCGGCGGATCTTGAATGCTTTGGCGAATTCACGAATCTCCTCCAGGTTGACCCCGTCCACCTCGCTGGGGGCGGTCTGCGGGTCTACAACACAACACACACATCTCATTTTATTAGCCCTCTGCTCCCATGTTGCTTTCCTCATTTTGCAGAGTGAATGAAGCAAACAGCGAGACATATGTGATCGTGGTCGTCTCTAAACAGCTTTTACAAAATAGCTCTGGGTCAGAACTTATTATTTTCTCTCTGCCCTTCTGCTGTAAACTCTCAGAGATGTTTGTGCGAATAAATTCATCTGAGGTGTGAATGCAGGGGTGCCATGGCTCTGACTTGCAAGTGTAAATCTTTAATCCAACTATAAAAGCATATGGACAAAACCACATGACGCTTGTTGATTCAATAGATGAGCGGATAGACACTGGAGGTCCTTTGCTTTTATCTCATCTGTATGAAGACACATATAAAGCTAGCCCTCTCAAATAAACCTTAAAGAACATTGAAAGACATTATTTCACACAGTTGACCCTGTGTGAAGACAGCTCAGGCCTTCACACCCGCACAGACGATTCCCGGCTCCAGTCCGACAGAGAAAAGTCTTTAGGCAAACAAATGCCGTTTCATGTGAGCAGATCTGAAAAACTTCCATGAAGCATTTTGACAAATCTCCCTGCTAATAAAAAGTGATTTCACATTGTACATCAATGTCAGGTGCCCTGGCATCCTGCTTACTAAAGCAAAGTTTGTGCCTCTGAATTATTCATCTTGGTCATTATCAATGAATTATTAAAGGAATCCTCCAAGCGTATTTAAGCAAAAATCTATGGGGCTGCCATCTCGTTGTGCCTCATAAGTGACGTGTAGCGTATGCGGCGTGCTCCAGACGTGTGAACACTTGGAAGATGGGGGGACTGGAGACTCCGAGCCGACTAAATGGGAGGGATGAGCACTCACAGCTTCGGGTCCCATCATCTCCACATTGATGAGCATCTCTTCATCATTCCCCACAGAGTCTATTTACTCAGTGGCTTAAAAGACTAATGGTACTCTAGAGTAACTGCTCTAACCTCTGGTTCCACATTTGTCTTCAGACATGAAGTCACAACCCAAACACAATATAAGATTCAAACACTTCTAATCTATTTTGCAATAAAGAATGTGGCAGTAAAGCGCTCACAAAATAAACAGAGAAGTAAGTCAAATGTTTGGAAAGACAAATTAAAAACACTGAAACAATAGAAACTATTTCTCGGCCTCCAAAAGCTCCTTTTTTCCCCACAGCAATAGTGCACTAATAAGGAGACAATGACAAGTTAAACACAAAATGTTTTAATTAGAAAGGAAAATGAGAAAAAAAGACACAATGAAGTCAAGCTGTTGTCTCTGTCTGTCCTCCACTTGAGGTGAAAGAATGTTATCTTTTCATCATTGACCTGAACGAGACTAAAAGATGATGACGTTTGTAGTTGTGACTACAAAGACTCAAGAAATGTGACTAGGAAAAGTGAAGTACTGTTCTCTTGTTCCTCAACAAGTTTAAAAGCTTATTTACACCTGCTACTAACACGTGATCTGTATTTGCATGCATTATACTATTGGTCAATAAATGCTAAATTGGGTGCTGCTAGAAAACAGTTGCATGCTCAGCTGACTTTCTCTTTATAAATATAAATATGAAGTTAAAATGAAAACAACCCGAAGGCTAAACGTTGCTGACATTCTTCTTTGTGATTGACATTTTCCCATCTGATTATTATTAAATAACAGTAACTCTGCCTTTTAATCTGTTTCTGGCACTTTTGTTTGTGGCCAGCGAATGCAATGACATTTCATCTTCTCTCCTCAGCAGACGACTCTGATGCTGTCATGGGATTTTCTTTGTGTATGTATACGGCAAGTGATATTGAGAGGAAGTGATATGGCTCGTACTCAGCATAAAGCATTAATTCTATTTACTGCAGAACTGAGCCACAATGATTTTGTGCGGACTCAAAAATGGTTTATACGATTTTTTCCAGGCTACAAGTAAACACACGAAACACGGTGTCTACAACAAGTTGATCAATGGCGACTAGTTTTTTATTAAATTCAGTGGCATTGTAGCTGCCTTTGAAATGAGTTTAGATAGAGTTTAGGGGAATCGACTCTGACAAATGAAATTTATCTGAATAAAACAGAGTTTTTAAAAGGCTAAGGCTGCATGCTGACAGGCTGTGGCCCAGTGATTTATAGGCCCACGCATTGGAAGAATGAAACTTATGTTCATTAAACATAACACACGCCACTTTGGATCGTCTAATAAACCAAAGAAATAACAGTCAGGAAACATGAAACAATTGTAGGAGGCGGGGATCAGTCAGAAGTTGTCCACACTGAGAGTACTGTAGATACTGTGCGGCCGCCATGTTGAATCTTTAAAGGGACAGTTCTGCCAAATTACAAAACATATGTTTATTATCTTACCTCTGGTATTTAGCCATGCAGAGAGTTTGGGTTTACTCTGGCTAAGTTTTGAAATTTTTGCCTCACCTAAATACAATGGACGGAAATTGAATTTCACTACTCGAAACATTCAAAATCTGCAGCAACATGTCTTCACAGACACTGTGTCCCTGTTACTCTAGATATTCCACAGAACATGTTGTCATATTTCATAGGGAATATTTATTCAGTGGAAACTATTTAGAATTAAAACAATTCACAGTGAGGTCTGTGCACGCTGCAAAAATGCCCATATGATCCGTCCATGTGATTTCTGTCTATTCTTGGTTATATAATAATAATAAATCTAATTCTTATCAAGATTTCATTTCATTCATCATAGTAATATTTATTCTACCTCGGTTTTTTTTCTTTCTAATTTTTAAAGAGTAAGTTGAGGGATATTAAACATATTTTTTATTGCCAACATTAATTCCTCTGTACCACAGAGATCCATTGTTGTCCAAAAACTATCAAATATAACGTCAAAACACTGAGTAACCTTCATTTGGTTGAACACACACATTGTAGTCTATTTTGAGTAAATACCACATAAACTGTTGTGCTGCTGTAAATACTTACTAGAACACCAAATGTGTATTAATCGGCTGATGAAAATACTTGGGTGACGGATGCTCAGCTGTTTTAGGAAATAATTTAGCTTTAAAAAAAAAATAAATGTATATTCTTGTGACCCATTTTTTAAGATTGACATCACTAGAGTTACGTGAGAATATGTTTTGTTGTTATGTGGGTGACATCACCCTTTAACGCACATTCACTGCCTATAATATGTTCGAAGAGTCAGTGGACTTGTTATGGTTCTTTCTTCCATGTATTTGAAGACATGTTGTGTTTTCCTGAGCTGTGTCGGACACTTACTGCTGACCAGCTGCCCCACGCTGAGAGCCGAGGAAGAGGAGGAGGTGGAGGAGGAGGAAGAGGCCTGGTGGAGAGGACTCTGTCTGTGGGGCATGTGGAGCAGGTTGGACTGAGACGATGCCGGGCCTGTCTGACCCTGCTGAGCCTGAGGCAGCTGCACACAAACACACACACAGCTGATATAATATATTGACAGCACGCAGTACAGAAAAATATCCATTATTTCCTCTCCTACATCAGCACAATAATCATCATTTATAGGTTATCGTGTCATTATGGTGATTGGAATATAATATTAAATCTAATTAACTAATCAACAGATATTAAATTCGCCACTTAGAAGCTGAATATAATGGCATCTACCTTCTACCCAGTGAGGAATACATGTTAATTACTGCCTGCAGTATCTAAACTGACAGCGCAGAATATAGTGTCAATAGTTTGCTCAATAGACTACAGCAGTGGTTTCTATTGCAGGAGACTGAGAGTGAACTCAAGTACTCCACAGCTTCACATCGCTTCTTTTCCCGAAAACAACTTAGTTTAAAAAAAAGAAAAGAAAACTGCTCGTGACAATTAGAGTCTCCTCTCTCGTCATCAGACCTGCGAGGATGCCAATAATGGCAGCCTGAATCTGAAATATAAATGTGGACACAGCAGTCCCCATATCAAACATAATTCATGATCCACAAGCTACGTTCTCTGATGGTGAAAAAACTATGTATTTTCATGTTTTATGCACATTTGAATTGCTTTTACAAGATCAAGATGGTGCGTCTTCTCTCTTAAAGCGAAAAGCTGTCTCAGCCACGAGCTAGGCCGGCTTCTCCTCTCCTTCTTTGCTATTAATTATTTTCTCTGTGGCATGTGTTTGTTTGGATGGTGGGGGGTGTCAACAGCGATGCACACACTGTCAGGACTGTTGACAGGCACTGAGAATTATCTAGCTTCACTGGAAATATTCTAGACTGCAGACTCTGACAACCGTAAATTATGCCCATGGAACAATGTGTACATGCGGGCTTTGAAGTGGAGACAAAAGCATAAACATTATTACAAATGCATTAATTCATTCAAGAGTATGATCTGGTGTTTTGGGGAGCCACAATTAGGTGTCCATCTGAAGTTCATCCATTCTAAACTGTACAGGCCTTCAAGTGTGAACTTTTACCCTGTAATTCTGCGCTGACATCGTCATTATTGAGTCAATAACATGTTATTTGTTGTGTGCATGCATCTGACTGCACAATTGAACACTGTATAGATCTTCAAGTTGGAAGGAGAAAATGTTTGACAGTTTTAAACTAGTGTACAAGAAATAAAGAACTTGATTGTTTCATGCGCCTTCCTTTAAATCAAAACAAAATACTTCTTGTTCAGGTCAGAGAGGACAAATCATAAGGATGGAGAGTGTGATTGAGGAAGGAGAGAAGGAGGGAGAACAGAGGCATGAGTGTTTGAGTTTTAAGTGGTGTGATGAAAAGTGTGTCTTTGTTTTTTGTGGGGGGGTTTGGGCTCGGCAGGGGCTCCCTGAGACTGAGTCTAAAAGGTTGTCTGACAAGTGCTTTCCAAACATTCACAGAGTGAAGCATGCAAACACACACACACACACACACACACACACACACACACACACACACACACACACACACACACACACACACACACACACACACACACACACACACACACACACACACACACACAGTGAACAATTGTACCAAAAACTATTTTCGAAGTGGAATGACGCAAATGATCGTTATGAGGTTTGAAGCAGGAAAAATCCGAGGTGTTTAGCATAAAGCAGACCTGACTAGCAGTGCTGGAATAATGCTTTCATGAATAAACAGAGCTCTGGTCTGACTCCACTAGGTGTTGCTCATTCAACAGTTTTAAACTCATCTCTTGATCATTGTGTGTAACAATAAGCGGCTCTACGAGACACCTTCCTCTGTATCTGTGTGCGTGTTCGTGCATTAGAGTGTGTGTTACCTGCTGTCCGGGCTTGATTGGTGACAGCGTGATTCCCTGGGTGTTGATGACAGGCAGGATCTGATTGCCGATCACCGTGGCGATGATCTGGCCTTGAGCGTTGGTCAGAAGCTGAGGTGTAATTGGCTGTACCTGCAGTGCTGGGTTGCCACCCCCTGATTGGCTGGAGGGCCCTGCAGAGTTGGGCATCAGTGGGATTGTTCCAATTATCTACAAAGGGGGTAGAGAGGAGACGAAATCAGCCGGGCAGTTTTGAAAAAGAAGATGGAGCAGAAAGGGCAAACGCTACTGGAGGTATGAGTCTTAATGATGTCTGCCGCTGTGAGCCTTTTTTTGGGGGGGCTTTTTGGAAACAAAGCAAGAGCCGGTCATTTAGCCGTGTTGTGAGGTTAATCAGAGCACTCAGTGTTTGAGTCTGTGTGTGATTTTCAGAGGAAAACGTGCACAAGTGTCCACTGAACATCTGTCTGGTGGTTTTACAGGCTGGAGCTAGTGAAGCCAAAGCAGACTGCTGGGAGCGCACTGCAAAGGTCAGCGCTGAATACCTGTGTGTGTGATGGTGCACACCACTGACTGTATTATCCATCACCAGGCCAAGCCCGGGATGAGTGTGCGTGTGTGTGCGACTGTGTGTGTCTAAGTGTGTTTTGTGCTTAAGTGTCTTTGTCCGTCTCTGGTGAGAAGGAGTGAGGCTGCCGAGAGACCCCCATTTCACCCTCTCTCACACAACCAGAGCAGAGAGGACGAAGTGGAAGGAAAGAGCAAGAAAAGAAACAATAAGAGGGAGAAAAGAGGAGCATCAGAGAGTGAGACAGGACCTTGTGTTTCTAATTCAACTCTCAGGGGTCCCAGGGGTACTTCATCCCTCCTCCACCCCCCTCCAGCTCAGGCTTTCCTCTCCTCTGTGGCTGTAATCAGGAAGGGCAGATCAAAGGGGGCGGCAGAGTGTCACTGCAGCGTTTTAGCTCTCAGAGCTGCCAGATTGTGGCCAAGAGTGGCGCTTTAGGGGGGACTTAGCACCTCTTCACCATGATGAAGGTTAATGTCATCTGGGGACTGGTTCTGAGCAGCCGTGGCCCCGTCCCCCCGCTGACATCGCTCCTCCACCAAGCCTCATTACACCAGAGAGCAGCTCAACGTGGATGAGACGCCCATCATTCCAAATTCTGTTATTTGGCAACTGGACAAAGAGCTGCCTTTGCAAAAAAAATTGCACCGTCTTCAACTCTTCTATTTTTAAGTTCATATTTCAGTTTAAGCTTCTACACCTCAACACAAAACTAAAAAACAGCTTCTACATATTATTAGCCAGGCCTCGTCCGGCTCCCTTATAGCCACCGCTGCTGATGTGTTTCAGCACTGGGTCCTCCTCCTCCCCCTCCCCTCCCTTTCGTCTCTTTGACATAATAGGGAGGGATCAGTGAGAGAAAGGTGGGCCGACAATCTGTAATTCATCCCTGCCACGGCTCATTTGCTTACGTTACTTCGCATTAGGGGAGAGATAATTTATCTCTCTCTCCGCGCCGGCTTTACAAATGCGCTGTAATGCTCTCCTGCCACTTAGCATATTTTATTGCCCTGCCTGACGCTCTTGTCTCCGGAGTCCCACTGATCCCGCTTTGCATGCCGCTGTGGCAGGGAACTTGTTCCGCTCAATTATTCATCGTCATTGGACTAAGTGGTTGTTCTATAAGCATAATAAAATAGCAGGCAACTGACAGCTTAGCTCTCGTCCCTGTCCCACAATGCAATGCCTCTCCATCGGACTATCTCAGGCAGATGTTTCATGGCAGCGCCTCACAGCTCTTCTTGAGCTGGATGGGTAACGTTCTTAGAGCAGTCAACTGTTTGAGAGCTAATTTATAGACCGAAGGGAGGACTTTATTATACACAGGTTTACAGAGCATGGCCCTCATTTATAAAAGTATTCTTGAGTTTATAGATTAAGATAATGAAAATCAAACCTCAATACTTTTTGAGCGCTTCCGTTTCATAAAAAGGATCAAAGAAGGTCGATTGTCTGCTTCAAAAGCTGCAGTACTCAAAATAAACCTGCAAGAACTCTCTGAACAAAAAGCCCAAATTTGATGGAGACATGCAATCATTTTCATTTCTTCAGGTGCAGTTTAATCATAGCACCATTTCATAAATCCCTTGTTCACTGCTAAGGCTTCTCTCCTCAGTTATTTTTCAGTTTGTTCCCGTTTATTTGGCTTCCCGTGTTTGCTTCCCGCTCCACTTCGTATGGCATGTGAGTAACGTGCCTCTCTCCACCCGGCAGAACTCATTAAGATTATGCTGCTCTTGTTTCCACAGAAATGTCATCTCATCTCTCCAGCCAGGGCAATCTGTATCTTTAGCCATGGTCGCCAGGCAATATCTCTGCCCATTTTCTCTCCTCCACTGTTCATGCGGTGAATTGAGACCCAAGAGGGAAAATGTTTGGGAAGTTTAGACTCGTGTCAACACACAAGTCCAAAAAAGCTAACATTCAGAGCAAATCAAAGGCTAAAATAGCAGACATTTCCTGGGTAAGCTGTCAGGTATTTTCTATTAATTTAACAGCCCTTGTACAATTTTCTCAAGATGCAGATACAGTAGATTAATGCAGCAATGATTAGTTGTTTATTTATACAACTAAATCATCAACCTGTAGCTTGTTGCAGAGTCTAAAATGTAAGAATTTTATGCTTTTCTGTGTTTTATATCATCATGCATGTATTATCTTTGGTTTCGGGATTGTTTGTCGGACAAAACAAAGCAATCTGTGAACTTGTTGTTCGTCGAAAGAACAATTGATACTGAAAATAATCAATAGCTGTAGTCCTACAGAAGATTTACAGTTACAAGGGCAACAGCAGTTTGCACTGCGGTTACATTTAATCTAAGGGCTGGAAGCTTCCGTCAATACAAAGGGCACACTTGCTTTGCAGGTTAACCGTGCATGTGCTCCTTACATGTTGTTCTCTGCATTAGTTCCAGCAGAGTCCACCTCAGGGGCACAGAGACCTCACCAACTGCTTGGAATGCTGGGAGTAAAAGGGATGCATGGCCCTGACAACCCAAATTCGGGGTAGCTAAGGTACTAGTGTACTAGTGTTTATTAAACTGGGATGTTCCACACACACAAACCATTTCAGTGCTGTCAACACCTTTCAGGACGTGCGGTACGCTCCATGAAACAGCCCCTAATGTCCTCATTTCCCAACACAGTTTTACTGCCACATTAAAGCTGCAGGCAAAGTGAGAATTTGCATTGAATAGAAGATGTTCACAAAAATGCCACAAAGGAGAAAAAAAATCTGGAGTGACAGTTAACAATATTCTGGCTTTTATCCACAGCCTTAATCACTGTTGTAGAGGCGGCGAGGATAAAAAGAGCCTCATTGATTCCCCTTGGAGAATAAAGAAACTGGGGCCAATATAATTAAGGTTTAAAAACGTATTGAACTCCGAACGTCCATCAAACACGGCACTTTCCAAGGTCCCCAGAGCTCTCGCTTATGAAAAGGTCTTTTGACAGAGTTGTGGAGGAAATGAAAAGGTCAAAGACAGTATACCATGTTTTAAATTCAAGCAACAGTGACTTTGTACCCATGGAGTACAGGGATGATAAAGATTGTTCTCTTAATTCCAATGAAACACTACCCTGAATGGATGAAAGCAGATCTCTAGGAAATACAAACCAAAATGAGTTCAAAGCGGCTGCATTTCCTCCTGTTTTCTTAGCCTTTCCATGCTGACATACGTTCTCAGAGAGTGTTTGGTGGACCTCTAGCCTTATTTGAGGTATGTATTAGCCTGTATAATCTTCTCAGTGCTGGGGGGAAAGGGGGGGGTGGACCTTCTGATATGGCAGTGCGTGTTTCAGAGCCCTCCGTCTGAATAATGCTGTGGAATAATGAGGTGGGGAGTAAAGGCTGTAGCCCACGGCTTTGACCGTCTCTGTGACCTGATTATGTCAGGGACTGTCAGCCGCCAAGACACTACAAAAGCACAGAGCATCCCATCAAGTCCATATCCACAGTGATCTGTCCCCAGTGCTCTAGGCACCTTGCGAGTCCATACTGTCTCATTAGCGACGTTTAGCATCAAGCGCTCGCACACGGACTTTACTATAAACAACGAGGCATGGTCACACTGGTGGACCTGGAACCTAAATCCAGAGGGATAAATGTCAAGTTTAACAATTAAAAATCAACTGTTTTTGCTTGTTTTTATTGGTAGGAAATGTCACCAGTGCTTTGTTTTCACCATGCTTGTGTTAAGTTTTGTTCTGAGAACAGTGCACGTGTTAAAAGATGAAACAGGGGTTAAGGTAAATAACAGAGTGGCATGAAAGGGCACATTGTCCATACAATTCTCCTTTAATATGTGCTGTGTGCACCTGCGATAAGATGATTCATTAGATAGGGGCCAACAATGACAAGCATCATCGTTCAAGCCTCTGGCTACTGATGGAACAATTCTGCAGCCACCCTGTAAATATGACAAGGTCAGCATTTTACAGCGACAGGCGCATGCGGATAGGAGAAAGAAGGGCTTTGTTTATTCCCAAAAAGCTTAATATATGGTGGGGTGGCTACTAGAGTGTAGACAAACAGCTTCAAGACAACACACAGCTCCCCCACTAGAAATCTATGAGGAAAGATCAGAAATACTATACAACTCGTACGTGATAGATGGTCCAGCAACATCTCCTACAGATCCATTACCAAGGGGACTGAAGTATTTAATTAGCTGTAGGTATAATAGATCATTCAGAATGTTTTTTTTTTCGCTATCATGTCAGCCTCCAATACACAGCACTCACCTGTCCTTGTGCGTTGGTGACCAGCTGTCCGGTGGCTCCTTGCAGGTTTGACAAGGCGTTGCCGAACACCTGAGAACCGGCGATGGATCCCATGGCTGCTGCCGCCGCTACCGCCGCCTGGCTGGCCAATGAATTCAGCTGGTGAGAGTGAGAGAAAAGAAATAATTAGTCGTTATGTCGCCCATGCAGATGTTTACGAGTATAATGGTAATTCTTTAAAAAAAGAGAGATTCAGGTGGGCTCCGTGTGGGCGGAGCTTCATTGTTGCCAAGGCCAGAAAAGGCTAACCGCAGTGAGGTCTGCGTAGACCAGTAGTCCATCATACAGTTCCCAGAGGTCTGTGCTCCTCAACCCAGTGGGAGGCTCAAGGGTAGGGAGGAGCAGAGAGAACGGGGAGGGTGGTTGTGAATAAGTGGCCATTTTACCACTCTAAGTGCTTCCTCTGGCCCCCGGGGCTCCCCACGGGTCGGGCCGAGCCGCTCCACCCGCAGCATTGGCCCGACAGCATCCGCTTTCACAATAGAGCCCAGGCTGTGTGGCCATGCATCACTGTATCGCCAAACCCCTTCAATATGCTTCGACTAAGAATTCCTCCTGCGTCATAATGCACTATCGCACTGCTACTTTTGAAGGAGAGGAGGGTTGAAATGACCATTTTCTTACCCTCCTCTGTAATGGACTCATCTGGTCTGGCCTGTGGTTGTGAAAAGAGGCTCCTTGCATCGGGGACGGGTTGGAGAGCCCCGCCACATCGCCAAGATTACCCATATAAATCAAGCTAACCACTTATTAGGGGGCTGAAAATGCACTGCTGATTTGGTTGTAGTGCAGCAGAGCAAAGTCTTATTAGGTTGAGTAAGTAGATCAAAGACCAAGAAGAGATAGGAGACCTCCCAATTACTCAACAGAATAGAGAAATAATAGAAACATTGCTTAGAAGCAGGCTGCCTGCTCCCTGCTGCTGAATACCGGTTGGAAACATATTCAAACAAAAAGGCTGAAATTAAATGTAGAGTTTATATAAAAGGTTTAAAACAGCATAAAGGATTGCATGTGTTATTAAATTACATTTCTGTAAAAATACAATGTGCTGTTAAAGAGATAACTTTACTGAGAGCATCAATGTTTCCGCACTCTCTGTTCAGCTGTGTTCATCTGAAATCACTCCGCTGCCATTCCTTTTTTATCTTACCCCACCACCATATATTATTACACTTTCTGAAATCAAATGATGAAAAAATGCCACAGAGCGATCAATACTTTTTCATTGACAGTAAAGGTTAAGCACATTAAGAATGACACTGCATTTGTCTTATGAAATCATATTTCATGTAGGTGGCCTCAAATTGGCCGTGATTGATATTGCCTCCCCTCGTCTGAAAGTCATCCAGTTTTTCTTCGATAATCGCAAGATTGTCTTTTATGTGTCCAGCAGTTGTCCTTCGGAGATCTTGACGTCTCAAATGTTAGAAAAGCACAAACCTGATTCTGACTTTGTATGCAGGAGTAACAGAAAGGATAACAGAGCCTCAGTCAAGCTACAACATTTAATAGCACGCTCCCACATCTATATGTACCTACGGAATATTATGTGAGCACATCTGGATGCTCCAACACTTTGGGTACATTCAACACACTGATGGCACTGTTGGAAAACATTTGGGGTTCAATATCTTGCCCAAGGACACTGCAACATGTGGACCGGAGGAGCCGAGGATCGAACCTTAAATGATATACTGAAATATCTTCATAAATATACACAGTTTAAACAGTTATACTGTATAATAACTTCTTCTTCTTTTTACCATCATCATCAAAAATATGCCTCCACATTTATTATGGTAGAAGAACAGTCACAAAAGACAGAGAGGGAAACAATCTTCTCTGACTTGTTCTCATTTAAAGAAAAATGTGAATCGATACTTTGGTTTCATAAGCTTTTAGAATTACATGAGTGTGTCTTTCAAAATCTTAAAAAATAAGATTTGATCAATTTGGGGGAGTTTTCTTGAGACTCTAGCCATCAAGTGAATTTTAAGCAAACTTTTGACATGTTGCAAAGAGGAAAACGTTGTAATTGTTCATTCATGTTAGATAATATTGGCTGTCTGGAGACCAAGACATTATAACTATATATCAGGGAGGACAGCTAGATACTCAGCAGATAAATTCCTCGTCACTTATGACGTAGTATTTGTAAAATACACATTTGTATAGTACATATAAAACCTAGACCAGCTACCATTGGTGGTAGTTTCTGTTTTGCAAATATGAAATGCCTTCTTAAGTGTTGATACAGGGCTCTCTCATCCATGTTGTGATAGTGAATGTGGACACAGAGAAAAGCCAACAGGGCCAGTTAAACAGAGTTAAAAAAGGCTACAGATCAACACACAGATAATGTGATCTGCTCGGGCGAGCACACCCCGAGTCTCCCTTGAAAATCTGCCGTGGTTGGTGTCATTGCGTGAGTGATAGGTTGTTGGAGAAGCTTTCAGATTTATTTGAAACATTATCATTGAGTTTCATTCGATGATAGCCCTTTCAGGTGCCATGTTATTCTGGTAAATCTAGGTGAAAAGAGAGCCGGCTCCACTGCTGCATCTGTGCTGGCTGTGGGTAATATGGATAGCAGTTGGAAGGAGAGCCAGGAATAAGGAGCGGCGAGGCTGTGTTCAACACCTAAACAGGTGATTTTCCGCCACGGTGACTCCTCTCAACACCTCGGCGGGAGGCACAAAATGACAGACCTGGCCTAGCATTTGTACTGATTGCATGTGTTGGACGAGATAAACAGTGATCTTCCAGTTTGCAGAGCCTGCATGTTCACCATTGTGTTTCGTTCTTTTCATTCCCAATGAAAAGGGGCGTCGAGAGGATTTTCAGCAGCGTCGACCGCTCTGGTCAGTGCCGGGATAACAAAAACAAACTGTGTATTTGTTAAAGAATTGTTTGAGACGTTAAAGTTAAATTGTCTATTTGGCCAAGACATTCTCACATTGTGGAGCAGCAAACCGTAGCACCACTCAAGCCTCCATAATATCATGTGACATCATCTTGTCACCTTTTAGTCACCACAACTGCTATCTCTCTGCACTATCACAGTTTATTATAGCCAAATATAAAGGGCTACACAGGGATCAGCAAACACAAAAGAAGTGTCTCTGAAAGGATGAAAAAAGACTGCAAATTCTAAAAAAAATGCATCTTTTCTGTGGACGGTATGAAGGGGAGGGAATGTAAACTCCGCCAGGCTCTCCGTTGCCTGTTTGACCATGAGGGTCACCTGGTGCAGCAACCCGTGTAATCTCAGGAATAGAAGGAGAAATAGCGTCCCCACAAACCGTGGAGAGACCCCTGGAAACCAAAATTGTCTGACACGAACTAACTGTGGAGTTTATTCTTGGTTTTGCTCTTTTCATGTGGCCGTTTTAAACTTAATTGCTTTTTTTTTTTCCTGGGCATGCACAGGACAAAAAAGAGCAAAGGTAAATGGACAAAGTGGTGCAGACACCAGCAGGCAGATTTGTCTACTGCTCAGGATTCAGCGGTGTGTAGAAGTTATTTTCTGCACATCTATGATTCAACAACATTATCAAACATATATAATATTAGAATAGAAGACCACGGAGAATGATTTAGCAAATTGGTGATCAGTAATGTTATTAATTGACAATTAAGGCAGATATATGTACATATACGTTTGTCTAGAAAGTGATACAAAGTCTCTCAGATTGATTACAGGTGGAATAAGTAAGTTTGTCAAAATATGACACACGCCAAAGTCTTCATGCTTTACGTGCTATCACTCAAAGTGGGTCAAACTGTGTACATTAACAGTCAATAGCACTATTGTTTCTGAGAAGAATGTCCTTTATCTCTGGAACAACGTGGAAGTCTCCCTCGTTTATCCCGGCCCCACATCTCTGTCTCCTCTCTGCTCTTTTCCCACTTCGGAGTGAATGTAATCAGCTGTGACATGAGAAAACGCGCTCTCTGTCTGTCAGGACTCTGCTAGTCTTCTGCTGACAGTCCTCTGCTGACTCCCCCCCCCCCCCCCCCCAAAAAAAACGGCCTCTCCCCCCACCTCCCAGCCTCCTCTCCCTCACATCCTCTGTGCTTATGAACATCAAAATGCCATTAGGCCCTCCAAAACACCTCTGGTCCCTTGGTTAACGGGGCCTCGCACTGTGGTCGTGCACTCTGAGTCCTCCGAGCCCCGGCTATTGCTCACCACTGGGCCTCTGCTCCAGCCGTTGTGAAAAATAAACCCCGAAAAGAGCCATTCTTGAGGAAAAATATTGGGAAGTGAAAGACGGATAGAACAACTGGGGCAGATAACACCCGGCAAAATACAATAACGCTGCATCCGGAGACGGTCGGACATTGTAATTGCTTAAGGCATTGGAGGGACGGTGGTGGCAGCGGGTGGTGTGGATGTGGAGGTGGCATGGCGGGCGCTAATGGAGTGATGTCATATGAAACGCCAGAATGACAGCTAGTTAACTTGGGAGGTTTGGCTGATCAAATAAAATGCATTAACTCCAGGAAATGGAGCCGCAGAAATGGCCATATCTAATGAGGCAAAATGCAAATGAAGGAGGAAAAGAGTCGTGAAAACGTTTAAACTAACTATAAAGGGATGATGGAGTGTCGGACAGTGGCCGTCAATCTCCCCACTCATTACCCTCATGTGAAATTAACAGCAGCTTTAATCATGACATAAAATCTGCTCCAGCCCATTTGTTGATAATTGTGAGGCACAGAGGTTCAGAGTGGGTTCTTTGTCATCAATCACAGCAGCAGTGTATTTCCTCTGGTTAGGGGACACTCAGCGAGTACAAATATAAGTTATACTACATTTCTCCAACACTATTTCTCTTCCTGAGGAATGATCTATAATATTTAGCTGTTTCCAGATGTATTCAATTTGAAACTACTTGGTGATTAAGTATCTACAGGAAAGTGCTGACCATTTCAGCTCATGATGTGACATATTTGGTGCAGTTATTTCTGTACCATACTGGTGTTGGGTTGGAAATCACAGCAGCGTTAAACCGGTGTTGCAGTAAATCTACTGCTGCTCCGGCTTTGACTTTAAAGTGGATACCTGTTTTTTTTTGGTTGCTGTGAGAAAATGAAAAATAAAATCATTAAAGTCAGGAGATCAGACTATAAAGAAATTATGAACACTGTGATTTTGGTGTGTTATTGAAGACTCTCCTCAGCCTTTGGATGACAAGTACCTCAATTATTCAATACGTAATACAATATATTTCTCGATTTCAGGAGTTCCATTCCCATTGCAGCGGCTACTTCCCATTTGTTTTCGTTTAGTCGGAAATCTCTTTTCACTCTGCTGTTGTTTGACATATAAATATAGCATTTGAATGACTTTAATATCCTTCTAATCAATGTCCAGTGATCTTTTGATGTCCTCAATTCAATATAGGAAGGGTCATCCATGCCGCAGCTTTATAAACACAATAAAGGTAAATGATTACTCTCCACTGTGGTGTCCAAAAATACGGCCAGTAATGAAGAGAAATGGAGGAGTTTGAGGGGGAGGCCTGTCATGTGTCATTGGCCAACTCTAAGCCCTAAGATTAATCACGAGAGAGGGGCTCTGTGGCTAAGATGTGGTCACCCTTGATCGATAAATCCGCCTCCCTTCCCTCCCTCCACGTCTCTCTGCTTCACTGTCTCTTTCTTCTTCTCCAAAATATACACAACCGTTGGCACAAGCTAAATCAGCATAAGTGGAGAGATGCATTGATGACATTTACAGCCGTATTTGTATTGATTACTGGAGTTTTGACTTCTGAGGCTCCCCTTTATGAGGAGTTGACTTAAGAAAATGCACTGTTCTTGCATTTTAGTGGAGTCTATTTACAAAACCATCAATTGCACATTCCCGTAATAAAAAAAGGGCTTAAAATCCTCCACTAGGAAACATATAAAAATGCTCCTCGTAGAGATCAGGGCAGCAGGGTACAGTTTAGAGGAATTTCAATTCACGCAGCCCACTATACGTCGCAAAATACCAAATATAGTCTTCGCTAAACCACGACTGAAAACACGGCGGAGAAGAATTTCTGATAATATTCCGCAGGGACCACAAATGGGACTTTTGACTTGGTCTATGAGGAGGGCATAATGCAATAACATTGCATTAGAAGGGTCCTTTTACAGCGTGGTAGCGCTGCGCGGCTGTATTCCTTGTGTGAACCGGTGCTCTGTTTGCGGTCACTAATGGGCATCAGAAATTACAGGCAGTGGAATCGCGCCCCGCGGGGGGACTGGCCTCCTCAGCGGAGCGGAGCACTTAGACAGTGTCTGGGAGCCTGCTGGAGGAGGAAGGGGGGAACTCAATGTCACAGCCCTGCCTCATAATTAAAGAAACCCTATTCCTCATCCTCTGTTAGGTGAGCCCTCGCTTGGTGCTCTATGTGAGGGCTCCCCTGTGGGCGTCTAATACGCGTTGCCCCCAATGTGCATGTGGGCTGATCAGGGAGCTGTGCCTTTCTGCTGGGTGTCGGAGCTGGAAGCCCTCTGACCACCACGAGAGTAGCGGTTGCCACGTTTAGAAGAATCACAGACCTCGAAAAGCGAAGAAATCAGGTGAAGACTGAAAACCCAACAAAACCAGAAAAGCCAAAAAGTAAGTGCAAGGCAGCCTGTAGGTGTAATTTTAAAAGTTAAGAAATTATCCTTCTGAAATATGATACATTTAAGTTTCTCCCTATTTATAAATTCAGGGCTCATCGTTGGTCCTTAAGTCTGTAGATTTTCTTCCTGCCTAATCCCTCATTTGAAGTAAATAAAAGTAGTAGAGCTGTCATGGTCAGGTTGCTTTCCTCATCTAGCTCCCATGCTTTATAATTATTCATATGAAATGTGGTTCTGTTGATGGGCAACAGTCTTATTTTCTGCTTCAGTCAACAGTGCACATTTGTATTTCTAAATTGTGGAGCGCTTGTTATGTAAGGCAATTTTCTGCCTTCTTAAGAGCCAGATCTCCTGTGCATTAATAAGAGGCCAGGCTGAGCTGCTGGAGAGCTGAGGGCCTGTTCATGCTCTAACCCACACAGCCACAACTAGCAGCACACAGACCGGTTATACATACTTAACAGTTTTATGAGAAAAGTGTCATTTTAAAACAGGTGTTAGCATGGATAATGAACAGATGTGAGACGTCTTTTCACCTTAAGATTACTGTTAAATGTAAGAACACGACTTTACCACAACCACAGCCAGGGTTCTAGGAGATACTGAGATCATGAACCCAGATTTCCACATTTTCCACTTTTGACTTTTTCTTTTAATTTACTTACCTCTATTTAGCTTAAAAATATGTTTTTTGACAACTGATGGGTCTGAATGCTTTTTTTAAGGCTCGGAGAAATAAATTATTAAATGTGCATTTCCTTCACAAAGAAGTCAAAGATAATAAGTCAAAAATATGTTTAGCACATCAGTGCCCTCATTATGAGATATGGCCCAGCACGTTACTACTAAATAAACAAATTATCGTAAGTTACTTTTTACAATAACAACATTCTGAACAGCACTCAAAACAATTACATGCTGATGGTATTTTACTGCAAAATCAGTTGAAAAACATCTGTACATTTAGATCTCTGTTCATGAACTCAGTGATCTTTTTCCAAACCACAGACACCACAGTTGAGTTATGAGACATTTGATAGATAATGGACTCTTTCCTCAACTTAAGCGTTGCCGCTTTCATCGACAAGCCACAGTATGAGCCATTGGGTCTACATTTGAGCATGTCATTTTAATTTTGATTTAATACCCCATGGAATGATGGCGGCCCGTTTCGCTAAATTGAATAGACGTGGAGCTAATCTGGAAAATCAATTAATCGATGTGCAAGGCTCATTTAATACACAAGTTAATATAATGGGAGAGACACCCGCCGCCCATAAAAAAAAGACACATTTGGAGCAAATTGGACAGTGGTGATTCTAACTGCGGTTGACATAAGTAAAAGTGCACTGCAGTGGAAAAAAAAAAAATGACATGAGTGTCTGAAGGGGCCTCAGCTGGAGACAAAAGCAGCAGAGATGGGCCCGAGACTTCAGGAGGATGGTGGAGCGAACGGGAGGAGATGGAGGGCAGAATAGCAAGGAGGTGAGGAGAGAGGGAGAGTGCAGACAGCCAGGCCTCTGAAAAGGCCGTTGTGGTTGGCAGCCGCTGACCTTGGTGACGATGGGTTTTCACCAGAGGCTTCTAATGAAGGCTGATTGCCAGGGAATAGTGAGGGAGCCAAGGGGTAGAAAGGGGAGTGAGGGGGAGAGAGAGCAAGAGAGAGTGAGAAGAGAGAAAGAGAGAGAGAGAGAGAGAGAAAAGGATAGAAGAGAGGCTCAGGTAATTGCAGCACTTGTGGGTCTGAGGCCCTGCGGTCCTGTGATGCCGGGGTGCAGTGGGGAAGAAGAGAGATGTCTGTGGACGCTTTGGTGGTAAATTGTGGAGCACAGGGGTAGGAGGCAGGCCCCTAGGCTGTAATTACCCCTATGAGTGTGCCGCTGGAGAGTGGACAGGCCCAGTGTGGGGCTCTGACAGCGATCAAGGAGACTGCGAAGGGGGAGTAGAGACAGACACACAGACAGACGGCAGGAGTCTGATGGTGAAGGAAGACGGGACGCCTCCATCTCCGAAAACCAGCCAGCCAGACACTGGACCAAGGTCAGAGGCTATTAGCTAACACGTAACATGCCGGGGACAAGACAGCCATGACAAGAGACAGTGTTGAAGACATTGCTCCCGGTTGGAGAAAGACATAATGTAGAAGGATTTGGCTAAAAAAAAAAAAAAAAAGGCGACTAATTAGATGAGAGAGAGAGATGTTGGGGCTCCACTGGATGGCGCAGCAGGGTCAGGAGGGTCCCGGGCATTCTTACTGGAATAAGAGAGTTGATAGGCTGGCCTAAGCTTCCCGCTGCCACGGATCAGTATGTACTACCTCTCCTCTCCCTGCCTGTGCTGATGTAACTCACTGGAGTGGCAAATTACACCAGACCTACAGCTGTAGCCCGACATTATGATTAATTTGATCAGTAATTTCTCCTGTTTTTCATTTTAATCGCCGCGACCATTCTGCTGTGGCAGGTCTTTCAGATCTAATTAAGATCAATTCCGGTGTAACAGACTTGGCGAGCGCCTTTACCCCGTCAAATCCCCGAGCTCTCCGGGCGTGGAGAAAACCCGCAGCTCTAATCAATCAACTTCCAGCAAAATCCAGCGGGCTCCCGCAATCAGCCCATTAACACACTTAAGCAAATTTCATAATCTCCCCCCGTCTATTTGTCATCACTGTGGTGGCTATTTCAGGCAGTCACAGGCCGCATCTCACTGTACTCTGTATGTTGGGGAGCAGAGAGGGAGTGGGCTGGGATAGAAAGGCAAATTCTGACTCTGTTTAACCAAATTAGCTGCAGTAATCGGAGTTCAGACCATTGAATCAAGGGGACACAGTCTGTTGTGGTGTGATTTGCATTCTAATCGGGATATTAATAAGCCAATTAATGAATTCTGTTTCACAAATTAAAAACAGCAAACACTAAAAACTCTGGGGACGTAACGAATGCTCAGGTTTCCCTCACTACGGGTTTACCAAGAAGATCACACACCTCCCATGAGATGAGAATTACAATGGGACATTAATTGGAACATAATGAGTGTTTGTCTCTCTGCAGCTCTGTGCTGTATTTCCAGCAAATAGTTGAATGGCTGGGTAATTCTGCAAATAGGGGTGTTATCTGTGTAATGCTGAATGTATTATGGTAATTATGACTTGACTTTACCGCACAGACCGGCTCCTCGGGGTGAAGCATGGAAATACCAGAAATGCCCTCCTGTGTGTTCACTTTAAACAAACAAAAGGAGGATCACGGCGACAATTCACGTGTGTTTGTGAGAAGCTCTCTGCTCAGGGAGTCTGCACAAATTAAAAAAACGACAGTGATTCTGGGACGGAAAATCCAATCACTGACCCCGGCGGTGGAGAGAGGAGGAGCTGCTGTTTAAATCCTATTGCATCTTTGAGTGGGTGCTGAGGCTGCGACCTGTCCTTGGGCGAGCCCCGCGCTGGGTGACACACTCTTTGACAACACCAGCACTGACCCAGAGAAACTAAACCTTTTACGGCCTTTCTGCCTCTCCCACGCACGCACACACACACAGACACACTTCATAATCCTATTTGATGAGGCAATATCTTAATGATACCTGATGTGGCCCCTTTGGCCCCCCTCAAGGGAGGTCTGTCCTCAGTCATCATAATCATCCTCACTGCTTCTTTTAGAGGAAGACAATCTGTATAATGCTAAAGGTTTCAGCCTTATCGATGCAGGGAGCTGTTCTAAAGCAACCCGGCTGCCTTTGTGAGTCAGAGAGGGAGAGCACAGATTACAGGAAATTTAACAAAATAGTGTAAATAAATCAGAGACTTATAAGTAGGATGGTCTGATTATAGTGTATCTGTTATCCGAGGTCTTTGTGCGTTGCCTGTTGCAAGCTTAATGTGTGAATCTGTATGTTGGTCAGTAGCCCTTGTATCCACAGTCAGACTGGACAGTGTGTTTGGTGCAATGTAGCGGCTAGCCTTTGGAGCCCATTAAATCCAGAGGCTGTTTTTCCTGCTGAGTCTCACTAGGCCGTGACAGGGCCGGAGAGGGCTGCACGGGGGAAACAAATAGCCCAACTCATCCTGGCCATAAAGAAGGTTGCACCACAACCCAATAAGGGTCTGACGCTGATGAATGTGACCAGGGACAGAAAGGCGACCCTGGCCAGTCTCCACCAGAAATGAAACCACAGGGATATAAAATAGGTTATTATCGTCACACAGTGACAGCCAAACGGACAGAAAAGCAGAGATGGATGGACGGACAAAGTGACTAAAAAGGAGGTTGAGTAGGAAGAGCAGCGAAGATTAAGGGACAGATTACAGCCGGAAAAGTCCAAGGTTGGATAACCTCAGGATCCCTCCTGAATCTGCCATAGGAGGATCTGAGTCGGGCTTCTTGTCTGGTTGTGAGGCTTGATGTCCTCAAATACGAGATGCATATTCTAATAGCTCCACACAGACAGAAGAGCTGCCAGCCTCCATTCAAACGCTGCCACTTGATAAAGATCAAGTGCTGACAGAGAATCGAGCATCGTGCTGCTTATGCGCGTCAGTTCTTTAAGTGGAGGATTACAGAAACTACAAATAGAATGTGTAGTAACTAATTAGCTGGGTATGCTCCTTGTGATATAATATATATATATAATATATATAATATATATTTATTGTGTCCCTGCGACTGGGTATCTGCGTACAATGGCGAGAGTTGAGATCATGCAAAAGCGAAGCACCAATCTTAGATACTGGTCGATTCTACTGCTGATACTGGCCGACATATTGGATGAATTAAACCAGATATCAATCAGAAGTAAACAATTAATCCACATTGAATACTGTTTAGGTCATTATTCAATATAAAATTGTAAAAACACAACTTTATATATCTTCGTCTGAAAAAGAAAGTTGGTGTATGAATATCTGAAATGATAACTCTGCGGTGATATGTAGCTGGAGAAACATATAAAATCAAAAAAAATGTAATCAAACAAAAGAATTGGCATGAGGCCAACTCTCTGAGTTAACGTATCAGACTGAGCTGGACTGGTGAAGCTCACGGACTCACCGGCAAAGACATGGGTGGGGTGACGGGCGAAGGAAGGCTGCGGGCCGGCGACTGGTTGGGCCGGTGCGGCGGGGAGAGCTGCGGCTGTCCGGAGGCGGAGGAGCAGGTAGAGCCCGGAGACGGGACAGAGGTCTGCTGCTGGCTGGGCGGGGTCATGCGATGCTGGGATGACAGCTGGTTCTGGGTGTGGGCGAGGGTCTGTTGGTGATGGTGTTGCTGCTGCTGCTGATGTTGTTGTTGTTGTTGCTGCTGATGTTGTTGTTGTTGCTGCTGGTGGTGGTGCTGCATCTGTTGGAGCTGCTGCAGGTGTTGGAGCTGGGAGCTCAGTGATGAGGTAGCTGTTGATAAAAGAACAGCGAGTTGTTTGATTCGTCTTTGTGCTGGAGACCTGAACTCTCCATATAGAGAGCAGCAAAACGCAAATCAAATTGGGACGGACAACATGTGTTTTGGCACATAAACAGCGGGCCCTCATTATTTGAAGAATATGCTCACACCTCAGATAGAAACACTGGACACATGGAGGTGTGGGATGTATAGCATGAACAGTGAGAGATAGATGCAAATTGCATGGAGCCACAACAAGGTCCTCCAGGGTTTTTAGGCTGCATGATAAGAGTCAGTGAATTTAATTTAGATAGTTGGAGGACAAAGCTATCAAGCCTGACTGATATAATTGCTCTCTCTGGAGCCAAAAGTCTTCATTGTCACTTGGAGAATGTCAGAATCTTTGGTTTAATGGCTTAAAATCTCATAAGAAAGAGACATCCATCTTCACTGAAGGACTTCAGAAATAAACCCATTAACTAATTGGATCCAATAATGGAGCGCCATTAGAACTTAATTTCTACATTTAAATGCTTATACATTTTTATGCTGCTTAAAAAAAACGGTTAGCACTCAGGCTGAGCCAGTCTGCAGCCACACCAGCATGCAAATACTCCCAAGGACCCAGAGCGTCCACCTCAAATATAAGATAGACAACAAATAATGTCTACTAAAGGTATCAACCGTAATGCTATACGTGGAGAATTGGGCTAAAAAACAACAGCTAAGCTGACCGTCACAGCTCCTTAAATAGAATAAAGGACAAAGCACACAGATATGATGGATAGAAAAGTGTTTTTATACCTCTGCTCACATTCAGAAAGCTCTTCACGGCCTTTTTGCAGTCAAACTAAATCCTTAAAAGAAACTGTATTCTATATAAAACAATGAATGTATACAGTGACTCAAAAAAGTAATTCATAGGTCAATATCTATAGCCCATTAGCTTAGATTTGTCAAACTGGTAAATAGATCCAACTACACATTTAAAAGATTGAAAAGTAAAACATTATAACTGATATAATTGCACAAAGGCAACTATTTTTCTCTCTAAACTAATTTAATGAAACCCATTTTCTCTTAATATATAAAAAAAGTGCATTAAAATTCCCTTATAACATATTTTAAATATATATATATGAAACATATGTACATGTGTATATACGTTGAAAGACCCCTCACTACAACACAATGTACTATTAAAGTGTCTAGAAACACAAAGGAATGAATAACAATAGAGCGTTTGTGAACATCTGTTGATAATGCAGCCGAGCAATTGTGAACAGCGGCGTAGGCAAGCTTGTATACATACAGAATCGATGCACTTAAATAATTTACGTATGGTTGCCTCATAAATGATGAATAAAACATCAGGACAGACAAGTCTTTGATTAGTGTGGTCACTGCGACTCCGGGACAGGCGCATATGAACATTTGATGAACATCAGATCATCCTCCTCTTTCCTCACTCTGCAGAAGAAAGCCAGCGTCTCTTGGCCAGTAAACAGTATACTTTTAGATTTCTTCTACCTCTTGACACATTGACACCTCTCTCACCCCCCCCCCCCCCCCCATCATGAATTATATATCACCTGTGCAAACGGCAAGAGTCCAATTCTCACTTGAAATGTTGGGGCGAGTTGTCTGATGACAGGACCGGCTCGCTCCCTTTGCAACTTCGCCGCGACAAAATGTTGAGCCCCCTTTTTTTTTCTTTTTTTTTTTAAAAGATGGAATAAAAGGGAACAAAGACGGAGAAACAAAAGGAGGGGCGAAATGAGACTTCTGTCAAAAAATTATCTAAACCAGGCGAAGATCAAAGACAACTGAAGAATTTCCTGCAGCGCCAACCATTACGCCGAAGAACAAGAGGTACAGCGAAAAATATGAGGCAAAAGAAAACAAATACAGAGGGAATATGGAAGAAGCCCCATGTGGCCTTATTATAAGGGCTACACCGCAGGTACTATATTCTTTAACAGCAGTGCTTTATAAATTCTGTCATCTTGTTAAGATTGTCAGGACCACTGACCCTCCCTTCCCCTCTAACTGGGCAACTGGCATTTTGAGGCTCATTCTTCTAACCACAGCTGTCTGATTGCTTTGGTTGAGCACATAATCCAAACGGCTTGTCTCAGCTAATTGTTTGTGCTCCTTCCTCCAGCAGACACAAGGCCGGGGATGAGAGTGGGAGCTTCACTTGTGATGGAGAGAGGGCAAAAGGGTGCCGGGATCCTATACTGCTCATTATATCTCCCACTGTCTCTTTGTTGTGTTTCATATTCACTAGTTCTCCCGACTGCGATGCAAGCAGCGCTCCCACTTGATCATCACGCCCGAGGGGGGTGTAAGAGCAAGGGGTCCCACTTTCACTGTTGTCACAACTCGCCTGCGTTAATGTTTATAATGAGGAATGAGCCAGATCATAAAAAGGGAGTCATGCAGCTAAATGATCAGATACGAGCTGAACTGTGGCATTTTGTGCTCCATTTAACCATTTACCAACAATCATTTGGGACTATGCAACACCAGCACTGAGAAGTCTACGGCCTCCAACCTCAGTGCTTTGAGAAACTGTCTGCCATCTCTTTCTTTTTCCTTTCTTTTTTTTTTTTGCTTTAGTGCCACAGTAGAAATCAACTGTTATCTTTGACTGTCCTGTTCCCAGCTTCTGAAGTACTGGAGGACGAAGAGAGACTGATTGTCAGAGGTCGAAAGGCGAGGTCAAAGTCGCCTCATTCGTCAGACAAAATGCTATTTTTGTTTCCTGTGCGGTTGAGGAGTGAAGGTGGGGGGAAGCAGCCTGCTCTCTCATTACCAGCGCTATCCCAGTAGTCCCCGCCAACCCCTCTATTACGGCACTTTTCTCTCTAGGGCTGATTCGACTCCTTGTTTTCCTCTCAATGCACAACACCTCGGTTTACAACCATTCCCTAAAAGTTATCTTATATATCGTTTGTTTGTGTGTGCAGGTGGAGTCAAAGCAAGATCCAGACTTTTTACATATCTCCCACATTGACTACTCAACCAATATGTGAACTTTGAGGAACATGCTGGACATTGATGCTGAAATACTGCCACAAAGCCACAGTGTGTGTGTGATGTGCATGTATGGCATAAGATGCACTTGTAGCAAAGATACACACTACATAACCTGTTTCACCTCAAACTAAGACGCCATCTATTGATGCGTTTAGGCTGGCTGGAAAGCTTATAGGAATAGGTGCCCATCATATTATAGCCCTTAGAAAAGGCCCAGCCAAGGCCAACAGGAAGTGTGACTTCAGTCATCATGTCCACACAAAAGGACGGCGTCAAACTGTGTGTGCTCCGCACAGAAGAAAGTACGGTCACACAAAGGTGATTCACTCATGTC
The DNA here is from genome assembly GCA_032191485.1 of Leptoclinus maculatus. Lineage (NCBI taxonomy): Eukaryota > Metazoa > Chordata > Actinopteri > Perciformes > Stichaeidae > Leptoclinus > Leptoclinus maculatus. Next base: position 4,807,248 of record JAVDOI010000013.1, read on the forward strand.
GCAGGAATTCAAGTTTCTTGTGGGTCATAAAGGGAACGCGACTGTACAAACCTTGATAAAGAATGTATTGAGTTCACGAGGATGAATCAAATCTAGTCGTCTTTATGTCAGATCAGTGTGTGTGCACTGAATGCCTTTCTTGAGGATATCATTGGTGTTGGAATACGTGCGGCTACCTGCTGTTGTAGCGCCTGAATGTCTTTGGTATCATTTAGTCGTGCTGTATATTAAGAGCCAATCAGACGCTGCAGATGAGCCTGTCAAACGTTAATGAAATTGTCCAATGTGACCCGCCCTGTATTTTTAGGAACTGCTCGAGTCTAAACACAGCTGTCATTCTCTAACAAGAGAGGTGAGAGGGGACAAACAAGCTCCCCATTACTGCTCTGCCTCACGTTCCGCTATAGTCCATAAACCACTGTCTCAATTGCCTTTTCAGAGAGTCACACTGATAATTACTCCACTGGAGGTAAGGAGATTTAGCCGCTATGAGATCTGGTAATTACAAATGTGGTCAAAGGAAGGTCATTTTTACTCTGCGGATTAGAGCGGAGCACTCGCTCCCTGATGAAGTGGATAACGTCACTGTTTCTGCACTCATTTCTTTAGTTCACTGTAAACTTTCATCTACGTTGGTCACATGGACAACACTCGTCCATGTAACAAAACATTCATTATTTTCATGAGTGATCGATCACGTTTTCTTCACAATCATTTATTTAACCTATAAACTTTGTAGAACCTATAAAATATTTATTTTTTTAAACAGACACAAGAAAGAAAAGCAAAAAAATGTGTCCGGAATTCTTAATTAAAGAAAAAGTAGCAGTACTGCAACAAACAAAAACAATCACTGAAGTAGGCCTACCAAAGCAATTTTTGCAAAATGTACTTAAAAATATTAAAAGTAATTTAAATGCAAAAAGACGGCATATGTGAGTGTTATATTATTGCTGTATGTGTTACAGTGTCTTTCTATTACTGATGCATTAATGTGTAAGTAGCATTTTACTGTTTTGTACCATTGTGTATACTGCTGTTTCATTAATAACAATGCACGTTAGCGTTGTTTTGTTAGATTTTATATGTATGTATTTCAATTTGCAAACTATAGCGTCTAAATGCAGTGGAGTTAAAATAGAATTGGAGCACAAATTTGTGTTTACATCCCTTTTACCAGCGAGTCCAAACAATTGGTAATCAGGTTAAAGAAATGGAAAATAGATTCCTGCCTTGGCGATGGCTGGAATACACATGGAGAAAATGAAACTTTAAAAGGAACTAGTGAACTGCTGAATAAAAACATTACTCAGAGCCACAGCAGGCAATATCTCTGTTTCAGTCGTGCTGCAGGGGAACCTCAGCGACTACACAAAAAAATAATAAAATAAGCAGTTAAGATTTGAGTGGAGTCGCGGAGCCACAGGATTTTAGAGAGTAAACCACATCGCTTGTAGGGATCCAGAGATAATGCTTTCACTTTGTGATGCAAGGCAATATCAAGCTGTGCTGTAGAATTCTCACTCTGGGGGAAGCATTTCAAAGAATCAAATCCTCTCCATGGAGATGTTACACATACAAGAAAATCCCTGTGTGCTTGGTAATGTTGCCCTTTGCTGTGTTGCTTACGAGGTTATTGATTTCCAAAGTGTGGTCCAGGGACCTCTAGGGGCCCTTGAGAGAGTTCCAGGGGGTCCCAAGCAAAGTAAGGTCTAGTATAATTTCACGATTTCCTTCCCGAGACAGAATAATATAGTAGCTGTTCCTGCTTTTTAATACGGATCTGTGCAATCAAACTGTGTGCTAATGAGGCTGAAAGTGCATGTTTGTTTTCCAACTAAAGAATATATGAATTCATTTCACAAATGAGTTGAACTCTCTCTGCTCGAAGGTTTGTTTATCAGTGAAATGAGTTGGTCCACTGTCTGATTTAAAGAAAAGCCACTCTCCTGACCCTCCATGGCACATGTCTGTTCTTATACAAGTCTAAAACATAACGTGGTTCTTTAGGACAAAAGCACTTATTTATGATTAGAAACCTCAAGATGTACTGTAGTTAATCAATCTTCTTTTGTTTTGTTTTTATATCCTGGAAGTTTCAATTGTTTCAATTAAAGGGGGAAGTATTTAACTACATTAACTGTATCTAACTATACTGTTATAAACAACATCTTCTTAAATCAAAGTAAAGACCACACAAACAAGATCTCTTGTGCACATTGAGGGTTGCCCCCTGCTTTTGGACGCGATGAGTTTCACTCTCAATTCAGATTTGTGGACAGTTTGTAATACTGTGGTTCCCAGTCAGGGGTCCAGAAGGTGCCGACCCCCCACCTCCCCCCTCTTTAAAAAAAAAAAAAGTCCGTCTGCCTGGCGGGACAGACTGGGTTATTACAGCGTGTTCATGGTCCCATCATGTGTCGTCAGACCAAAGCGGAGGCCGCAAGTAAAAGCCTCATGCAAAATTTATGTTCATGCGGCTGTTTCAGTGGGTGGAAAAATCAATACTGCGGGGCCCGATGCACGGAGATGACTGAGTGCTCTCTGACTGACAGTAAAAGCTGAGAGAGATTGAGGGGCTACATTTACTGCTCTAGAAATGGAGTGGAGTTGCTCTAATAGTCTAGCAATTTGAATATCATTGTGGATTATTTTGGTAACAACTTGGATTTTGAGGGCTTGAAGAAATTACGCCATTAGCGAGAGGAGAACAAATAAGGAATGAGCCAGCTTGTTTTCAAATCGTCTAAAACACATCTTGCGTTGTGGTTTCCGAGCAGCTACAGTATTGTATATTATGGGGTTATTAAGCCTTCCCTTCCTTTCCAACAGATACACAATGATTGTAGAATAATCAAAAGACAATGTGGGTATGAGGAGGACATCATAGGGATTTTGTTCTGCGCTGCTTCGCTTACATATGCTTTTGATAGCGTACCACATACCCACAGTGCATTTGGGGAGGAATGTGAGAAGAGAGCGAAAGAAAGTGAGAAAAAGAAATTCAGTGGGATGAAATAACCCCAAACAATGGGATTTGCTTTCCATTCTTCTGCCTCCATCTTCTGTCTTTAATTATTCCCTTTGGTTGTCTGAGGGAGCGTGTAAGCACTTTCACACAGCACAACATGCCCAGCAGCACAACACTGTCTGCCTTAGTGATGTGGAGACTTCTGAGTGACACTGAGCCTCTTGTGATTATTAATGCTGTTTAATACAACACAGGGCAGCCGCTATGATTGAGGGAAAAAACAGATTTCAAAATGCATGCATTCAAAATGCAATGTGAATGGAATTATGTACAACATGAGCACTGCACTTGAGCTACATTTTTCCCCGTGCTACATAAACAATGTGTACATCACGAAATGAAGGCTAATATTTTGTAGATGCAACACTGGAAATGTGCATTTGATAACAAGTACCCACTGTGCTCTATTTTGTACACAGCATTTAATGGAACCTCAGCTGATCCTGGAGGGATCCTTTGTGCCGGTTTAGTAGTTTCTTCCTGAATCGTATATGAGATATTTGAGAGCCCAGAACGATGTATGATGAATGAAGTAGCATGCTACTTATACGCTTATCGTGCTCACTGACTAGCAACAGGTTCAGCAAAGGGCAGCGGTAGTAAATGAAATTCCGCACCGGGACAATATATCATCAAAAGAAATGTATGCACCCGAAACTTACAAGCCTTCTTCGGATGCGGACAAGGTGCCTGACGGGGTTGGGGGAAGGGGGTGAGGATGGGATAGTAGGGAAGAAAAGGGGGGAAATGGGAGAATAGGGGGGAGGGTTTCTTTTTCTTTCTGGATGGGTGACGAGCAAGCAAGGGGAAGCAGCAGATTTTGTTGAATCAGTTCTATTTTCATACTGGCTGATCTGTGTCTTTTAACCATTTCACCGCAGCTGGAAAAATGAAAGTACCGCGGCTAATTTCACAGTGAGAGCTCACTGAACAAAACCCCCCCACGGTCTGTGGAAAAAGGTGCTAAGTCTACTTTGTCATTGTGAATTACGGCAGTGTAATTCAGGAAACGGGCTTGTGTGTGTGAGAGGAAAATATGTTTAGAAAAAAAAGGCAAGAAAATGCCTTTCCTCCCTAGCTGGAGATAGTGACTTTTACTTATGATCTGAGAGTAAAAGATATCTCTCTCTCCCCAAACATGCCGTCCTGTACTGATGCCACAGGATCCATCTGTGATGTGTCTGCAGTTAGTCCAGAAATAGCACCCACGGGACTTAACACACTCCTCAGGCCTCCTACGGGACCTTTTAAGCTGCACTGATACTGATAAAAGCCCCACAAACCTGTCCCCCAGATACCTCAGCCATTAATTAAGGTAATTAGGCCCTGGTCAGCAATTAGTAACCACAGATAGCTTTTAGCAGCGGCTAAGGCGTCCCCGCTGGTGAGGGGTTTGGTTCCATACCATCTGCTGACAAATGTCACCACAGACTCTTTGGTTTCACAGACGGGGAACCGGAGAGCCGTGTTTTAGAAATGACCTCTGTGTGATCCTGACCGGCTCCCAGACTCCCACAGCCCCTCTGCTGCTGCAGCCCGACCGCTTTGTTTGTTCTTCTCACTTCTTTGGTTCTGTTCTCTTTCAAACACGGAGGAGCGAGCTCGATGAAAATCCATACAAGCTGTGCACGGCCGGAGTGGAAAAAGGAAACATTCACTGCACAAGGTATCGATTAAAATTAGAACATCTGGGCTGAGTGTAAGTAGTATTGATTAGAGCGTAATGCTACATTGATTTGCTTGTATTATTAAGTCCATGATAGATCCATATTGATAAGATGTTAGTATAAATTATAATGTTATATATAGTTATATTAAAAGTGCAGATACAGTATATCGAAATGAAGCTGTACATATAGTAGCATTAAGCAGGTTTTCAAAATGAATCATTACTCAGGTGAATTATTTATATCAGGACATTCCTGAACGCAAAGTACCTGCGATACACAAATACAAAAGCAAAGGCCGACTGTGAAATGTGAGAAACATTCACAAGTAAATTTGGCATTTATACTAATATGAAAATACAGCAGTGTGTGTATTTCATCCGGTGGCAGAGGTGTGTGATTTAGCCGCTCGGAGTAGAAACACCGATAAAAACCTTAGAGAACAGATCATGCAATAACTCACATTACTGGCCAATGGGAAATAAAGGATGCAGCTGTGCTACTTTACACAATTCCACATTTGAAGCAATCGGTGATAACACCATTTTCATTCCGGTTCAGTCCCATAAAATTACCATTAACATTACAACTCATGCAGAACACAGATAAATGTAAAATGTCACCCAGTTCTGCCAGGCGGGAATTCCAGTTCCACAAGATTACCATCTCTGTCTGCTCTCTCCCACTGCACCTTGTCTAATATTTCATTTACAACATTTCATAAGTTCATTTTCCCCTCACTGACCATGTAAATCACAAATCAATTTTCATTTAAAATGCTTGACTACAGATTGTTGCTGAAAGCCACTGAATTGCGCCTCAGCAATATGGCAGACCTTTAGCAAATCTTTCGGAAACAGTCTGGCCGGAAAACAGAGGAAAAAAAGCGAGATGTAATTTCTACAATACAACCCCGGGGTCAAGTGGTCAAGGCATTTACTGGAAGCATTTTACAAGTGCTGAAATATCATGAAAACAATACACATTATGTGCTGTAATTCTTTTCAGATTCACTACGCCCTCATTTATTTAAACCTCAGACTTGAGATCGACTAGTCCACTCACCAGGAACAAAATGCTGATTATTATTATGATGAAAATATGAACACTATTGATTGGGCACATAATTGTTACATGCAACAATCGTACATGCTGAATATGTATTGAGGGAATCATTGTGCAGAAGTTCAGATAATTGAGATAATATAAAAAACAGTATGCATGTTTTTACATTTAAAAACTTAATTAACTTAATTATCTGTTAAAGCACAGGGAGTAGAAAACAGCTGGATTAAAATGGAATAATTCAGCATCTTCCTAATTATTCATGTAATTGGAAGCTAAATTGTCATTTTGGCATTCAAAACCTATTCTCTCCTAATAAAAAGCCCATTTAAATAAATGCAGTAGACTCCCTGTAAACACAGTGCAGACAGACATACTGTGTAATGTAGAGGGACTGTCTTGTAGACTGTGTTTATGGCAGGAGGTTTGCAAAAAGCCTCCCTCAGTGTTTACCAGTGAGGGCAGATGTCAGGGTTTGCTGTGGAGGAGCAGACACAGCCACATCTGATTAACAATATTATTGTCCTCCACACCGTCATAAAGACTCATCCTCCCCCCTTTTTCTTTCTTTCTTTCTATTTCAGGCTCTGGCAGTGTGCTGTCCTGTGGCATGGCTGAGCCAGAGTGACACTGCCACCATCCACAGAAACAAAACACGAGTCAAGAGCCAGAAGGTTAAGACAAACAGCACGACTGTGTTTCTCCAGACAGAAAACAGAAAAATATCTCGGGATACATGGATTAAAATAATATTGCTGTATATTCAAATACACTGTGCATCATTTGTACTGTTTTTTGTTAGCAATTATGAAATATATCGAAGTTGAATTCAGAACAAATCATTAGCATGTCTGCAACAAGTGAAACACCAGGGGGGAAATTTACTTACATCTCAGCTTCAAAAAAAGACATCAGAGTATAAATCATGAGTCCCGTGGGAGTGTCTGTGTGTTCATACGTGCAGGTACAGTAAACCTGCGCTTCAGCCTGAGTGTAAATTTGTGTGTTTGATTCTAACCCTCTCAACGCTCCTCTGTGCATTTTGATTGGTGATTTTTTTTTGTCCTTCTCCCCGTCGCCAAACTGTCACAAAAGCAGTAACCCCGCACGTTTCCAAGCTGCTTACTGAAGACAAACAATAAAACCACTGGCAGATATCAATGGCAGAGATGAGAACTCGGGTGCCATATCTGCTGGGACTGCCTGGCGAACCTGCCTCTGTCTGCGCTTCATCTCCAGCAGCACCTCTCACTCTCAATTATTTGGCTGCTGTCACAACAAATCAATCAAATTACCGCTCCAGGACTGTGTGCAGCTGCTCCTATTGCACCGCTAGTTGCATTAGCTTTGAAATGTATGAGGTCTACATTTTATCACTGTTATTTATTTAATGCAGCTCTCTCCCCTGTGAGTCATCTCACCACCACAGCAAAGTTAAATCATTAAAGGACGACGTGGAATACATACTGCCTGAGAACACCTCAAATTAAACAGCGATAAGGGAGAAGGGATGGGTTTGGCCTCTATTGTGTTAAAATGGCAGGTGTTGATGTGAGGAAATGTGGACCGCTTGCTCTGAGTCCTCTTAATGCACTCCTCTGTTGGCTGAACGTGCACACAAACAATGGCTTATTTCTTTTGTCATCCCAAAATGATTCGACAAATTCACACATGAGAAAGAAAAAAACCCCGCGCACAACGAGCAACTAGTGTGGCTGTAAGAAACCCCAAAAAAGGATGTTTGAAATTGTCTCGTTCCCATAATGTAATGGGTAAAGGGACACAGAGGCATAGCCACAGCAGACAGGGGTTAAGTCAGTGGCCCGGCCCGGTGATCTAACCTCTTAAAGGAGCAGCAGCCAGCTGAGGCAGAAGAGATGCAGTCTGACATGTCTTACTAGTGTGGAAACACTAGTACCCCCCCCGAGGGAGCCCACCCTTTGGTGGTGTAATGAGCAGAGTGATTTCCCTAATTTGTATCGCACCAACACTCGCAACCTGCGAACGACACCGCTGAACATTTTCATCAGAACGGCAGACAAGCCTTTGATTGGCACTGACACCGGGTCTCATTACTGCAGGTGAGTGGGATGCCGACCTTTATCAGGAAGCCTGAGTGCTGTTTTGTGTTTCCTGCGGACGGGTACAGAGGAACAATGCTCTCACCTCACCATTAGAGCTCAGCTCTCTGATGTGGTGCGCTGCCTGGCTTTCTTTCTGCTCACAGCAAATAAGATGGGATATGCTTATTAATATGAAAGAGCTCCAGTAAACTAGCTTCTTGCATTACCTTTGAGTGAGTCTTAGAGAAGAAGAGTAGACAGATGAGACTTTGTTCTGCTTCCTCCCATTGGGCATTACACGGTACAGTGCTTTGATACAACTAGCTTCACAAGTGTGGTAATCATGTTTTGCTTGTTATAAAATCATGTGAAATAAAAGCCTATTAAAAATGCATCAGAAAGTTAGCATCATATCACACAACAACCAAAGATCTGTACGTGTTCTGTCTGCATCAGTCATACTTATGTTTGAAATTGTGAAAATCACGTATGTTTTTTATTCATATGAGCCGTCACATTTACAGACCTCTAGCATGACCCAACCTAGTTTTTTCCTCTGTGAAGTCAGCGAGAATTGTGTGCACTCTGTCACAAAAGATAACTTTCTCCCTTGTTTAGTTTCATTGGGAATTTGTTTTTACCGCATGTTTGCAGGCATAAATCATTCTGACAAATAACCAGTTACACTGGTGCCTGTGTTTACTGAGTCTGCCACAAGACGCTGCTCAGTTTTATTTAAGCAACTGCTACAAATTTATAGCACAACCCCATTACAGTGATAGTTATTCATCACAGTCGGAGGGAGCTGCCCTCCTAAAGCTCACAGCAGTGCAGCCGGTCCCCTCTTGTCAACACGATGCTTACAGAGCTGTGATTAGTGCCATCAAACGTGTGATCAAAGATGCTGTTACTAGTTTATCTGATTTGATCTTTTCATTAAAACAGACAATCAAAATGTACGAAATTAACAAACTGGACTGACAAAAAATATTCTAATATGACTTATTAAACATTACATTCTCATAAAGACCATGACTATGAGACTACAAGCATGTAAATAATTGAATTCCTCCATCCTCAGCCGCCCATTGCCCAAGACAAACAGCCTTATTAGTTGGTCATTAGCTGCCTCATTACATTTAAATACAGCCATTGGCTGGGCTCCTCCCGGAGTCTCATTATTGCGCCTCACAGTTGTCTTGTGTCTGATCTGACGCTAATTAGCTAACAGCGTGAGCGCTGTAAAGCACACTTGCTCCTGAGGTCGTGAAATGAGCCCGACTGCTCCCTGGCGACAGTGCACCGCTGTATTATGTGTGTGATTAATCAGGCCTGGAGACCCGGAGGGGCGGGGAGGGGAAGCGAGGGGGGATGCGGGGGGGGGGAATGCGGGGGCAGAGGCCAGAGTTGCAGTTGTCTGACAGAGGTGCTGTGCCAGCAGGCCTCATTCAGCGGAGCTGTGATGAGCTCAGACAGGGCAGAGTGGAGGAGCGTCGCGTGGCCGGAGGGGCTCGGACACAGTCAAGACATTTAGCTTCACTCGTGACTTGTGTCACTTTCTCTCCATGGAAGTCCCTTCAATGCATCCCCTTTAGATAAGAGGACGTGCGAACAGGCAGTCTGTCAGTCCACACGCTTAAAAAAAGATCTGCCACAGAGGCATTTCTACACAACAGTTTTTTTTCTTTTGCTATCTCTCATGGATGGGGAATTTTATCAGGACATTGGATTCCTGGGCTGTCTGTTGGTTTGTTTGTCAGTGGACAATAAGGATGACTGAGAGGTGTTTGTTTTGGCGTTCTGACACCCTGACAATGTGTTTGTCGATCAGTTCATCAGATCACTGAAGCCTCTGGGTTGTTCCTCGTGCACCGGGAGGAAGATCTGTTGAAGTGTGAGTCAGACGGGCCTGCTGGGCCCATTATCGTCCACTACTGATGGATACATTGAAGGGCTCGCTGGATAGATGCGGGTTTATTAAAAGCTCTGCCCACAGCGATGGCTGCTGTTATTTATGCATGTTTGTGTCCATTAGGCTTCTACCTCCACATTTCCTCACTCAGGGCATCTGTCCATCCATTTCCCCACATGAGGGGAGCTTTCCCAGCACTTTGTGCTGCACTGGCATTATTGTAATATCCATCCCAAAAACACACTGCTTTACATGTAGCCTGGCATCTTTTTACATTAGTGCAGCTCTCTCATCCAAGATTTATGACTGATGGTTTCCCCATCCATCCCTCAATCTAATGGTATAAAAGAGACAATGTTTTAAACATTAAAATGAAAACCATTTACAACTATGATCAAAAGAGAACACTTGGGCATTAAAGTTTAAAAGGCAAGGATAAGTACAGCCATGTGGATGGACGGATGAGGTGGAAAAAAAGATAAAAAAGTGAAGTACAGTGCACTCTTATGTACAGGAAAGAGGCATAAAGTGCTTTTGCGCTGCACTGCAAAACGTTGACCTGTAATTAATACGGTTGTTCCTTCGGGAAAGTTGAGGATAGCGGCTTTTTGGGATACAAACCCCTGAAGGATTCTTACCTGGTGAAGAGCTTTGTAAAACATTTTTATTGAAGAAAAAACAAAAAACGTGTCTATGTCATACAGTGGATGTATAACAAGCTGTTGTGGGATCATTATTTGTTGTATTTATTACTAATCATACTTGTGTCTAATACAGAAGAACCTTCATTAAATGACCATCAGACAGTGGATTCCTTCCTCGACTGCCTGAATTATTTTCTCCTTTCTTCCGGGGATGTCACGTTGACCCTGTTTTTGTCATAAGAACGAGTCGCTGCTTGTCGACACTGCCCTCTTTCTTACCTTGCAGGTTCTGGAGAGGGAGCGTCATGATGCCCCCTGCAGCAGCAGCAGCCACCAGGCTCTGGAGGTTGGCGGTGGGCAGGGAGAGAACGAGGCCCTGCTGGCCGCCCAGGTGTCCGCCTGCGTTGAAGGGGATGAGGATGGGCTGGTTCATGCCTTGCGCCGCCCCGGACATCACGCCGCCCACTGCGTTGGCCAGCTGCTGGGCCACCAGGAGGGACTGCAGCAGACACACACACAACAACACATGCATTATATAACAATATATAATCACAGAGTTTTCTCATATCACCAAATCAATAATGTTAGACGGAAAGAGTTGTGTATAATATAGTCCTTCTTATAATGAATAAACACTACAGCTAACCTCCTTCATAAAGACACAGTGAAATGAAAAATACATCTTCAAAGTTGTCGTCCTCCGTCCCAGTAAAGGGTAAAAATATGTTTGATATCTCATCTGGAACAGGGGGCGGTTACAGATATTTAACTAATCATATGTGAGTTGGGGCAACTAGCAACACACTTGACTGTTAGCTAGCGTGAGTAGCTAGCAGAGAAATATAGTAGGAGGTGTGCTTTTGGATTTCAGCTGGTAAACCTGTGAAAACGAGGATGAGGTCTAATTTGTTTGCATGGCGTCGCTGTTTTCACTAAAGGACGCCCATTACAGCTATCCAATCACTTTCACTATTACTTTCACTACTATATTCAGGAGTTTGATTTAAATCCCTCTCGTAGCTAAATGGGACACATGGAAATACGTCCCATCACAAAAGCTAAAGACGCTCTAACCTCCTTTTCACGGTGACTTTAAATGTAAATAAAAAGTGTTGAATTATTAATCATTTGACTAAACATCTGATGTTAAAGAATGTATCGGATTTTAGTCAAATCTCTTTTATTTAGAATGCACAATTAATACTATTAATGTAAAATATCTTATTACCAAATCAATAAAGTCATATATCACAAAATGAAAAATATATGAAAAATGACATAAAATAATCAGTGTTCCACTGCTATATAAAAAAACTTCCATAACTGATTTTTGCTCAAAATCCTTAATTTACCATTTCGTAGAACAAACACATGATACAATTCCTCTGTAGCTGATAAATGATAACAATGAATTATCTGCCAGGATTACTTATGAGAGCTGCAGAATAATTGTTTTACAGTAGAAAAACCCGGAGTGAGGGCATCACATTTGATTGATGAATATATATACACTATTTTATATTCTGGGATGCATAATTGAGTCAAGTAAAGCAGAAAAGCAGATGCCACCAAAGTGACTGTGTCACTAATCAATGTGTTTTGATGAATGCAGTTGTTTTGCCGATGGTTTCTGTGCTTTGCTGTGTCACAGACTGACAGTCAAAACACACTGCCGTTGGTACAGACGAGAGATGAAATCCAATCTTTGTGAAAGAGCTGAGAATTTTTCTTTCACAGAGATGCAGAGTGATTTATGTTTCCTCCCATTGAACAAATCCCTGGTACCACAGAAATGTGCCTGAAATACACGGTGCTTTTTCTAAAAAACAGAGCAGTGCTTTACTCTTTTGATGAGGGATATAACACATCACTCTCAAGTCTTCATGTATCCATTCATTCACATTAGTTCAAGTGGATTCGGTGCAGTCATACCCATAGAGGAAAAGATATGTTATCAGAAGTATCGCTCTGAGATATTTTGCACAGTAGAAGATCTCTTCAAATGTATTTTCCGAGGAAGTCGGTTTGGTAATACACCAACACATTTTTCATCGCGAGCTTTGAGCCAGAAGTGGTAATGTTTGTACCGAGGCTGAAATCTCCATGAATACAGGGAATGACATCTTAAATTGTGTTCATTCTGATAAAACCTTTTTTCCAAATTATGTCAGCCTTTGAGCATGTCAAACTGAATTTACATTGGAGGTACGAGACAGGAGATGCTGAGGATGCGGCAAAATCCAACAAAATTACTGTTCAAGCGTTGAATTGAATTGTTTGGAATAAAATAATACACTGTCAGCTTGCGTTGTGTCCACAGTAAAGCAGCCTTTTAGACGTTGCTAGGTGAGCCTGGCTGCACTGTGACTTAAGTTCTCAAGCCTTTAACTCCAATTGTCAGCTATCTGCTTCTGTTTTGCATGGCGCGTCTGCAGCGTGCACAGGAGGCAGAGCGGGCTGACTGGTGCGAAGACCCCACCGTACTCCCAAATCTGGTGCTCCTAGGTGACAGGCGTGTCACTGTGATAACCCTGCATGGTGCGGAACGCCTGCACCCACTCCGACATACATGCAATCACGTTTTTATTTTTTTAGAGGTACGAGGTTGTGTGGGTTTAAAGCCAGAACGCACAGAGATCTCAGGGCGAAATATCTGCACTGAGAGACAAATGAATAGCTGTTTGTGTTTCTAAGCTGTTCAAAGAATATCATAAAGCACGGAGAGGTGATTGTTGCTGGCAGGAGTAATCATACACACCACATAGGATTCCTCTTTCTCCACATTTGCTTTGATATAGAACACCAGCACATAACAAATGACAATATCTGACGCTTCTGAGAGCATTCAAAATGACATTTGCCATTAACGTTAAAAAATGAATTAATAATCCCAAAGAATCCTCAAAGGACAATAACAAAGGCAGCCCGATTGTTAGCTGCAAGTGACATATGTTTAATCTTGCGTTTTAGACTAAATTTAATCTTGAATCGAAGCAACATATAATCAAAGGCATGTCTTTGAACATTCATCTCTGAGTCAAACAAAATGAGACTGCCAGGCTTGACAGCAAAGACAGCCTCACATAGAAGAGAATAACATTAAAAGACAATTCTGCAATTATCAGATGTAGCCCTGATTTATTTATCATTACAGGCAGCTTTGGAGAGACAGGCCGCTGCAGAGAGACAGAGAGTATTTTTAAAGCATGGAAAAGCTCTTCGTGTTTATGTTGTGCCACTTTAAGACTGATTATGAGAACACTGTATATATTACTACGAGAATCCCCAGCACCTCTCATCTAGATTAACAACAGCAGTTCACCTTCTGGCTTTTCGCCCGATACTCTCACTCTTCCTCTCCATAGGTGCTGTTGTACAGTGCTTGGCAGGCTGACGGCTGAGTGTTGAGAAGTGGTCTCCTAGGGGCCACACGGACGCACACACTGGGTGTGTGTTGGGCTCTGGATGGGGAAGCAGCCCCACTCATGACTGGATACCCAGCCTCTCTGCCCATCAGGGGAGAATAGGCCCTTCTATCAGTTTGGCAGCTCTGGCACTGAGAAATTGCCCATAATCACCCAGATAGCAGACTTTTGTCATCCTAACTGCGAGTGGGAAACAGAAGGAAGGTGGATTCATGTTGGGTAAACTACCATCGGATAATGGTTGTTCGAACAATATCCGGCTCTGGAGCGAGAATCTATCAAAACATATTGATCCTGGAACAAGAGAATTGGGTATGGCATGCGGAGCGCCTTTGTTTCTGAAAAGTGTTAGCTTCACAGAGACTGTACTGACAGCATTAATATATTAGATGGTGACTGTTGAGAGCCGCCTGCTGAGGCTCAGGCTGTAACTGCTTCCTGCTCGAGATGCCTTCCTTTTGTGTTTATTTCTTATCTATTAGAAAGACAGTGGCTTGGACCAGCGAGGCTGTCTGTAATCAAAAAAACTGCTTTTAATTAAGCTCATTCTTCATTCCCACTTGCAGCAGATTGACTCTTTCACTGGGGATTTCTCACCCTACAAACCTGCCCAACGAAACCACTCTCCTTCGCTCATGTTTCCTCTTTTGTTTCTCCTGATGAGGAGTGACTGTCATTGAGTAACACTGAGAGCAGGGAGAATGGCCTTATTAAAGAGGGTGGAGGGAACCGGACGCTTGTGTGTTGAGCGGTGACATTGAGCAACACTAATGAGATAGATGTTCATTAAACATCGCAGAGCCACCAGGCCAATAAATCCAATCAGATAGGACAAAGCCAGATTGAGCTATTAACAGGGCTGCAGGCTCGCGCTCTGTGCCTCCCTGCTTGTTTTGACAAGGCCTGTATCGTCAGCTCATTAGTGCCACAAGTCAATTACATTTGATGTGTGATGACAAAATACCTTTCACATCGTAGCTGAAAATGATTCACAGTTCAGCATTCAGTGAGTGTGTTTATTTGTTTCACTCACCATATGCACTGAATGAATATAAAGTTGATTACTGCAACTGACAAACGCCTTAATCTTATTCTCATTATAGCTGTGAGTGAATATAACTCAATTAACAGAGCCGAGTTAGTCGTCAATTGTTTGAGTTGCTCTTTATTTAATGAACTTTGGCATCTTTGAGTCATTCATGCATGGAGGCAGAGAAATAAACTAGGAAGGAGCCCAACGAGGGAGACCGGGGACAACGTCGGAGCGCTCGTCATCAAAAAGAAGGAAGCCAACCAATCCAATTCTCACTGGACTTATAAGTATTGTACTTTCATGTCTGATGTCACATGTGTCCCCTTTCTTCTGGACTTGAAACCTGTTGAGGCTGTCAGCTCTCTGCTTTAGTCAGCTACATTTGTTGCAGTATATTTAGGAGTTTAGAAGTCAGTTAGAATAAAGGTGGGCAATCTAAATATTTAAAAACAATACAAAAATACAATATGAAGAACTTGAAGGACTTAAGATTTGAATCAAAGTTTTCAGGGACCTTAAACACACAATCACAATAGATATTTAGGGGACACTGCTGCTTGAAAAGACTGGGATCAAGAGCACAAACCGTTTTATATTTGTTTGTCTAATATCTTATTATGCCAGTTTTATTTAATTACATTTCTGCAGACTTCTGTAAGCTTGAAGAGAAGGAGGCTAACTCAACTTTAATAGTTGAGTACAGGTGTCATAATTATTTTTGCAATCTTCTTAAATGCCTCAAGCAGGTGGTTGAAACCTGATGAGCAGCCTCATTATGTTTCCTCATGGATATTTGTATTGGTTCTTATATTTTATACGTCTTCTTATATTTAGTATTAATTTGTTCCTTTTATTAAGCGTCCCAGCAAAAGCATTTCAAACGATTGTTCCTGTATAACCGGAAGGACAATAAAACACCTTGAATCAAAATGTTAGCTTACTCAACGTTTTTCACATTACCATTGATTAAACAGAGCGTCTTAAGTTTGGGTTCGGTTTGTTGCAGAGATCGTCGCTCACCTGTGGACCCATGGAGAACCCTGGGTGGGACTGGCCCAGGTGACTCTGCTCAGAAGGACTGCTGCTGGTGTCAGACTGGACCGAACCGTCACGAGCTCCTGGGAGAGCAACAGGCAGAGATCCACGTAGAAAGAAAAAGAGAGAGACAACAAAGAATCCAGCTTAGATCAACACGGGCAATATAAGCAGATAAACACACAACACGGACCACGTTGTGATATTACAACACATTGTCGTGCGGTGCAGAGGAGGGCAGTTGGGAAAGGAGGGGAATTTGTGTTTAAGTGCTTTATCAATAACCGCTGTAGCGCTGAATAAATTACCAACCAGCGGAGAGGCTCATTGATGGGGGATGATGCATACTGGCGGGTCCCCGATGGCCTGGATTACCGCTGAGAGATAGAGCTCCACCACAAACGCCGGGGCCATATTATTCAGCCATTTACATCAGTGAGTATCACTCATCTAAACCCACTCTCCCCACCCTCCGCTCTGGGCCTGCAGCTACGAGACACAATTAGACCTGTTTGCTATGAGGGCAGAGTGGAGTGGAGCAGACAGGGACATGATAATAAGCTTGCTGATGGCTGCAGGGAAAACAAAGGACACCACCGATTGGATATCGTAGCAATCGCTATCGCACAGAATCTCTCAGCGGTGCACAGAGTGTGCATCGCTGTAGAAGGTCAGAGAGGCTGCTTTGACCCTCACCCTTTGACCCCCGATGAGGCCTCACTGTTGACGCGAAGGCTCGCTGAGTGCAAAGACGAGTCAATGTTGCAGAAAGAACTGTCAGAAAAATTAAATGTCTCTTAGATGTCTTTTAGCAAACTAACTGCCCAGAAGAAAAACACAACATTTTCTGTGAGTATTCATTTAAAAGAAGAGAAAACTAAAAGCTGGAAGAACCTCATGTGAAGAGGGTTTAGATCTTAATAAAGCTAGAATGTGCTGAAAACTTGAACCAAAACAAATGCCTCGTGAACTTTGACAAACATTGAACACACGTATAAAAAACATTCAGGATGATTTATGAAAACAAATTTCAGAAAAGATATTCAGAGGATGAATGTCTTTTGTAATAAGTTGGTGAAGGTGATGCAATGAAACTGTGCTATTATAAACAAGGACTCCTGTTCCTTTACCGACAGGCTGTCAATAAAGTGGATAACATCTTCCCACTGATTCAGGTGTGCCACTTCAGGCCTTCTATTGATGCCAGCTGCTATATTTTATTAGCCTTAACCTGGGTGAACACGGCTGTCCTTCAAGCAAATATCCAAAGAAGTTGATTTTGGACATATCTTTATTCATTATTTGTCCTTTGTGGTTGCCCAGTACTCTGACTTCTTCCTTAGTCTTTCTGCTCTGAGTTTGAATTTAAAGGCACACCTTTTTTTGTCTTCTGAAAACAGGATGAATATTTGTATTTCTTGTGAAACAGAGTGCATGCAGGGGTTTGTAGTCCTTCTCTAAAAGCTTCATACCGAGCAGACTACTGAACAGCGTTGCCAGAACGATCTCATTGCCTGTCATGTTTATTTATGCATTACATTTTTAACTCCCCGCCGCCAAATAAAATCATTTCATCTTTACATAAAATCCAAATAATTGGTGAGTGGCATGACCGAACAAACCTCCAGCGTTTGATGGCTGATGTGAAAGCCCAAGGGGGGGGGGGGGGGGGGGGGGGGGTGCTTTACGAGCTGGTTCCTACCTCTGGCTGGCTGGCCCTGCTTCTCGATGGAGGTCCACATCCTCTCGCTTATCAACCTCGCAACGCACTGCATATTTTGACAAGCCAGTCTCTTTTCACCAATTATTTCACCCATTATGGATCACGTTGTGCGCAGCCCCACCCGGTGCACTCCGTATCTGGAATTAAGATCAATCTGAGCAAACAGGAGAGACTTTGTGGCCGTATTAGAGTCAATATAAAGTGACAGATAGAGCACAATGTATAAAGCGCTGTATAATTTCACATTTATTTAGGAGGGTGAATATTATGAGGCCATATTATTTTTTTACTGGATTTCATTAGCGGTATTGTGTCCATGCAGTTAATTCCCACTTTGGTTGTTTAAATTAAAGTGAAGACTCTCAACTTTCGCACCACCTCAAAGACAATTCTCCAAATGCTGCTGACACACCAGGGAATTTTCTATTTAGCATCATAACAAAGCCAATCTGCTAAATGAAGATATTCAGCTATAATGAAGGAATGAGACTTTATAAGATCATCGATAGGCTCCAGACAGTACGGCTCATGACTGTAGTTAAGATATTGGTTGTGAATAATGTATTCTATCTGATAAGCAGTGTGGGAGACTTACTGAATAACGATTCTTTGATGCCTTCATTTCACAATAACTTAGAAAGCTTCATCCCCTTGCAAATATCTGTAACGTTAACACGTTTATCGCAGGGGGGGAAAAATCGATAATAAATAAATACACATGCACATCTTTCCCCCAAAGGATTTGTGTAATTTCTTTAACTAAATTAAATAGCTGACAGGAGAAAGGCCCAGGGAGTCGGTCTTCAATTCTTCTTTATTGCCAGAATCTTTGTACATGTTTTGCTTTTCTTTCAAAAAAGAAAAAAATCTGTTTATCCAATGTGAATGATTCTTAAATGGATTTCCAGATTGAGATTAATACTATATACGGGGGGAAAGGGGAAAGTATCTCGATCACACCTCTACTAAGAAGAAAGTCCTTTGATGGCGTGATACGCAGGTTACACAATGGGTAAAATGAAATGAATGGATGTATTGATGTGAGGAGGGATGAAAGAAGAGGCCAAACGGAGCAAAGAACAGGCGACGCACATTCAACATAGCTTTACATTTATCTAGGACATTCATGCTTCATCTTCCTGAGCAGCGTCACTACCGTTACAGTACAAGTACCTTTAAATCAATACTCTTAAATGTACAGGTATTCAAGTTTTTCACGGCCTTGACTGAAAGAAAGAGAAGTAATTATATTACATGAATCACGTCTTAATAATTCTAAACTCGTGCCGACAGTGACATGAGGATATTTTCATTGAAAATGCTTTTGTATGTAAGTGAAATAATTATATTTATTACAGGGCACAGAGTGCAATTTGATGCGGCTTATGTCATGGAAATATTGCCAATATCCACCGCGAAATAAATTCTCTTTCATTGATCACCAAAGTGGCCACTGGAGAGCGACTTTCAATGCCACACAGGGCGGAAGGTCTCTCTGTGTGTGTGTGTGTGTGTGTGTGTGTGTGTGTGTGTGTGTGTGTGTCGGGCCGTTGAGGGGGGGCAAAGAGCCATATTTATTTGACTTGGTTCAGCCTGTCTTAATGCAGGGTGCCCCAAGGACTACACCACAAAACAATTAGCCTGGATTTCATAAAGCAATCAGCATGCCGCCTTGTCTAATGCAACCGCTTCATACATTGACAGTCCGAATAAAATGGGTGTTATTGAAAGCTTTGTGTTCATGTTAGCTTTCGCCTCAAAGCATTCATGAATCAATTCTTGCCCATAAAAGAAGCTTTAACACTTAAGCTATTTTAGTGGAAATGCATTATGTAAGTTGTCAAATGTGCGAGAGAGGCCTGGTAACGATTCAGGCTATTCAGAATGAACAGCCAACCCCCATTTTTATAATGGTCCTTTTGAAAATGTCTGGCTGAGTGCATTTGTTTGCTATTAAGATGGTGTCAATCATTTTGCCACTGAAATCTAATCCATAGAAAATAATTTCACATGTGAACACATTTAAAGAGACCGAAGATTATAAGAGGATTACATTAGTAATTGTCATAATACATTGAATTATTGAAGTAGAGATGATTATTATAGCACACAAATATGCAAAACAGCACTAGGATTTTTGTCAGCGAATGTGTGCCGTTGATTCAGAGCGTTTGTGAGCTGTTGAAGCATAAAGGATGGGCCGAGATAAACAAGCAACATCATACACAAGCGTTAATTCTGTCAATACGCAACCAATTGTCCGAGATTGCTTGACCATTGATTTTTGTTAATACCACTTTGAAAGTTGATGTTGCATTGCAAAGGCAGTCGAGAGAGAATGAAATGTAGAGCGACAGCTCATTTCACTTCCACTGTTCTATCTAAAGCAGCCTGGAATAAAGTCCAGAAAGCATTGTTACACACAAGGCATGGTGCCGTGTGGAGGAGAGCAGCCTACAGCGTGATTTACTTAACTCCTTGTAGAATGCAAGAGGGCCAAAAATCATCAGTGATTTAGCTCAGTGTTTCATTACTCCCACCAAAGCCCTCAACAATAACACAGGGCATAATCTGCTGCCAATAACTCCAGGTGCTCTTAGTCAGATGGCTCCCTCCGGACCGGCAGGGAAGTAATACTCTGTTTAGAGGCTGGGGTGGAGAAGCTGCAGAGGACAGGTCAATAGTGTTTCTGGGGATAGAAAATCACCAGAGACGGACTTGTGAGTGGCTGCCTGTAACACTATTAGCTACATTATGGCTACTGCTAGAAGAGCTGTCATTTCCTTAATTAAGAGCCCAGCGAAGGGCAAGAGGGAGAAGAGGCCACGCCACTGTTTCTGGGCCTCTAACATTAAAGCAAGATTCCTCGTCGCGCAAGGGCGGAGATCTCACACGGGAGGAAAAAAAAAAAATCTATCTCATTCATTATTCTAGCACAAAGTGGAATTATGGAGTTAAGGAATTACATAGGAGGTGGTGCCGTGGAGTGTGCCGAACAGAAAGACCTCAGCAGTTCTGTGACTTTTTCTGAGCCACGAGCAGCGAAGGGAAGACTCGGAGGACAGAGGAGGCAGAGAGGAAATGGATGCGACGGTGTAATAGATGTCTCCACTGGCTGGAGGTTTTGATTGTAAACCAAAGAAAATAGTACACTTCAGTTTGTGGATGAATCTGCATGCAAACGATGCTTTAAAGCAGTGAGGACTCCAACACTTATGCTCTCACTCGTGGCCACAGGTCTTTACCGAAAGGCTCTTTGACATGAGAGTGCTCTGCTCCAGCTCTTACCTGTCTCTCCCTTGATGCTGGAGTGGAGATGGAGGCAGCACAAGCATGAGAGGGACCAGAGGGAGGTAAATTGGTGAGAAGAGGCACTGCCCATTTCAAAAGGTCAAGAAGGAGAGACGGTGTGATGGCGAGAGAGGAGGATGGAGAAGGGAAGAGGAAGGGGAGGGGAGGAGAGAAGAGGGCTTTTGTGTTGCGTCTTCACAGGGGACTTGGGACACGTTGCACATGAGCACATCTGTTACGGAGCGTCCTCCTCATTCCCAAAGCAATGTCAACCTGATTAGCTCAGGGTTGAAAGAGGCAAATAACAATCCAAATTATTGCTCATCCTTTTATAGCCATCAGCGAAGGTGGGACACTGAGATGAAGACTAGCTTTAGAGCGCAGTAAGCCTTTTAGGAGATGCCTGCTTCACTATTGCTCCTCCTCCCAAATTACTTAAATGATATTTGCTGTAAATAGGATTCTGCTGCTGGCAGCCTGCAACCCGGTGCTTAAGAGAGGCTTTCTTCTCACTCCTTTGTTCATACTTAAAGTAAATATATACTGTTGGTCGGACAAAATAAGATATCTGAAGACATCACTTTGGGGTTTTTGCTGCTATGGTTTTATAGACAAAACTTATAATTGATAGGCTGAGGAAATAATCAGCAGATTTAACAATAATGAAATAATCTATAGTTGCAGCCCTACTTATAAATTCAATTAAAAAAAAGAATAAAATCTAATTGAACAAAGCTCCATAGCAAAAATTAATTTCTGTATTTTTATGAATCGCTTGGTCAATCAACATGACATTAATCAAGAACAATTTTTCCAATCAAATAATAATTTGCAGGTATTTATCGAGCCAGAATGTCAAACATTCACTGGTTCCAGCTTCTCAAATATGATGATTTGATTTCTTTTTGTCTGTTTTACATCATTACAAATCTAAAATATTTTAGTTTTGTACTGTTGGATAAAAAGAAGAATTATCACCTTGGCCTCTGGAATATTTTTTGACTATTTTCCATCAGTTAGTAGGATGAAAATGTAATAGAAAATATAATGAACAGATGAATCGTTAATAAAAATAAGTGAACCTTGTTGAACCCAGTTGAACCTTAAACAAGTATCTTCAAACTGTAATCACTTTAAAAACAGCATCTTTTGGGGGATTTGTGTCCATCCTATGTTGCATCTGGTCAGCTGCAGGACATTTAGGAGTAGTGGGGTGTGAGGGCAGTCCAGAGCGAAGTGTGTGTGTGTGGGGGGGGGGGCTAGACACCCACATGTCATGCCTGACACATCAGCCTGGGCCCCCCAGGCTATCCGGCACTAATGCTGCCTATGTCCCACTTTCTACCCCTTGCCCCTCAAAGCCTCCTCTCCTCCCCCCTCCTCACCCGTTCCTTCTGTCATAGAGGTATTATAACAATGGATCACACCGACGCTGCAGCACAGGCTCAATCACTATAGGATGACATCAGGTGATACAAGACTTTATCTTACCTCCACTGAACCTGAGCTGAACAGAGTTTACCTAGAAAATAGTTTATCTGGAGAAAAAAAGACCTGCGTTAGTTGTTACTGTAGTCCCCTGTTGCAGTGATATTTACAGAGCTGAGTGGCTTAAGGTGGAAACAAGCAAATAATCACGTAGCTAAGACACCCAGCCCATCCCATCACATCCCACCCCACCCAGCACATTATTCTGGTGAAGCAGACAAATAGTGGAAGGAGGGACGTCTGGAAATAGTATTGCTTTGAAGCCCATAACTCTATTCTGGAGAAAAGAATCATCACAGTGTTATTCCACATCCTCAGATATAAAGGGAAAAAACATAATAACTTCTCGATAGCCTGGATCTCCACTGCCCTATACTAGCACTCCCCCCCCCCCCCTCCGCCCGCCCACACCCTTGCCTCATCCACCATACACCCACTTCTCCTGCCTCAATCTTTGGTTTCAAAGGAAGCGAATCAGCCAGAAGGACAGAAGGTTATGCATTAGTACTGGTCATTGCTCAAAGAGCGAGCGTTATAAATAATAAAGGCTTGTGAAGGACACAAGGGTTGTGGGATGCATCTCTGGTTCACGCCACACAAGTCAAAGACAAGACTGTAATTTCTATTCCGAAAATGTGACCCTTGCAGCTTCAATTACATCTCAACAACACCAACCGTGTCCATGCCAGGAGATGTGATGCCTCTTTGTTAGCTCTACATGAAAGGCTTGTATTGGTTATGGAGCGCATAGTACACAACATATACGTTTTTTTGGAAAATGATTTTCCCAACTTAAAAGACTGTGGCCGTATAAATGCATATTGAAATTCAATTTATTTTCTCCACAGCTATCCACCTACAAAACTTGTGATGTTTTGTTTGGAATACTTTCGAGTCAAGGCAACAATAATCTTCTTATACAAATAAATATACAAACGACAGGGAGAATTATATAGTCAGTTATTTTGAAGTTCCTTATTTTGCTCAAAGTCATTTCTGCATAACCAAGCAGCCGTGAAACCAGTGACCTTTACTGCTGTTTGCATCGAAAACAAGAAGTCCTCCTTGTGCTCATCCTGCCTGTCCTCTGAGCCACGCAGCGATTGTGTTGCTGTAGCCACGAGCACTGCGGGCATATTAGCGAGTGTATTACACCTGCTTTATAGGCATGCATTAAGCTTGTTTTCAAGTTTGCGCAGACAGATGAAATCCCCATAATGAGATCCACCTCCTGGGGAGAGACGTGTTCTCCCTCGGCCTCCTTTATCCGCTCTTATTTACTCGGCGTGGCCCATTCAGCACTGGGTTTGCGCCACTTTATTACTTAACCTCACCACGCAACATTACGGGGCTCTTTGCATCAGCAAGCAGCCTATCTCACCATGCATCCTGCTCACTAAGCTGATTACACAAAAATAATAACAACTCGTGCCTCCAGCAGTGTGTGTGTGTGTGCGCGCGTCTCTTTGCAAATTCATACACACGTATACACACAAAGGCAAAAGAGAATTTTGCACAAAAGACAGTCCCATATCTTAACTACATAATAATATTATGAAGTATGCACCAAGTATATTAATATATACAATTAGTGGATTTTATTGTTTTGCAGATCAAGTCAAGTTGTGACTTTTGCAAATGTAAAATTTGGAACTTTAAGGCAGAATAAGTAGGATTTGTGGTTTTAAAAAAAAGTTAAAATCCTACTTATTGTTTCGTTAACATCTAGAAAGAACAATATTTGTCGAAACATTCAAAACTTTCCTTGTGTCTTCCAGGTCATTTTAAACTCTCTCACCACGGCCCTCTATTAGTTTGAATTGTTTCCAGCTGAGTAGCTCCATCTTGTCTTATGTGTAGACAATAGTGTTCATCAACACCACACTAACAAAAAGAAACTAATATTGTGAGAACCTGAATTTGGTCACTTATAAACCAAATACTAGATTTAAAAGCAGGATACTGGTATCAAGATCTAAGTAAAACAATGGGGGATGAAACGTTCGCCTTGTAAAAATAGTTTAAAGCTACATTTAAGGAGAAGAAGGGCTGAAGCTTTTTGGTCTGTTGGTAGGTTTGCTCTTGTTCAACCAAGTTGGCGGGTCGGGTTCGGGTAGTTGATTAATGAGTGTTTTTGCAGGTTGGGCCGTGCTGATTGGCTTGGTTTTATAAAACTCATACCTGGGCATCACTTCCTGATGGGCTTTGAGTGTAAACATTCATTTAGGCCAGTTTAGTTCATTTAGAAATAACATGCAGATGTTTTCCCCCATCGACCACATAGGTCGTACTCAACCAAGATTTTCTTTGGCTGACTACAGCTCTATAGAAGTACTGCTACTTTTCTAATGATGCAACTCTAAATTCTCTCCAAAATAAAGTCCTGCGTGTCCGGATGACATTCATTTCACTAATCCAGCATACAATCAGATTGTAGGTGAAGCCTAACAAACCTGGACATGTATAGAAGCGTTACAGCAGACGGGGCATTCGGCGTGGACTTTTTGTTCTGAATGACCTCCAATACCAGGAATCAATGAAAGATTCATTCTGCTCTTTTGGGGAGGGGGGTCTCTAGGTGACCTTTGTGAAAATGTTCCACCATTTTGGCAGAATCCGAATAAGTGCAGGCCATTTCATGTAGACAGTAAGTGTATGAAATGAGTGCTCCTGTCGGTCCAGCCTGGCTCACTTTGACAGCATGATGATAGAAGCGTCACATCCTTCGGAGAGTAAATGCAAACTGACAAGAGATGAGCCTTTGGTTGCTGAATATAATACGGAATTGTGCTCTGAGTGTCTTATTATCTTGTCTGTTGATGTCTGAAAGGGGGAGATTTGCTTGAGAAGAGAAGACAGAAACTGTACGCATCCAACACCATCCCGTCCTTTGAAAAAAAAAAAATTGCTTGCCCTACTAACCACAGCTTTCCCACCTAATGTCCACTTCTACTTGGAATAAATACAAGGCGGCAGGATGTTTGTGGTGCCTCGTAGCCCCTGTTAGCTGAAGTGGAAGACTATTTGCACAGGCAAGCTTTTAGGAGGAGAACGACCCTTTCACCACCGCAGTAAGCATGTGGTGGGTGTAGAAGGTGGACAATTTACTGTAGACAAACATGACCGCTACTGTCATTGTCTCCAACTGACTTCTCCTTCTCATACCAGCACAAACGTCTATACAGACGACTAAAACTGAAGTCAAGCATCAATTCCGCACGGAGGAAAAGTTGTGGTTGGCTCTCTAGAAAACACACATACAGTGTGTGGCACATGTAATCGCAGAACAGAGTAGCCATGCAGCGATATCAGCGTTCAATGATGATTCACAACTCTTCAATATCAACACAATATGTATTTTGATGTAAACTGCCTTTGATGTAAAAATCTTGTTGATCATATATTTAATGGGGGTATTTAACTAATTAGCTGTATATTGTCCTCAGCAGATGATTATCTATCCTCACAAATGTATGAATCATACACTGTGTATGCTCGTGTGTGCATGCTGTACAACAGCTTGTGGTGGTATTCTGTGCATGGGGTAAGCGTGTTGGTAAGGTGAAAAGGTCACTCGTGAAATTGGAGCACTATATCAGAGAGAATATGCAAAATAACCGCCGTAAAACAGAACAAAGTTTAGATTGTTCTTTACTCTGAAACTGGAGAATCCAGAAATGATTCATGCTTCTTCACCACAATGCAAGTAAAGGGAGGAATCTGAATATTGTGGCTTCTGCACAGTTCACAACCACATGAATAAAACCACTGAATAATGTCACTTTGAGTTTCAAAGCTCTATTCAGGATTGTTTTCATATCTGTGACATACATGTTGATAATAGAAACGTAATACAATCTCCTTATAACCTCAAGAGTTCACTACAAATACAATGTGGCTCAAATACCTACAACATAAAGTCCAACTGGTGTAACAAAGCTAGAAATCCTAATGATTGTCTAAAATGTTTGCTTGTTGTTGTTTATCATGCTTTAGCTACTCTAAGAGTCAAAATACCTTTAGATACATTACTTCTTACTGTGTGGAAATTGAGCATCTTCAAAATGTCAGCTTGTCTGGAATTAAGACAAATAGAGTAGCTTCTACCTTTATGGCCACATGTGTTACGCTCAATTGCTTTTAGAGAGGGTTCATAGACCCGACGCTACTCATGGCGGGTTATATAATCCATCAACTGCAGTTTAAACATTAAAGTTTCCAAAATGTTTACTCAGACTTCAACTGAATACCCAACAAAACAAGGAGGCTACCATTCTAGTTCTAAATCACTATCACCAAACCTTCTCTCTGGTAGCATTTAAGGAAATTCATGGAGAAATTTCTCCCCAACACACAAACTCTCTCCCATTCTTCCCTCTTATCTCGACACTACTGTGCGACGTCTCCTCGTCGTCCCTGCCTTCCTCTCTGACACGTCATGTGGGCATTGGCTCCCAAACCCAACCTGCCGCTGGCACAGCCCAGGGCTCCGCCACCGGGCAGAGACAAACCATCCCCCAAAAATGCTCACTGGACTGGCTTCGAGTAGCCATCAGACATCAGCAAACACCAAGCACAAAGGAGACACAAACAATCTTAATCTGACAGATCAGGAAATATAATGCAGCAACATGTTACTTGCATGTTTTCCTGAGTAAATTATCATTGTCAGAGGCAGATTGGTAATGTATAGCCAAAATAACTTCAAATAAATAGTAAAGCATTTAACACGATGAGAAAAAGAGAAGCAGAAAGTATCCAGTGAGCAGCAGCAGAGGAGTCAGAAAGAGACTGATCAGAAACAGAGAGAGAGGGAGAGACTTGATGCTTATTAAACCAAATTGCAACACTTCTGAGACAAATCCTGCAGTACACAGTCCTTGTTTAGAAGACTTTCGCCTCAGGTTATTCTTGAAAAAAGGATTCAAAAGACAGCTGAACTCTAACTGATTAGGTTTAAGCGCA
Organism: Leptoclinus maculatus; assembly: GCA_032191485.1. Classification (NCBI taxonomy): domain Eukaryota; kingdom Metazoa; phylum Chordata; class Actinopteri; order Perciformes; family Stichaeidae; genus Leptoclinus; species Leptoclinus maculatus. Next base: position 4,834,590 of record JAVDOI010000013.1, read on the forward strand.
TTTGGCTAGCCCTTGTCTAAATTCTTATTGCATCTCGTTCAAAAATGTTTGGCAAGCTCAGTATATAGGCACTATAATATACTCTGTGCTAAAACACGCACTAACAGACACACAGGCACCCAGACGTCAGGATTTCTATTGACAACTCTCATTAAAATCTGGAAAAACTGAAATTATGCTCCGTTTACTGCAGTATAAATTCCTGACCAGCAATACAACAATTATATGTCAGAATCTCATACCCACTAAGACGTGCACATACACAAATAAACACAGTGTAACTTTTAGAAAAGCTAAAACCGACAAACAGACGATCACAAGCAGAAGAGACTTTCTGTCCAAATATACAAAACAGAAAGCAGCATCTTAAGCCATTAAAGAAGGATTTTTGTTACCTTGCATCAACAGTACAAATACTATAATAATAACAAAAATAGGGTGAGAAAAAAGGTAAAAGATGAGGATATGTTAAGCAAATCAGCTCTCCTTAGGAAGTCTTCTAATTTGCAGAATTTTTAAATGGTCTCTTCAAAGAGGCGTTCTACTCAAATTAAGCAAATAAAAACTTTAAGTCTTGGAATTAATTTGTTTAGTGGAGATGGAAACATTTCACACATATTAGGGATGAGAGCACCATTTACTTGAAATTAAATATATAAGTTTTGGATTCTGTAGCTCTCTCCAAAAGGACAAATCTGTAAAATCTGCAGTTACAATTCAATGTAATTACAAATATTCAGTTTGTAATCATTTATAATTCTAATGACTTTAAAATCTGTCTAATGAAGAGCTACATTACCTTTCTCATTACATCAAATAATTAGAAAATTAGCTTAAATTGTAATTTATATCATTATGCTTATTGATTCATAATGTAGTAAATTAGTCCACATAATTGAAACACCTCATAATAGAAAAACACACACAGACGCAGACTCTACCAAAATAGAGTGTGCACACTTAATTAATGAGATAACTGCAACAATAACGAGGCATGCTGATATAGAAATTGGCTAATTTTGAAGATCATTTGCAAAGACTACAAATGACTGAATGAACTGGGAATAATTAACTGTAAGAAGAGAAGTCTCTGCATAATCTAGAAACAGTAATATTGTATCTGATGGGCTTATGATAAATATCGTATCGGACGTAAAGTAGAGGTTTTAATTTCTCTCAGCACCAAGGTTGTAATTGTCTGAAAAGTTGCAATTAATTGTAACAATGTAACTAAAGCAAAAATATTTTTTTAAGATAAAATTAAACTTTTGGAAACATGTTATATAAAGGAAAGTCATGCAAAGATGCTGCCATAAAATATACAACAGAAATAAAGCATCAAATGTATCCAGTATTTAAGACAGACACTAAAGGCCACTAAAACGTACCGCATCTTCAAAAGAAACAGTACTGCAGTATAACTGCCTGTTGTATTGTCAATACACTTTCAACCAACAAGACAAATCTGAAGGTACATGAAACATCTTAACACACCAAAATCATATGACATACAATTTCCCCGTCAGGAAGTCCAAGCTTTAAAAGAGCCAAACATGGACTTGGACATTGCACCTAAACTTAGTTTGCTGTCTGACACTGTTGACACCTGTCCCAGCACTGGAAGCTCTCTGCTCTCACCTCTCCGCTGCCTAAAGCAGACTTCAGCCAGCAGCTCTTTGAAAGAAGAAGGGACAAACGGGAGGCGTGAGGCGACTTACCGTACAGCTTGTTGGGAGTGCCCTCTCTGTCCGTGGCCTCGGAGGGCAGGAGCAGGGGCTCGTCGTTCAGATCGCTGTCTGGGGTGGCCGCTTTGTCGTCCGCCCGGAGTTCTGCCGCGCTCATGTCGCTGCGCAGGGAGAGCAGCGGCTTGCTCAGCTGCCCTGTAATCATCGGATTCTGGAGGGAGCTGCTAGCCCAGGTGGGAAACAGGGAGGAGGAAAAAAAAAGAGAAAACACCCCTGGTTAGATGTGCTTCGGCGTCTCACCCTCACCGGCTCCTTCTCTATGTCTCTACTCACTCTCTCTCTACCCAGCTTCTCCTTTCTATTGCTCACTCATCACTCTCCCTCTCTCTCTCCTGCTCCCTCCCTCTCCAGCGCTCTCTTTTATCTGAGGCTGGTGCTACCCCGCTGATACTGCCGGCTGCTGCCTGGTGAAGAACTGTTACGGATCGCGTGGCGTTGCCATTATACCCTGCAGTCCTAAAACGGTGATACATCCATCTCCAAGGGCTCATTACTACCTGACATGTGCCTCATCTTCAGCAAACACTAAGCTGACAGCAGTCTACAAAGAGGTCTATGGGCTGTGTGCTGATAAATAAATATAATTCCACATCTAAAAAGGAGATATGAGTGAAAACACACACCAGTGATTAGATCAATTTTCACATAGTTGGGGACATACAATGAGATCAAAGGTGACATGTTGCAGCAGAGTGTGAGGCAACATGAACTTAAGGCCTGATTTAAACAAGAGATGAAGTCACTGATGTTCCCAACATTTTAGCCCAATTATCTACATTTTTTGTCAGCACTTAAAAAGAAGAATGAAGAGCATCTACATGACATGATCAGAGCATTATCTGTCTGAACATGTCAATAGAAAGAAAGAGAATAATTGATATAAACTGAAGCACCGCGGTTTAAAAAAATACAAAAAAGCATTTTATGAATACCGTCAGATGTTTCAATGCTTCCATCGAGACATTTGATCTTGAGGAATATCCAACACAATTAACAGAATCCAGTCTACGTATATTTTTATGACTTTTACAAATATCGAAAGTTACGTTTCTTGAAAGCCGTTGCTCTTACCTCAACAAAGCTCCAGAAGAAAAGAGTAAAAAAAGAGTTCTCAGAAAGTCCAAATGTAGAAGTCAGTCAAACAGCAGCTAAAACATGCCACCACAGCGCAGAGAGCAGCTAGTACATGTTTCTACTGAACCAGAAGCAGCCTCCTCAACCTTCGTGTATCTGAATGGCCACCACAGGTTCAAGCCTGGGGTTGCTTCCTAGGACAGGCACTGGAGATGTCACCTCCTCCCTCTCGCTCCCTCTCTCTCTGTCTCTACCTCTCTCACACACACACACACTCCCCCTGTCTCTTCCCTCTTGTGTCCTCTGACTGGAGAGCTCCTCAGACAGTGTTCACCCCACCTCAGGCTCTGAGACACAGAACAGCAGGACTACGGCCCTTTTTCTTATTTATGAATAAAGTCCAGCCTAAATATATCTGAGCAAAGGACAGGTGACCAGCACATATAGGCACAGAAAGAGGGTTAGTCCTGTCTTCCCCCCGCACCCATCAACCCCCCCCCCCCCCTTCCATCAGGGTGGTCGATGAGTTCCTGCCCACAGGGGCCTTTTTAATGTGCTCATCACGGGAATCAGCCCTCTTTGATATGACACATGATAATCTATGAAAATGTTAATCAATAGAAATAGTTTAAGCTGTCGTTAAAAACGTAAGCCGACTGGTCAATACTCATATCCCTGGTAACAATGTCACTAGTCATCAGGGCTTCATTTGTGGAGCACTTAAATGTGGGACACTGCGCATCAATGCACCTCTCTGCCCGCCGAGGTAAACACATTTTCCCCTCTGTCTGAGCCTGGCCATACTATGCATGCATTTGGGTCCACCCCCCACCTCCCACCTCCTCTCCTTTGAGTTGCTTGATAGGTCCACTGGAGGGCAAAATTAATACCTAATTGAATCTTGCAGTCATCAAAATAATCAATAGTTTTTTATTATTTATTCTTCACAGTCTGTTGACTGTTTGAAAGCTCAGAGGGACAGCGCAGAGCACAGGCAGCCCTGAAATTTCTACCGTTTCACAATGTAATTTTCACTGGGGCATGAGAGTTTGCAAGACCTATAAAAAATGAGAGTAGTGTTTTTTGTTAGGAGGTGAGGGGGGAAAAGAAATAAAGGAAAAATAGGAATCTTTGCCCCAGCAGCTACGATGAAAAATAGAATAAACAAGCTCCTGACACTTCAGAGAAGGGCATGGTCCTTTCTGTCCATCCCTCCATCTTTTTCCCTTTCCCCTTTTCTCCTTATTTCATCATATCAGGAGTGTGGCGGTACCTCTCTAATGCTGGCATTTCTCTTCCTGACAGACTCCAAACAAGTGCTGGGAATGAGATCAGAGCTCTAATCTTCCCCTGGCCTCTGAAGCTCGAGGATACGGGGGCAACACATCTCTCACCATCTCACGCAGCTGTTAATTACCTCATTTCAAAACAGTTTGCTTTGCCTATTTGCAATCATGCCACCAGGTTGGGTGTGTTTATCAATTTAAGCTGAGGGAGTAATGCAATTACACATAATGGGATAACTGTAATCTTATTGTAAAAATCCGTAATAAAAAGGGATATTCAAAAATTACCATAAGAAATTACATTACTGATTCTAAGCAGTGGATGTGTAAGGGATTAGCTTCATTTTTTAAAGTAACCCTGAGACCCCTGATTAGCAATAATGTGAGTTTGTATATGTGTGTGTCTGAGAGGGTTGGTGGGCGCAGACATGAGGGAGGTTCGTCTCATTTCTTTTCTGTTCACTGAGTCTGGCCACAGCTCAGGAACAGGTTGCAGGAACAAGAAAAAGCACTTGATCCCCTCTCTGCCTCCCGCTCACCAAACTCCCCCAGTGGCCGAATAATCAGTGGTTAGCAGAGTCCCGGGCGTCATCAGATACCCATGCTAATAGCTAGTGGTCTTACCCGGGCTGTCGCAGTGCGAGGGACACTGTGAGGGAGTTCAGCCTGTGAGCGACACACTCCACTCCAACGCTCGACGATCTCCTGGTTATAGAACAGAGAGAAAAAACATCAATACTCATCATAATTGTCATAAGACAACACAATGATCTGAAATATGTATACCATTATTCAACGTGGACTGCCCAAACAGCTGCCCACAGTACATACTATGTTAGAAGTTCATACACAAAAAAAGAATGTACTTCACTGTTTCTATTTCTTAATTAATCCTTTAGTCAACAGAAGGATTGCTTGTTGCATATATATATATATATATATATACACCAGAAATTAAACTTTTCCTCATACGATCTGACTTTGGAATTGACAAAAAACAATAGTTTTTTCTGTATTTAGATTTAATGTATTTTTGGTTTTTAAATATCATCCTCAATCTGTCTGATTAGTGTAATATTTGCAGCTCCCCTTATTTATTTCCTTTTTGCGTTGGACTGCTGAGGAATAGTGCACAACAACAGTACACTCAAAAATTAAGCTTTTTCTAGAATGCATTCAGACATTTATGTGTGTACTTCATTTTTTATTTCTCCAGTATGTATTGTGGAATTTAGACATATCTCTTGAATCTATAATCTCCATAATGCACTGGTGGACTGTCCATTGTCCTGTCCTTTGCCCAGTGCATGCTGGGATAGGCCTCAGCACACCTGTGACCCTGAACTCGATAAACTGGTGTGAAAAAATCATTAAAAGACTGAGGTCTAAAATATGTCCAAAATACTCCCCATCATGTGTGAGCCTTCTCTTTTACACATCACATGTTCTTATAAATATTAAAGTTGTCATATCATGTGTTTTCCTTTTCCGTCATGTATCTCAAGCAAAAAAATCATGGACACAAATCATCTATTGTCTGCAATTAATCAATAGCAGCTTTATTTTAAACTCATTACCACTGTTCTAAGTGTCCCACTGGATACAAATAAATAAATAAAACTCTCATTAGCTGATTAGTTTTTCAGCTGGAACCTAGTAAGTATTCCTCGTAATGCAGTAGTAATGACCCGAGTAATGAATGGACATAGATGCTGCCATAATTGATATCCGATATCTGCAATAACAAATGTTTTCATTGCTACAGTAAAATTAATTATTGTGTCACCTTTTTGGTCACTCTTTTATTTAGTTTACCAGGAAAAAATAAATGTTAACAAAATATAAAATGAAGGCTTATTGAGCTCTAATAACGTAGGTATGTAGTTAAGGTGTGTAGTGAAAAATACTGTTAACGTGTAAGAGGGTATGCAAGATTATAAGAAGACAAACATTCTGCTGTTTGAAGAAAAATATTTCCTTTCTCAAAGTTATAGTGTTGATTTACCTACTTTTAAAAAAGACTCAAGATAAAAAAATATATTTCAAGAACTAAATACTGAACTTTACATTTGTGTGTTAGTGTATTCAAAGGCCAACAATAACTCTGAACCACCTCTTTTGAATAACTGTGCTACAGTATTGGGCAGATATCCCAACACCCAAATGTCTAATGCGGTAAGTTATATGATGATTTGTCTCCCCCTTAGGGTTATTAACCAAACTGTCCCCCTCTTTCATGGTAAGTGGATTTTTGTGTAGTTCCACCAAAACCCCTTTATGCTGGTCATTAGTAGCGCTATTAATGATTTCTGTGATTTACTCATGAATAATGCAGCAGGTCTGTATAACTTTATCTGTCACATCACCAGCTCAGCTACTTCCTCTGAATACAGTATTTTGGAATAGCAGGCCAGTGGTATAAGTAGTCAAGATTTGAGGTGAATTTTTTTTCCACACTCATTAATATGATCAGCAGTTATTCCTCTCTACTCCACTAAAGCTAAAATGCTCCCCAGTGGATGGTCGGGGGGTCAGTGAAGGCTGAGGGCTATCAAAGCAGTGTATTAAAAGGAGCTCTTTGAAGCTTGTAAACCACGGTGCCCAGCAGGTCCACAACAGATAGATGCCTCTGATTGGTCAGGTGTGTGTGTGTGTGTGTCTTTTGCTAGATCGATCCACGGAGCTGACATTCTGGAGCATCAAAGCTTTCAGCACACTAATCTGACTCCTCCTATGAGGGCAAGGGTTGTTTTTATTATTCTCCTTTTTTTATCCTCCATAAAATGCCCTTACCTCAGAGGGGCTCCTGCATGCTTATGATATGAGCGAAATATGTGTTTTAAAAGGTTTTAAAGGGGAATGAAAACATATTGAAATCATGCTCCTACACTGTATTTATCAACGGATAAATAATGCAACACTATAGAGAGCGATGGGGAGAGCAGCAGAGAATCACAGGGCCATCCATGGGGCATAGCACTGGCAGTAGAGGAGTGACACCGCAGAGATTCACACACTGCCACTCCTCAAAGTCAGTATCCCCTCACACCGTCTCTGGAGACCTGTGCCACATACACACTCATGAAAGGTGTGAAAATCTGATTTCCCAAAAAGGATCGGTAATTCTCTGTGAGGGTGGAAGCTGCAATCAATAAATCATTGCTAAGTAGATTCTGAAGAAGAAAAAAAAATGATTCCCCCTTGGTATCAGTGCATTAGGATTCTCCTGAGGATGGATGGGACGAGATGAGGGTGTGAGACAATCTCAATAAAGAAGAGGCAAATCATACCTTCGCCATTCATCTGGACTCTGGCAAGCAGCTGTCAGCAGGGTGAGGAAGGACCGGGAGAGTCGACTAATATCTGAGGGATTCATTTGGCCATCAAGTCCAGGAATGTCTGGAAATATACAAAGCCAATAAGCTAATTGGCTGCTTTTACAACAGGCATGAACACAGCCCTCTATACAGCGTTTCAATGTTTTGAGCTCTGTGTCTGATATCATGACCCTACAAGCAGGAAATGCAGAAGGATTCTGTTTATGAAGGGATGGCAACAATCTGCTTCAGCCATCCAGTGGTGGAAAGTGCATTTATTCAAGTATAGTACTGTATATATTTGAGGTAAAAGTTGTATTGTATACAACTTTATCCATCTACTCCTCTACTTTTTGGAGGGAAACATTTTATTTGCAGAATCAGATTGTACATACTAAACATGATGCATTGTTAAAATGAGCTCTACTTTGACCAAACATGTAATAGCAATATATAACTCTGAAAGAGGAGGTTCTGCATAACAAGTACTTTTATCTTTAGTATATTTTTCTAACAATACTAATAATAAATCAGGACTTTTACTTGCAGTATTCTAATATTGCTGTACTGCAATTTTTACTGGTGGAAGACATATTCAGATCCGTTACTTTAGTGGCAATACAACAATGTCAAAATACTCCATTACAAATAAAAGTCCTGCATTCAAACTCCTCCTAAGTCTGAAGACATTACCAGCAAAAGTAAACTTACTCATTATGCTTTAGAATTAACCCTGAGCATGTTTTATGTGTAATTAAAATGTTTATGTTGTAGCTGGCTGGGGTTGTGCTGCTTTGAACTGCTGTGTGTGCTGTGGGCTATTCATTATAAAAATACATGGTATTTCATATTGCTTATTATATATTTTGAATTAAAAACATCAAACTGCAAAGTGACCATAACATTAACTATTTAGCTGTCAGAAAAATGCAGTTAGTGGATTAAAATGTACAGTATATCTCACTGAAATGTAAAAATGAAAAAGTATTAAATACCATAAAATGAAAATACTCAAGTAAAGTAGCACAAAAGTACTTCAAAAACTGTACTCGAGTAGATTTTATGTATTTTATCCACTTGGGGAAAGTTGGAGGACTAATAGTTTAGCTAGCATTATTTTTTTGAATTTGGCACCTTTTCAAATTGGTGTTTTAAAACATTTAATGTATGATTTAACGTTATATATCCTACCTGTAATTGGCGCAGAAAGCCTTTTGCACACCTGAGCCGTGGTCTAATCAGCCAGAATAACTGAACACACCTGTATGGGCTTTCATTAGCTTTAAAGCGTTATTAGTGTAGCTTTATGGCTATCTTAAAGGCACTTAACTCAGTCTCAAATATGAACAGAAGTGAATAAATAAAGTTAATACCGAGCATAAAGTGCTTATAAAAGCAGAAAAGCTTTCGACAAACATAAATACCACGTTAAAAAAGGCCTCACCTGTTGTTAATTGGTGTCACCTCCTCCTCTTCCGACGGTTTGGCGTCTCTCCGCCAGAACGACTCCAATACCCACAATGCTTAGCGGCATTGTTTCTGTCATGTGATTGAACTCATGACAGAGGAAGCAGGCTTCGACAACAAACATCACTTTGCTGTATTGTGGATATTTTTTGCAATGAGGCTAAAACAACTGCGATACTGTGGCCCTTCAACATGTACTCTCTGAAAACATTTTGAAATAGTATATCGCTTCTGCTCGGATACAGATAATAACAATGGCGGATGTGGAGGAGCAGGTAAGCACAGCATGCTAACGGCTAACTGGCTAATGTTGTTTTCCGTGTAAGCATCAAAATGAATGAAAATTGTGAATCCGTGAATTCTGTCAGTAGCCTTTTGATTTGATTTAGCTTGTTGTGTTTCTGTCTCTGTGGCGCAGAAAGCTTAAATATATGATTTGATGGTAGCTTTACATTGATTTCTGTGAAAGTAGAACATTATAGCTGCATTGCCCTGCCTATATTTGAGTTAAATCATATTATAATGCTCTGTCATTATAAATGTACTACTGTATGCTTCGGTGCTTTAATATAGTAATATTTGTAATGACAAATTGTTCAAATCCATTAAAAATATCTCTTCATTCAGGCCAGAAAACAAAGTGAGGAATTCACAGATGAGTCTGAGGTAAGAAACATCCCTTCGTGCTGCCTTTTCTTTCTCCTGCAGAGGTAGTTTCTTCCTAAGAGGAAGTGTATATAGAGGTTAAAGGGGAACACAATTACACCTGAAAATGTCGTGCAGTTGCACCAGTATGTCAGTGTAATAATGCATCAAGAGCAGCATATTGTTGATGACAGGGGTGTGCATAGTTCTGTCAGACATGGGTGAAGCTCGCTGTAATGCACAGCCAGCCTTTATCCGCCCAGGTTGATCCCGGAAGGATCTTTGTCAGATTTTGAGAGGTGTCAAACACTCATGAATTACAGATAGCTTTCCAGATCCATCAAATGTTACGACTGAGCTTCGGCATGTTACGGTACACTTGTGCTTCTGAGAATCACAGGTAGGCTAAATAAAATATAGCTTTGTACATCAGTCTGGCAGGAAGGGGAGAGTCTTTATAGGAAGCAGAGAATTGAATGAAATATCAGGGAAAGGCTGTCGGAGGGAAACTGTTAAGAGTGAGCGAAAGGAAAAGGGTAAAACTCCAGGCTTGTACATAGAAAGAGCTCCTACATCGGTGCTCAGTGTGTTCTATACTGTGGGAGACGAACACTAACAGGGTGAGCAGCTGATTGTTTACTTAGAATACTGCAAATTAATAAAACTTGGCGTGTTTCTACTGCTGTTAGCTGGTTGACAGCAGGCTCAATGGATGAAGGAAGTGAAGGCCTGTGTGCTCTACACTCTGCTGCTCACAGAGGAAATGAGCAGGATAACAACTTGATCTTGAAAGTAAAAGGCATGCTCTTCATCACCTTTGTAATCTGGCCGGACTAGTCTGATTTGTTGTGACGTAATAGAAGCAATAAGCCTGGCTGTAGGTGATTGGTGTTGGTTTGATGCCTCATGTAGTCAAGGAAATAGGGATCATTTTAACTCTCCTCTCCTGTCTCCTCCCTAAAGCACTGAAGGCACTCCTGTTTAGCCTTAATGCACATTTCTAACGAGTGCACTTCAGCCTATTTTGTCTTAACTGCTAATAGACAAAGAATATGGCAGAAATGGTTAAAATACAAAGGTAGCTGTTAAAACAAAATATGCTTTTGTCAAATAACTTTGGTCATAAAAAGCACAAAAGACGGGTGGGCAAACTAAAGACAATAACATCAGCCTTAACTGTCAAGAAGCAAAGAATACGGCCAAAACGGTTTCAGCACAAAGGCCAGCTCAGTAGTAGACGAAATAAAAGGAAGCTTCCAAGAGACGGCAGAAGTTATGAAATGGGTAGTTTCTCTCTGGGGATGAAGTTTGCTTTTGTTGTTTGATACACCTTTTGAAACCCGTGACAAATGCTTCCGCATCAGAAATCTCACAACCAGAATACAAAGGAAATAGCCTCGATATGGCGTTGTTGAGTGGGAAAGGATTGTTTTTGAAAATGACATTTTTTCCACGCTATTGTCCCCCACCTCCAACCCAGTAGCACATAATGGCAGACACTGTTTTGAGTTGATGCACCCTCTGGGCAGCCACAGACTGTGCAGCATTGGTTATAAACTGAATTATGAGTAATATTCAGGCTGTGACTGGCCGCAAGTGTTGGGAAGTGTAGCACGGTAGAATACCTTAAGTTTGCTTTATGAAATGACTGAATTCATGTTTGTCACTGGGGATGAACGGTCTCGTGAAAACACGGCTTTATGCCGCATTTCACGCAATATAATGGAAATGTGTTTGTGTGCATACACCCCCTGATACACACACTGAGACGTATGAATGTCTTGGAAGAGGCCAGAATAGACGTAGGATTGACCGATCGTCCTGCTGGGTTCAGTGTCTTGCTCAGTGACACTGTGGCAGTGATGGTGGGCACTGGATAATATATGGATATTATATTGATATAGTTATATGAGAAAGATTAGCATTTGTTTTAAGGACTCTGTGCTGTTGTAATGAATGCCTTTTAACCCTTGGGGGTCTATATGAGAATGTACATCATATAGTACATCATATACATCATATAGTGACAGTGTACTCTGTCGACCAGGAGGAGGATAGCGAGGAGGAGCCCAAGCTGAAGTACGAGAGGCTCTCCAATGGGGTGACAGAAATCCTCCAGAAGGATGCAGCCAGCTGTATGACCGTCCATGACAAGGTAGGGCTGCTGATCCACCACCCACGACTCACGAGTCAAGTCCACCTCAGGCTCCACATTGTTTATGTACACATCTGAGAGATGGCAGCCCATTCTTTTCTCACCTCTACCCCTGCTTTTCCTCTCAGGGAGGTGCATCAGAAGACACCGGGCGCCATTGTCTTCTCTTTTTATTCCCACTCTTACATATTTTTCGCTCCTCTCCTCCGTTTGTCCTCCGTTTGATATATATTTTTTAAGCGGCCACTCTCGGCGAGATGGTTAATCGTTGTGGCACCGGCAGCACACATGCACGCCTGAGCAGAGCAAAAGTCATACCCAGTTACGTCTCCTCACCTGATGTTTTATTAACCGCTATTGATTTTCATTTATTTATTCTTACTTTGAGGATTTGGTTCCCTCTTATTCTTTTTTTTTTTTAACCCTCAAAATAGCAACCGTGCCACAGTGAGAGACGTCGCTGTTGCTGGAATTCTGAATTTGATGTGACTGTCTACCTCCCTGGCATCTCTGTGCTTTCTGCCATGCAGCTACCTGTGTGGTCAGAGCACAGCCCCCTCCGCCGCGGCAAACTCCCGCACAACCTTAAAGCCACCGACGGCACATATTGCCTTATGTTTGCCTCATATTTTAAGTGTCTGAATCGGAATTTCATTTGAACAATTCCATTCTGATAAATCCCTTTTAAAAGTCGCTCCGCCTCACAAGGTTGAACCCTTTATTTATTTATTTCTGGTTATTTTATTTGGGGAGATTGCAGGGGCTCTGTCTGACATGCTCAGCTGTGCCTGTAAATATAAGCATTTCATTATAGACTGCACTGAAGCATGGTGGACTCGCCGCACATCCACATGCTGGTCTAGAAGGGAGGGGGATTAGGAGGAGGCCACGGAGCAGGGGCTGGGGTGGAAGAACACACACTTAATCTAATGCCAAAAGCCCCCAGTTTCTATAATTTTTTTGTCCCAGTGGACTCGCGTATACACACACACACACACACACACACACACACACACACACGTACACAGAAAGCAGTTGCTGCTCAGTAGGAATAATAGCTCTTTGCTGGGCAAGGAGGTGATTGGCTTGCACGGGAAGAAGTCAGATGTACAGCGCATTTATTATGCTTAAGCATTGTAATTTGAGGAGAAAAAATGCCATTTCACACTGTATGCTTTAATAAATAGGGCTTTTCCACCCCCTGCAATTTCACAGTTTTGCCTCCAAACCCACCCAATCCCCACGCTGCTCATGTCGCTCCAGCTCCAGGAAGTGGTTTTTTTTTTTTTATCCTTCCACAGCCTTTTTTTCTAAAGTCTTGAATATGTTTCATGTGTCCTCTTTCTAATTCTGGTTTGATTTACGTTGCATTTGTCCCTTTCCAGTTTCTTGCACTAGGAACCCATTTTGGAAAAGTCTACCTGCTGGACATCCAAGGAAATGTGACGCAGAAGTTTGAAATTGTGAGTCCATTCAAATCAAAAAAAGAGTATAGTAATAAAATGCATTAGCCATGCTACAGACGAATGCTAATATTGCAAATTATACGATATATTATCAATATTAATTAATATTATTAACACTAAATGATATAGATTTCCTGACTTTTCCTCTAGCGCCATATTGTATTTATAACCAGCTGTGATCTCTCGGAGCATATGGGATTCAGGCCCAATGTTTAACTTTACCCACACAGCTCTGCTCACTCGATCTGAAAGGGAATGACTTCTGAACAATAGCTTCATTTTGCGAGTCAAACACATTCGGTAATCATGGCTGATTTGACTGCAGTGTCCCTGCTGAGCACATTGATTCAAGTGCTGCTCACCTAAGGAACCTGTTGGCCAGTTATCAGTCAGCGTTTCACTGAACAGGAAAGGCGCAGCCGAGTTCTGGCTGATGGATTTGTGATTTGTATAGTTTCAAAAGTAATATGAATACCAAATACCCAGGTGAACCTAATGCACTGAAATAACTTGATCTCCTTTAGTCTACACAGTCAACAGTCAAAGTAACATTTGCTATAATTTATGCCACTTAGTCGATCCTTTTATCTAAAGAGCCCTATAGTGTCATGAATGTGTAAACTTTAAGAGCATCAGCAGTGAATAACCTTCACAGTGTCAATGCCACGCTCTGTGCATTGACACATATGGGACTGTGCATCCATTACGTAGTCAAATTTCTTTTTTTGGCCTCTTTCTGGCATTTCACTTAATGGGATAAAATGTCAGCCGGCAGCAAAGATATTCACACCCGCCGATGCCATGATATTGTGTCTCCGCAGAGTTCAGTGAAGATCAACCAGATCAGTCTGGATGAGAGTGGAGAGCATGTGGGCATCTGCTCCGAGGATGGGAAGGTGAGTGAAATCTGTGTTTTTCATCTTTCATAATTCATCCTCAGATTCATATAAATCAGATCGATCAGGGTTTTAAACTTGATGCTAATGATGTGGAACTTGAGGAGTGCATTTTTACCTGCACAGTCAGAGCATTAGCCTGAAGTTTTGATCTTTACCATATATATATGCACGTATTTCTTTCATGATGCAGGGATTTATAAAAAGCTTGTACCTATTTTGACTAGAAGGGGAAAGGATTGCACTCCGTTGAGCTGTCAGTCAGCCATCAGCCGTCTATGGATACCCTCTCCATGTTCTCCACCTTGCTGTTATCTTGTCTCTTCTCATCATTACCACCATACTTCATGGATTTCGCAGTCAAGATATGCTCTCTGATATCACCCTCCCCTTACTTCTAGCACTCTGGTGGCAAAAAAAAAACAAGATCTTGTCGCACAAAAAAAAAAAGTGGAGCACACAATTAAAATCAATGCTGCAGCAATTGTTCGCCCTCAACCAATTCAGTTGGCTGTTAATCCTTTTAAAATCTAACCTAATCCTTAATCGCTGGTGCGGTTCGCAAAAGCAGATTGCATCAGAGATTTATATTATTCCTCTACTTTAAAAACAAAATAAAACCGTCCCCTTTTTTTGGGGCCTCAGATGAGGAGAGACTGGGTGTCGTGTACTCTAATGGTACATTAGGGTTTGTTGTAGCCAACTGAGGCTGTGGTCGGGTTTTTAAGCCCTGCGGGGCTCAAAGAATCAACTTGTCCACTAATTGGTGACCCAGCGGAGAAGTAGAGAGCCAATCAAAGTCTTTTCTGACCACAATTCCCCCCGCTGGCCTCGGATAGTTGCAGAGGCAGCAATTAAAGGAGAAATTTTGAGTTATTCACCTTTTGCTTTCCGTTCTCCCGTCTCTTCTCTGTTTCAGGTTCAAGTGTTTGGTCTCTATACAAGAGAGGGCTTCCACGAGAACTTTGACCATCCCATCAAAGTGAGTCGTTATCACATTTTCTGAAAACTTGAAGGAACGCTTCACCCACAAAATGATCATCGTTGAATTCTTTTAAGAAAACTTGGTTTTCCTCAAACTCCTCCGTGGTGAACGAAGAATCAAAACACAGAGAAATGTCTTGATGAATTGAAGTGAGTGAGGGCCCGTGTTTAACAGCAAAACTTTATCAAAATATCAGTTTAAAAACTCGCTCACACAACTGGTGCAGAATAATCCAAGTCTTCTGCTCACTACTTCACAAACACATGCATCTTTGCTAAAACTTCACTATTTGAAACACTTGGGACACGGACAGATGAGTCGCGCGTCTCCGCAGGCGTGAAACTGTCGAAGTGTTTTAGATAGTTGATTTCAGTGTGCAGTGTTTTGCTGTTGTTATATGCAGCCCCTCCCCCAATTTACTTGAATTCATCAAGACTCTTCCCCGTTCTTTGGCCGTGGAGGCATGCAAGAGGAACAAAGTTCTTCTTCAAGAATTCAAGGTAACACAGGGTGATTCATTGATAAACTAATGGTCATTTTGTGCCTTACTATGCATCTGTTGCTACAGCATTACCTGCATATAACAGAAAAATCACATTTCTGTCACTCTATAATCTGTCCTGTATTGTTTTGCAGGTTGTTGCGTTACATCCTCAGTTCAGCAGATCAAACTACAAACAGTTTGTCACTGGGGGCAACAAGGTAGGCTTGAGTGGTATTTTTTTCCCGTGCAGTCATTATGTACAGTTTTCGCCATTTCCTGCCACAATAATTCATCCCGATTGTGTCCAAGGCGAAACCGAAACCAGCAGACCTTCTCGCTTTGGCTCGGCTGATGGCGATGCACAGGCCTTTGTCTGCTGTGAAAGGCTCTTAGTTTTCTGTCTCTTTGCTGGAGTGCTCTCGGGAGAGCTGGCCATTTTCACAAAGTGCTGTTCGCTCAACAGTGTTTGAAAGATGTCATTATCAAGAGGGTACATAGTCTTAGGATTTCCGGGACGCGTTCAGGGATCTCCATCCTGAAAGTCGTCTCTGGAAGGTATGTCACTGCGGAAGGTGAAAACTATCTTCCACGTTAGATTTGTCATTTTGTTTTCTGTGGAGGTAAAACCACCGAGCTATTACCACACGCCAATTACTGTACACACAACTATAAACTGCTCGGATGTAGCGTCATTCCAAAACCACCCATAAATAAAGTATACTGACATTTATACAACAGGGGTGAGGAAAAACAACTTTATTTCATGAAACCCCATTGTTAGTGTTACTTTGCCATTTTCTTTCAATTGCCGCTGATTCCTCTCAGTTCCAAGTTGTGAAGGCCTCCACAATGTGCCTGTGATGAAAATCAATAACCCTCAACGGGAGCCACATCCTGTCAAAGGAAATTCAATTTTGTCTCCGCAGTTCTTTTGTCATATCATCTCTTTGTAGAGCAAACTGTTTATTAACACAGCCCAACTGCTGAATTAAAGAGCCTATACAACCTTCTCCCAGGCATCCTTGGTAATGTTATGCACATTTAGCGGTTTATATAGTGAGGACAGTAACAATGCAGGGAATGTGAATGACAGGCTTTGTCCTCGACGGCTTGTACAATACAAGGCCTGAGCATGAAACTGCAGTTGATGAAGTAGCCCAGCGGCCGCCTTGATGCCACAATGCATTGTGGTTTAAAAAAACAAAACACTCTCGCTGAGCTTCCACACCTTTGTGAGACGGTAGATATACGTTTGTGTTCAAACACTTGTTTCTATACTTGTATACAATAAATGGTGTGTGTCCTAAAGAAGCCTCAACCATCACGATCGGAGGAAGAAGGATGTATGAAGTCCTGCTTGTACAGCTTTCAACCCTTTTCTTTATGGCCTTCACACCATCTTCTACTTGCCAATTACGTCGACCATGTGAAACTGTAAAATGACTTCGTCCACCGCTGAATGTGAAGCTAATGTGAAGCTTTCTCACTCAGATGGAGACTAATGATCAATCTGTCTTCATTGTCTTTGTGCCTAAATGCCCTGAAGTGGAATCAAGATCTTCGTACGAGGACTAAAATACGTTTTCTACGTCATCATTTTCAGGCCGAATTAGAAAGTTGCCTACAGTTTAGGTTAAATCTCGAAGGGTGTTTCACTCTGTCATCCGACACCGGCTGCTCCCGTGTAATGTTCTATTCATCTGCTGCCCTCTGTAGGCCGGGCTGCACAACTGCAAACCGTGTGGTATTAAATAGTATTCAATGTGCTCCTGTGGTCTTTCTCAGCTGCTCCTGTATGAAAGAAACTGGTTGAATCGCTGGAAGATGTCTGTGCTACATGAAGGCGAGGGCTCCATCACTAATGTCCAGTGGAGAGCTAACCTCATCGCCTGGGCCAACAATGTGGTGAGTGATCGGTCACAGGCCTCAATAAACGGTATAATACTGAATGTGTCAAATGTTTACGCTTGTTTGTTTGTTTCCCTCGTGTCTTTTAGGGAGTTAAAATCTACGATATCGGTACAAAGCAGCGGATCACTAACGTGCTGCGGGATAACGTCAGTCTGAGGCCCGACATGTACCCCTGCAGCCTGTGTTGGAAGGACAACAGCACTCTCATTGTCGGCTGGGGCACTTCCATCAAGGTTTGCTGCTTTTCTATTTAAACCCATTACTGACACCAGCTGCTCCCGTGTTTCTGACTTTCTGTAATCTTCTTATATCTCCTCAGATTTGTGTTGCGAAAGAGAGAAATCCGACTGAAATGAGAGACCTGCCCAGCCGCTATGTGGAAATAGGTATAAAATACACTAAATGATGGTAAAATGTATTTATAGACACACAAAGGCTGTTGTGTGGTTCACAACATGAAGCAAGAATAAACGTGATGGTTAAAAGTGATAAAATAAGAAGGAGGCAAATTAACTTCAATCAAAGAGTTTTACAACAAAAATCTGTGTCTCAAGACCACTTTTTGAAGGTCTCTGTGTCTCACTCTCAATCGGACGCATTCTTGTCTCTGTCTCAAAGAAAACGAGGATTCTGTATTTTATTCACAAACTCATGGTAAACGTATACATGCACACATAAAGAGGCGAGTGAGGACGAATGTTCATTTGTTTTCGATGGGAATGTGGATCTTTCAGATTAATTTAATCCTGCGTGGTTTGCATGTTCCACATTTTATCGTAAGTGTGTCACGCAGTGTGGGACTCGCCCTGACTTGGTCTTGGTCTTGATGCACACTGGTCTTGGTCATGACTTGGTCTTGGTGCACACTGGTCTTGGTCATGACTTGGTCTCGGTTTAGGTGGTTTTAACTTCAACACTCGACAAAAGTGTGATTTAATCCGGATGCCAGCCACCTTTATCAGCCTTATATAATATACATACAGGGATTTGTGTTGTGGATAATGAGGCAGGGACAGTTTGACAATAAGGAGAAAAGCAAGTCAAATAAGTAAAACAGTAGATCTCACGTTCTGGTTAAAGAGGGCACATGCAATGCATAGAATATCATTATGTTACCATTCCCAACTTGCAGATGAATTAAATGGTCTCTAATATAGTGTCTATCATTTTGTCCTTGAGGCTATTTTGTTTGGTGTCTTTTTTTCAAACAGTTTCTGCATTTGAGACCGAGTTCTTCATCAGTGGTCTGGCCCCGCTGGCAGATCAGCTGGTCACCCTGTACTTTGTGAAGGAGAACTCTGATCACATGGTGAATATACTTCTTTTACATCATATATATATATATATATATATATATATTTTAAAGAGGCTAATATGGTGTTTTTTTGCTGTGTGTGCAGGATGAGGAGTTTCGTGCGCGGCCTCGTCTCGACATCATCCAGCCTCTCCCCGAGAGCTGCGAGGAGATCTCTTCAGACGCGCTGACCGTGCGCAACTTCCAAGACAACGAGTGCAGAGACTACCGCCTCGGTGAGACCATAAAAACAGCCCTCAGAGAAATGTCACGCGGCCTTTTACTGCGCCCCTGATTTCATTATGCCTCGACCATCAAATGTCAGCTCTAATGCGCAATACGCAGAGGCATAAATATATTTTCATTAACAGAGCATTCTGAGGGAGAGTCGCTCTTCTACATCATCAGTCCCAAAGACATCGTCGTGGCCAAGGAGCGGGACCAGGATGACCATATCGATTGGCTGCTTGAAAAGAAGAAATATGAGGTCTGCGTGGTTGAATTTTATGAATGTTGCAAAAGGTTACGGTCTACGATTACATAGTTTTGACTGCGTGTCCTGTTACTGTGACAGGAGGCGCTGATGGCTGCAGAGATCAGCTTCAAAAACATCAAGAGACACGACGTTCAGAAAATTGGGATGGCTTACATCAATCACTTAGTGGAGAAAGGAGACTATGACAGTGCTGCGAGGTAGGTTTAGCTTCTGCAGCTATACAGTCAGGTAATCCTTTTAACTCGTACAGTGAGTCTCCAGAGTCTTCATTACAGAAACTTTATATTTTAAGCGTTAAGCAGAATGTTTCACTTATGTCTTTATTTGTTATTGTAGAAAGAGGGAACGCCCTTAGACATGATCCAACAATATGCACAAAGACTATATAGTTTATTTACATTTATTTTATATAACCTTTATTTTTCGAGGATATTCCCAATGAAATATAAAATCTCTTTTACAAGAGAGTCCTGGCCAAGATGACAGCATGAAAGTTTCACATAAAAGCCCCAAAAAAAACTAAAAACAAAGTGTCAACCAATGAATTAGCAATGTTCAGTAGCAGGACATGTACATTCAAGGTTGAAATAATCCCTAATCCTGTTTTTACAATCTTCCCTGTTTATAAAATAATCTAGTCTAGACAAAAACTTTAAAAGCGCTTTCATCCAAGAGGTGCAATGATGTGTGTAGAAACCCGGAATCTGGGACAAATCGTACCGCAGAATTGTGCGCTAAACCTAAACACAGAAGATGAATTTGCATGCATGTATAAAATATCATCATTATTAATTGTTGATAAAAGCTTGAACAGAAAATACTAACCCTATTTCCACCCTGAGTTTTTGTCATGTATAACATTCCTTATTAATTTACTCTGCCACTGCTAACAAAGTCACAGGCCAGAATGTTCTTGTTTCCTCTCAATTATTAATATTCTTCTTCTTATTCAGGAAGTGTCAGAAGGTTCTTGGAAAAAACATGGAACTATGGGAAAATGAAGTGTACCGGTTCAAGACCATCGGACAGTTGAAGGTAGGAATGTATGTTCCTAAATATAACTTAATTACTGAAGTGATTGTGTTCATGAATCGATTATGAAATGTGATGCATGTTTTGTCTCTTATCAATATTGCTCCACCTCTCTCCATTTTCAGGCCATCAGTCAGTATTTGCCCAGAGGGGATCTGCGTCTCAGACCGGCCATCTATGAAATGATCCTGCATGAATTTCTCAAAACTGACTATGAGGTACTTTGTCCCTGAATAGTCCGGACATCCTGTACAGTTAATCCGCTGGTTGATCGTCAGATTAATGTTTTGTCCCGCCTCCTTTGCTGTCCACAAAGGGTTTTGCCACACTGATCCGGGAATGGCCTGGAGAGCTTTATAACAACATGGCCATCGTTCAGGCAGTCAACGATCACCTGAAGAGGGACCCCACCAACAGAACGCTGCTCACCACGCTGGCTGAACTGTAAATGAGCTTAACGTGTGCATTCATTTACCAATTTAATAGATATTAAGGGGAGTATTCAAACACAAGTTGCTGTTTTTTAATATTATAACAAAATGATGTATCTGTGTAAGCTTGGTTGGACAATATTTGTCTGCAAAGATGTATTCACTGAGGCGCCTGCAGGGTTGAAGGAGTAATGCTTTCAATGAATTAAAAACGACACAAAATCAAATCTTGTGAAGCAACCTGTTGAACCTTGATGCTGTTGCAGATACACGTATGACCAGCGGTACGACAGAGCCTTGGAAATCTACCTGAGACTGAGGCACAAAGATGTTTACCAGCTGATCCACAAACACAACCTTTTCTCCTCCATAGAGGACAAGATCGTACTCCTCATGGACTTCGACAAAGAGGTAAAAGCCTGGTCGCAGACTGGACATTGTATAATCTTCACTTTCACATGTTTGAGTAATACATTCTCTAAATTGACGTCGGCAGAAAGCTGTTGACATGCTTCTCGACAATGAGGACAAGCTATCGGTGAGTGTTCCTGGCTTCTCTCAGTATCTAATCAAGGATGCGATGAATCTCCGCAGCCCACTGATCCTGTTTCTCTTCTCTGCTAATAGACAGACAGGGTGGTGGAAGAACTAGCGGACAGGCCCGAGCTTCTGCACGTGGTGAGTTGAGATAACTTTGAATGGAATCGTATTAACCCTGAAAATTTAATCCGGAGCTGATTTGGCTCATCTTTTCTCCACAGTATCTCCATAAACTGTTTAAGCGGGATCACCACAAAGGCCAAAAATACCACGAGAGACAGATTGTCCTGTATGCCGAATATGACCGTCCAAATCTCTTGCCTTTCCTGAGAGACAGCACACACTGCCCGCTTGAAAAGGTACAATTATTACATCCTACTGCGCATCCCAGGTTTCCAGAAGCTGCAAGAGATTAATTATGTCGTCTGCTCTTTTCTGTCAGGCTCTCGAGGTTTGTCAGCAGAGGAACTTTGTGGAGGAGACTGTCTTCCTGCTCAGTAAGTGTTATTTAATGTCCGTTTTCCTGCTTTTTTACGGGTGTTTTTAAATGATTTAAAAAGGAAACTAATCCAGCATGTTGGCTCTCAGGCAGGATGGGGAACTGCAGACGCGCTCTGCAGATGATCATGGAGGAGCTGGAGGACGTGGACAAGGCCATCGAGTTTGCCAAAGAGCAGGACGATGCAGAGCTCTGGGAGGATCTCATCTCTTACTCTATTGATAAACCACGTACGATACAGTCTCCCATCGACCCCGTCATTCTTTGTCATTCTCTTACTTTCATAATATTTCTTTGTCCCTGCTATTGTCTCCCCAGCATTCATCACCGGCCTCCTCAATAACATCGGTACTCATGTGGATCCCATCCTGCTCATCCATCGCATTAAGGAGGGCATGGAAATCCCAAACCTCAGGGATTCACTTGTAAAAATCCTCCAGGACTACAATCTGCAAGTAAGTAAATAAAGTCATCTTTATTTATTTAATCTTGTTGGGCCTACAGGTGATTTAACAACAGTACAGCTATTAAAACTGTTCTTCACTACTAGTATAGCTAGAATTAATAAGAACATTTATGAATATTCATTTCATTTTTTACTCAGCCCTATTACTCATCATGTTTAACTTATTAAACCAGCGTTTGTTTTCTCGTTTCTCAGATTCTTCTGAGGGAAGGGTGTAAGAAGATCCTGGTGGCCGACTCCCTCTCGCTGCTCCAGAAGATGCACCGAACACAGATGAGAGGAGTCCGGGTCGACGGTGGGCAAACTTTCTTTTGGTTCATGCAGAAGCAGTGGAGATGAAGTCGTTTTCAAACCGTACTCATGCAAGTGTTGCTTTTCTTTTCAGAGGAGAACATTTGCGAATCGTGTCACGCTGCAATATTACCGTCAGGTGGGTTTTCTGTGGAGTTGTTTCCAAGTATTTTACTGTCGTTTCATTTGAAAGCTATTCATTGCTAGTTTCTTTGCTTCACAATCTGTGTTTCAGATATGGCCAAACCCTTCAGCGTGGTTGTGTTTCACTGCAGACACATGTTTCACAAGGAATGTTTACCATCTTCAGGAACAGTAAGCTACTTCAATTTCTATGTTTCTATTATTAACTTTTGAATCAGATGAAGTCAGCATTCGATATGGAGTCCCTCAAGGGTCAATTCTTGGTCCACTGCTGTTTAATTTGATCCCACTTGGGTTCCTATATTCAGCAATACAACATTTCATATCACTCTATAGTGAGGACACACTGTTATACATATACAGTATGTTTTCACTGCCCAGTGAATGACTTCATCCGATGCATTGCTGATATCAAATATTGGATGGGGATGAGGGCAAAACTTGAGTTTTGCTTGATAATATTTCTCCGGGCATTGTTCTATTTTATCTGAGAATCTTAAACATTACTTGGCTGTTCTATATTGAGACTCCTGCATCTTTTCCCTCTTTCAGATTCCTGGGGTGCAGTTTTGTAACATCTGCAGTGCGAAGAAGCGCGGGCCAGGAAGTGGAATCCTGGAGATGAAAAAATGAACAAGGATGTCTGCACTCCCAATGTTATTATTGATGCCTTTACCTTCCCCTGTTGCTTTCCATTTGCTGTCAGTGCATTGATCAATAATATCACTATCCCTCTGCCAAAATGCAAAACATATATATTGGATTGTCTCTGTATATTTAAATCTAACAACTGTAAAGTGCTTTGCTTGTTTTGCTTGCCACTAATGTGATTTGGCGAAGAAATACCTGCAACTAGTCTAAAAAATAAAATCACATAAAAACTTTTTGTGGTTTGTGTCTGATAATCACGCATGTTAATCAATCCTGAGGAGAAAAAAAGAATTTATTCTTCAAAACTTAGTAATTGATATCAGACTTCTTCCTCAAATTACAGATATTACAGCATGATTTGGTGCACATGGATATATGAAACTAACCTCAGACCTGTTAAGAAGATGCCAAAAGCATGACTAATTTGTGGTATGATGTTTGATGCTTGTGAAATATACAGATGCGTTATTAGTTCTCCAAATATTTAATGGTTTTGTTCCTTCGATATTAACAGATGCTTTAAAGAAAACCACGACTAGGTGCACTAGAGCTTGCGATAGATAAAAGGAACATTTACAAACTTGAAACAGCTGACTTTAGAGACCTGACATGCAGTGGTAAAAGTATTTAGAAATACTAGTGTATAAATACTCCGTATTAGTAAAAGTCCTGCATTGAAACTCTTAAGTAAGCACAAAACGTTTAGCATCAAAATATATTTAAAGTACCAAAAGTAAAAGTACTCATTATGGCCTATTACATTATATCACTGGATTATAATTATTGATGCACAAATGTGTTCATCACTTTAATGTTGCAGGAGCTCATTTTAATTACGTTATATACTTGTGGGTAACTTAACCTACAATACTAATCAATTAGTTGATTTATATTTCATATTAGTGATCTGAATCTGCAGTCATTAAAGCTATAAAATGGCTAAATGTAGTGGAGTAAAAAGCACAATATTTGTCTCTGAAGTGTAGTGGAGTAGAAGTAGAACGTAGCATAAAATAAAAAATACTCAAGTAAAGTACAAGTGTATAAAATCGTTTGGCATTTGATATTTTTATTTCTTAAAAATATATTCTACATGCAACTTTTGTTTACATTTTGTTTATCCACTGCTCTATATTCAGTCTATGTATTCCGCATATTATTAACTTTTAACCCCAAAACAGGCAGAGAATCGTTCATTTGTTTAAATGTGGCACATCTACATCTTTGTCTCTGATAAATAAATAAAGTAGAACCCTAATTTCCAAAACTTTCCATCTCGGTCGTGCTGGTGTTGAGCGGCGTCTGGAGGGCAGCTACGTCACATCCGTCGTTTCCCCCCGGAAGTACAGTTAATTTTTATTCTCAAGAAAAAAAAAAAACACAGCTGTTGTTGAAAAAGAAAACATCAAAGTGAGTTTAATTCACGGATGTCTTGGCTTTGTATTTTCGCAGACGTTAGTACAGTAAGGACTCTACTCTGTCTGTCCGCCTCCTGTTTCTACTCACTCGATCAGCGGGTCTCGGTTCGCTCATTTGTTGCGAGTTGGCTGCTGCTAGCGTTAGCTCCCATCACTGTGGACTTCCAGCTAGCGACACTAGCTGCCGCTAGCTAGCTAACTGTCCATTCCTGACTGTTTGCTCAACTCCTGGCGACAACAATCTCTGTCTGACTGTCACCTTATCGGTATTATACTGAATGTAGATGGCAAATACGTGAGTACATGTAGATCGTACATTATGTGACTCGCTAGCCGCCTGGTTAAACTACGATTTATCACTGTTTATGTTCAACGTTAGCTTTGTGGTTTGTTGGGAAACCCAGGTAACTATTAAGAAAATGATTATAGTTCAAACTGATATAATACTAGTGTTGGATTTGGACACAGAGCATTTTTGTCATGTCGTTTGAAGGCATATATTCTGTATTCACCTCAACCTAAAAGGAAAAGAGAAAGTGCAGGGTGCCTGGAAGAAAAGTGTTAATCCTGGCTTATTAAATAGAAATTGTAGGGGTGTGTTGCATCTCCTCTGTTGTCTTGATTTCACACTTCTTATCGGTTATTTTTGTCACATATTTTGACAGAATGCCAGCCCCAAAGAGAGGATCGTCTCCTCATGATTCTCAGCCCAAGATGAGGAAGTTGGATGATGATGGGGAGGATCTGCCATCCAAAACTGCACCAGCTGCCAATAATCGGTCCCTTAAAACAGGAAATACACAAGAAAACACAGCAGCCCCACGGACTAAGAAAAAACTGTCTACTTCGGCGGAAGGGGGGACTAAGCCCGCCAAGTCATCCAAACAGAGTTCCCCTCCAAAAGATTCCAGCAAAACCTTTTCTGACCCACCCGTCAAAAAAGCCAAGCTCCTGAAAGCCACAAGTGCCTCGTGCGGAGAAGCTCCGTCACAGAAAGTGAACTCCAAAGCTTCCCTGAAGCGAACGGCCTCCACAGAGTCCGAGGATGATTTGAGTAGTGACGGTGGTAAGACTGACCTCTTCAGAGAGAGGGATGATGGCGACAAGGCCCGCTGCATAAGAAAATATTCCAATCGAGTCAAAGCGAAGCGCAAGGTTGAAGAGTCGGTGTCTGACACACAGGAGACGAGCAGAGGGTCGCCATCGGCTCCTGGAGACCCTGTTCAGATGGACCACAATTATGGTAGATTTTCAGATTCAAGCGTGGGAGAGGAGAATCAGGAGGAGAAAAAAGAATCTGCACTGTCTGACACTGAACAACAGAGACAAGAAATGTCAGTTTATACCGCACAAGCAGAGTCTAAGGAAACGCTTGTCTCTATAGGAGGGGGTGCAAAAGCTAGCACTGGATTTGAGTGTGCAGCTGATGAAAGTAACCACGAGGAATTAAAAAATCCAGACAGCCAAAAGCTCATAGATAATGACACAGAAGCATCATGTCGAGAAATATTGGACTCTCTCACTGCAACAGTTGCAGGTTTGCCTTGCATCACGTCTAAGGCGGGGGATAATGAAAAGACGGACTTTGCCACACAAAGCCAAAAGGATGTAGATAAGGAATCGCCTGCAACGTCAGTGGAAACACTATATTCTAGTACTGGAGAGGCAAATCCAGGCTGTGAAGGTGAAGTGCAGGTAGATGAAAGGAGAGCTTGTAGAAGTCAGACAGGTGTGAGCGGTGGAACTGAAACAAGGGAGACTACAGAGTCTGTTTCTGAGGAGATAGAGCTGGATGTCAAATGTAGGAGCAAGGAAGGAGAGCAGGAAGTGATAGAAGCAGCCAGCGTCTCTGCAGACCACTGTGGTGCAGAAGATAAAACAAACTCCGCACCAGAAGAGATCCTGGTAGGAGGTAGTAATCCAGAAAGTCAGACTGAGGAAAAGCTAACAACAGAGACTCAAACAGACCTCAGTGTCAAAATTCAAGTTACCTTCAAAGAGGACTCGAAATCGGAGGATCAAGTGAGCCATGAAGTACCAGGTACAATTACCAACTCATGTGACGGTGTGAACAAACTAGTCCGAAGGTCTGAAGAAAAGCTGGGAGAAAGTGAAAGGAGAGGCGTGGAGTTCCTGCTGACTCCGACTGTTGCTGGTCCTGGGTCTTATGCTGAGCTACAACTGAGCCAAGAGGTGCCGGACAAAACAACTGACAGTCTTACTGAAGTACTGACACCAGATTGTGAGTTTTTTCCAGAGCAAAATCAAAGCGAGGTGCTCTCTGACTGTGTCACAGTCTCAGAGGTTCCGACTGATGTGGACATGCGGACTAAAATAACACCGGAGGAGAAGTCTGACTCGGCATCTAAAGAGGATAAACAAAACCAGAGAAACCACAAAGTTGAAGACCACATTACAGGAATACCTGTCGAAGAAGATGCAATGACGAGTAAAGAAAAGGAGATGAACTTTGAATGTGCCACTGCAACACCACAGCAGGAGATTTCTAATCAAGTGGCTACAGTGGAAATACAAAGCCAGAATAACCAGGATGTCAGTGAACGCGTCACAGACGTATATACAGAATTTAATGAGGATCATGTGTTCAATTCTAGAATAATTGAAAATGAAGACGAGAACTTTGAATGTACTAGTAGTGGACCTGAGAGACAGACTACAGCGGCATCAGAGATTTGTAATCCTGCATCTACAGTGGAATTACAAAGCCAGGAGAGACCAGGAGACGGTGAACGCACCACGGACATGTCCGATAAAGCACAGAAACATCCAGTTGCGAATTGTCAGAACGCCAAAGATGAAGACCGGGTCGATGCTGAATGTGTTGCTGCTACCGAGAGTCCAATAGAAGCGACTACAAGGACATCGGAGGAGACTAACGTTGCATCTACAGTGGAAGTAAAAAGTCAGGAGAACAGGGAATCTACCACACGCGTGTCTGCTGAACATCATGAGGATCATAAGGTTGAAAATATGGAAAAAGAAAACAAGGTGAGCTTTGAATTTGTGACTGTAACAGAGAGTCAAATCGAAATGGAAACTCAGACTACATCGACATCAGAGGTTTCAAATCCAGCCGCTTCAGTGGAAATGGAGAAAAGCAAAGTAGAAGTGGACATGCAGGCTACAACCGCACCAGAGAAGTTATCTAACACAGCACCTACAGTGGAAATACTAAGTCAAAATGAAGTAAATGTGGAGATTGCAGCAAAATCAGTGGAGATTTCTAACATGGCACCTACAGTAGAAACGCAGGCCCAGAAGAGCCCAGAAGTCATTGAACCTGCTATATTGACTGAACGTCATGAGGAAGAAAACAAGCTGAGCTTTATGACTGTGTCAGAGAGTCGAATCGAAATGGAAATGCAGACTACATCGACATCAGAGGTTTCAAATCCAGCTGCTTCAGTGGAAATGGAGAAAAGCCAAGTAGAAGTGGACATGCAGGCTACAACCGCATCAGAGGAGATATCTAACACAGCACCTACAGTGGAAATACCAAGTCAGAAAAGTCCAAATGAAGTGATTTTAGAGACACCAGCGGAGATTTCTAACATGGCGCCTACAGTAGAAACAAAGGCCCAGAGGAGCCAAGAAGTCATCGAACCTGCAACGGACATATCTGAGAAAGATCAAGAAGGTCTAATGATTCAGACTCCAGAGAGAAATGAAAACAAGGTTATCACAGAAAGTGTCAGTGCACCTGAGAATCAAAGAGAAGTGGATTTGCAGACAACGGCAACACCAGAGGAGACTTCTCATCAGACAACTGCAGTAGAAACACAAAACCAGAGAAGTCTGTTGGTCAATAAACTCACTACAGAAGTACTTCAAGATTGTATTGATGCCAATACTGAGAGTGAAGAAAACGCGGAAAAGGTTATTGCAGAATGTGCGGATGCCACTGAGAATCAAACCGAAATGGACACGCAAACAACCGCAGCGCCAGAGGAGCTTTCTAATCCACCACCTACAGTGGAAACACGAAGCCCTGGGAGCCGGGACGTCAGTGAACTCAACACGGAAGTTCAAACAGACCTAGTGAGCAGAAGTTGTGAGCATAAGGAAAATGAAGACGAGGTTAACGCTGAATGTGTTGATGTTCCAGAGGTTCAAATAAATACAGAAACTTCTACAACGCCAGAGGAGGTTTCTGATGCAGCAGAACAGCAAAACCAAGGTATGGAGGAAGTCCATGATCCCGCCGTGGTCCTATCAAATCAAACTCACAAGCCTCTTCCGATGGCTGAAAGTAAGGATAGTGAAAACATGCAGACAGAGCAGAGTGCTGATGATATCCAAGTGGCTATGGATGTAATTAGTGGATCAATAGGAGGGGTAGATTCTGCTTTAGAAGAGGAAACAGGGAGACAAGTGATTAATGAGGTTATAGAAGAGGCAGCACTCATTTCCTCTGATAAGGCTGACGTTGTAGTCGCTGTCAGTAATATTGAAGGACACGCAGAAGGAACTGGAAGCAATGAAGTGATAGTTTTTGTTTGTGGCCAACCAGACGACGTTGATATTGTAATTCAGGCGTCAGACGAGCAGATTAAGACGGTTAATCAGTCAGAGGTTGAGATTCACGAAAACCAGATAGTGTATGAGCCCATTAGTAGTCCGGAAAGTAGCGACGAGAGAGAGATTTCTACAGCATCGGAGAACCACAACGGTGTGTCTTTACTGGACCTACAGAGCACCCGGCAGATGGAAGGAGATTCGCCTTCTAATGAAGGAAACAGCTGTAACAAACAACTGGAAAATGAAGAAAATGCCAAGCAACCAGTTTGCGTCTCAGACGGCCAAGAAGTTGAAATGGAAGCACAAACAGTCCGAGTGCCAGAGAGTCGTGTCCCTGCACAGTCGGAGCAGAGTAACACGAATGAGGATGTGAAACAAGTTGCAGTGATCAGCTCTAGCGATGACATCAGCAGGCCAGATGGCCAGTCAGGAGATGCCCCAGAAACAAGTGGAAGCACTGGGTCTCCAGACTGCGTCAGTGCCACAGAGCTTCCTGAGCACATGCAGGAGGACTCCGGACTTCAGGAGGTTTCAGACGTCACGGTGACGACGACCACAGCCGCCACCAAAGTCGAAATGCCAGATAGCACATCTGAGGAGTTTGTGATCTTAGAACCGATCCAAGAGGCTGAAATTCACTTCGATATTATCACTCAAGCAGCGGCCGAATCGGGTTTGTCGGCCTCTCTGTTGGAGCAGGTGAATCCAGACAGTGCTCTGGAAGGTGACACGGAAAATGAAATGATTTTAAATGGTTCCCAAGAAACCGTCTTCCCTGAGGCAGAAGTGCAGCAATGTGAAACAACTGATGAGATCAAAGTGACGAATACAAGCGAGGTTTTAGATCAGGGGAGCAGGCTTGAGACAGAAATCTCAACCGAGGAAGGTGTTGAAGTTCCTGAAAATTCTGATCAAAGCCAGCAGCCCTCATCCGCCATGATGGACAGTAATACCTCAGAGATTGATATGGCAAACTCTCACGTTCAAGTCACGAACGAAAGCTGCAGTGCACTGGTGATGGAGAACGCTGAGGCTACTTTGGACCTACAAGAAGTGCAGATTCTGGAGGATATCGAGATCGGCCGTGAGATCGTAGTAGCAGAGGAAGAGAATGATGATGATGAAGATAGTGACATTGAAATAATAGAAAAAAAACAGGAAACACCCGAGGCAGCCCCCCCTAAAGAGTCTGAGAAAACGGTTAATGAGAAAACTAAAGACGACACTTGTGGGACCAGCTTGAAGCAAAACAGCACAGCTGAAAAGACTGAAGATGATAAAAAGAGACCGGGGCCAGAGAAACCGAAGAAACAAGAAATGAACACGCAGGCCAGAACCAAAGCCCGTCTGGCAGCTCTGGCCGAGCAAAAGGCTGCTGCCTCCAAGAGAACGGCGAACAGACAGCAGCTGAACCTCCTAGCTTTGTGTCAGGAGATCGCAGAGGACATTGCTACAGACAGCATGCTGTTGAAGAGGATAGAAGAAGAGAAACTAGCGGTGGCAGCAAAAGCAGCAGCGGCGGCCGCGGCGGCGGCGGCAGCAGCCAAGATCGAAGCCAGCAAGAAGGAAAGTCCACCTGTCAACACACAGGAGGCAGACCCTGTTATAGTTGCGACTCCTGCTGGACCAGAAGGGAGCTCTGCTTCGGTGACCCCTGCTTCGGAGGCATCTGCAGCCAAGCCCTCGACGGACGTTTCAGCTGAGGCCAAGCCTCCCGCCGTGGTGGCTCCAGAGCCTCCAAAGAGGCGTTTCTTCGTCACACAGATTTCGGTGCCACTGAAAGCCCACGAGAAAAAGAAGCTAACCAGATATCAAAGACTAAGACAGGTTGAACTGCAGAGAGAGAAAATGTCCTGGGCACGTGTAAAGAAACTTAAATCCGACCAAGCAAATCAAATGTTTTCAGACATGGATTGGCAAGTACCCCGGTCTTCATCCTCTCCATTCTCAGGGAGTCCTGTGACCACGGCTCCTCCACCTGCAGCAAGTCCATCAAAAACACCTCTCCCAAGTCCTGCCTCAACTAGCAAGCCGGCTACACCCACGCCAGAAGTCCCTAAGGTTGACCCTCCTAAGCCTGAGCCCACTAAAACGGAAACCTCCAAAAGTGAACCCACTAAACCTGAACCTGACAAAGCGGACGCCTCCAAAACTGGGACTCCGAATGCTGGAACCCGTAAATCCACAAGGCAAGCTAAGGCTCAAACTACTAAAGAGACCCCTGCTCCGGCGCCCGCCCCAAAAGTGACCAGATCAGCAGGTAAGAGGACGCTCCCGGCGGTACCCCCGCCCATGCCCAACGGAGTTAATGTGCCAAAACAGAAGCCCGTTGAGTACAAGCCATACAGACCCAGGCCCAAGTATTCTTTTGATGACTTTCAACTGGATGATGACCCATTACCAGTAGCTGCAACAAAGCCCGGCCTTCAGTCGAGGCCCACGCAGCAGACACGACCGAATGCAGCTCAATCTAGACCCACAGTTTCATCACTTCTCGCCCACCAGGCAAGACTCAAAGCTCAGACCACACCTGCTGGACAGATCTCAGGTCATTCAAAGCCCGCCGTCGCAGCGTCGGCTCAGTCAAAGCCTGCCGGTTCCACGGCTCCACAGTTACCGCCCGCCGTTGCAACAACACCCCAGTCAAAGGCCACTGCTACTGCCGCAGCGTCTTCAAAACACGGACCTTCGGTTAAAGCTCAGATGAAGTCTCCTGTTTCGACGACGCCCCATTCAAGAGCTGTGTCGGCTGCTCCGGGTCAGTCCAAGCCCGCTGCTTCTGCTTCACCGCAGTTAAAGCCTGTTGGAAGTGGAAGTGCAGCTCAGCTCAAGCAAACGGCGTCTCAGGCCGCTGGTTCAGCCGCACCTGAGCCCTCTGCTTCTACGGCCGATGGTGGTTCAACGCCCCAGAAAACCCCAAATGCACCATCATCGGAAGATGGCAAAATCAAGGTAACTCAAAAATACATCTACATACGCCACTAACAGCATTTTGGAAGAAAGATGTTACTCATCCCCTGACTCTTGTTTTACTTAGGCTACAGCTAATCCCACCTCTGCCATCCTCTCTGAAGACGGCTCGAAAGTGTCAGCTGACGCACTGAAGAGTGAAGAAAAGCCTGCAGGTATGCATTTATTTACATTTTTTAAAATGTTGTCTCATTATTTCATGGCATCACTGTTAGCACAGGATTACAAAATATCAAGAAGACGGTTTAATCGATATCGTGTCACAGTTGCTACTTATTACATGACAACACAGAGCCAAAAGATTATTTTTAGATTTACAAAATGTACACTGGTGTTTAAGGATCTTTTTCCTTTTCTTACAGTCACCGGCGTTAAACCTTCTCCGGAGAATAAGACAGAAACAGTCGATTCAGCCGTGAAGACACCGGAAGAACCTCAAGAGTAAGAAGTCTCTCCCAAGTAAAATTGACATGTTTTTTTTCCTCGTAGCAGCGGGGATCTGAGATAATGTGACGTGTGTTTGTATCACAGCAGAGCAGCGGAGCCGCAGGACGCCAGGACTCCTCTCTCTGATGCCTGTCTGCAAAAAGAAGTCAAGAAGCTAAAGGAGGCCGACAAAGATGGCACCCAAACCATTATTGTGAGCATCTGTCTGTTATTTTTATACAGGGTATAGCAAGTAAACGAGAGGTCAGAAGTTACGCAGTACTTCGGGTAGTTGTTGTGTATATTTGCAGGATGTACATGAATACAAGGAGTGATCTGTGTGTTCTTTGTCTCGTAGGATGCAGGACAGAAGCACTTTGGAGCGGTGGCCTGCAGCGTGTGTGGGATGCTCTACTCTGCTGCCAACCCTGAAGATGAATCCCAACATTTACTCTTCCACAACCAGTTCATCAGCGCTGTCAAATATGTGGTGAGAGGAGGTTTCCTCTTATGGCGCGTCTTATTATTTGTCTTGCCTTCTGTCTCACAACGTTGACTCATCAGGGCAATACACAGACGCATCTAGAAATACCCGAGCAGTAGTTTATTTGAATTAGCCAAATGTATCACCAGGAAGTTACTGTATCGAATGAAGAACATGAATGCCTCATGAGGACAATAAAAACAATCCTTGCATAACTCTTTTTCCCCTCATTTTTTCAGGGATGGAAAAAAGAGAGGATACTGGCAGAGTATCCTGACGGCAAGATCATTCTTGTCCTGCCAGATGATCCCAAATACGCTATAAAGAAGGTACAGTATGTTAACGGGGACCGTTGCCATTCAAGGGTTGTTTAACGTTGGTGGGTATCACTGGTGAGGACAGCTCTGCTTAAGCAATTAAAGTATATTTAGTTTTAGGTGTGGAAACGTAGTTAAGAACGGTAAAATAAACACGAGGTCATCATTTTTAGGCTGTATCATTTAGAGCCACAAACACTGGTATATTATTTCTTGACTGCACAGTAACTGTTTGTTTCTCAGGTGGAGGAGATCAGGGAGATGGTGGACAACGACCTCGGCTTCCAGCAGGTGGAGACCAAGTGTCCCTCTCAGACCAAGACCTTCCTCTTCATCTCCAGCGACAGGAAAGTGGGTGGATGCCTTATAGCAGAGCACATACAAGAGGTAAGCGTCCTCGGCACATGTTCATCGTGTCAAAACAACAATAATAGAATACCAGAGTGCATTTTAGCTTTATGTACGCTGAGCCTGGTGAATGTTCACAGGGATACAGGGTGATCGAGGAGCCAACGCCCGAGGGTTCAGAGGGAGAGAAGGTGATGTTTGAGCGTCAGCGAGCTTGGTGCTGCTCCACAACGGCGGAGCCGGCCATCTGTGGCATCAGCCGCATCTGGGTGGTGAACATGATGAGACGCCAGGGCATCGCCTCCCGCATGCTCGAGTGCCTCAGGTCAGTGTATCTTCAAAAAGAAAAGAAAAAAACACCAACGTCTGATGTTTATATCACCTCAAAAACAAATTGACACCCTCATTGTTGGTTTTTCTCGCACAGGAACGACTTCGTATACGGTTCGTACCTGAGCAAAGACGAGATTGCTTTCTCCGACCCCACGCCTGATGGAAAACTCTTTGCCACGCATTATTTTGGCACCTCTCAGTTTTTGGTTTATAACTTTGTGAGTGGAACGCACTCGTCCCAGCCCAACACTGATGCAGTATGACAGTGTTCAGGAAAGGTAACGATGGATTTAACTGAGACGCCCACTGACCAACGGGAGGCGCCATCTCCAAACGGTGTCTGGTGCAGAATCTGTATTTGCATAACAATTAAAAAAAAAAAAAAACCTGTAAATTACTCCTTTGGTTTAAATCTCAGGATGAAAACAACAAGGTGTTGTTGAAAAATTGTATTAATTCACCCTTTAATCCCTCCCCGAATAGTATTTTGAACAAAAGAGTATTTTTCTTTATACATTTTTAAGTAAACAATTGGTTTTATTCGAAGTATAGAGTTTACATGCATGACCTGACAGCAATAGAAAACAAAGAGCATTTCATTGTTTTTTTGTTTTAATCCCTGAGAAACATAAGGTTGCATTAAATAAAACGGTTATTTTAGAGTTTTGTCCTCATTCAGTTTGAATGTTTTTTAACTACATGATGTAAACTACGTGTACATTGAGTTTTTTTATCATCTCTTTACAGTTAAAAGTGACGCTGCCTTCGTCTGAGGTTGTGTAATAAGCAGCAGCGATAATAAAGGTCACAACTACACGATTTCTATTGGGCGGTTAAAGTTGTCTTCCCCCCCCCCCCCCCTCCCCCTCCCCCTCCATGATTTCACCGTCATGTTTTATTGTAACATTTCAAACTGATCATCCAAACCAGGAAGGACTCATTTCAACAATCTGGTTGAAGAGATGTGGGTTAGAAATGTAGCTTGGGCATTAATTGTGTGCTCTAAATCTTTTTTTTTTAGATCACCTGTTTTTCGAGCTGAGCCATAAACTATTCACCGTTTAGCCGGGCATTGTAGCCGTTACTGTGTGAGTCACCGAGGCTGTCTATTGCTTTGTTTGTGCCTGAATGAATAATGTGTGACTTAAGATGTTGATTTGTTTTCTTAGCCATGCGGCATGGCCTTTTATTGAGTTAGTGTAGAGTATCATCCTCCTATTCCTTAGTAACAACAAATTAAAATGTGTATCAAATCATCATGTAGAGTTACGCATACTATAACCACGTTTATAATGGATGAGCACGGTCTTGAGGCCCAGGTGGTAACTGGTATTCGAGCGACGGTAAATGTCATCCAGGTTCAGCCTTTTACGATTGCAAACGGGAATATTAGCTCGGTGATCAACACGAGCGGCTGAGGTGAACCTCTACACCCCTCTCAACACAGATTTTACAGTATCATTGTAATCCATCCCTTATTTTCTTCTTCCTTGTTCAAAGCAGTTGCTTTTAGAAAGATGTGTCGTGTAAGAAAAATACATTTGATTTATACGAAGCTGTTATGTAAATATTTATTTAAATAATAAACGATTTAAAACCTTTCTCCGCTTGCTCGGTTCTCTTCTTGGAAGAAATGTGTGATCTGAGCTCTTAAGTACATTTACTGCTGACCCCAGAACTCCTGTTGTTGTGTTGGTCACCATTGCCATCTAGTGGACATTTATGTTTGTGTGTCAGTGACGTTTGAAAGTTTTTAATGAGCACTATTTTGCTGTGAATATACTCATTATCTCCAGAATGAAAATTAATATAATTTGTAGCTTTTTAAGACACATTCACGTTTGAGATAAGTGTAAAAAAAGCGGAAATTGTCTGGCTGTTTTCTCTTTGTAGTTGCAGATGTAAACACTCCCCTCTTAGTGCATTCCTCGACACTCCTGTCACAACACGGTCCAGCTCGATGGCAACTTCTGAGAAACAAAACAACCTAAGAACAACATGGATACTTCCTCAGGCAGAGAGTGAGAAAACAGCTCCCACTGATCAGCAGGCGAAAACAACCCGGCGGAGCTTCCTAAGGTATCTGTAACGCACCGGTCACCTTGGCCTGTTGACTTTCTCTTGATGCTCCGATCCTCTCGCTCTGACTTTCCCCTAAATGCACTCTTATGTTAAACCCAATACAGAATACACAGGGATTCAACTGGAATTATTCTGGAATAAAGGTCATCACAAAGTAGAGAATACTCAACATTTGTAAATACACACTTTTTATTCTCACACATCAATTTAAAGAGACAAAAATGTCACAGCTGCCACATTGAAACCAGAAAACCTGGTCTATCCTAATTATAAAGGTCAAGTTATTATAGATACATATTAAGCTATGGTTACTTTGTGAAAGTCAATGATTTATTTACACTTTAGACAACCCAAGATACAAAACATTAAATCAAGCATCAGCGTATTTACTGACAATCTCTACAATTTGCCCTCAGCCTGTCGTGTTCAGTTGCGTTTTCGAAGCATGGTTTTGACCTGAACTTCATCCCGGACCTGAGCTGCGACCACAAACTAGCACTGCAGGGACTTGATCTGTTTTAAGAGCTTTAAAACGAGATTACAGTAATGCTCCGGCTACTTGATCTGTTGACAGGCAACCTATAAGGAGAAAAGAGCTGCTCTGGAGTGTGCGTGGCAAATACACATTTAAGATGTCACGAAAACAACGGTCACTACTTTTACAATAAACTGACAAGCTCTTATCAAACATGGTCAAATATGAATGAAGGTCAATCCATTGACTTGTAACACATTCGACAGTTGGCTCAAATGAGTTGACATATGTTCGTGTATTATGCCAAGGATATGGCAACATCAAAATGTAGGCACCAAAACAATATTTTAAGCTCTAGCTCAACTATGTTCACTTATTTAGACCAAAAAAAAAGTCCTTAGTCTTTTGTTAAAAAGCTAAAATGTCCTTACAGGATGGGACAATTCTGACCACAAAAATTGTAAAGTATGTCCAACATGTCAGGCTCCTGAACCCTTCTGTTCATAACGCCTTGACCTTTCCTCGGCTGCACAACCACGACCTCGCCATCAGGCGGAGGCTCCGTCAGCGGGTGCACTTTGTTATCCTTCATCTTAAAGTTGGCGATACCGGGCAGCGCGCCGTTCCTGGTGTCCTCCGAGTCCTCCTTTGTGTCCACGGTGCCGTCACCATTCGCGCTGCTCCTGCTGACTGTGCTCAGGTCATCTTGATGCGCATCTGAGTCACTCGTATGGGGCAAAGAAAAGTAGGTGCACTTCCTTGAAAATGACGACTTCTTGTCTTCCAGTTCAGACTTCGTGCAGAAAAGGGAATATGGGGTGTTCTCCTCTGTGTCCTCACACATTTCCTCGCCGTGAGAGTTTGTGGAGTTTTTGTTTATTCCGACCGGGTCTGACACAGACTTTCTGATCAGGGTGTTTTCTCTAAGGAACCATTGTTCATCATCAATAGAGGCTCTGTCTTCAGGCCCGACTTGTGCATTAAAAGCGGTGCAGTGTGTCGCTTCACTTAAGGTGTCCAACGCATTAGTGGAATTGAAGTAAGACAACTCAGACTTTGCTTTGGACCGGGATATGTGGAAGGGAGAGAAAAGGCTTGAATGTTCTTTCTTTTTCTGTTTTGGCGCCGATGGCGGCCTTTCACCCGCTTCCTCGTCAGGTTTAGCATCTTTCTTGCCATAAAGTCTTTGGATTGTTCTCCTCACAAAGCCTTTAGTGATGGATTTCCGCGCTGAATCATCTTCGCTGCTTGACAGCTCGCTTGAAGTCTGAGACTGGTACCCGCCACTGGCTGAGGTCTCTGCTCTGGTCTCTGATGGGTTCAAGCTTGGCAAACATCTGTGCGGGATATCTGTGGCACTCTTTGCCAGGAACATTTCCCTAATGGATCTGACCCTGTTGCCTTCAGGCTCCGATGTTATGACGCCACTGGAATCGTAGCTGAATGATAATGACGACTGAGGAGCCGGTTGGGTGCCGGGAGCCGACTGAGACGTGGGCGATTCAGAGGGTGAGTCCTCAACATCTGGCTCAGGAGGGGCATGTCTTAGTGAGGATCGTTTGATGGCAGAACTTTCTGTTGTCTTCTGGGCATCGGCTACTTGTTTCTCCAGAAGAATCACTCTCTCTGCGACGGATTGGGATATTATCTCTTCACTTTGATACTTGAGTCTTTCTACAACCTTTTCACATTTGGTATCTTTGGACTGTGCAGGAGCTTCTTGATATTCTGTACAGCTCTCTTCTGTACATCTGTCCATGTCGGCGTGTTCGTCCTCTGAGCTGGACTCTTCATCATCGTAGGTTGAGTTGTTGATTGGTTTGTCTTCAACCTTTGGTTGCTCCATCTCTACGTGTTCCTCACAGCTGCTGTGGTCATTCCCACTATCTTCATCTGCATTAAATCCACAAGTCTTTGTTAAGCTGTCAGACTTTATCAAACTGCTTTTGTCATTTTTGGTATATGAATCCTGATTTTCTATAAATTGGCTTGGATCCCCTCCTACAGTATCACAAATGTATGTTTCATCAGCATGGTGGTCGTCTTCCTCTGAGCTGACCGTGTCCTCCTCTGCCTCTTCTATCAGAGTCTTTAACTCTCTATATGTTCTTGTTTGTTCCCTGTGATCCGGAAGATTAACAAGGTGTTCTTCCTCCTCTTCCTCATTGCCAGACAAACTTTCCTCAATGATAACCTTTAGTCTTTTACATTCTTCCTCTGAAGGTGGATCATCAACATCTGAGTCACATGTGCTTTCGTCAACACTCACATTCGACCCTATAAAGGCTGCTTGACATTCAACCTCTGGTTTCTCTTCCTCTGACGAAGACTTGTGACTATCTAGGCTGAATCGTCTTTCCTTCTGTCTTACATTCACTTCTGTATAATAATTTGAGCTTACTTGCTTGTCCGCTTCCTCCTCAGAGTGACTTTCAGGGTTGGACGAGTCGTCGCTTCCCCTGCTCTCCTGTTGTATCTCCTCACATTCAGCTTCTTGCTCCTCTTCTGAACTATGTTGCTCACCTGCGTCTGAGCTGGATACACTATGCTTACAAAGCACCTTCTGCTCTAAATCTTTAGTGGTACTTGACATGTGCTGCCCTTCCTCATCTGAACCTGACTCTTCATCATGGGTAAGCTCATTATCAGGGATGTTCTCCTCACTGTGCATCTGCAGTTTATTGCCTTCCATGTCTTGCTCCTCTGCTTCAGAGGTACTACGGTTTTGTTCAAGACTTTTCTTGCTGCTGACTACTCCATTCCTTTTAGTCTTTTCTTGGTTTGATTTGTCTCCATTGTGGCCTTGCTGCCTGTTATCTTTTGCAAAGAACACTGAACTGTAAAGCTGCTTTTCTTCAGGTGTCTGTTTATCAATAGGTTCAGCTGGTAGACATTTGTCCGCACCGTTCTGCTCATACAGGCTGCCTTTGTCTTTAGTGTCTTTAGTTATACTACCCGTGCTCGATTGTTTTGGCTGGTTAATGTCTGTGAATTTTTTTATAATGGAGCTCACGTCAACATTAACTTTCTCATCTTGAGCAACATCCCTGACATTAACAGCATCTTCTGTGGATAAATGGGATATCTCAGGGTTACTGTTATCTTTTTCAATCTTTTCCTCATCGTTGCTCTCACTTTTGACTTTTGAAAGAGAGGTCAACTCCTCCTTGAGCCTCTCGGGTATGTCAAGATTATCCACAATCTCATCAATGCCATTTTCGTCAATGCCACGGTCCTTTTCAGTACCGGCCTCGGCCACAACTTCTTGCTCTGAATTATTTGGTGTTGAGCTGCGACTCTTGCATTTGTCGCTGAGATCCTGAAAGCTCTTCCAACTTTGCAGGAGCTGTTTGGAAGCTGACTGCTGTAAATTGGACAAACTAACTTTTAACTCGTGGGAATCGTCAATACTGGCACATTTTCTGAGAGAATCGATCATTTTCAAAGCTTCGGCACAGCTAACATTGTTTGCATTCAGCTCATTCATATGTATGTCGTCTAGGCCTTCTTTTAGGGTCATGACGGACAAGAAAGCAAGGAGAGCTTCAGAAGAAGAGCCAAACGTAGAGGCCACATGAGAGGAGAAGTCAGACAGGCTGTTGGACTTTTCCAGACACGATGGACGTTTGTTTTGTGTGATTTGTCTAATTGACTTTATTGAGTAGCAAAGCTTCTCAAGCACAGGTTTCATTTCCGGCTGATTTGCGATGTTTAATGGCTGTGGTACTATTGGTGCTGTGGATTTCTCGAGGTCATTGGTCATTTTACTGTCATCAATCTGATCAGCATCCAGCGGCATGAGAGTGTTACAAGTCAGTGTTTCTTCCAGTTCAGCTGTTGAGGTTATGGACTGTGGTGTTTTGTGATGCCTCTTTTGGGAGGACGTTTTCCTTTGTGTCTTAATCGTTGGTTCTGATGCATTGTCTGAGGAGAGATTTCTTGACAGCAGGCTTCCACTTGACTTGTGTCTGACAGGTGAGGACGCCATGTCCAGAGACTGAGAATATGGAGACCGTCTCTTATGTAATTTAGGTGTGTTAAGCTTTCTCTCCGTGGAGGGGCTAGCATTTGGTGTTGAATGTCTTTGTATTTCCATATCTGGAGGGTGGTTATGTGATGATGATAATTTTGGAGAGTTATGCGGAAGTTCAGAAGGGAATTTCTTGGTTTGGGATTTTCTCTCCGGAGATGGACTGCTCATAGGTTTGACATTTTTCACCAAGGGTTTGGGTGACGATGCTTCTTTTGGAGTAAAAAATTGTGTTTTATCTGTTTTTGTCTCTTTAAGTGAAAGATCACTTGGTGTTGGAGCCTCACTTGATGAACTACTGAAGGATGACATTCTCTCTTCAGATGTTAAACTCGTCGGAGATGCAGAAGTACAACACGACGGACTACTTTTCAAAGTTGAGATGCTGTTTGATTGCCGTGTCTCTTCTGGTCGGCTCTCGCTGGGTCGTTGTGTCCCTGTTGAACAGATGCCGTTTGGCAGTATATTATCACCAGCTGTGTTGATGGGAGTAGATGATGTCTCTGAACTGGCATCACTACATACGGTATATTTATCCAGACAAGCCTTTCTGAGAGACATTTTCCTGTCAAGAGATTTATTACTGACCAAAGGGGCCCTTTTAATGGATGGTATTCTTGGTAATGGTGCTGCGCTCTGCGTGGAAGGAGTGATTGATGTGATTTCCATTGTGTGGTCGGTAGGTGATACGGCCTTGTCAGATGTAGGACTGACAGATAATGGATGTTTATCTGACGTTTGACTGCTCACTGATGAGAGCCTGTGTACCAGGCTGCTGGCCACTGAGGATGCACCCATCATGGAATATTCTGTGTTTGGTATATCTGTATTTTCAGCAGGTGGTGGTGGTAGCTCCATTGAAAATGTATTTGGAGGTGTTTCTTTTTTAAATGAGATTTTGATTTGACTTGATTTGTTTTCCACTTCACTGCCTGGTGGAATTTCTGTCGAGGTCTCATTAATTGGCGGAATTATTTCAGAACAGAAGAGAGGTTTAATTTTGTCTGTGTTAATGTGAGCTAAATTATCATAGTTTTCTGTGTTTGTAGTGGTGTCAGGACTGGAGACAATTCGCTGATTGACTGTGGCTTGCTCCGTTGATTCACTTGATGATTTGTTTTCAAAGGACCGGATTCTTTGTTTGACAGAAGCTCCAAGCTCATCCTGAGGCAGCGGGCCAATTTTGAGAGTTAGTAGTCCTGATGTGTCCTCCAAACACTTTACCTCATCTGCCACAATCATCAAACCTTTCTTATTGTCAGACTCCACACACCTGCCGTTTTCTGTTTGTACAAGAGTAAGTGCTTCTGTTTTTTTACCTTCCTCATCTGGGTAGGCTGAGGGGTTGAGACGGGCTTTCTCCAGCCAGTTTTCCACGTATTCATTAGTGACAGAGTTAAAAGCAGGCAGTGACATGCTTTCGCTGACATCACAGGACTCGTTTTCTTTCTTTTTCTCCTGATGCGTTGATGTCTGCCGTGTCAGTGTTCCCCGGGGTTGGCTTACTTCATTGGGAGCAACATTCAGGCGGCATGTTTCAGAAGAAACGGTCTCACCTGTAGTCTCTTTCAATGCTGATGGTACGTTTGAGTCTTTGAGAATACATTTTATCGTGTCGCCCGACTGTCGTGAGCTCCCTGTTGCAACACCCCTGTCTCCATTTTGTGTTGGTCCTTTTTTTAGCTTCATCATGCTTTTTGATGATTTTGATTTATTTCCATAAATTTTCTTAATGAACCCAGCACTGGAGAAAGTCTTCACTTTCTTACTTTTCTCGGTTGCTCCCGCAGAATTTTCTTTTCGTCTTTTCCCTGGTGACGTAAGCCGACGAACGCGCTTGTTGATCACTTTGGGTTTCGTGGATACCCGCTTATCTTTGTTGACCTCTCTTTGTTGGGGCTTTGATTTGCCTTTAGTGGGCTTTGGCAATCGTTGTTGAGCATTTGTTGCTTGAACTGCACACGTCCTCAGTAAAGGCAAGGTTAAATCGGATGTTACTGACGTGCTCTCAGCCCTCCAGATGCTAATTGACTCTGAAGCTGTCGATGGTCTCCAGGGCTGGGGTTCAAACTCATTGTTGGAGGAGAGCTGTCCAGTTTCTGAAGTAGCCGGCCTGCAAAAAGGAATCCCAAAAGTAGACATACCCTCTGAACAAAGGTTTGCCAAGAAATTATCCTGGCAGGTCTGCTGTTCATATATGTGTAAGACAGTTTCAGAGACCTCCTCTCCACTGGATTCAATCTGTTGGATCTCAGTCATCCCTGCTGATTTGAACGTGGACACATTTCTGCCGATTATGTTGGCATCCACAGAGCTTTGTCTTCTAGGTTTGGGCACTGGTCTGCTGCTCTTCTGTTTGACCATGCAGTACTGCTCTGTTACTGCTCCATTTTCTGTCTGCTCTCTGTAGGAGTAAGAACCCATCATATCCTCCTGAATCCCCTCTACTGTCACTGATTTGATGCTCTCCACAGAGGCTTGCTTTTTTCTAATTTGCTTGTGCCCTGGTGTAGGAGCGCTCCTAGGGGACTCCATATTCGTCTGTACTTTGCTATCGTCCTCTTCATTATTACTCTCACTGAAAACTCCATTGCCCAGCGAAGGTGGATCCTGGTCGTTGTTATCATGAGTTTTGTCCTTGTTGATGGTGTCTATGGAGGCAGCAGGACTTTCTAAATCCAGTGAGTTTGATTTTAGTGAGCTGATCTCCTCCTCTGCCACAGGCTCCGGTAAACAGGTCACATTAAGCTGATTGGCTAAACTCGAGCGTGCCAGGGTGGTCGTCCAATGAATGGTTTCCTCTTCCTTAATTGTCAGCCGCACCCTCATCTCCACTGTCATGCTACCGTCTTGGTTCACTCGAAAGGACTTCTCAATGTCGTCATCTGTCGGCAGGCAGCTGTCCTGCTCCTCAGCTCCAACGCCGAGGCCGGTGTCCGGTGTTTCTGTTACTGACTCCAGTATATGACTCGACTCGACAGAGCGACTGGCTTGGTCGCATGAACTTCCTGCGATGGAGTTATGAATCCGGCTCACGATGTACCTCTCCGACGACAGGGAGAAATTTCTTGACTTTGGAGTGTGTGATTGTGACTTTCTTTTACCTTTTCAGTCAGTCAGAAGAGCCAAAAAAAGGTTAATGTTGAAAAAGGAAGTAGAAATGTCCAAAGATTTCAGGCAATGATTGAAGAGGATAGGCAGGCGGTTTGAAGAGTAAACCCAAGAAGCATTAAAGGAGAAGAAAGAGAAAAAATAAACATTAGAAAGAGAGTACAGCTATTCACAGTTCATAAAGAACAATAGCCGACAGCCACGTAGGCATTGTATGTAGGTCGCCCACGGTATTATAATACATAATATCATTGCCTCAGCACTTCCCCAATCTTCATCCCATGAGAGCAGGTAGATTACTGCAGACACACTGTAGCTCTCCATCAATGAGAATACATCGACTCAACAAAACAAAATGATTACAAAGAGGTCCATCCAAAAACCAAACGAATTCTTATGTAAACTTACGTTTTAAAGCCTTAAGTCTTCTGGGACCCATTCGTTTGGTAGGTAGCGTGGTTTGAGCTGGTGATTTCTGTGCATTGTAGTTTGCATGCCTGAAAGGCTCCCTGCCGACAGCCACTACTGTCCCACAACATAATATCAAGCCTGGAAGGCCGTCCACCTGCAGTAGACAGAAACATACGTCTCACTAATGGCATTTGATCACGCTAGCACTTGATAGAACAGGTGGAATAGAAAATCCCTGAATCTAAACATATTAGGGATTGATGTAATTAT
Source organism: Leptoclinus maculatus (assembly GCA_032191485.1). NCBI lineage: Eukaryota > Metazoa > Chordata > Actinopteri > Perciformes > Stichaeidae > Leptoclinus > Leptoclinus maculatus. Next base: position 4,879,079 of record JAVDOI010000013.1, read on the forward strand.
AAATGACATGCATGTATATGTATGACAAGTCTTTATTCTTGTATTATTTGTTAAAATGGCACCTTGCAATACCAGCAAGCTCTGAATTTAGATAGATAGATAGATAGATATAGATAGATAGATATAAACTTTATTTATCCCCAGGGGGAAATTTGTTTGTAGCAGCAGCAAGTTAATGAGTAGAATAAAATATGAAGTATGAAAATGCACAATATATACAGTACAATAAAATAGCAGAGCAGATATTGAATTGAAGAAATTGAATTTAGAATGGATCCTTGACCTAAAGCCTTACAGAGCAGTAACCCAGAATGCCTTTCAAAGAATCCTTGACCTAAAGCCTTACAGAGCAGTATCCCAGAATGCCTTTCAAAGAATTAGGGCGAGTTGTTAAAGAAGATTACCACTTTCTCTCCTCATGTGACGTCTATTTACAGGCCAGGTTCAAGCCAGTCTTATATGCGGCAACAATGATGCTTCCAAAACCTGAAACGTATCTTTGCGTTGTCTTTGAACAGACTCATTTTAGAGGAATGTACGTCCATTCTTGAAGGGCTGAATTATCATTGTTGTGCTCTAAGTCAAATATAGTCTTAAATGAAGAATGAGGCTTTACTTGAGTGTGTTTTAGAATTGTGATTTGGCCTGAATAACTTTGTCAATCCGTTTTTTAGTGTGTACAGCAGACATTCTTGGTATTATAAGGAAAGGTTTAGTGAGTATATTATGGTGTTTTTTGTACATTTTCTGTCTATAGTGATTGTTTTGTATGTGTTGGGAGGAGAACACTCACACGTCTGCCATCAGCTGTGTGTAACTTCACCACATGGAACTGCATCAGCTCTGAAATATATTCCAGGATGGACTCAAAACTGGGTGTAGTCCTCTTGTGAAGCACCATAGAGAGTTTTACAGTGGGGTCACCATTGCGGAAAACCAGTAGCGTCTTTGGCGTGCGCGCAAGCAGCGACTCCTGCTTGTGGATGTTCCTGCCGGGAAAAAACCTGGCCTGCTGCACGGTCTGACGACGGGAACTAACTGGACTGGTGTGGTACCACGGCGCCAGCTTCTTCCTGGCCAGAGCCAGGTTGATTGGTTTTACCTTACGACTGTCAGAGCAAATGTAGGATTTTCCATCCTCCAGTTCATCCAAAGTATGGACCGCATGAATCCCCCTGGGAGTGGTGATGTTCCTCACCCCAAACGGCAGGGGAACCTTTTTAGAGAGGCTGTCCAGAAGCGCATCAAATGTTTTAAAGGTGCGATTGTTGATGACCATGCGCAGGCCATTGAACTGAGGATCTCCACTTTTGTAGAAGCAGACCCTCTTTGATAAGATGGGGTCGATGAGGCTTGGGTGGCGGGGGGTGCCTAAGGTGTGCCCACTCCCAAATGACTGCTCCGGGAGGACCCTCCGAAACTCCGTCTCATACATCATCGCTGATTGGCTGGAAGGCGAGCATAAGAGAAGTATTAGATGTCGAGTATACACATAAGGGTACTTTTTACTTCCCAGTTTAAGCTTTGTTGGCAGAGAGTACAATACATGGTGAAGTAATGATGTTTATGATTCCTCAGTAGAAAAGCTTCCTCCACAGAATCGATGGTGAGGAGCCCCTAAAGGTTTCTCAAGTTGCTTCTTCACATAAAACATTTGACATTTTTACAACAAACAATAATCTACACATATATTGTTTTGTCCACTTGTATGAATACATAAAGAAAAAGTATGGCCTAATTGCTGTGAGTGATGCAGTAACAAATAATCGCGACAAGAAGAAAATATAGTTTGGTTTATGATAAAACGAGACATTTGCATGTCAACTTCTGCAATTTGGTCCAAACAGAAACATAACACCATGTCAACTTAAACGGTTCCTGAGGTGTAAACAGCTGATGTGTAAACAGCCAAATGAGGTCTTGTAAACATATGTTGTTGTTTTTGTTGGACCGGGTCATCAGGTACATGACGTGACTTCTGAGAAGCCTGTCATGTGACTGGCATCTTCAATTATTTGATTACCTGGGTTTTAACAACACAGTACAGAACTTAACAAGTCATACAGAAATGTTTGACAGGTTATTCTCTCTTACCAGTATTTATTTTGTCATAATTATCAGGGTATGAAAATAAATCTATACCACATTTCAGTATTGTGCTTTTAATATAGAAAATGTACATAAAATAATTTAAATAAAATGTTATGATCTATGTAATGCTAAACCCTATGTTATATTTAATAAAATAAGATGTCTCAAAACACTTCAAATCAATCAATTACAACTTTTTGATTATTACATTTCTTAATTATTGTACATTGTACTTTTTTTTCTTACAGCTAAAATTGATTTTGTTAAAAGTGATAACAAAATGTATACTCAAAAACGTATTTATTAAACCAACATAACATTATTTTTGGGATATTCAGGAGTAAATTTGTAGTAATTGTGAGCAACAAATTCCAATCAAAAACAAGATTTGTTTAAGATTCATGACCATACCAATTTCTACTGCTGCAAGTGTAGCACATAAAAATACAGATTATAACTGGGGGCAGCGAATAAGCAAATAAATATACAATAATTGCACTCACCTTACGCCGGCATCATGAAATTCCCAACCGTTTTTAAAGGATTCATCAAATGTTATTCCGTGCTCTACATGACGAAGGCTGTTGAACTAAGTGCACAGCAACAGTTTATTCCTGGAGACACCATCCTGGTTAATTTGCTTAATCGTTGCACAACGTTAATCTCCGCTGCAAGTGCATTGCTTGGAAATCCTCTTGGGAAAGGTGTGTCACACAGATGTACGTAGAGCTGTCATAGCAGGACGAAGAGGTGCACTAAGGACCTGAGATTTATTCAATATATGTTTTATATGTTAAATAGACCGGAAACATGTTTCTATAGACGTTTTCCCCCTCGGAATATATTGTCTTAACCAAAAGAATTATTTTTAAAACAAATAAAATCCCCCCAATTAATTCTTAGAATGAGTGAAGTGAAATTATACTAACACTGGTTTGAGAGTGATTAGACCAGTTGCATTACAGTATAACAAAGCATATTTTAATAAGAGCACAGCATTGCACCTGCAGAAGATTATAAACTAAACGGAGAGCAGGGTTTTCTCCACCAGTGGCAGCAGATGGTAAACTGGTGTCCGGTTATAATTTCCGTGGGGTTGTAATCTCATTGAGGACCTCTTTAGATAATAAGGATTAAGGAGCTCTCCATTCGCAGGACCCTTAGAAGAGCGCTTGTTTTCAATGAAAGGAGAGAACATTCACCTTATTACCTCTTAATGAAAACAACAACAACTCTTTATTAATTATTAAAGTATATCAGGGATTATTTGTGTCTTTGACCCTGTGTGATCTGAACACACAAAGGGCGTGTTAGTATAAAATAAGACACTTAAAAATAACACGGACATTCCTTTAATAGCAAAAATGTTCAAGAAATACAATTAAATTTAGCATGGTAGTGGAGTCCGGTAGATTAGGTTGAATCATATTACTGAGGGCATTAGCCGGTTGTGTATCTGCTTAACCATGAACTATCATGAGTTGCATAACAGCCACCAATACTGGACTGAGTTGGGTCTATTTCTGTAGTGAAAGGGATTAGTCGACAAGGGATGACTTCATTCCTCAGTAAACCTGGGGCTGACGTTAAGGAATCAAAGGAACATACAAAAGTTATCAGGTTTCAGCTCAGTATCAGAGGATAAAGCGATGACACTCTTGTCACACTGTTTAGTTTACTGCTGTAAAAATACCTCAGGTGTGTATGAAATGGACGATATGTGCTGTAGGAAAGAATTCCTGCTGAGCCCGACCAGACAGAGATTCAGGAATGCCTCAGGAGGCTCCCATGTGCCTAGCCCATGACCCGTTCCCAAAACAACAACGAGCACAAAAATGTGAAAAATCCGTCAAAGGAAGCTGGGGAGGAGGGAACAATGGAGGAAGCCCTCAGAGTAAACAGGTAGGCCTGAAGCCTGCATGCCCCTCATTCCAGCCCTCCGCTCCAGAGATAAGAGACGAATGTTGAAACCAAGCGGGTAAAAACGGCTGGTCACACTGATACAGCAGCACAGGTCCTGCCAAACATTCTGGAATCAGTCTGAAAATAGGTCTGAGCTGAAGCTCTGCACTCAGAGCAGCGTGGCAGGTAATAGCAACAAATGTCTGAAGCTCCATTTGTCACATCATAACCTTTCACGTCACAGAGTTATAACGAACCAGCTGGTGATATGAATACTGTTATTTTTCCTTCACATGATTACACTAGAAATCACACGCCGCCATGACAGAGATATCTGTCTCTGCGTTCCGGGTGTATTGCCACCCCTGCCATGCTCTATTTTTAAGTCCGTGCGCCTATACTGCAACTAATTGGCGCCAAGTTAGATTCAAACCTATGCTGTTAATGGGAAAAAATGTGTGATATGTTTTGGCCCTTGTCCCCTTTCTATATTTGTCCCAGCGTCCTCTATGCAGCTGCTCCTCCAGATCTGTCTGCCAGTGTTCTCATCAAACACCTCTCTTCAGTCTGCATATATCGCCTCAATTCGAGAGGCAAAGAGTGCTTCTGCTTGAAGGGCAGAGAATACATTGGTGGCTACATAGAAAAATAAGAGCAGTTTGCTCTGATGTTGTGCCATGTTTAGCCTCTCTATTTGCATTTTAAATAAAATGCCCTGCTTGTTTTTCAGCCCTTGTTTAAACTGTTTAAAATTCCAAGCATTTCAGCTGTCAGGAATTCAATTATAAGTGATACAGCTGCACAGTGACCAACAGACATTCACTTGAATTAAAAGACAAGCAAATTATCCTGCAAATATATCATCTCTTTTAAACTTTACTTGCAGCCAAAATCCCAATTCTTTTAGAATGTCTTTAATATATACAGCAACGTTGATAAATTCAATTTTTCCTTTGAGGGCAGTTTAATGTGAGAAGAAAGAAAACTTGGCAAACGTTGAGCCAAAAATATGCTTACTATTCAAAATTCCATTCAAGTTACATGATGTTATATCCCCCCCCCTTAACTTCCAGTGGAATTCCCAGATTTTGAATGAAACCCTGCCAAACCGGACTCGCACTGTAAGGTCACACCACCGTCCGTCCCCTCCCCTCCAAAACCCGTAGCACAGCAGTCGAGAGGTCCCCACCCCATCCATTTTGAGCGCTCTGTATCAGCTGTGCCAAGCTTTTAATCTGCCTGGTGACATCCCAGTGTTTCCTGCATGGGACAGAGGGAAAGATAAGCACGCTCCTCTGTGCGGTAAATCACTCCGCACTCCCACTTGTTCACTGATATGACCATTATTCAATTAGGCTGCACAAAAACTGACCACAATTCTTGGTAATTACAATAAGAGGCTTGGTGATTGTTTTCAAATCATTTTCATTTTCTTAATCTCTTAACAACGTCTGCTTTAATTGTTCAATGGCAAACATAACAAAGTTTGTTATGGCATGGGGTGGAAAGTAATTGAGCACATTTACAAGCGTAGGACTAAAAAAATATTCCTCTGCAATCTAAGAAACAAGAAGACATAGAAAAACTTAACTTAATTTATTAACTCTGGTATCCATATCTTTCTTTACATAACATTAAATATGGTTATCTAATATAATGAGGGATAACCCACATGCGCATCCAGCTACACTAGCTTGCCAGTAGCCTATAGCTAATGTTAACTAGCATTAGAATAATCTTCAGCCAGTTAAGCTAAGACATTCTGGAAGAAATATGCTTTTTTTAAATCTTGTACTTGTGAAGTTTTACCATTATGCTGCTTGACATTTTCTGTTGGCTGTTAACATTATTTAGCAGGTTAGCTAGCATTAATTAGCTAGCTAACAATTAGCCCTAACTGACTGACATAACTGACACATTAAAACATCATTCGATGCACATACATTTTTCTTTTAAATGCTTATGCTAGATATTAAAGAAGCATAGATGGCTAATTCCTGTAAAAATGTATAAGCTACTATTTCATTGGTTGTGTGTTTTTCAAGCAGCAGTAGCCAAATACACCTCAATTTGATAACTTTGGGTACTGTTACATTAGATTAACTGGTAAAATGAGGGATAACCCAAGTAGCATCCAGCTAACGTTACTGGCTTACCGCTGGATCGGGACACAGTCTATGGAGCTAACGCGGTCTACAAGCTACCGTTAGCATTAAACTGTAGACAATTATTATAAGCCATTCTTTAAAACATTTTAATCTTCTATTATTTTGTACTTGTGAAGCTGTTTCTACATTGCTGTGCTTACTACGCTGCTTGGTGATTCACAGAGAGTTTGACATTTTCTGTTAACTGTTAGCACATTTGTTAGAATACAAACTGTTGACTAGCTAAGAGTTAGCCTCAACTGACATAACTGTCCTACTTGAGCACAATTTGACTCATTCGATTCTTTTTACTTTTTAAAGCTTCTTCTACATTTCAGAGAGAAACATATTGGAGCCGACTTTTTGCTCCATTTATTTGAAAGCTATGCTTCAAATTAGTATTTTGCTGCTACTTAAGTGTTTTTTACTAAAGCCCCATTTTATGTACAATGCAGTATTTTAAATTCCGGTAGGCCTATTGCTACCTAAAAACACAGTACATTTTCAACATAATAAAGGCTACAGGAATGAGACAATGTAGACTGAAAAAATAATTACATGAGGGAAACAAAGACAAAACACAATGGCAGATTAAAAAGTGATATGTCTTTTGAAAGTCTGCAGATTGTGAGGATACAGTACATCAACAACAAAGCCTCTCCACAGCAATATAAATACTGATATGCACAGAATGTGGACTATTATTCTCCAGAGGGCAGTGGCAGTCAGGGTCCTCCTAACCAAAGGGCTCAATACCACATGGCTGTTAGCTTTGGAGGGCCCGGGCGGAGGGCCAGTCCGCGACCCAGATAGCAGCCCAGGGTGAGGAGTGATTTATCCGTCTGTGCTCGCATCAGACAACCTTCCTCTGATTAAGGGTCAGTCACTGAGCGACAGAGCTGAGTGGAGTGGACAGGGGCGAGACAGACGGCCTCCCAGTGTGAGACACTGGCATCCTGAACGCCACACAAATGGACTTTCCAGACGCTGCTAACAGCACATGTACTGTACTGTGTGCCTCTGAACACACTCATTCATAGACACACATTTACTAATGGGCATTTATAAAGGAATTTGCACGTAGTCATTATTTTTCCTCTGTCTTTTATTCATATACGCTGGCTGACTAACACACACACACACACACACACACACACACACACACACACACACACACACACACATCCCAGAGCCAAGATAAAGACTTATTGAGCTGGCCTTGACATTCGCTCAACCCGACAACAAAAGGATGTGGCGAATCTTAGTCGCCCACTGTTTGACTCGTCTCTGTGTGCTGTTAAAGAGCAGTGTTCCTGCTGTTCAGAGTTCACGAGCAGGTTACTGCCCCCGTCAATTTCAATGGAAATGGTGCCTGTTGTATCCATATATTGTCTGGGAATTCTGTAGGGATGAAAAGTACCCTTGTCATAGTTGTTTGATACTTGATGTTGAAGACATTGTATCTACTAACCTATGTTAGCAATAGTGAGGAAAAGATGGGCCCTAGTTGATGGTTGGTAGGATACGTTCACATAACGCTCACAGTCCATTACAATATGAAACATCTGTTAGTCCCATTCATTTATTATTTTGATTCCTGTTTTTGTTGGATCTGCCAGCCATAAAACACTGTCCAGTTGCTATAGTGTGCCACAACCCCAGCTGTTTAGTAGCAGTTGTACTATTAATACTAATATTAATGTATTACCTCATTCTGTCCTTACTCCCCCTACACGCTGTGATGTCCTGTGTTGCTTTCTTTTTCTTTAGTTTCCTTTGTTGTAGTTATTGTTGCTGTGTTCCGTGCTGTTTAGGCCACAATGGCCCTTTCACAGTGATTAAGTAGTTGATTCTCAGAATCTTCTTTCTACTTAACTAATATTTAAATCATGTACAGTACTTTTGCTGGAGCAAGAAATTAAACTTCTCCTTCCAGTTCAACTATTGAATTGTTTATTGTAAGAAAATACGGTTACAATATCGATGTCCTAAGAATTAATATTAAAAGTTAAAGGGGAGTGGTTGCATCTTAACAGAATAATTGTGGAAATCATCACCAATATTGGATCTGGGGGACGGAGAGGGAGATTTTCATACAGTAAAGGGACCGAAATAGTTTCACAGCCGTTAAGAAAAACAGTAAATGGTAAAGATCATCACTTCAAATAAAAAAATTAACAATACACACTACAAAAATCTGTCAATGGATTTTAGGGCCACAATCTCCCTCTGAACATGCTGGAAGACAAAACCTGGAAACATGCTTAATGATGTCGGATATGCAGAGTCATACAACATTCAGAAGACTTAACTCCACATTTCAACTGTTTCCACTAAATAAAGTGGTGTGATGTATTTAAATGGTAATAAAACCCAATCACAGCAGACTCTTAACAGCACACATTATTGCCTACCGTCCTCTCCGTAGATCGAGCTGTAATTATCATCAGACAATAATCAGAAGCAGCCTGAGTGTACCCGCCCGGATTCACACACACATACACATATCTCTGAATATCTGAGGTATTACATTAATGAAGTAGCAACTGTGGACCTCTGCAGAACTAAACAAAGAAAATAATTAAGACCTGTGATGAATATTTGGCAAGATTTTACCCTATTATTGGTTATTTTACATATGAGCCTCACAAGTACTGCCTTTTCACTGTATAATAATATGAACATTTTGTATAAAGCTGTTTATAAGCCTGATGATTGTTTAATTAATTTAATTTAATTAATTTACATTAGATTTATTAGTACTACAGACTCTTTACACTGTCTACAACCTTTAAATGTGTTGCTGTTAGCTGAAATATTCCTCATGTTGTTGATTAATGATACATTATTTCACATTATGACATTTTGTTATGCACACATTATGTAATTATGATATAATTGTATTGCATTTATTGTGTTGTTTTATTTCCTAATGAGATTTAGTCCTGGCCAAGACGGCAGCATATACGTTTCACATAAAAGCACAAACAATAGACTTAAAACAAAACAGCAAATTGCATCAACCAATGAATTCGCAGATTTTTTCACTGACAGGACATTTAAAATTGACCATTCTTATAAAATGATCTAGTTTAAAATCCCTCTGTAGCTCTTAAGATGAGGATGCACAAGCACAATCTAACTTACAGTGTACCATAAGAAACCATTTGAGGGACATGTTACCCCACAGGTAATGTAATAATGACAGAGCTGGAGCTTGAAATATCCTGCTGTGCGTGACCACAGCAGGACTTCTGTCAGGGATTACTGGAGCACCTCACCTCACCTGGATCACACGTACTCTACACATCCCTCACTCTCTTATATTCTTATATAAGGACTCTGGACTCTTGTTTCCTAAAACAAATCTTGTATCTCATGAATATCATATAACTATAAGCACAACTCAATTTAATTTGTAGGCAAGGTTGCTTTAGGCCAATATTGATTGATATTAACAATGTTTATGTAATAAGTAGTCAAAATGCAAGAAAGATTTCCCTTTAAATCATCTGCAAATATAATAAAAGCTGTTAGTTAATAAATCTGACTTTTTACAGATTATAATTGACTATTTAAATCAATAAATCAGCCTGTAAGAAATCATAGATTAACTTCTGTTTTACATGCTTAAACACTTCTATATATTATTAATCATCAGGGCCAATTTTTTATTAAACCTGTTTGTTTATAAATCCGATATAATCAATCAATGTATTGAAATTATGTTATTTAAATAGAAATACAGAATGTTAAGTTTGTACAGTTTACATATCAATTCAATATTTTGTATTCTATTCATAAAAGTTGTCACATTACCTGTGAATAAGTACATTTTTAGTTTTTTAACACCTGGTAAAGGTTTAATTTCCCAGTGAGCCCCATGTAGTCCTGTGCACAGCTGACCCCTGGTGGCAACAAGTGACAGTACAACTAATCGTCTTTACAGCATCTGCAAAACCCAACCACTACAGCAACTTCCAAACTAAGACAACATTGAATCAGAATTTTATTTTTAGAAATGAACATTTTCTCAGTACGACTGTGTTACAGGTTGTACAGACGTGACAGGACAGACCGGTCCCACAGAGACGAGACAGGACCTGCGGAGGGAGGAACACACCGTCAGCTTTTAGGGAACTGGAAGTGAACTGTTTGCTATTTCAGTGGAAATGTGTTTGATATTTGTTTGAAGCTCATAATCCAAAAACATGAGCACAAATACACTTCCTGCGTAAGAGACAGCTTTCAGACTTATTGTGTTATTTAAGAAGAAAAATACCAAACAGTGTCTAGACATTTGTCCTGGTTGTAGGTTCACACAATTTAAACATTTATTAAAAAATATGATACTGTAACTTGGTTTCTTCACATTTTCTGACCCAATCTTTAGGTTGCAAAAACAGAAATAAGTGAGATGGAAACTTTCATTCATTCAATTTAAGATGGTAGATATTTGTTTTTTATATTCAAAGAGAAAGAGCCACCAAATGTATAATTTAGTCAGAAATACAGTGTATTAAATAGATATCAATAGATTACTGCTGAAAAGTAATAGAGTCTTACAAATCTCCCTTATCAAACAACATCCTGACCATAGCGTGGTCAAACTGTGTACCTGTGTAAGTGTGAGTTCAATTGAAATCTATTTAATCATTTACATAACTGTGGTGAAATGTCAATGTCATTATCTACTACAATGAACAGATAAAAAGCAAATATGGTGTTTTTTATTGAATGTAAATAAGAACAAAACATGTGTCAGCTGCTCACACACATACACATACAGACTCTCTCACACACACACACACACACACACACACACACACACACACACACACACACACACACATATGCAATGAGACAACAAAGGGTAGTTGACCCGGGTCATGACACTCTGCCCTCTCATCCCTTTATTTAGACTATATTTTTATGTATTTTTATTCTTTAGGAAGTCCTACCGGTGATTCCCAAAATGGTGCGAGGGGTGTGAATTTCTCAGCGTATGGTTTCCTCTCGGATAAAGGATGTTCCCAGCCAATCTTTCATGGATGGAGCAAACAGGAGTCATTGGAACAAGGAAGTGGAGACAGGTGGCTCTGTGGAAGATTCAAAGATCCACAGAAAGAAAAAAACACGAACAGACAATAGTCCACATTTATCTTATGAACCCCACCTCAGCTGAGCCTCAGAGTATTTTCACTGCCATTAAATTCATCCAGTTTCTATATAGGTCACCCAATCCCGAATCAAATAAATCACTGTTTTGTGTTAGTCTTACTTCACACCAGCATTTAGTTCAACCATCCATTTCTTTTAGCTAACTCAACTGTTTATCCACCATTTTAGCCTTTTTTACCATCCATATCTATCTATTTCACCCATTAGCTAACTAGTCTATTATCCATTAGTTGTAGCAAAGCAGTCCTTTAGCTAGCTATTTCAACAGTTTGTACCCATTAGGCTACATTTAGGTTTTAGCTAACTATTTCAACTCTTTATCGTTTTTATTTTTAGCTCTTTCACCATTCATTAACTATCTATCTCATTCCCATTAGCTAACGTTACTATTTCAACGATTTATCCATTGACTATTTCAACTGTTGATCCATTAGTTAACTATTTAAATCATCATTACGTTAATTTTAACTCAAACATTAATCCATTAGCTAACTGTTTCAACAGTCTAGCTATTCCAACAGTTAACTTACTATTTCAACTGTTTATATTAGCCTACTTTTGCTACTTCACCATTTGCCCATTAGCTTACTGTTTCAACAATGAATCCGTTAGCTAACTTTTTCAACTGTTTCACCATTTTCTATTACTTTAGCTATTTAGTTCACCGGTTCGTCCATTACTTTTAGCAATATTTTCCAACCATTTATCGATTAGCTAAATAGTCGTTTATCCATTAGTTGTAGAAAGTAATACTTTAGCTAGCTATTTTAACTGTTTATACCCTTTAAGGCTACATTTAGGTTTTAACAAACTATTGACAAAGAAATCTAATAATTTAGCTATTTAACCTCCATTAACTATAACAAACATCTACCCAACAGCTATGAATTGGAAGATTTATCCATTAGCTAACTGTTTCAACAGTCGCTTAAGCTAACTATTTCCAATGTTTCTATTAGTCTACGTATACATATTTCATCTTTTCCCCATAGCTAACTGTTTCAACACTTTATCCATTAGCGACTTTTGATTAACTTTTCAACTGTTTCATCATTTTCCATTACTTTAGCTAACTATTTTATCTGTTCATCCATTTTTTTTTATCACTTTTACTAGCTAACGTAGTAACGTGTCTCGTCTTTTTTTGCTCGCTTAATAACTAGTTTTGATGCACTCTCAGTTGTGTTCAGGTTTTAACAGCTGGCTCAATTACTGGTTATATTTTTGTATTTTGTCATTTATATATTTCTTTCAAATTAATTGAGCTATTCCTCAAAATGTCCTCGTACACACTGAAATGAGTTAACTGTAAGGATGTTTGTCTTTGCTTTTCATTCAATATTTTTTTTTAATGATTTCCTTTTCCTTGGTAATGGCTAAGTTAAGTTAGTCATTAATGATGTTTGTCACGATGTTCTTTGGTTGGCTACTAAACAGCATTGCTCACTTTCCTTGGCCTACATATTTACTCAGAAGGGAATGTGCAGAGCCAACAGGGAATCCTGTACAGAGAGGACACAGGACTTAAAGAGAGCAAATTGGGGCTGTACTCTGCCAACACCTTTCTGCCTTCCAAAGAAAAACACAGTGGAGAGGAAACTGACTGCTGATGTAGTCATCTTATACTCACTACCCGCCTGGACGTGAGCTAAAAATTGTCCTGAATGCCACTAGAGGATTCAAACAAAAGAACGGGGAGCGCTGAGCTGATCAGGAGAGGCCTGGAGTTGATTCAGCTCCCTGAGTCAATTTCTGACTGTGAAACAAATGTGCCAGCCAGCTTGAAAAATTTTCCCTGGCACCAGTATAGCCTCTCTTTGTCGTATTGTACTGTGTGGCAATTGTTAATCATTTCTGCATGTAATTTTACACTTTTATTCACCATGAAATCCTTTTTTTCCTTTATTAAAACATGAATTCAACTATGTATCACCTGTACATTTCCTGTTAAATAGCTTCAAAGTTAGGATTAAATGTTTGAAGCTATATCACATGTGTGAAATGTTAAAATGAACACATTGTTATGGCTTCAACATAACATTAAAGAAAGAAATCTTGATGACTAAGACATACTTTTACACAACTTTCCTTGTGGGAAATATACTGACTGTGTGTTGGTAAAAATCAAAATTATATTGTCTCATTAAAAACAACTACAGTAATGTAAAGATGTCGTATGCTGTACACATTTGTGATATTGGGCAATATAATTAAATCTGACTTGACTTGCAGCTCAGTGTAAAGCTTTATATGAAGCAGAATTTAACCAAAAGTCAAAGATTTTGATGTGTTATGTTCAGATACATCAACTGAACTCAGATACAAGTTTTATTGCTCATTTTATGATGATTTTGGGGCCACATTCCTAAATAATTATTTGTGAAAATCTGAATTGTATTTTAGAAAGGGAACCTTTTCTTGACAGATTTTTTGTAAACTTAAAATCTTGAATAAAAACACAATCAGAAATAATAAAACACTGATGCAAAGCTGTTAAATCGTGTTGCACCTTATGTTACCGAACCATTGCAGCAGTGCAACTAAAATACTTCCAAAACCATTTGTGAATAATCCCTGTGAATTTTGACACAGCAGCTGACATCTTGGCACAAAAAGTGGGGGTACCTGTTCACTCTATTAACTCACGAGATAACTATTTATAACTGAATGTGTGACAAAAGCGGTGCTGGGAATCAGAAGAAAAATAAACTATTGAGTCACAGCGTGGAGAGTGGAGATTGACTGGATCCACTATATATAGTGGGAACACAACTGGACGGTGGTGTGACTAGAGACCATAAAAGCGGTCAGGCCAGAGAGGGACAGCATATGCCTGGGATTATGAGCAACCAGCCCTGCTTTAGACAACAGACACACCCTCTCCTGCAGCTGTCTCACATGCTGTATTTGCAATCTACTATCAATGACTTAATCAGTTTGGGCCCTCGCAAGCCTCTCTGTCGCTGAAACTGGACAAAGGAATCTTCACCTCGGCCAGTTTGCAGAGAGCTTACTGGCTGTCATTTATGATAAATACAAACTCAGATGCAGATTTTGTGGTTGTTTGTTATTTATTATGTTGTTATTTTGGGTTATGGCTGCAACTAGATTAACCTTTTTTTTTTTTTTTTTTTTTACAGTTGATTAATTAATCATTTAGTCTATAGAGTATTTTATATTAAAGTAAAAAATTGTGTTCCTAGTAACCAATGAGATGTCTTAAAGTTCCTTGTTTTGTCGAGCTAGCGGTCCACTTACACTGGTTTATTCAGCCATTATTAAATACTTAATTTTAGTCCAGCTCTTATGTGACCCTTTTTGAGAAGTTAAATGGTTCAAGCAGTCAAACGGATTTTTCACAGGTGACCCAAAATATGCAGTTATTTATGGCTTATAACAAAACTCACATTCAAAGTGAGCCTTATTAAAAAGTGGAATTAATGGGTTATCAAAGTTATTGTATTCAGCCTATTAATTGTAAAATCAAGTAATTGCTTCTGTACTATTCTTATTAGCCTGTTTTGCACAACCCCCACCTCTTCAGCATCCAAAAATAAAAAAATTGTTCTTTAAAAATGTCTTTTTATTTGCTCTTCTTGTTTCTAAAGATGTAAACCATTTAGGCATACTTGGTAACACCTGGACTCAGCTCATGAAGAAGAGGTGTATTAGCATTGTCTTTGCTCAGCATTCAGCCACAGCTAACATGGCTTTATAATGACTAACCCTCGAACTGAACTTCACTGTGTTTGCATCTCAGTTGGTCAAATGGAGTTGATATTGATGGTTTATGGGAGGCTGAATGAAATACATTGCAGCTGGCTTTGTGGGTGAATGAAGCTGCGTTTGTGAAAGGCAGCTACCTGAGATGAGATTAGGGCAGTGCCATGATTAAGTGCTGCTGCGTTAATGTAGCCGGCCGTCCTGCTGTAATCTCTGAGTGGCTGTCTGCAGACTGCTGGCAGCGAGGCCCCGGGACACAAACACACACACACACACCTGCACACACACACACACACACACACACACACACACACACACACACACACACACACGCACTGCGGCAGGGAAAACCACGAAAGCCCACATTTCCTGAGCTTTAAGCTGCTCTGACTTCTGACTTTCTTGCTTTTACCTGAAACATCTCGGTGCTGCTGCTTACGTAATTCAAGTGTAAATAATAACTAACACAGCAGAATTTTAATGAAGACATGCTGTTTATTGTACGTTTTACAATGTATATGAGTTCATAGGCACATTTTATATTATTCTGAAGTTATTTTTATTTTATTATTTTCTCTTTTTTTGTATATATGGTTGTATATTTATATGTATATTTGTGCTCAATCATATACAAAATGTGTTTTTAATTCTTATTTGTCACTCTAGTCTTCAGGGTAGCAGCACTGCATTTCACAAAATATTGTTTGTGTATGTGACAATTAAACCTTTTAAACCATGAATATGGGAATTAATTTAGTTTCAGCTTCTCTAGATTTAAAAGATACAATAAATTAAACTTAACAGAAAAAAACACACAATAATAATAATAAGTATTGCCCTCCCAAAACAGTCAAAGTCTCATATTAATATATACTTTATGTTGTTACCCAACACCTTCTTGTGTCTTTAAGATAAACAGAGAGCTCTTCCTCATCAATTAGCCCTGATCAATTTGTGTGAGGAGATAATATCATGGCTGACATGGGGGGTCTGCCTCTCCCTAAATCTGCACAGGTGACCCCCACCCACTCTGCTGATGCCTCGGGGATCGTGGCCTGAGCCTGTTGTTATGCACCCATTAGCCGTAACAACAGGGAGGATAAACCTGCCACTCAGCTGCAGACTGAATTTAAACACATTCACACCAATTACAGTGGATTGTTCTACACGGCCCGAAGGGAAATAAGTCAGTTTGTGTGCGAGGGAAGTTAGAAGACGTAGTAACACCTCACACATATCAGACAAACTTGTTTGGAGTAAAAACACTCAGAAATGTACGTTGAGGTCAAAAACATGTAGCTGTTTGAACCTGAAGAAGACTATTCTTTTTCTTGACATTAACAAGAGCTGACATCATTATTATTACGACCGTGGGAAGAACCAGAAATATTTACCTTGAGGTCCAACCACTACTTCTACATATGAGAATATTTCAAAACATTCAGCACGAACAAAGCACATTAATATATACACTTCTGGAGCATGTTTCCTCTGAAGTGCTAAAAATGGATCATGAGGTCAGGGTGATTGACCCCTTTAGAGAAGAACCTCTTCCTTTTAAAATAGGGAAAATCTCTATTTATAAAACGGGACTCTTTGTCAGCTAAAAATACCACAAATCATCCTCAAGGTTTGATGTAATCTCTTAAAGATTTTCAACCGATACATTTGACGTATATGATGAAGCAACAGACTGGCGTGATAAATATATCATAGCCTTTCAGAAATAAAACCTGATGTCATTGCTGTGTAATAACTGGAGGATGGTTATTGAATCATAGCTCAAGTTCAGCAGTTAAAATACACAAAATAAAGAGTCACCATTGTTTAACAGAGGTGTAGTGAATTTTAATGGCCCCTTCCATTAATCAGAAGAGACTAAATCATTCAGAGACAGGATGTCCGGAGCATAAACTGCACTCCCATGCTGCGAAAACAAGGCGCCATGTGTAACGCAGACACTGAGATTACCTCCACTCTATCCGGGCCAGGAAGCCGGGTCGCGTCCCTCCGCTGCCCTGCTTCCAGGTGAGCAACTGGTGCTGCTGGGAGCCCATTTATGCTCCGTGTGGAAGAGGGAAAAACCAACAGAGATAGTGGCGCGCAACACAGAGCCAACGCTGAATGAATGTTGTGATGAGCGGAAAAACTGAATTGTTCCCAAAGCTTTTTTTTAGTTTGTTATAAAGTAACGGACTAATCATAAGCTTTTGATTTAGAAATTGAAACATATAATAAATAAATGTGAAGGAATGCTTCTTTCAGTGTCTTCTGAAATTCAAGAGAATGTGAAATAATAAATACAAGAGAGGATGAGTCTATTTGCAAAAATTTATTTTAAAAGTGCAAAAAGTATAAAAAACACCTTCAGTATATACATAACCTTTAAAATAGCGGCTGTTCAATATTTATTATCACAAAACAAATCCCTGCAAGAGAGGAAGAAAAAGTTAAAACCAGTGTTTGAAATATTCTATGGCTTTTTCTTACAGTACAACAGTCTTCTCCACAGCGGCATTTTTAAAATCTCATAGGCTAGCAATGACAAATAAAATGAAATCCAAAAAAACATTTTTGTTCAAATTTAGCTACAGAGATTTGAGGTCAGATCATGTGTCCTTGCAGCAGGGTAACAGGCCGGGCAGGAGGTTAAGTGTTGTTGTAGCTACAGTAATACACAGCTGTGCTGGCGTCTGACAGCACCGATGATATCAGGCTTTCAGATCCTTGCATGCCAGCCTCGTGCGACCCGTACGGCAGGCCTGTCATGTCCGCACGCGCCGAAGAGGAGCTCAAATACTGCTCGAACTCGCTGCGGTCCACCTCGGCCAGCAGCTCAGAGTGGTGCATCTGCTCCACGCCGTCTGCTGAGTGACTTTGGGAGTCAGGAGGTGGGGAGAGCTGTCCCGCTCCACCGGGATGCCGTTTGGGGTGGCTGGGACTGCAGTGCTGAGTGTAATACATGGCCAGAGGGTTGGGGCATCCCATGTAGGAAGGGGGAAGGGTGGCAGGCTGAGGGGACTGCTCCGGAGCTGAGGCAGGGTGCCGGTGCAGGATGGGGTTGCCGTGGTGGTTGGAGTGGGGGTCCTGGGGATGGTACTCCGCCGCCTGGGAGTGGTAAGCGTATGCAGGCATCATGTGGCAGTCCTCTTGTGAATGTGGGGGGAAGAACATGAGGTCTGACTCCACAGCATCCAGAGGAGAGGTGTCAGGCGTAGGGAGGCTATAAGTTTCATAAGAGGGGCCCCCAAGAGACTGAGCGTCTCGGTAGTGGCTGAGCGGCTGCGGGGGAACCTGGAAGCCATGCTCGTGGTAGCCCAGGCCCAGAGTCTCCACACACACTCTGCCATCCCCGGGCTGGTGATCGGACACGGTGTGGAGCAGAAAGCCAGAGTCCAGCCTCTTAATCCTCTTCACCTGCTTCCGCCGCCGGGGCCGGTACTTGTAGTTGGGGTGATCCTGCATGTGCTGAACCCGCAGCCGCTCGGCCTCCTCCACAAAGGGCTGCTTTTCTGTGACAGGAAGGGCTTTCCATGATTTCCCTGCAGGTCAAGAGGAGAGTGCACATCAACGATATGTCAGCAGATACTGTATGCAGTCTGGTGATGCACACGAAAATAGCTTGTTGCCATTTGAGGGGGCAGGGACAGGTTTTTGAGGTTACATGTGCGGCTTAACTCAGACACAGTAACTTTTAATAACACGGTAACTTCACCTGCTGCCTCAACGATCCCTCCACTGATTGAGAAATAACCATTCACTGTTGTTTGAGCAACACGAAAATATAATTTGACTTAAAACAATAAACTAAATTAACAAGCACGTAAATATCAGAAACAAATAATAATAATATCTCTCTATAATAACCTGTACAGATCTGGCACACAGATTGATTAAATAAAGTATAAAATGACTTACCCAACATTTTGCTCAGCTCCGCGTTGTGCAGGTCCGGGTTTTGCTGCGCTAGTCTCTTGCGCTCATCCTTCGCCCAGACCATGAACGCGTTCATGGGCCGTCGGATCCGCGGTTCGGTCTTGCCGCGATTCTGGCTGCCGGAGCTGGAGGCGCACGGCTCGTTCTTCACTTTGGCGTCCCCGAGAGGACTGAGAGGGTCGGCCCACTGGCAGTGTCCCATTCCAGGCATCATGACTGACATCGCACACCTTGCCTGGGTCTGATCGTCGCTGGCGTAACCCGCATCGGGACTACTCATCTCTGTCCAGCTGAGGTTTTGGAGCAACAAGACTACAGCAGCACACTACGACTGAGAACCAACAGATAGATACGAAGAACTTAACACGGTTTCTGGCTTTAAAGCTGGAAAATAATTAGTCACATCCATAAGCCATTTGCTGAAGTCGCGAGGGCTGAAGTGTACCGAATACTCAGTGCTGGATGCGAAGGCTGGTGCGCTATAAACTCACAGGCAGCCAATCACCATGTGGTGGGAGTTGCCCACTACTACAAAGGTGTAAAAAAGTTGGAGTAGTCCGCCTCCTACCCTTGTTTGAAGCGCTGAGACCCTCTAAGGAGAGACGCGGTGAGATTTCTAATAGATGCAAACTATAAATAATAAAAAAAATATTCCCATGTGCACAAAATGTGTTTTATAGTGAGATAAAACACTAAGATACAAACCAGGCTTTAGTGTAAAGGTTTTAAAAAGTTGGCAATGTGTGACATTTTACCTACCTAACCTTTTAATCCACAATCACGTTTATTGAGTCCAGTTTTAATTCTCACCCTTGTATTAGACTGACACGGATGCGCAGAGATCAATACTCGATCGACAGTTTGTGTATTGGAGGGGGTTAAGTGCGTTAAAATCTTGACTATCCGGTTTACGCGTGGAGTTAATGGTCCCCTCATTCGCAACTTTTACGCACAATCGTCTCGATGGAGACTTTCTTTGATTGCAGCCTAATGAGAAGCGCTGGACAAAGGGCGTTTGAGGATTTAACTTTCCTAAAAGTGACATCAATAGATCTAAACAACAAAGCTTAAATAAACACCCATTACACGTGTGTTAAGTGATGAGGCCTCTGACACAAAAAAAACCTGTAAAATGTTGTGATACTGGTGCGCTTTTGTCTATGGCTGTGACGCTCAAATATCAAAACAGTCGAGGATACACTGTCGTTAACCGACTAGACGTCGGTCTGGGATGTTAATGAACCGAACAAACAGCTGGTTGATTAAGTTGTGGGCGTAAAACGCTCTAAATTACTTTTTTTGGTATCACATTTATGAAGAGAACAGTTATGTCTGGAAAAAAGCCCAAAGATCTTGTTTTTAATTTACATAATGGGACATAATGGTAATATTGCATAGTCTGTAAATATCTAAAAATAAAGCAGCATATTGAAAATAATCTAAAAGTAATTTTTTTTATTTTTTGTGGTCAGCTATTATATTTCTTTTATAACACTTTAGGTGCGTTTCACCTTTGATGTCTGAACTATAATGTCACAATTAAATTATTGTTTACCTCAGTGGATGCTCATTCACTTCATTGTATTATTAATAAGCTTTGTCTGAGTTTAAAAAGGGCAAAAAGGCTTATTCACTCTACAAAGAATACATTTTGCCCCTAAAATATCCCTCTCTGAGACTTGAGTTTGAGTGAGAGTTTGAGGTGAACCTTCACTGAGCAGCATTCATGGAATATGTGTTGAAGACATTAGCCAGTATTGTGAAATATAAACTCCATTAACTCTATGAAACACATGTGCAAGCTGCAGAAATGTGTGAGACTGTGTATCCTTGGTTTTGGAGCAGCTGTGCCAGACCAGGACGGTGACACGGTGGTGGAAAGGTTAAAGCAACCTGTTGTACCTCAAATGTCCAGACTTGGAGTGTTTATACAGCAGAGAATGAAGCCCCTGTTTGTGGTCAGAAACCCAAACATCACCCACAAGCTGATGCTGGTTCTTATCAGAGCCAGCAGCCCCTCAACCTGTCAGCTCTTCTCGGACTGTTCCCATCTCGTTGTGGTTTACGGTCCCTGTGACACGGCAAAAGGAGCTGACAGAAATATGAGCGATGCTTATGCAACCTTTTCGTGCCCCCGTGCAGACACCACCGGGGACACAGAGAGCACGCCGGGTGACCCTCTAGGGGTGGGTGGGAGGGTGTTTTGGATGGAGGGTCCGGCCAAGCATGGGACAGGATCTGGACTATAATACTGTCATCGTCTATTTTACTGCTTATGACCTGATAAAGCCAGTCCTGAGAGAGTGGAGAAAGAGAGACTCTGTGTTTGCATGTGTGTCTCTGTGAATGCGTGTGTTGACATGGGCGTGGGCATGAGCGTGCCCTGGCCACCTCTCTCTCTCTCTCTCTCTCGCTGTGTGGGAGTGAAAAATCCTGTCTTTTGGTAGGAGAAGTCATAAAGTCTGGAGTCGTAGCCACATTTCCTCTTCAAGGTGAGGTTCAGAGTCGACCCAAAGGAGTGGCGGCGGGGGGATGAGGGAAGGTGACACGCCTCATATCCCCCCCCCCGCCCTCCTCCTCCCTCCATTCCTCCCCCTGTCCCTCCACCAAGTACCCCACCCCGTGCCTGGGGAGTCTGGGGCTGGGTGGGGGCCAGGGCTCACGACGCCAGCCTCTGGACTCAGTGCTCAGGGAGAGGTCACTTGGCTTGCTTACACAATGGCATTATCTCAGTTCCAGCCTCGGCTACTGCAGCGGTGAGCACTTCCTGTCCCTCTGCAAGCACTTCCTGTCCTTGGCGTAGCAGCACAAACTGTCCGCCTTCCGAGTGAGTTCTGAAACACGGTTGAGCTGCTGGTCGCCAGTCTCACTGTATAAATGTCTGTGGGTGGCTGTCTTGGGAATTGCACAATGTGTTTGCTGGCTCCTTTGTGCCGCACTGCGAGGCAGTGGTGTTAGTTTAAATCACAGGGACGGAAGGTATATATATGTTAGCACTCTGCGCTGATCCCCTGAGCCGCTCGAGCTGCGAAGGCCTGAGCTGGACAAAGCCACAGAAGGGAAAAGTGCTCTGAGTTTGAACAATACTCTAATTAGCAGCAAATGTTTGGGGACTCTGTCCTATTCTTAATCTTACACTTCTTCAAGGATGTTTAGTTCATAGCGTAGTCAAATAACAGATAATTCATTTGCAGACTGTTGGTCGGAGAACAATTTCTGACCATTTTTCACAAACTTATGACATTTTACAGACAAAACATGAAGTTCTTCAGATGGTAAAAAGGCACAATATTTAAATTTCATTGATTGCCAGTACAATAAAACACAACATCATTATTTTTTTGTGCCATTTGCTTTGGCACTTTGGCATCAAGCTGCTAACATGTTAGCAAACAGTTGCTTATTTACACGGAGCAACATTAACATTTATCTGTCTTTGGTCTCCACCAACTGCTGAGGGAAATATCTGTCTCTGTATCTGCTAAACGCTCCACTATGTTCACCAGCTAGTCTTTAACTGTGTCTGTGTGGTGCTGAGCAGGTAGCCTACAGTGTGTCTGTCAATGTTTTTTCCTGAAATCCGTTGGCGTCGACTGGATACAACGTTGGTGAGAGCGGTAAATCAAAACAAAACAGTTGAGGTCCTAAAAAACTAAAACAATAAGCTTAAAGATGCTGAAGCGCTCCTAGAGCTGAGGGAAACTGCAGAGTTGGGGGTTAACTTTGATCCATTGTTCATGTAAAAATGTTGATTAGTGCAGCTTTAAGAGTAGTTTGTCAATTCAACAATGTTTTACATCCTTTAAAAAGGCTCTAATGATGAAAAATACTAAATTTGCCAACAAAAGAGGGTTGGTGTTAAAGGTTTACTCAAACAAATTATTCATAATTTGATCTACAGTTAAAACCATTGTTAGTTGCAGCCCCCCATCAAACCCAGGTTATAGTTCTTTTGTCATGTGTATGGAAGGAATATAAATTGGAAGCCATACAGTCAGTGTGTAGATCTTTGTCATTGTCAATGGTGAGATATAGTGATTGTTTAAATTATCTGATTAGACTATGACTTCCTCCAACACCTGCTGGAGAGCGGGAGGTGTTTCGGGATGGGGGAAGGGCCCTCGTCAGGAGAGAACGAGGAGGTTAAGGAGGGGAGCACATAACAGGTGTGCAGAAGAGAAAGGAGGAGAGAAAGTCTGGATTCTGTAAATAGAAATCACACCTTTTCCCGAAGCTGGGAAGTTTTAACAATCATAAAGTCACGTAGGAATTTAAAAGGAGTTTCAATTCTGCCGTCAAAGTGTGCAGGGGATCAGTAGTAGTTGGAATATGTCAAGGAAAAGTGTGACTTCCTTATGGCTTTTTGTTGGTGGTTGATCTGTAACCTGAGAATCATCCCATGATGATTGCAGATATGAGAGTTCATCCACAGGTTAAGGTGGTTAAATTATGCTCACAAAAAGGATATGAGAGTCTGAGTTTGCTAATGTTATTTCCCCGGGTCACTATTTGGTCACAGAAATTGGGGACTTGAAATTCTGATGAATGACACCAGAAACTGATCACGCGGCCTAAAGCATTGCCTCTCACTTACACGCACACATAGATGTCTTTAAGTGTTATTGGTGGTAGGCTACAGTCTTCCCCCCTCCCTCAGGGGATTGCTGGGAAAGTTCTCTTGCCCGAGAGCACACACCCGGACCCTGCAGAAAGGGTAGCACTGCTGGGATGTTGTCTCCCCCAGACGAGCGGGGACTCGGAGGAAGCCGTCTCCACTCTCGTCTCATTGTTCTGGAGGCGTTAATCTGTCGGGGATCTGCCGAGAATCAGGTGGGAATCTACTCGGCCCTGTCGTGTTTATTGGCCAGCTCGCTCCACGCCGAGCAAAAGAGGACATTTTGATATCTTCACCCCGTCTGCAGCACCATCCGGCCCCCTGCAAAATGAAGATGCTCTGATGATAAAACTATTTCTTGTTTGTCTCTGCTGCTCAGTTTGGAGATGAGCACATCCGCCTTATCTTCTCGTCTCGCCCTCATTCTCAGTCTGTTTGACTAAACTGAAGCCCCGGGTCCGAGACCAATCTTAAATATGCCTTTAGTCGTGCTAACATGAGGATGTTTGGAAACTTTTCACGACAAGTGTGTGGTGACCTCGGGGTTTGCAAGCTGCCAGGGGTCAGCCAACAATAAAACGGAAGCAACAAGTAAAATAATCAAAGTCTCTTTCCTGAGAACATCCATAGTGCTGTAGTTTCACTGGAGGAGGCAGCAATGTAAAATGATGATGTCAAGGATATCGTGTTATGCTTTCAATCAGTGGCATCATAAGTGGGAAGAGGCCAAATGTAGCATCTGGGAGAAAACAAAAATAAAAATAAAAATATTATTTGAGGTCGACCGCTCATAAGAACCAATTAGGAACCAATCAACTGGGGAAAGTTATTTTTTTGTCAACAAAAGTCTAATTGGAAAATATAGCAAGGCTAGCAGTTTCCACTTGTTTCCTGTCTTTATGCTAAGCTAAGCTAACTGTGTAAAGGCAGACATGAGAGTGGCATTGAACTTCACAAGAGGAAGTGTCGTTCCCAAAATGTCGAACAATGGCTTAAACCAAGCTAACGGATTAGCCTAATTACCGACATCAATTTGTGTATTATTTATGCACAAGTAGAGTGAGTCAAAGGTCAACCAGGAAGTCTGTAAACTGTTTACAGTGGACATTTTAGGGAATCATTTTACTATTCACTTTTATTTTGTCTTTTAAATAAACTCAGCTAACCTGGGATTTGTCTCAAACCTATATGATCCTCTTGCTGCTTGTGTTTCCTGTCCAATCAGACTTTGTTCTGTGTTTTCAGCAATTAATCCGTTGTGTATAGCCAATAGAAACAAAAGCCTTTAAAAATAAGACCCAAGTTGTCATAAAACATAACTATCCTTTAACTAGTGTATACTTACACTCAGCGACCCCCCCCTTGCTCTTAGGGTGACTTTCACTCATGCTCGCACTTCTTTCTCCCGACACCACAGGGAGAAGGTCGTATTAATAGGACGTCTTGATTGACTGATGAATCACCGTTGGTAAGTGGGGAAAGGGAAAACCCAGGTTTCCTCAGTGAAACGAGCGGGGAGTTCAGCCGCACGGGAGAGCAGACTCTTTCATCTCTTCACTTTTACTGGCCCGACCCAAATCCACATTGTCCTGACGAAGACTAATCGAGACCCCGTGTTTATCATTTTTATGACTTTATCCATTAAGACAGAGGTACGGTGGGCTTCCTGTTCTCCAGGTTCCTTGACGGGACCAGTCGCATTATTAGGGTCAACCTCTACTCCCATCTCGCCACGCCATTGTTCCTACTGGTGCTATGACCATTCCCAAACTGATAAGCCTTGTCTATTTTGGGTCTTTCTTTTCTTTTTGTCCTTGATACAAGTATGAGCCTGAAATAGCTTCTTTTTTTTTTGGTTCTTTTTTAAGGAAGAACAAAACATGCAGATAAATATTTGCAAATATAAGAAAACATGATAAAATGAACCTACAGCTATACAATAAACCATTTTATAAATGTTTTTTTTACCATCAAAGGGATGAAATACTCCTAAACAATAAGTTATGGGCCAACAATACTTTTGTCCAGCCGAGTAAGTAATCTCTCTCATTTTCAGCTCTCACACAATCCCTGCTCTTGCTTTGTATATCAAAACAAAGGAATTGCTTTATAAGTATTGGTGAGAAAACAAATGATAGATTACGTCCAAGCGTCATTATTGTTTTCCTGACAGCGACCAATCACATAAATACTCTCCGCAACTTGGCCTGGCTTTGACCCCTCCGCCCGACAAGTCCCTCAATTCATCTCATCTGTTTTGCAGCAACATGATGTTGCACGCTGAAGAGATTTGCACCATCACCGGAATAGTATCTATACTTTAAAAATCAGTGTTTGATGCCTTCGTGATGAAATGAGTTAATTACTGATCCAACTCTCCAGACTAGTGAAGAGACAGTGAAGCCTTTGTATATGACAATCAGGGTGTGAATTGATTCCTCAGTGGCTCAAACACTCTGAATCCTTTCATGTGTGGCCTTTGCCTTGGTGAGGCGCTAAAGCGTAGAACAAAAACGCAGATACCCCCGAGGGTGCTAACAGGACGCCATGGCGGCCGAAGGGTGACCAATGTCGATCAATAACGGCGTGTGTGATCAGTGGCATCGCACCTTGCAAGAATCTGGATCAATAGAGGTGAGCACGGGAGCTGCAGAGACAGCAGATAAGAGGAAAGATCACGACTCAAAGCTGTGGTGGAAACAAAATCATAAGGCTCGGTTTAAATTGGACTTTTTAATGATATTTTTCTCATACAGCAATAATGCAATGTCATTTCTGGAGATTACAGAACAAATACTCCAAAAGTCATAGCTGGAACTTCCTCATAGACGCAACAACTTCTCCTTTAGTGGACTGCGGTTAAAGGCTCCTTAAAACTGTTGTCCCACATGAATACTGATCTTTTACACTACCTATTTATGATGCAACACTTTCGTATTATCATGGTGTCATTGCAAAGTTACCTCCACGCGAGTCTTCATTCAACTCAGCAACATTAGTGAGTGCTCTGCAGACCCTCATGTCCTTTATTGTGCTAAAGTGAGAGAAATGGCTGAGGAATGTGTTGTTTTCACACAGCTGTGGTTTTATGGAGGAAATGCATGTGTGTGTGTGTGTGTGTGTGTGTGTGTGTGTGTGTGTGTGTGTGTGTGTGAGGGCTTCCTCCCTACGTTGTTCCCTTTACACTAACGCTGTATAGAAACAAGCAGCATTGATAGTGAGAGCCGACCCACCTTTAATCAGATTCACACATATTTTCTGTCCAATGGTTTCTTTCTCTCGCTCAAGGCGCTTGTCAAATTAATGTCCCGTGAAACTAAGTAAATCGCGAGGCAGATGGATTGGTGTCAAGTTGACGAGACTATGGGGTGAAATTAAAAACCAACCTAAGGTGTGAACATTTTACTTTCACCTTTTTTTTTAATTTCCTATTTGAGAGCAGAGTGAGAGCTGACATTAGCATGTTCCAAAAACACATCATGAAGATGGAACATGGCTGCTATAACCACAATGAGTCACAGTGAAATGTACGCCATGGGAGCATTTTATCAATACATTATCTCACATATCTGGCCTATCTTACACTTCAAGGAGTTCCTGTGTTTGACTAGACCTCTCAGTGTCTGAGTTCACCTGATGGAGATTATCTCCTCAGTTCATTTACACACAATGGTCTGGATCATCAATATCTACTCACTCCCTACAGTTGCAGGCTGCTGCACCAAAGCCCACCATGCAGCCTCGGTTTAAAGGATTATTACTACATATGTTGTTTAGTACATATTCATTTTCCTGCCAAGATGAGAAGATTTAAAACACTCAAATATTAAAGCTACTGTTAGCAGTTGGTGAGCTTAACTTAGCTTTAGCTAACTAGCGCTAGCCTGTTTAAAGGTAACAACTATTCCCTGATTAACACGTTACATATACAGTATGTGTAGTATAAATTGTTGTTTTACAGTGTGTTATGTACAACCTGTGTCTTTTACAAGTGTAAACAGACGATAGTTTGCTAACACATGCCATAGCAACCTGATAATATGTTGATATTTCGTCTTGTCATTAACATTTCTGCTTTCAATTGATTAAACAAACCAGATGTAATGTTTGTAACGTTTCATTTATTGCTCAGCAAGAAAGCCAAATGATAATTTTCCCCAAAATGTCTAGCTATTCTGTTATTCCTTACAATCACATTTAGGCGATCACTGTCAGCTGATCAGCATCCCTCCTGTGATTATTCCTACATGATAACATGGGAAAAGCTCATATCAGGAAACTCAGGGGAAAGTCCCCCCTGATATCATCACGTTTCTGCATCCAGACAAAAGCCCACTAGTACCTATACTGACATGCTGCAGTGTGTGGAACAATGGAGACCCAAGAGGACGCTATTCGCAGCTGAAAAATGGCATCCAGATATTCTGATCAATGCCCGTAGTGCAGACTTTGAACTTTGCTGTAATTGTTGCATTCTGTGCAGCGACAGGTTCGGCTTTTTTGGCTCGAAACCATCCAAAACATGTGTTATCGCTGCAGGCTGTGGCGCATGGGGCCTTATCAGATGGCCTTGTGGCCTTACAATAACACGGGCTCTATCGGGCCTTAGCAGACTCGTATCTGGCAGCGGTGTCATAGAACAACAATAAATACAACCTGCAAGCGATGCACAAAATGTTACTCAAGATGCTCATGAGAATATTATACATCTGATTTGACAAATACACCAAACTGAGGAAGATTTGAGGCAAAAGAGTTAGTATGATTTTACTATGTAATGAAAAAAAAAACAAGAAATATTCTTTAAGGGTATTCATGAAAAGAAATCCAGATAACATCAACTCAAGCATGATGCTGCACATTTTAACCACAAACCAGATTTCACAGCCTCGGCCTCATGCCGTCACCTCTTGCTGTATTATAAGGCACAGATTTACAGAGTAAATCAAAGCAGACTATTTCCTCAGCTCAGAGGAAAACCCCTCGGAGGAGAATGAGTTGATAAAGTCCCAATGTGCCCACGGCTTCCTCTCAGATAAATAAATACATAAATAAAAACACGCCTGGCCACTTCACATGTATTGTTCCTCTGTAGGCTGTGAAGTAGAGGCTATATTGTTTATAATAAATAAGTTAATTAGCAGATTTGGCCCAGGTGGACGACATGGCCTCTGTGATATCCACTCACCCCCCTGCAGGCACCTCGACCCCAGCGGGGCCCACAATACTTCCATTTAAGGCAGTGATGGCCAAGGAAAAGGGGGGACTACGGAGGTTACTGTTGGTTTGACTGGGCTGAGACTGTGTCATGTTTTCTGGAGTGATAAGAGCCGGAGCAGGAAGCTGTGAGAGGGCAGGAAGGAAGAGCGCTTAGGTCTGGAAGGAGAGAGGGGAGCTGTGGAGACGGAGGACGAGGGTAAAAAGAGAGTGGAGCAGCAAAAACAAGACATTTTCAAAAAAAAAATCTAAAAATGATCCAAGGAAATGCAATAAATCTGAAATGCATGCAACCGTATGTGGTGGTTGAAGAAAATGCTGTAATGTGTTTCATGCATGAATGCAAGAGGGAGGGAGGGAGGGAGGGAGGGAGGGCTGAGCTCTGCTGGGAAACGCAGAGGGAACCTGGGGTCCAGGGGGAAGTGAGTGGATGACTAAATCTGGTCTGAAAGGCCACACTAACATACACCTGCTTCCCGCAATCAAACAGGCTACACAATGATGACGATATCAAGCATCAGGCTTTTGTCTGTTAGCACCAAACTGAGTGGTACAGCAAGAAGAAACACGGCATTCCCTAAAACCTGCACCAAACAGTTATGGTTAAAAATGAAAGGGTCTTTAATTAAAAGCAAGCGGAGCTCAAATGGTTTCTGACTTTGATTTGTGCAAGAAGAGCAGATTTTTTATATTGTGTCTATTTATTTTTGGTTTCAGTTTCATTGATGTTTGTGTGTTTGTGTGAATATGCAAATACTACAAAATAAAATAAACCTAAAACTGTAGAGATCACACCAGTAGCAACGCAAAATCAGGATGGGGGGGGGGGGGGGGGCACAATGCCCCTTCCCCATTCCCTAACCCATCTTCGCACCTGGCCTTTCTTTTGATCTCATCTACACAACAATCGTTACAGAGAAGGACCTTAACTTCTAATGGATCAATCAACTGTCTGTCTTGAAACAGTTTGAATTCATCAAAGGTAAACACACGTTCAGAGTTTTCATTGAGCTCCAAGTGGACTTTCGCTCCCAGGTGAGAATATCAGCAGCTCAGTGCCACCCCACGCTCATCTTTTCCCCTTTTTAATCAATCTGTTCATCTAAAAGGATTTCTCTATTTTGAGATTTTAATCCAGTGTCTGAGTTAATCTCTGAAAACTCAGGGATTGGAGGAGGGGACGGACGGGGGCATCAAAGCCACTCAACTTCAGCCGCGCTCTCACAATTACACCCACAAGGCATCAAGGCAACCAATACATCACGCTCCCATAATGCCTCTCGGAAAAATTAATTTTTTTTTCCAGGCTCGGGACTCGGTCATGTAGGTCAGAGAGTCGACACTGGTTTGGTCCATTTACAGGCATTTTTCAGTCAGATTAAATCACGGGAGGAAACAAGTCAGCGGTGGTCAAGCCTCAGTCAGGTTGTGTTTAGAAACATCAGATCAGCTGGTTTGGGAGGTTTGACCGTAAGTCTAAAATGTAAATGTGTATTCTTCATACTGCATGTGAAGTTTTAAGGGAAATGCCACCTCTTTATGTTCTGCTTTACTGTGTTTTACAGATGGATTATGAATCAGTACAACAGAGGGAGCCCTCCGCTGGACCTCAAAGGCATTACACACAAACCCGAAAGCACTTTTACTCATTCTCACGGCTCATATTTACACACTATGCAGTATTTAGACTGAATAAATCTACACACACATGTTGCTTTGTCTCAGTATCACTCATTTTAATTCGTGTTGTGGATTGTGGTTCTTGTTTCTTTTCCTTTTTTTAACAGCCCAACACATTCACTCATCCACTCGCTGCACGACTGACTTTACAGATTCCTCTCATCTGTTTGTTTCCTTCATTTTGAATATTTTTCGTTTGTTTAAGAACAGGAACCTTTTTCATTTTTGCTCACAGAAAAGTAGTTAGTAACAAGATTAAAGCTGCACTTTGCTGCTTAGAGTACATGTACACACATACAAATACACACTCATCCAAATACATACTGGGTAAACATACAAACACATTTGTTCATTAGATAAAAAGGATTTACAGCTCACAAAGTTAACAATTTTCCTACCACTTAAGGACTTTCATATTTCATAGTTGCCCTTTTTCTTTTCCTGAATAATGTAAATAACTTCCAACTCTTTGATTGAGATAACAGCTGAGGGCTTTTCCAGCTTTTCTGCTGCTTTCAAACCTGTAAGATCTCTTTTTCGAGACCATGTTTATGATATATATATATATATATATATATAAATATATATAAAGGTTTACAGGAAACAAGAAACTTTGTATCAGATAAAATTGTGCTTTGCCTTTTCCCATAGACACTTATTGTCATTACCAAACTATGTGAGGAAATCAGACAACTTCATCGGATGAAGTTGACGAGAATTTGAATTCACTGTGTGATTATATTTACAATTTCTCTTTTCTCAACTCATTTGACTGTTTTTAACCTGTTTCAACACCCTCACATGCGTTGAAGTGAGTCTTCTTCACAGATTTAACACATCTCATCGGCTGTGTTTGAAATGAACCCACGACAGAGTCAGAGAGTCTGGCCTCTACTTGCCCTCCGAGGATTTTATTAGAGGTCTATTACTGTAAAGTTGTTATCAGCTATTGAGGAGGGGAGGGGGGTCTCCCTGGCTGCCACTAAGCAGTAAATAAATATGAGCCTATTGTATTCTTGTAGCCTCACTGTCCTTGCTCTTCCATGCTGAGTAAACGCTCACATACAATGGGAGGCCGGACTGCCTTGTCATTCCTGATCCCCCTAGATTGCTCTTCCAGGTCCTCTGCCTGGGAAAGTGGCAGCAGAGGAAGGAGGAAGCAATGAACACAGAGGGGATCTGAGGGAATGTCTTACTGTGTGGCATCCAAAACTATCATCGTATTCTTGTTGATAGCAGAGGAGGAAAGTAACGGAGTACATTTACTCGAGTTCAGTTTTGACGTACTTGTACTTGACTTTATTTCAATCTGCTGATACTTTTACTACATTTCTGCACATAGCAAAGTTCAATGTCTTTAATTGAGTCTAAGTCTCCTTTTTCTTAATCAAGAGAGAAAAATGTACCATTGCGGCAACATAATATCCAGCCGTTCTAATATAAGTTTTTATACATTTTCTTTGATCATTTTAAAGCATTCTGTCTCTTTAAAATTCTCATAAATTAAAAATAAAAGTAAATTCTATAGGAAGTCGTATGAAATAATCTGACTTGTCTAGATTATATACCCTTTATTCAAAAGTGTTTTAGGACTCAAATAAGTGACAACTATGATTATTTGTTTTTAAGTGACACAATATGATCACATATGATCATCAATTAGGTCGCCACTTTCACTTCAGCCTGCAACGTATCCTCATACAATGGATTACAATATCCTGCATTACCGAGTGCAGAAACCTAGTTTAGGCATCAAAACAACTTGGTTAAGTTTAGAAAAGGATCATGGTTTGGGTTAAAATATGTATGTTTGCTACATGACTATTGTAGCGAGTTAAATACATAAATTACGTAAAATAAGTAAGGTAAAATAAGGATTTTGGTTGGACATGTACAGCTGTTTCCTGGGTGAAAGTCCTGTGTTTGTTTGCTCACGATCGGGATGTATACGAATTGAGGTGCATTACTTTTTGTAGGTATAAGTACAAACTGTGATTGAGAACAGCTTGGTCTTTAGCAAAGGTTACACAGTCTTGTTTGAATGGAGGACTCTTGCTTGTAATGGATTATTTTTACTGTGTGGTATTTCTCCGCCACTAATTGATGGTTTATGTGCAGCGGTCTGTCATTTGCTGAGACTCAACTGGAAAGATAAAAGAAAGAAATTGAAAGTTGTGGAGGTTTCTGACCACCTCGGGCAGCCTGGTGGAGCTTCCTCTCCAGTTTCTCCACAGGAAGAGTGCTGACAGGGCTGCATGGGCTCACAGAGTTCCTTGCATGAAAGCAGAAGCGAGGCCTTGAGTGAGGAGGGGGTGCACAGCGTCGCCCCCATGGGACAGCATTATTCAGGCCTGCCGCTGCGCCGCGAGCCCCGGCATGAGGCTGCCAATACCAAGGCACAGGCGGGCGCTGCCGTCCTGTAATCACCGATGACATACATGAAGTAGTTTTCCAGATCGGTTTTCCTGTCCTTCCAGCTGCGAGTGGGGCAAACAGCACAGGAAGAATAACACAAGTTGCAGCCGGGCTCAGGGAATGTGGCCTTAACAAACACAGCACAAGTATAAAAAGTTAAAAGGCACATTGCTCTCCTCCTGAGAGCCTCTGAGAGAGGGAAGTGAGGCTACGTCCTGAGAGAAGGTCCAACCTTCCTCAACACCCACACAGACTCAACAATAACCTGCCAATCAAACCAAACACTGTTTACTCTGCGTTACCTGCCAAAGCCTAGAGCCTCAAATCAAGACCACTTTTCTGACATGTTATCTTGTATGTATTTGGACTCAGATTTATCTCAATCTCTGCCGCTTCTGGGTGTTGAATCAGCTTTTTCCTGCTGATCTTGATATCGGCAAAGAGATCTCATGAGTAAGGAGCCTGTGTAAACGTTGCAATGGGTCTTTGTGGTAATTGGTTTGAATCAGAATCAAAATATGGTTCATCGTCAGGTTTCACATAGCCTACATGTGAATTTGCTTTGGTGTTTAATTGGTAGACAACAATGAACGTAATAAGAGAAAATAAAACCAAAAGATAGATGGTGTAAGGATGGAATTGCTCTCTTTTATGATGTAATTTTGACTCAATTTACTGTTATATGTTCTTTTCTGCTTTCCCATCATGCAAACCATCTCATGACCCCTCAGATGGATCTTGTGACCTTTTGGAGGGCGTCTGACCGTGAAGACAAGATGTTGAATTCAGGCTCTTTTTCTCCACTGTAACCTCCATATCAGAGCATTATAAGCAAAGGGATTTTACAGCAGCAGCTTAGCACACAATGCGTTGCTCTCTGGTGCTACCAGCTTGCTGCCGTGTGCACACAGTCCGCTACCTGCTGAGGGGACCTGGTGAGCTGTCAGTATTTTACTTGCTAAGTCAATCAGCAGAGGTGTTAAAGAAGCCACGTCAACACAAACTAACAGGTGCCCACTGACAAGGCCCCCCCCCCCCCGGACTGTAACTTCACCTCAGTGCCACTGGTGTTGTCATTGTATGGAAATGCTTTGTAGTTATAAAACATACACATGCTCACATTACATGTTAATTTGAAATAGCTGCATTATTAGTCATTGTGTCAGAATAATGAGCAGATTCTTATTTCACCGCTTCAGCACATTCAAACACACACATAGGTAAATGCAGAATTTTACTTAACTATGATATGAAATAAACGGAAACAGGGTTTTATGCAGCTCATGGGGCTCGACGTTAACTTAATAAGCTGCAGTCTACAAACCAATGGGGGACATCCACTTCTTATGAATCAAAGGTCACTTTATATATAAGAAGCTGCTTCTGTTCTTTCTATAGAGAGGTAAAGTCTTTCCCCTTCCTGTGTCCCCCATAGGACCTTGTTTCAGAAAGAACATGCTAGT
Source organism: Leptoclinus maculatus (assembly GCA_032191485.1). Classification (NCBI taxonomy): domain Eukaryota; kingdom Metazoa; phylum Chordata; class Actinopteri; order Perciformes; family Stichaeidae; genus Leptoclinus; species Leptoclinus maculatus. The sequence goes on from JAVDOI010000013.1 coordinate 4,913,449, forward strand.
GAGGTAACTTAGCTGTGTTCCACGCACAAATGTAACATTATCTTACCTGATACGTTGTATCGAGCGACTCTTTTTGTCAGCCGGGAAGCAAAATAACGAGCAAAAAACATTTCTGTGGGACAAGAGACACACAAAGACATCGTATCTTCAGAGAGAGGGTGTGCAAACTTTTGAATGACGTATTTTCACAGTCTTATATGTCAACAGTTTGCAACTCTCTTGAATTGCAAACATTGACAAACATCATATGTGTAATTCATGGCTCAATTCAAACAGGATTAAAAAAAACAGAACTGGTAAATCTGCCACTGTCATTAGGCTGAACTGGATATGAGCTGTGGACGAACAGAAAGCTTGACAGGCGAAGCAACAACTGTCAACTGACATGTCAGAAAATGTAACTGAGTGAGAAGGAAATGTAAAAGTTTCATTCCTGGTTACAGCTCCTGTTGTGTTATCCCAGTGAAAAAGGGGGTGATGGCCAAATAACTAGAGGCACAAAGAGACACTTATTTATCAAGATACAATCACGTCCTGAAATAGTGTCGATAGGTGCGTCTCACCTCTTTATCTGGAATGATCATTTAATCAGTATTCGAAAACAATGATGCTCACACTGGTACACGCACACACACACACACACACACACACACACTCATGCAGATAAACTCATTGACATACTCGCAGACTGAGTCATGAAGCACCAGAGGACGCTGAGGAAGAAGGTGTGACGTTATTTCCACATAAAATAATCTGGCAGGAATTACTCCGAAACAACACGACACATTTCATTCTGATGATTTGATGTTTAAACACCTCTTGTTGCTTCTTGTTGTTGTCAAAACCGATTTGAAAATTGGAAGAACAAGTACAGCATAAAGTCGACACATATAAATCCTCGTATATCTAAAGAGAAGTATACAAAAAAACATCCCAGACACAAACAGTTTGAGGATTGTGTTTGTGTTAATCATCCCCTGAGTGTTTGTTGACAGGCGTTAGCGTCTTTGCTCAGATGGTGAGTATTGTATCGGCCCAGCAGGTCACAGGGACACACCCAGCGGCTCTGTTCTCTCCAGTCTGTCCGACCCTGTTACAGTCATCATCTCTCTGTCTGTCACTTGGCTGACGTCATAAAAACCACAAAGAAGTTTCCCTCTCTGCACGCCATGAGTGAGACCTCGTCCTTCTCATTTGGGACTTTAAATATAACAGCAAATATAATTTATTTATTATTTATTAAAAGGGTTTGTTCACCCACTTGGACTTTAACGATTTCCATTTTCTTTACACTTTGACCTCACTGCTAATTAGCAGAAAATAAAATATACTTTGAACTTATTTGACAGCTATGGTTAGTTACATTTTATACAAAACATGTAACCATCTTGTAAAAGAAACAGTTTGAAACAGATGTCTGAATAAAACCAGAGGTCTCTCCGTGGACCTGAGCTACAGTCTGCACACGTCTGAAGTAACACACGATGCAAACCTGTCAGACACGCAGGTGAAAGGCTGCTGAAACTCCAAAGCAGTGGCCTGATGACGTTATAGTAATCTGATCGGCCCAATTAGTGCATGATTGGAGCCGACTGACATAATGAAGTGATCAGACACTTAAATTCAACCAGAGATTCCTGTTCTTCTGAGCTCTAGGGAACTTCTGCAGGTTTGTCTCATGGAATTACATTTTCCAGTTGTAAACTGGGGAGTATCTCACTTCCTGTTTGAGTTTCCTCAGACGTCCCTGCAGGATAATACTCGGATGAGCATTATCTGCAGACCGCAGCCTCGTATTTACCCAAAGGAAACTATTGATGACCTTCATGCAGGAGGTAAGACAAGAACAACCTAATAATGGCTCACAAAATCTCAAAAACGTTCTAATCTATTTTTAGGTTTAATATAAACTCCAGATATTTGGCCTGTCGATATTGGACAAACAGAGTTGGCATATTTACATATTTAATCTCTAACGAGGAAAGTATTTTATGGTTGAGGAATCTGAATTACAGCATGTTTGACATGTTGAGATTCCTCACATTCCTCACAGGTGATAACATCAAACATGCCTCTGTGAGCTTTCCAGCACATTTCTGATAGAATAAAAGTATTTATTTCCATTTATATTCCAGTTTCACCTCTTCCAGATTCACTTTTCAGTTGTTTTATATGATTTAATAAACCAGAAGCTTATAATAAAACACAGTCTTGTAAGTAGTTGACAAAGATATCTGATTTCTCCAGCTGCCTTTTCCATCGCTGTTTATTGTTGATGATATTTTCACCTGAAACACTGATACCATCCCGTTGTTTTTCCTTCAGGAAGTTCCTGCAACTGGTCATTAATTGTTGCTGAGGGGCCGACGTTTGAGAAAAACAACGAGTTGAACAAACAGCTTTGAGTTCAAGTGACTCAAAAGAGGGGAAACAAGGACCGATAGCACATAAAGCGGTAATACTTGTTTATTATCAAGTGTATTCCACATTATTACTTTGCATCAGAGCACATTTCTGCATTCCACATTGCAGCGTGTTTGGTAATATTGTCATGGGAATTGAACTGACGTCAGATTTCTTCCGCTCATTCAGGTGGCGTTGGATTGCAGCAGGTCTTCACTTTCCTAATCAGCTCTTCTGCTCTCTCCTCCGACGAAGGTCATCCTTCCCTCAGCCGTCCATTTCCTCCCAACAACTGCACATCGGATTTCCATCACTGACTCATTTCCAAACGCTGCTGCCGTCTGTCTTTTCGCTTGGTGGAGCACGTTTTAAGTTGTGATATCTTATTGACAAATAAGTAACTCAACCTGACTGACTCATCTCTGACACTCGGTGGAAGTGAGTTAGGCCCAAAAAAAATCCAGAAAGTGCACTGCTGTCTTCAAGTGGCTTCCTTCAAAGAGGTTAACAGCAGGAAAATAACTCTTTGCATGGTGGAGTTTTGATTTAGTTTACTTTCAGAGGCTTAAATGAACATAGTGATGGAAGTGTATACTGACAAAAACTGTCCATTAATGGCAAAGGTTATATTTCTGACAGTATTTTCCAAATATATCAGTTGAAATTAACTTTTGGACAATATTTAGATGTTTTCAATAAAAGTTAAGTCATTAATGAGGTACATCCAGAGTGATACTTGTAATATTTACTATGATTGTGAAAAAAAAGACAGATTTAAGCACAATAACAGATGTGGAAATGGACCACTTCACTCTGATCGCTGGATATGCTGCAATTTCTGCCTACAGACTGTGTAAGTTTTCTTGTTTTTGAAGTCAGCAATGATTTATAATTAAAGAGGTGTCACCACCCAAAAAAACCCGTTTCATATTGATGTTGTATGTAAGTTTGGGTTTCATTGCTCTTGTCCATAAAAAGAGATAAATTAAATAAAAATATCTTTTAATTCCCTTTAATGGAAACAGATCTATGCAAATTTCTAAATGTGCACTTTTGCTGTATATCTGATCCGAGAAAGATTAAATGTTTTTTTTTTACTTTTTACTGTGTGTGAGCATTAAAGGGTTTCATCGTTGCAGCACCTGACATCTTGGACGACTTGGATCTTACATCCGTCTGAGTTCGACCTCGTGGCTCTGACACAGAAGACACAGGGCAGGGAAGTAAACATTTTCCTAAATGAGTAAACATTTGGCAGCCAGAGTCGAACGAGTTTGGAGATATGTGGATTTTGGGGCATATTTTTAGAGCCTTTGTGAGATGTTTTAAAATGAAACAGGAAGTTGGGAAGTTTATGCCCCTGGCGCCCACCCTGCTTCCCTCTGTGAGCCAAGAAAGACATGAGGATGGAGATAAAACTGTGTGTCAACAGTTTGGCTTCTGCCAAAGGGTGGGTAGTATAGCTACGACATTGTTCAATGTAACAGATATTTAAAGTTGTTCGCGGCCCTCTTAAAGGGGAACTCCACACGTTTCACACATCAAGATCAGATGAGGAGTCAAAACATTCCCACTCCAATGCGTCACATAACACAGCTTTGTCAGTGGGAATATAAGCTTCAAACTATGACGCTCTGCGTAACCCTCTCGCGTCGGTTTTGTGTGGTGGCACGTTACATGCATAGTGTCTTCTGTCTTCACAGGAAGTAAGGTTTAGGCAAAAGAGCATGCTCGAAGGAATGACAAAACGAGTCACATGACTAACGACTGACGTGATAGAAATGTCAGTTTATTTTTTGTTTTCATGGGACACAAACGGCCTCCTGGACCAAAGTCCTGTGTTTGTCTGAACTATCTACCTTACAACCATAAAGTACACAGAAGAAAATAAATAAATGGCAAGATAAATGATGTTGTCATGATGAGTTATCTCAGAGTACAAACTTTTACTTATCAGAAAGTTGACATATGCATGGAGGGTCTAACAAAACAAAAAGTTGCATTATGGGAAGTGTATTATCCAGTGTCTTTGCAGCGTTGACCCATTCAAGCGACCAAAAGTCATTATACTTTGTCTCAACTTCATGAAAAGTGAAATAAACAATCAATGCAGTGGCCTTTTAACACCATAATGAAAAAGAATAGTTTTATTTTTAAGTGTTTGTGTCAGTTGATCTTACCTTTTTCTTGTATTTAGAAATATGAATAAAAACATGAACATTGTAAGTTGAATTGGTTATTTATTTATTTATTTATTATAATTACATTGGAAGACATCACAGTAATCATTTAACTTGTCAAAAACAAACACAATAAACACCTCCAGCAGTCATTATCAAATGACACACTGAGATAATATAAATAAATACACCATGTTTAGTATTCTCATGAGACAGAGCGCCCCTCTCTGTGGCTGCTCTGGTAGCTGCTGGGGTCCACTGACTCGGGCCTGTGAGGGCTCGGGCCCAGGTACTGTTCGAACTCGCTGCGGTCCAGATCGTACAGCATGTCCAGCTGAACCTGTTCCAGGAAAAACTCAAAGGAGGGCCCGGCAGGGCCCAGCAGGCCCCCGTAAACCCTGCTGGACTCCCCCTGATCCACATGGGGACCTGCAGCGTTGGAGAAGCCGTGCTGCATGTGTACGCGCTGACTGCCATAATACACCTGGTGCTCTGCAGGGTACGCAGGAGGGTTTGGGTACACCACAGGCTTATTTGATGAGACGTCCACTGCTGCTGCGGGAGTGTGTGGGTAGCTGCTGCGCAAAGGGGTGAAGTTAGCCGGGGAGTTTGTGAAAGCAGTGCTGCTTGGGTAGGATTGCTGCTGGTTCTGGAGCAGGTAGGTGAGGTTATAAGGCACGGGGAAGCCAGAGCTGCAGAGCGAGGGGTGAGAAACCTCTGCAGCCTGGTGTTGTTTGGAGCTCTTCTTCAGCTGCCTCCTCCTGCGGGGCCGGTACTTGTAGTTGGGGTAGTCGACGGTGTGCTGGACTCTCAGACGCTCTGCTTCCTGCATGTATGGACGCTTCTCAACCAGGGACATGGCCTTCCAAGTTTTTCCTGCAGGAACACATAGGGTTAATAATCTGCATATTGGTTTATCAAAACTGACTTAAATGTGAAATGTGAATCAACATTTTATGCTACTGAGCTCTTATTATAAGACCCATTTAAAGCAATATTTTCGTGGTTTTCCCCATATAAGAACTGCAAACATTAAACAATTCTAATATTTGTATGAAGGGACACTTTAATATTCCATAGGGTCACTTTAACTTTAGCAACCACTGGACTTATCAATCACATTTTCAAGCTGTTAATCAATTTCTTACCAAGTATTTTGCTCAGATCTGTGTTCTCCAGGTCTGGGTTAAGCTGCGCCAGCCGCCTGCGCTCCTCTTTGGTCCAGATGATGAAGGCGTTCAGGGGCCTCCTGACTCTCTGCTGCGTCAACGCAGTCTTGGCCTCGGGGCTGGCGCAGCTGGAGTCCGAGTTCACGGACAGCGGGCTGGAGGGCCCTGAACTCGGGGAGCGCCCCTCGGTCATCTGCTCCCCGTCCACGGAGCCCGAGTCTTCGCCCTCAAACATGGCGCTGTTTGCGCAAAGCTGGAAAGCAGCGGGGTCGTGGCCGAAATGCATGTTTACAGATGGTGATGGTGTTGTGGCTCTGCTGCAGGCCGCTGTCATCCTCCTGGTGGTGCACCGTGACGGATATATGTGGGAGCTCCACCAATGGGAGGCCTGGAGGAGTGGATTTAAGGTGTGAATTCCAGGTGATTTCTCGCGTCGGTGATAGGCCTATCTGACGCCCCAATCAAACATCCCACGAAACTTAAGAAGTAAAAGAGACGTTAGTCTGTAATAAAACTCAATGTGGCTTTCATATAACAAAAGATCAACGTTTAACGCTTGGATTAATCTAAAAGAGCCACAAAGCAATCAGTTATCCATCAAAGATAAAGTGTTGAACCCGATCACATCGTTTTCCCTCTTTATGAGACACATAAATAAAGCACGTCATAAAGTAAAATGATGAAAGTAGGACTGAGTTTTTTAAAGTTAAAAATAATGATGTTTATGCCTCTGTAAAAGACTGGCATTGGGTTTGTTTTATCCTTCTTTAATCAACAATAATCAATATGTTTGACTACTCCTATATCTGTGCATACATAGTAAAAGTCGCTGACATGAGGGTCTTGCGTTTTAATTCGAGAAAAATTGAAATGTTCCTTGATTCACTTATTATGATTAAAACTGTATTAGGGAAAATCAAATGACACCTTTGCCTATCGGAGATAGATGGAATCTAATCAATCGGCCCTGAGAGGCAGCAGGGTATTGAGGTGAACATCAAAGTGTCCAGGAGGACGGGCTGGTTACTAATTACATTGTGGCTCTCGGCTCTTATCGGCCATCCACTGTCTCTATCAAAGTACATTTTACAGGACCGAAACAAACATGATCAAGGAGTGTTTATTGCACGATTACCGCTGACAAATATTTGCTCGACACAAAAACTGATAGGTGTGTACAAAGGGGCGTGATGAGCTCGCATTTAGGACATCAACAAACCTAAATAGCTGCATTTACTCTCTGACATTTATTCATTTAAATAAAAAAAGATGGGTTAAACACACTGAAATAGACTGAGTGACTTCACCAGAGAAGCGAGACAAAGTGTATTGAAATCAGTCAAAAACTCCAGCAGAGATTCAGACTCACAGAAACTGCAACAGGATGGCTGCAGCTTGTACTCTTTCAGCCTTTCATTTATATACCTGCAGCAAGCAAATATATATGATATTTAAAAATAATACACCATGAAACAACTTTAAATTATCGTATGTATATTGTAAATAAACGCTGTTAATTACTCTTAAATACACACACTTGTTGTGGATTATTCATATCATAGGACTATTTTAGTTCATGTAGTGCAAAAATATCGGAATAAACTCATTTCCAAGCACTATAAGCAAAACTACTTATAATAATGGCTTCATTGTGGTGGCACAAAGCATAAGACATAAGGATAAAGTAGGCAATACTATGAAGTCACTATTATGTACAAATACAATGACGTTGTTACTGAAAAAAGCACTGAACAGAATATTGCAGAACCATTAGCCATTAAAACATACAACAATTAATAATGATAATTCTGTGTATGCCCCATTAATGTTCTCTCCGAAAAACTCCTAAGGCGTGTGATCCCACTTTAGTATATTAGGATGCCATTACAGGTGCTTTCTTCCTCTGTGTGGTTTCAATGAATATCTGTCTTTGAGACTGCTGACTAACATTACACAGACAATAGTCTCCATTATGGTGACAGCGGCGACGTTAAATCTGCAATACACGGTCCCACAGTAATACCTGCACCTGCTTTGTCCCGGCAGACGAGTCACTTATGCAGCCTCTTTAAATGGTAAATACAGTGTGTATTATGGTTTAGACCAGAGAGGTTAATACACAAGGAAAAACAGGACTGGTTTGGGTTTTTTTTGCTGGAGAAAACTTGCAGAAAACATCGTGAGTCTATACTTTAAAGGCTTCTATACTGTTAAATTATGCAAACTTTTATATTCTGGGAATTTTCCTCATTTTGAACCCTGCATGAGAAGTACATCAGGCCTAATGGAGCTTTATATCTTAATCAAAAGACCTGATCAATACTGTGATTCAATAACAGAAGTGATAAAGACAACTGTGCTCTTTGACAACTGGACTTACACCATTCTGTATCAGTCGAAACTGATAAAGTGGCACCTGGCTTTGAGAAGAAGATAACATTAAAAGAAATCAGAAAATCAATACAAACCTAAAAACAACGATTTTTTTAAAGGTATATTTAAACAGAATGATCCATTTGAATAAACCACGTGTGTGTATAGTTTGCTGGTATTTGGTGGAGGGAGAGGGGCGCTCGTTTTCTTCACAGCTTGTCAGAATTAGAGGTTGAATCCACATCCGCGGTGTTGAACGGGAGCACGCGCCAACGCGCTGTGAAAAGCACTAATGGATTTAATCAATTAGCTTGAACGACTCAGCGTGAATACAATAACGTTAGTTTCGGCTGAGCTTCTCTGTGGATTGAGTGTGGAATTAAAGCTTGAAGATGTCGTCAACTTATTTTGTACATTCATTCACCACCAGGACGTTTAAATAACATGATTTGTCTGTACAGTGAATTAAGGGTGATTGGATATTAGGCCACATTCAATAACAGAGTTTATTTTCTCGGCTGAGGAGTGAAAATATAAACCTTTTATTTTATTTTTTTAAACTTCATACATTGCGACGTCACGTTGGTGGGAGGGGCAAACATCAAACAGGAAGTTGACCCTGCAAAACATGAGGTGAGGAAAAGGACATTTCATAAGATCATACAATTAACAAATCAAATATAGTCCACAAAGCTTTGATGGAAACATGACCGTGATGTACTACGGCAACAAAATCAGTAAACGTGTGTTAATATGAAGTTTCTATTTTTGGAATTAGGTTGTTTAGGTGGTTGGGACAGTGTTAAAAGGCTTTGTTAATGAATACAAATATCAAACTTGTTGTAAAGAACCATTGTGCTCTGGTTTCCAAACGCTTCATGTGCGTGGATTCCTAATCAACCACAAACAAATTCAAAAACAGTCCCACTTATCCGTAATTCACTCTATTAAAAGAAGACAAAAACATGTCGCCCTTTATTCAGGCCCTGTTGATGAATCCTAATCTATCAGGTGACTGTTAGAGTATCATTGCATTGTCTCAGAGCCAAACAAGCAGAATGGCCACAATGCTTTCTGAATAGGGATTGTTCTCCGTGGCTTTCTGATCACAATGTGCCATTGTATTGGACAGAACTCATATATGGGACACTCCTCTCCGTCTTCACTTTGGATCCGTGATGGCCAAGCGGGCACAGGTAGAGCTGAAGACCGGCAGGAGTTTGTGACAGTTTAGCAGGATTTACAAAGCAGGGCCCTCGTGGATTCTCTGGATGACGCTCGGGGTTGGATATTAGCTGGATTTGGAGCACTTATTTATAGTCTGATATGATTTGTAGACGAAAAGGATGGTTTCCTGAACACATTGTCTCTGTGCGGACTATAGCTTTCTTTGTGAGTGAAGATGCCACAACAGCTGCTGAACTCTTGACTCCTCTCTTTTTATGGTTATTTGAGGATTTGCTGACCTGAAGACATCCATCCAAAGAACAAAACCACAGGAGCGTGAAGCAGGAGGCCTGTGTCTTGACCTCTGGTAATGAAGCACTGTATTCCTAACTGTCCTCAGTGCCATCCCACCGACTTTCCTTACAGTGGCTCATTCATAAAGCGCTGCATTGTTTCACAGCTGGAAGGTGTGAAAGGGGATATAATGACCGTGATCTTCGCGGCGAGGGACTGTATTGCATTGTGTTGTATTGTGTGGGCACAGCAGGCCAGCATCAAGATACACTCTGTCAAGACTCACACATCATTCTATGCAGTGGTGTGTCCTCCCCCCCCCCCCCCACCTCCACGTCTTAATCACGTGATTCAACAGTAGACTAAGGGCTGGGGTCCTGAGTGCTAACCTCCACACTCCCCGTGTAAACAGCGCCCTGCCCGGGCCGGCCCTACGTCAGGCCAGCTGAGAGGATTACATGCCCCCCTGGTGTAGACAGGCTTAATGTAGCCTCATTAGCAGAACACAATGATGCCCCCACCTCTGAGCAGAGATAACAGGCCGGGCTCAGACAGACTTCAAACACACACTCAAACCTACAATGTGCAGGGTGCAAAGCCAAAAGAGCAAACCTGAGTACTGAGGATTTGCACATTTGCACTAGTTTTATCCAGCTCACATCATTTTAAGGATTCAAACGATTAGTTTATCGACCACTGATCAATAGTTACTACTTCCGGTGTCTCACAATGTGAGGATTTACTGCTTTTTCTTTGTCTTAGATGTTTGTAAATTCATTTTATTTGTGTTTTGGACTGTGATTCGGATAAAACAATCAATTTTAAGATGTCACTTTTTAGTTTTTTTAAATGCAAAAGCTCATCGACAAACATGACTAGAAAGGATAATTATTAAATGAAGAACTGAGATAAATAAACAAACCATAATAAATATAAAAAAGAAAATGTTAAAGTTACTTAAAACACATTTCTAACGAGTCAAAGTCCTTTTAATTACTTTTTACTATATATTCTAAGATTTAACAGAGATGGCAAATTCATTGCTTTTGTATTTTCTGCATTTTTTTAGCAAACAATTAAATAATTAATCTTAAAAAACAATCAATAGACTAACTGATAATGAAAATAATCATTAGTTGCAGTTTGAAAACCTAATTAAATATTAGAATTATATTTAGTCGACTAATGTGCACTTACTGTTGATATACCAAGAAAACATCCATCGAGTCTTCAGTCTGGCTCTTCAATTGCAGTCTCACTGGTCTCTAATCGTATTGCATTCGTCTATCATGCAGACTGGCTAATGAGGCAAAGCTCCACTCATGCCGAAAAAAAGTGCTATTCTTTGTAAATTAGGAACTGTATTGTACTGATAAGAGTCTTATCTGAGGAATTGAATGAGTCTTCCAGTTCTTTTATCGTCCAGACAGCTGAGCTTTGGATGTTACTGGCTTCGTGCCACAGAAGGGCCGTTTATTACACATTATATTATATATTTACATCCATGTTTCTGGACACAAAGTCCCCCGACAGTATTTGTGTAAATCTGACATTGATGCAACACCACGCAGGCCAATGCGTCTCTTCCTCTGCAGACAGAAGAAACGACGGCTGCATTTAGCTGTAATTAGCCCTCATTATTAACTGGAACTAGACTGAGACCTGTGAGACACCGAGATATCTGTGTCTGTCTTAAACGGCTCATTCACGGCCGCAGATAACCAAAACAATCTGGTCTGCTCAGCTCAGCTCCTGCAGCAATGCTTGGATGTTTAATTAAATAGTGTGAACTGGTTAGACTCAGACATTAGATTATTTGGAGCAGAAACCAGAGCCCTTAAACAGACTAACAAATCTTTCTAGCCAAAGCGAATGGCTGTTTTCTGTGTAGTTGGGGGATAAAACACTTGATTGGATTTCTTTATTCTTTCAAGCAAACCCTCTGCAGCCACACATTTCACAGACTTGATGTTTGTGCTCGCTCTTTTTCTCTCTTTTTGCTCGTCTGAGACTTGATACAAATTCAAAAGGATCTGCTGCTTTGAAGATAAGCGCTGTAGTTCTGCCATAAACAATGATTGTGCTGTTTCTTTCCTGTGGCGTGATTTATTTAAAGTATTATGCTGTAAGGATTTGGGCTGGTTTTCCTGGCAGGGCCGGCTGTGTATGTATCCACTACTTGTGTAGTTTATTGGATACTTGAGATTCAGGAAAACACTCAGGGAAGCACAAGCAAAGTCATCAAAGTGTAACCTTTGTGTCTTATGGTAACACATTATGACACGTACAGATACGGTAAGAAACCCACCTAAAAGGCTTCATTTTTATTATTGTATTAAAACAATTAAATGAAGTATATTTAACTCTTAGTTTGGTGCATCATATTTTCTTGTCACTCTATTTGTATTCTTATAATAATAATTGAGACCTGCCTTCCAGTAACTAACATGGCAGAGGGGACTTTGTATAGAAACACAATGCTTGCGGTCTTACACACACACACACACACACACACACAAACATATGCTTCCTTTGATAAAGTGTTTTTAAACCCTTAAGACAATATCTGCGTAAAATACCAAGTTATTTATAGTGAGTGTGCCATTTTGACTTCAAAAAATAAACATTAGCGTAATGGAGAGTTCGAACACAAGAGAACAATTATACGGCCCAAACCTACGAGCGTATATATTCTGGTACAGGCAGAGTGTTTAGTGCCACAGAGTGTTGATTGCAATATCTCAAACATCTTAATGAGATTCTGCTTCACAATAACTTGGCTGTCATTTTTAAATCTCAGCAAAAAAAAGAAAGACTTGAAATAATGTACATTTTGGGAAAGTGGGGGATAAATATCAAGATTAAGTCGCAGTAACTTCCTTTAGATCTCAAAGCATAAACACTTTTTTTTCATGGCACTTTTATGTCCGAGGCATAACGGGGGCAAAGTTGTATGTATGTGTTTGCCTGTGATTGTACTCCAAGAGGATGGAGAGAGATCTTTTGAACGTCCACACCAGGATACAGCTGCATATGACTAATTTAAACCCCCCCCCTACTACAGCCTAGGCAACCCATTTCACAAGTAACACACATCGCCAGGCATCTGTTTCCTGTTTTCATTCTTTGAGTTATCTTATTTTCCTTATTTCCCCCTCACCTGTTAGTTCACGTTCCTTCCATCATGCCGCACGGGCCAGTTGTGCTTTGACACGAGGCCGTCAGAAGTACTCATACGTCATAAATATACCGTTTAAAAATATAGGACCAGAAATGTCTTCCTTCTAATGACTACACCAAAATATTTGAAAATGTAGTTTCTTTCTTAAACAGTTTTTAATACAAACAGAAAACATGTCCAATACTTTCATCATCCAAAAATCAGTATTTTTCAGATTTTTTTCCATGAGATACTGTACATAAAGATATATTTTACATCTCCTCACAACTATGATCTGTAATATTTCAGGAGTTTCTCATCAGTTGGTTTCAGGATCTTCTTCTCTGGCATGCTAACGACCCACCCTGGAGAGAGGCCAAAGAAGATCTGTCGAACATCCTTCCTCATGGAGAGCATGTGATACAGTTCATCCTTTGAAATGTCTGGCAAAATATATCCATACTTCTGTGCCAGGGCTAGCCGGGCCTGCTGGATTTTCTCCGGGTCTGCCAAGTAACCTCGGTTTTCAGCATCTGTGTAATACGGGACCATGTCCTCCCCGGGTAACATTCGCTTTGGGATGGGCTGCCCACGTAAGAAGAACGGGACGGGCTTGATGACAATCCCTGCGTAAAAGAGATTATTTATTATCTAAAATACACAAGATGAACATTATAACATCAGTGAGGGTGTAAGACTGATCCGTCATTAGTTACCAAGACTTATAGGATCATAGAAACTGGTAGTGATGACCCCTCCGTTCTTCTCAATAGCAGCTACGACTCCTTCAGAAGCTCTCTGAACCTCAATGTTGATTTTTGCGGCAAAAATGTCGGCACCCTGGAACAGAGAAAGCACATGAAAGGATCAACTTCTGGCAGAGCGGTGTGAAAAAAAACAAGAGGTCAAAAACCAACATCTTGATCTGTGATAGAATGACAATGTTGTTATGTGGTGCCACCTACTGGCACAAGATGACCATCAAATGGCTCAGTGAGCAATGGAAACAAAACCAGAGTGTCTCGACTGTAATGAAGTCGTTCTTTCTCCACATCTATAACTTGCTGTCAGCCTTAGGTATCTTCCTTGTAGTGTTATAGAAATGATTCAAGCTAGATCTTTACAGTACTAATGAACTCTGCTGATGTATAGAAAATGCTGTACGTTTGTACAAATAGTGAGGTTTTTGAGCTGAACAAACAAAAATCCATTTCTCAAGCTTCTATTAATTGAACATGAAGTAATGTATCTTCAGATTTTCTTCAAAAGACACAACTAGAGATCTTTTAACTCTTGTTTCATTGATGCTTTGGGTGGAAAAAGTCCATAATCAACAACATGCTTTAAGCATACCTCCTCAACGAGCTGGACTCCATAGTCCCTCTTCAGAGGCTGGACAGTCACTCCTCTGGCGTTGACCAGCTGGGTCAGGTCTATGGGCTGGGTCGGGTCGACTCGGCCCAGATCAATCAGGTACTGCAGTCGTTTCAATGACAGAGGCTGGTACTGTGGCCGCCGACTGAGGAGCACACAAACAGTGTTCAAAAGTATTAGTGATCACCACAATCTGGCGCTCAGTTTAGCAAAAATGCTTTCAAAGTACAATACAAAAATCATCTGTGCAAAAGCTACGCTGACTGAATTATTTACCAAGCAACAGCGAAAACAAAATAATCTTTTGGGAAGGAACAATAAGGTGTCTTTGGGTGAAAATGGCTTTCTTTCAACATACGTGCATCAATATGTGTAGGAGTTTTACCACCAGATATTGTGACAAATACCCAAATATAATACTGAAACTAACTGAGGTAGTAGTAGAAGTTTAATTTAAGAAATGCATCTAGTTGTGAGATGTTTGCACAAGTTTAACAGGGAATCATAAAGGCTATTTTGCTTGTAATATATGATCTATTAGTTTGTGTAACTTATAACAACAAAGACTGCATTTATTTTGCAAAACAATCACTGATTAGTTTAAAAGGTGGAGAACAGGATGACGAGCTTTTTTTTTTTTTTACCTGTGTCCTTCATTGTAGCCATATTTAGGGATTGCGAGATAAAACGGAGTCTGACCCCCTTCGAATCCCAGCCGAGGCCGGGTGCCTTTCTGTCGCTCTCCTTTGTGTCCTCGGCCGCTCCTGTTGCCACCATGCTGTCCTCTACCCCGCCGCGTCTCCTATAATCACAGAGACATTGAAGCTAATGTATCATCCCATCAAAACAACAGACAGAATGTTAGCATTTGTCTCCACTGGCTAGCATAACGTGCTAACTAGCTATGTCAGCTAGCTGCAAAAAGCTGTAATACAGATGCCACATTAAAACTCACCGGCTTTGTAGCTCCCGGTTCAGGCCGCAAGTTTGCTAAAGTTATTCGGGGCAGATTCTGCAAAACGCTCAATGCTTTTCCACCAGGTTTTTTGGGGAAAGACATGTTTCTGTTGCTCACATGTCAAAGACGACTAAACCAAGGACATGCAGGTCACGTGACCGAGGTGAGCGGAAGTACTTCTTCTTAGCTCGGGTTTCAAAATAAAAGCACGACCATCAAAATGTACTATAAACCATTGAGCTGTGACGCATTATCGGTGATTGCCATTACATATTAGTATCGCTAAGGTTAGCTAAGTAAATTAAATAACCGTTTTAACGTTTAGTCGGTAAATAGAACAACTAAAAAAAACATTTTAACATTTCAAATCTGTGTCAAGGGTCACGACACAATATGCTACAAGTTCAAACTACACATCTAATATCTATTTTGTAATGTAATACTTTTCTTGTTGCATAATCTCATTGTCTCTATTTCAGAGGTGTCGAAATGTACTTTGCCGTTGAGCCGCTATTCAAAGTAGCGGTTATTGACATTTCAACGAACCAATCAGTGCTTTGCATTTGTGGAAAACCTCCGGTGACAGCCAATCACGTAAAATGAGGGGGCGGGACTAAACGCAAAACCGTTTCAGTTCAGGTGGAGAATAGTGTTATCCCGGCGGTGTATTATTTTACAACTAAATCCAACTTCTACAAAGAAATTCACGACTGTCAGAGGGACATACGAGGCGGCGGTTCGTTGACCACCATCTTGGGTCGACATTCGTCTTTTTAACTGTCTGGTATTTGACAGCCAGAGTCGGGTTGACAGTTATTAGCTCACAGTAGCTAACTTGTCCCTACCCAGCTGCCTCAGCGCTGCATGTGCGGCAATAACATGTCAGTGCCTTTACCTGCCATTGTGCCTGCTGCCCGGAAAGCAACTGCGGCGGTGAGTTAACCAGACAACACTAGTTAACGGTCAGCTAGTTGTTCAAACAAAACCAACTGTAAACCCAATAACTACACAGCTAAATAATAAATACTACTGCCAAATTCTGACATGCAGAAGCCTAAAACTCACCTGTGTGTTTTATACAGGTGATATTTCTGCATGGCCTTGGCGATACTGGGTAAGTTACAGGCAGACAGCTTATTTTTATGCTTTGGTGCAACATAATTATCACCTGTCTCTCATATAGACAGTCTACTTTTATTTGACATGGTTTGATTTTTGTCCAATATGACAGGCATGGCTGGGCAGAAGGTTTCGCAGGCATCAGGTTGCCACATGTGAAATACATCTGTCCACACGCGTAAGTATTCACAGCAGCTATAACATTACTCAGGGTGTCTGGGAAAAGTCTGAAAGCACCTCATTTCAACATAGCATATCTTCCACTGTAATAAACATTAACGGTGTGAAATCTCTAAACTTGTTGATCGTCAGTCGCTGCAACATCTGTATGTTTTGTGCCACATTTTGATTTAACGTTTCTTCATTGACTACAGTCCCACCATGCCTGTTTCTTTGAACATGAGAATGTCCATGCCTTCTTGGTGAGTATCACAGTATTTGCACCTGTTTGAAGAGACTGCGGCCATCACAAATACAATGAGCCTCACATGTTTTCCCTCACGTACAGGTTTGATATCTACGGGTTGAGCCCAGATGCAAATGAAGATGAGGCTGGTATTAAAAGAGCGTCGGAGAACCGTACGTCCTTTTTTTAATTTAATCTTAACTCATGATAGAGATGTGCTGCTGTTTTTTTCTGAGTTGCATGACGAGCTTGTGAGTCAGATTTGATTGTAGGTGTTATTTAATTTCCTCACAGTTAAAGCCTTGATAGACCAAGAAGTGAAAAATGGAATACCTTCACACAGAATCCTCCTGGGGGGATTTTCACAGGTAAGTGTGCCTTGTATGCAAATGACTGGTTACATAACAGTGTTTTTACGGTGAGTCAGTGCTCATGTATTCAATGTATTTGAATAACCAAATCCAAAAGGTACACTTAGTAAGTGCACTTCTCAAGGCACTCACTTCTCAAAAAATATAAATGCATACATTTGAAAAACTTTTACCAAGGCATGCTTAGAATACATCTGAGGTCAAAAACGTGCTACTTTGGATTGAAGAAACTCAGAATGTGAAGGAACTACAGTGTAATGCTGATACATAGTTATGAGTCTGACTATCCATAAGCCTTCACTTGACAGTAAGCACAAAAATCAGTACGAGTTGTGTTGTAGGCAGCTGAAGAAAAGAGGAACACGTCTTCGTTTTATCTCCATCTAAGTCCACAAAGTGTCTGAAGTTGTTTAACGTAAAGCACATGAATCAAACACAATTTAATAAGTAGGATTACGGGATTTGGCGGAAGTTGCGTGTAAGATTCAGCTCTGCAGCAACACACAGTAGCAGCCATCTGCACGCGAGCGTTTAGTTAATAATAGACGAAGCTTAAATTAGTTCCAGAGAATAACAGTAGGGTCTGTTCTTGTTATGCAATAGAATCTGAAATTGCCTCCATTCTTTGCTGCCATGAAGCCAATTCTTTTATGCTCTTTGTCTCTGTTGATGACAGAGATGGCAGATACGCGACTATGATTTTGTTTCCTAAAGTGTTGGTTTGTGTTTTCCAGGGTGGAGCGTTGTCTCTCTACACGGCTTTGACAACGCACCAGAAGCTAGCTGGAGTAGTCGCTCTGAGCTGCTGGCTTCCTCTCCGCAATTCCTTCCCTCAGGTAGACAAAAAAATGTAGATATTCAGTCTCTTAAATGCAAATTCTTCAGTGGTTCAGTAAATACTAAAACAGAAGTTTACAGAAATTGTTCACCTGAAAGTTAAAATTCGTCTTCTTTGCTAGTTGAACTTTTTGAATTGCTTAATAATGTCCATAAAATGCACCCAATGTTCATTTCATTGTGAACCATTCCTTTAATGGAATTACACTAAAGGAATATCCTTTAACTAAATCCTAATCTGTCATAACGAGATCATGTGAATAATCCTAATCTCTTCTATTCTCAGGCGTCTTCCACCAGTGTTAACAAGGACATGCACGTGCTCCAATGCCACGGAGATGCCGACCCCCTGGTGCCGTTTGTGTTTGGCAGCCAGACGGCGGACAAGATGAAAAGCCTCATCAATCCAAACAACGTCACCTTCAAGTCGTATCGGGGTCTCCCTCACAGCGCCTGTCCAGAGGTCAGCGTCGGGGGGGGAAAGTCACATGTGACTCTGGAGCTCTAGTTTCGTTCTGTTCTACACCTGATTTTGCTTTATTCTGTATCTTGTGCAGGAAATGGTGGATGTGAAACGATTCATAGAGAAGCAGCTTCCTCCCATCAGCGATGTATGAACTCGGGAGCAGCCTCAACAACCGCACAGCGCCACCGGGGTCCTTTTGGGCTTGACCCCGGCGAGACTCTGGGGACTCGAGGAACCACTGACTTACTTGACAATAAAACCACGCTGCTACTTATTAAAGCCAGACAGGACTGGGCCTTCATGTACACCGGAGAAGCATAACGATAAACAATATTGTCTCCTGACCTGGAGCCACACACACACACCCCTCAGTGTTAGAGTAACATTAGTTGCTTGATTGTAAAGCTGCTTGCCGTTGAGACAAGCCATTTCTTGCAGGAATCATATGTATTGGAATAACTAGGGCTATACTTTATGGTTTAATACCGACTATCTCACAATAAATGGCCTGTTGATTAATGCCCTTTTTCTGATTAATGGAGCCTATGTGTAGTAATGCTAAAACAAGTTATTAGTCGATAAATTAACTCATTTATTTAAAGCATTAAAACATTTGTTGCTTCCAGCTTCTGAAATGTTAAGTTTCTGATATTTTTTCTCTTTAAAAGGTCCAGTATGTAAGATTTAGGGGGAAGTAGGTTTTCATTAGTAACTAGAAACTAAGAATTGTTGTGTTTTCGTTGCCTTAGAAGGAGCCGTTTATATCTACTTCAGGAGGCGCTCGTCACGGAGCCGGCCGCCATGTTTCTACAGTAGCCCAGAAGAGACAAACCAAACACTGGCTCTAGGGAGGGCCATGCACGTTTTTGTGTCGGCCACCGTAGCCCTCCACGCTTGGCACACAGGAGAAGTTTCAGTTGGTTGCAATCTGCAACGTCACCACTAGATGTCGCTATATCCTACATACTGGACCTTTTGAATTATTGTAAATATTATATTTTGGGGTTTTGGATTGTTGTTGGACAAAAAAAAAGAACAACTTGAAGACAACCACCTGGGCTTTCGTGAGACGTGGTGGACATCTTTCACGCATTTTCAGACAAAGAACATACGCAAAAAAAAGTGTAAATTTTAAAGCAGCTTAATATGCAACGCACATATGAAGCATTTAATATATATAGTACCATGTGTTGAACGCACAACAGCAAAAACAACATACTATTGTGCTTTATTTAATTTGTGAGAATTCCAATAACTATTTCACACATTTATTTTTAAATACACAAATATGTCAGTGGTCACGGTCGTGTATTCAGTTTTCCCACGTTTTGTTTGAATTAGATATAATATGACTAATATCACAGTATTGAAACACAGACAAGCTCTATTTCCGGGTATCAGCTCAACAAGTTGTGAAAACTTTTTATCTTTGAGAAGAGCTGAAAGCACCAACATGTGAGGTCATCGTCGCACCATTCATGTTAGACCCATGGTGCTAGTGTAGAAGATCTTATTCCAAGGCACTTTCCTTCTTCTTAAGTTACTGTTAAATAAAACCTATTCGATTCTACAAGAACTGGATATGCATTAAGGCTCACAATATACCTAAATACAAATGCAGTGCTCACAGATGCATGCTTTCCCTCATTAAACAAGGTAGAAAAGTACAATGTCAAGCGCTAGGGATTATATAAAAATATAGATATGCTTTCGAACAAGTGACTGATGCTGGATAGCGTTTGTTCTTGCCTGCTCCAAGTATTTTGGTAAGCTAATCATGGGTAAATAAACAGCAGTTGACAGCTGGATAAAGACCGGTTTTATGTAGTGTTCATTTTGCTGTCTGTCTTTTCTCTAAATAGCAGGACTCCCAACAGGAACACAAGACTCCTTTCGGGCGGGACGCATGCGCCATTTTTGAAAAGCTAAGTGTGCGGCGGTGGAGAGAGTCTATGGCTCGGGGGGAGGCTCCTCCAGGCTCTTCAGCAGATCTGTGTACGCAGATGAGTTGATGAAGCGGGGGTAGGAGTCTCTCTGCATCAGCGTGTAGATCTGCAGCTGAGCGTCGTCGAACGTTTGCGAGGTCGGCTCCAGCATGTTGCGGTTTATCACCTCGCGAACACGCGAGTCCAAACTGACCTGGAGAAGATGAGCAGGTAAAAGATGTAAATGCACCATATACGTAGAGCTTAAATGATTAGTAGATCGACAGAAAACTAAAGGGCTCCTATACTTAAAAATGGGACAATTTTCTATTGCTATTTGGTGTCTTAAAGAAGAAAAGAAAACATATATCAGATTGTAACTACACGATTATCGTGGCCAAAAATAATTCACAAAAGCTATTATTGCAACATCTGTAGAACATTTTAAATGTTTTTTGGATAATGCTATTAGTCAAATTCATCTTTAAATGTGCTATATTCAAAATCCAAGCATTATCATAGCAGCAAACAACTATTTGCTATGTAAAGATATATCGGAGTAATGGCGTCCTGAGCAGAGGATGACGTCACTCTCCCCCTGAGTGTGTTGTAATCTGAGCATCTCTGCGCTTTGTTTACGTAGCCGGTTCAGCCGCGTACGCATGTGAGTCCCAGTGCACCCTGGGTAGCTAATCGCCGGTCATATGGCGGTTACCTCTAATAACGTCGCCCGACCTACAGCGTTGCTGTTGAAGAGTAGCGCGTACCTTTCAGTTACCCCCCCAGGTTAACAGTGTTAGCTCCGTCAGCACTGTTGCTGTTGTTTGCACTGTTAGCGATGTTAGCACCGTTAGCTGCTAGCCGCATGCTCAGCCGTCGCCATGTTGAAGAAATGCCTCGGTCATAGATGAGCTTTGTTTTTTGTGCATTTTGTCTCTATTTTTGAAAAATGATTTACACAAAATATAAATGTAGCGAGGTGGAGAGAAAGTATATTATCTTAGAATTATTATTAACATATATATCTATTAACATATATATATTTCATTTTTAAATATTGGTTATCGGTAATACGATATAACGCGACACCCCAAGTAGTGAAGTTCCTCTTTATTTTAGCGTTTTAGTCAATTTTAAAGCAAAAATGGCTCCTGCTGCCCTGTCATAATTGTCATACTGAATAGTTAGAATAATAGTTTGCAACACGGCAAATAAGCATATTTCCCTTTCAACTGATGGTTTGACAATTAACAAGCGATTTTTTTGTTAACATCAAAACTATAATCATTGCAGCCATAACATCATACAGCGGCTCACCTCTTTGGGAGAAAGGATCGAGATGAAGTCCTCGTATATTTGACGGACTTTCTCCTCCACCACGGTCCTGTTGGTCTCCTTCTTGAGCTCCTCGCAGGCGAGCCAGAACATCATGTTCTCCTCGCTGAACTCCGTCCGCAGGAACTGCCTGAAGCAGCCGCGACCCGCTGCACTTTTCATCACCTTTTCAAACGACATCGTCCAGCAGCGAGCGTCATCCAGAGTAGGCTTCGGGCTTAAAGATAAAAGAATTGTGGATGCATTGGTTCCCTGTTATTTAATTCTCTCAGTAAGGACACACGGAAGGATCACGGTGTTCAGCCATTACCTTTCTTCACAATTAGTGGTTCCCTCTGTTCTGCGCTCAAAAGTGGACCTCTGTATTGTCTCGTCCTCACTCCTAACAGTCAAACTGGAAGAAAAAAACATACACAATGAGGCTTGTCATCCAGATTTGATGCTGCAGCCGAGCATTTAAAATAAGTCTGTTTAATGTCAGCCTTTTCTGACTAAAAATAATGTAGTTGATGGTACAAGCAGCAGTTATCTTAGCTTAGCATAAAGCAACCAAATCACAAAAAAAAATGTTGCCATCATGGCATACGTTGAGCGTCGACGAAACCAAAAATTCATTTCATATCAGCCTTGCGTCACTCTTGCAAAACGCGGTTAACGTTGTGAAGCGTTTGATTGGATTTAAGCAACAAAACTACTTGGTTAAGGTTAGAAAAAAAAAGATCAACGTTTGTGTTCAAATTATAACGTGACAATGTAACGCAACTATCGCAAATACGTAACAACCGCCCTTAGCAGACGAAGCGGACAGCCTCAAGTTACGTAACAAGCGTAACAAACGTTGTAAAGTCAACATTTACTTTTGGTTTCACGCAGGATACAAACAGACTCCTGGGTGAAAGTCCTGTGTTTGTTTTTTATCCGTCCACCTCCTCTCTAACACTTGCTCTGACCGAATGCAAAAAACCAACACACTCAGCGTATCTGTGTTTTGCAGAAACAAGTACAATGCCAACACATTTTCTTGGCGACTGGACTGCATATGCCGGACTATTTCTTGGCAGGGCGTTTCCTGGAGTTGTCGTCACGGTGAGGTTGCAAGAAGACACCAGGAACTTGGAAAGAAGGCCAATTTAGGGCCAATTTCCCAAAATGTCGAACAACTTAACTGGAATTGAATAGTGTAGCCCAAATCATGAAAAACAGCCCCAGACCAACACTATATTCCTTCTGTTACATAACATTACATATAGTTTCTGTTGGCCTGTTCTACCAGACTAAAGGCACTGCATGGTGGTTGTTCCGCATTTGAAATGACCACCGACAGTAGATTCAGGATGATCTTCTGGGAACGTTTGCGTAAATAGTAAAGTATCCCGCGGGGATCACCTGTGTGTAATTAAAATGTTGCCAACACCTGATGTAGCAGCTGGCTGTAGACTTAATTGGTTCAGGTGAGAGTCCACTGTGAGCCATCTCATCTGGGAATGTGGCTGTTGTAGCTGTGCAACAGTCAGATGGAATTGCTACAGAGACAGAATGTGTTACTCCTCCCCAGTGGAGTGAATTAACGCGGCCGCGTTCTGCACACAACAGGTTGGCCGTCCTCAAGACGAAGCACGAGTTTAACGGTCGATGATTCCAAAACAGATTAAAACCCCTGAGGCCTCCGTCCAATGAGATCCAGTGTGGGTCACAGGACCCCTGTGTTCCTGTTTTTCTGTGATGATGGTGTGGGCGATGGTGTTGTTGAATGGGTGGGAGGACGGAGGCAAAAAAGGAAGTCGTATCCACTATTGAGCTGCTGCTATTAAATGAGGCCTGAGAGAAACGTCTCCGTGTTATAGAACGATGCAGTTTGCTGCTGTATCACGTTACATTTAGTATGTCTCAAGTACATAATCTGTGATTTACTATCGGCCTTTCAAAAAAACACAACAGACGGGTTGAAATCACATTTCTGCCAAGAATTCCTCTGATTTTCTGTTTTCAGATGGTGTTTTGTTCGGCACCCTTTAAGCAACTAAAAACCTGTTGCATTCACAAACATGTTGCGTTGAAAAGCTACATTACGCTTGCAGGAAATCAAACAATAAATAATAATGTAAGAAAATTAATTTGGAAGCTTCTTGCACTAAGCTGGAACCTGAATGCACCACACAGGCAGACGTCTAAACAACTCGCCCGTTGGAGTGCAAATAAAGCAATAACAATTATTATTTGTGGCAAAAATACAACTGCTGAAGCAAGTGAAGCCCAGAAACATGCACTTAGAAATCTAAAGCAGAGGGGAACATGCTCCACAGTAACATTGTAGTGAGTATGCATAGTAGACATGCATAGCAGATGGATGAATACAGCTGAAAACAACAGTATGGTCCTTTAAAAAGCATTTGAATGCACAAAGTATGAAAAGCTTGACAGGAAATGAGCGCGTAAAACCAAAGATTTGCTTTTTTCTGTAATGCATTTTTATTTTGTATGATTGTATTATATGACACCGTAGCTCAGCTGACACTATTATGCATTATGTAAGTGGAAGAGATAGAGTTGTTAGTGATATTTTGAAGAATTACCAGATATTAAGACGTCATAACCTGCATATTTGTGCTTAAATGTCTGCTACAGTTTTATACTAGGTAGCCAGAATATATATATTTTTAATGTTCTAATCCATGCTACATTAAAAGGAAAAGTTTCAACTGATGTAACACTGTCTTTATTGTTACTTCGGGGAACTAAGGGCTGTAACTAATTATTATTTTCACTATAGATTATTCTGCAGAACGATTAATTGATTATCTTGCCAAAAAAATGCTATCATGAAAAATAGACCATTACTATTTTGAATGTCTTCTTTTGTCCAAAACTCAAAGATATTTAATTTACATAACATAGCCTATAGAGAAAAGCAGCACATATTCACAGTTAATGTTTCAATCAGTGTCGAATTACTGTGTGTTGCCTAATTGATCAATCGACTGATTGTTGCAGCTCTGCTCTAGACGTTTGTGCCGTCTGCGTCTTAACGTCACACCACTGTGAAACAGGGCTCTGAGAAAGCGACTGCAAATGGTCTTGACGTGAGGAGGAAGACCTCCGTACGTCTCCAGCCCTGCTGTGTGCGGAGCAGTGGAGTGTCATTACCAGGAGCAGCTACAGCAGCAGCACCAGCAGAAGCAGCAGGCGTTCGAGGCGTTGGTGGGGGTGTTTCCCATTCTGTGGCGCGCTTGGAGGACACTGGCAGCTGCTTCCTGATGAACCTGCATCTGTCTCTTACGCATCTCCACCCGCTCTGAGCCCATGAACTGCGAAGAGGAGAAGACATGGAGACCAAAGTGAGAGGTTATTTTTCTTTTACTGCAAGATTATTAGCGCATTGAGCTGGAGCATTACGCACATAAACATCACAAGAGATTAAAGAGCGAACATGAGGCCAGAGTATTTCTTAAACCTGGTTGATGAAGCCATGACACATGATCAGCTTCATCCTGTTAATTATAGTGCTTACATTTGCTGAATTAAACAACAGCATAGAGGGAAGCGTGTCTTGCGGAATGCACGACCGCTACATCGTCATGACGCGTGGGGTCAACGGTGCGATGCAACCTCAATAATCGACATTAAACAATTGGCGTGGTGCGTTTAGGTGCAGATATCGCAATGCAAACGGCTCGAAATGTCCTACCGGTTTGTTGGATCATGCTGAATGCAACAAAAAAAAACAACCCACAACAGATTGTGATGAGCAACAACCGCCTTCCTCTAGTCTCCCCTCCTCTCTCTCTCTCGGTGTGTGAGGGATGAGCAGTAGCCTAATGATAGCGACAAGGCGTTACTCTTGGAGCGCAGCAATCGCATCCATCAGTCGCATCCTCGGGAGGATACACGCACATACACGCACACATGCATGATGGTCGATTCGAAGCAATCACCCTAAAGCCAGCAGCGTGCAGCCATTTATAGAAACATAATGACATTATTTGATGAGAAAAGCTGATAAATTTAGAGTCAGGATTTTTCTTTCGAAGCAAAAAGCTGCACATCTGCAGATATTTATATGCATTTGATAAGCGATGTTATTATTTTAGTTCAGATCGCAACATGCACGAATCGTAAATTAATGCTATTTATTTCTGCTTGCTGGAATATCCACATAAAGATGCTTCAGCTTCACAGGATCCTGACATTTATCCGCCTTATTTTCCCCCGAAAAAGATATGCACCAACACGAATGGTTGTGGCTACAAAAGTGAAATATAAAGGTCTACTCACTGTGTCACCATGAATGCCAGAATACAGGTGATTATTTTGGCTCGATCACATCCGTCTGCCTCGACTTGACTCGAACTGGTTGCTGTCCTCTCCGCGCATGCGTTTCCTGCAAGTGTGAAAAGATTTTTCTGCGCCCCGTGCATTAACGGCCAGAACACAATGTGCGATGTCTGTTACAGCAATGGCTTCTCCGGGACAGACCGAGGCTGCACAGTTCACATTTATATGTTATTTTATTCATTACTGATCTGTAATACACTTCCTGATACGGGGATCACTTCTAGCGAAGACATGTATTATATTCCTCCTTCTTCCTGCCAAACTAAACCCCCCCATGATAGATAATTTATAAAACTGCATGAAAATAGAAGGATTTATAAATATTGCAAGGGAAATGTTTAACTCCTGACTGTCCAGCTGTCAGTTTGGAGATGTATTCCTCTTAAACCAGTGGATATGTGTAGATGGAAAGAAGTTCTGGTCGCCGAGGCTCTGAATACTTCAATTAAACATCTGGGAAAACCCCAATCTTCACATCTGCAACTTCCCCTCTCTTGGTGCGGCCGGGGTGCGCAGTACCGTATGTGTCCACCAGATGGCAGCAGTGGTTCATTTAGTCTGGAGAGCACGTAACTAATTCTTGATTAAGAAAGTGTTAAACAGAGATTCTGCAGAGATACTGATGTCTGAGTTTAAGCTTCATGTTTCAATTTATGTTTTTACTTATCTTGCTTGTCAGTTGTATCTGCCTACAGAATCTAAATGTTGTGGTTTGGAAAGTACTGCACTTAAGGAATTGTGTGAGTATTTCCATTTTATGCCTTTTTAATACTTTTTTTTAACTACATTTCAGAGGGAAGTTATGTAAGTTTTACTATCTGACCGCTCTAGTTAGTAGTTACTTTCAATAATTCTATTTTGGCAAAAAAAAACATGTGATAAGTTTAATAAAACACAATGCATTGTCAATGAGGTCCCACATTTGAGATGTCTATGAGTTATTAGCCAAAGAGACATTTAATAACACCTCTCTCATATAAGTGTTACAGGCCAAAGAGGACCGTTCAGTGATGAACAAACCCAACGTGGGCTTGTTGAACCTTTGCACCACTATTAAATACAGGCCTGCTAATTATGATGAGGTGCCAGAGACATAGAAGAGGCAATTATCTGAACACAGGCCTACTTGATCATTAAGCAGCCTGCCTTTCATGTATAGAATCCGTGTTATGGCCTCATATTATATAGAAATATCATGCATTACTATCAATCAGTTCAAACTAATTCTTATGTTTTTCTTCTTCCGTCACCCAAATATTCACAATACACACCGAACCATGTTGAACCGTTGCATCTCTGTTTCCTACCAGATGAATCATCTCATGACCCTTTGGAGCAGCCCAACACCTTAACAGTAAAAGGCTACAATCTAATTATGTAATATATGAGAATGTAGAGTATTTCAGCCACAGGGGGCATTTCTCTGCACAACCAGTACTTTTATATAAGATACTTTGCTGATACTTCTGTACTTTTTTCTGCACTTGGATTTTGAATGCAGGACTTCTACTTACAGTGGAGTAACTTTACATTTTGGTATTGGTACTTTTACTTGTTTAATGCCAGAAACTGACATATTTAAAATGATTATAACCCGTCATGTGTAATTTCTGTGTATTTGTAGAAAGTAAAACTCCTCAATTTATTAAAATCCCCAAATTCTGAGAAATGATACCAACAGCATGCCCTCGGCTTGGCCCTCTCTACGTTCACAGTAAATTGAACGTAGACACTAATTAAAATAGCCTCTATAAAACATAAGGCGCTGTTTGTTTGTAGTGTTATTCACAGCAGCTATCCTTTCATGAATGAGTCCTTAAATCTTTTAGTGTTGGATAATCTGACCAAAAAATCTATCTCCCTGCAGTACAGTCACATACTGTAAATATAGGAGGAGGAAAACCCATCAAATTGAACACATTTTCGTCATTGCACAGCACATATTGTGAAATGAGATCATCCAACTGCTGCTGAAGTTTCAAATGCGAAATTGGAAATATGCTAAATGGTGATTGCAGCAGAGGAGGAATATCCACCGCCTTCCACTTTGTGTGTGTGTGACGCAGCTATAAAACAAATTCAAAGTACAGAAGTCTCTCACTAAGCCTCGTAATAAATCATACATCTTGTAGCGGAGAAGAACTGCCTCTTAAATGGACCTTGCTCTCTGATGAGATAACTCTCACTGTGATCTATAGCTGGAACATATGAGCACACGTGTGAGTATTTTCCTCTAAGCACATATAAATTGTCAGCAGATCTAGCTCTACTTCGTGTGTATTATCTCTAAATTCAATATGGTTGCAGTCTTGTACAAAATAACGATCCAGCCTTCCAAAACACATCCAATAAATCAGCCGGGAGCCGTCTGCTGAGGTGCTTTACAACTAAAATCTGCAGTTACTTTCACTCTGGTTATTAAGTTTCCCATTTTACAAGCCTGGACCCCGATTCATTACACGTCATTATTCTTTCTGCAGTGAGTAAAAATCTTTTAACAAGTCAAAAGTCTTCTTTTTTTTCGGGGGCTTTGTAATACAAAGTTGAGTTACACACTGCGGAGTTTATCTCAGAGCCACAGAGGTTTCCGCTGTAATGACTCCTCTCCTCCTCTCCCCGCTGATGAAAAGCCTTTTCTCTTCTGGATTGTTGCCTGTTTGAGTTAGAGGGGAGGCAGAGAGGGCCTGCAGGCCGCCACAGGGCTCTGCTGCCGGAGGGAAGGTGAGGCGACCTGGAGGTGTCCTCAGGTGAAATCACATGCACCGCCGACAGGTTGGACTTGATTTAGAGATTTTGTTCCAAACCAATTTCATCAATCTGACTCCGCATAAGCAGCTGATTAATAACCATGTGAAGAGAAGAACAAGTTATATGGTAAGATTTAAATGTGCATAATGAAACATTAGAAGAACTTTTTTTTAAAATCTCTTTGTATGTATGGCAGTATTTTTTACAACATTCACTCTTTTATCTCTGTTTTTGGTCTCCTCCAGCTCCAGTCCTGCTAAATGCTCCGCTATGTTCAACCAGCTAGTCTCTAACTGTGTCTGCCTGCTGTGTGTGGTGCTGAGCAGGTATAGTTCTTGACATGTGTACGGTGCGTTTTTAGAGCTTTTAAACTGAGAACAGCTGCCTGCTGCGGCCAAAAACAACATGAGAGCGATTGGGGGGCGAAGCAGAACAGTAAAGTTGCAGCCGGACAGCTAAACAATGAGTTGGAACTCGCTATGAAGCTCCGTAAAGCAGAGCGGAGCTGCAGATTTGAGTGATGGTTCTCTGTAGGTTCATCCCTATACGAGCGAGAACCATGTCACATTGTTATACACTGCACATCAGGGGGAGGCGACCTTGAACCAATCGCACACAAGCAATAAGTGGGCAAGAGAGGTTTTGGAAATGTTGAAGTGCTCTCTCTCTCAGCTGCATGCCAAAACAGCCATTAGCAGTTCTATGTTATTTAATAAGGTTGTTTGATTTTATTTCTCCCCGTCGGCGAGGACGCGTCCTACTCTGCCTCTGATTGGTTGGCACTTGTTGCCTTCTTTGCAGGATTGGTTATGTTTTTTGCTGAGGAACAAAATTGGTGGAAGGTTGGTGGATGGCAGCCTTTTTGTTTATTGCTCTCATATATAATTACAATGACCTGATTTATTTTTTTTCTAAATGTACACGGTGGCTCATATGGATGGAATGGAAGTACCACAATACATAAAGCTTAATGATGATGTGTGCACATTGATAAATGGTGCACTGATGAACAAGAAAATTGAAAAAACGACACTTCATATCAAAAAAAAAAATAGACGTCATTGTTATTAGACCCTGCTTTGAATCTGGTCTCTGAACTAACTCTTTCACTCCACTTAAAATGGTCAAATGAAACTCTGATTAAAATAGAATTTAGCATTTGATTGATTTCGTGCTTTATCTAGAATGAGCTCATCATAATTGATCAGGAGCGGACATTTCTCCAATTCAAAGGTCAATGCCCACAAATGATTTTCAGCGTATTGCAGCTATACGTTCTAATTTAACCCGGAGCGACGATGTCATTCTGGAGGAAATACTTTTTATTTTCGTGTGACGTATGGCTCGTCATTTGCCTGCAGGGGAGAGACAGACAGAAAGGAACAGACGACTGCGTACAGCTCCACAGAGGAATGACTTCATTTATCTTTATTCACTTTCGTTTTGATGAAATAACTATCTCAGAAGTGTCATCATTTGTTTTCCTTCGGGCTCCTCACAGATGTCCAAAGTGTGGGTTACAGCTCTCATTGTCTGAGTTGCTTGTTTGCGGTGTGTTGTGGAAACAATACGCTTTGACAGGCACTCAGAGTGAACATCATCCATGTGATTCTTTGCAGCAGGGAGGTGGGATCACAATGATGAATATTACCTCTTCAGGCTTCGCTGTAAAACATTTGTCTTTTATTCAGGGATTTTTTATTAAAATGCATGTTTCCTGACTTTATTATGTACAAAGCTCATGCATGCATAATGAATAATGCTTCCTGGGCCTAACAGTGTGGACGTCTACATGCATAGTGAATGTTTCTGTACACTGACAAGATATGTGGACAAGCAAACACACACGCCTTCATTCCAAAAGACATTCGCCTTCTGCTCTCACAGCCTCCGGTCTCCCGTGAAGGCTTTCCAACTGGTTTCTGAACCTGGCTGCAGGAATATTCGGTAAGGTCGACCTCTGATGTCGGGCGATAAAAGCCCGCCGGTGTTCCAGTTCATCCCGAAGGTGTTGGATGGGTTTGAGGTCCGGACTCTCTGCAGGCCGGTCAGGATCTTCCACACCAAGCTGGGAAAACAGTAAATATTTCTGTTATGTTTTGTTTTTCTTCTGACTCATCTCTTATTTAAGCGTTGTTTTTTGTGAAATACTGGTTACTTTTACTTCTTCAGGCTTTAAAAACTCCTACAAACCAAATCATCTGCAAAAGAAAGACTATTTGGTTGAACTACTGCCCATTTTATGTCACCACGAAGAAAACCCTGCTCTCAAACATCATTGTATGCTATATTAAGATTTCCCAAATGACAATCAGCCCCAGGCCAAAAGGACTGGAACTCTGACATCCAGTACAATCAATAAATCATATATTTCTGTTGATTCAGCACAGAAAGCACTAAATGAATCAACATATGTTCAATAATCAAATTCCAGTGTTGTTAAGATGTTCAAATAACTTGATTATAAATGCTCCGTCTATTGTTTTAAATGTGCCATTTGCTGGTTTATACACTCGTCCCATTTGGGGACATTAAAGTTGTCTTAAGTCTAAGTCGGGGTTCAAACCGCAACAGGAACACCTGACACCGTAGTGTCACATAACCCAATAACACAATATCCCTGCAGTCAGCGATTCGCGCTCTCTCGAGGGAAGAGGCTGTAATGAGAAGCACAGAGAGCAGGTAATGAAGTGATGAAGACGGAGGTACTTCATATTCACGCCTCATTCGCTGACAGACAGTATCCACGGGAAGTCGAAAGGCAAACGCGTAGAAAAAGACAACTGATTCTTCTTCTGATGCATTTTTCTTTGTACACCTGAGAAGCTGGGACCACTGAGTGGATCACCCTCTGGCTTAACGCCGATACGTCACCTCCTCTCAGTCCCTTACTGCTCATACATCCTGCACACGCTGTTTTCAGCACAGCCAGTCAGATCTTCAACATCTGGCCTGAAGCCTGCTCGGGTTTAATGTCCCTCCACGTCCACTATTCCGTTTCAAGGCTTAACTCGTCTCCTTTGAGGACAGCGACTTGAAAAATATGGCAACTAATTAGAGATCTCTCAGGAATAAAATGAAGGTTGGGAGAAATGGAACATGCTCCTCCAAAATAATTGGACTGACACAGTCGATGGCTTGCAGATGTACCGCTGCACACCAGGTGTCTCTCCTTCCACCTCCTTTATGCCAGTCGGTTTCATATTTTAGGATTTGTCAAGGATCCAACTTATCTCGTCACTAGACAGGAGAGTGGTAGCTGTAGAGCAGCCTCCTGTATTATCAGAAGTGTTCAGCAGTACTTTGATTCCCTCATCAGCAATAAGCATAAGTTATAGCTTTATACTGCACTACAAAGGGAGAGAGCAGCATGAAAGAAGTCAAGTCAAGAAAAAGTTAAACTGTTAAAGTTTAAAGGCTGGACAGAAATAACAGATAGAAATGCCTTCATTTTATGCCTATAGGCTGATTATTTTCAGTCATTGCCATTGAACCTGAACAATGAGTCTTGTTTTTGTGCTATCTGACTCCTGGAGCCAGTAGGCTTCATGAACCACCAGCATCTGTGTCTTCAGGCCCCCATTCCTGTTCATCTGTAGACTTTTACTGAAACTTTTTCACGCCAGTAAAGCTCATTTATCTCAATTTTTGTCAATAAATCCCTCAACTATTCCTGTCTGCATTTGGGTGCTGCATATTCCTTGATGCCTCCCGCCCACACCCGGCACATTTCTTGTCCATTTGTAACATTGGAAATAAACTTTATTATATTTATTTGCAGCCAATAGTATCAAGACTTTTTCTGTATTGCTAGGTGTCTACCTGTAGCTACACCTACTGTTAATAGTTGTGCTGAAATCAATAAAATATAGTATCATTTATTATTAAAAATGTAGTTGAGTGAGTCAGATTCCAGCTTATTTTTTTCTGTGCTTTGGCTGTCTAGGGCGGTAGAGTGTGCATCTTTCCTTGAAGCAAAGAAAGTCCTTCCTCCACTCAAACGCTCTGTGCTCCTTCATTCTGCCGCCTGGAGAGCTGCCTTGTTGCATCATCTTGAGCACCCTCGACACAGTAGGTAATTCACAGCTAACACCCGTTGGCATTTTCCTTTTTTTCATTCTCATCAGTTTGTTTTTGACAAGAGGAGCAGAAGGGCTCTGGGTGGCAGATACACGCCCACACACATGCAATGGGTCATTTAGTCCTTGACGGCTCATCGCATCTACATAACAGCATCAAACAATTTACCCTTCCTATAACTCTGCAAACCCCTTTGAATAGCAGCTAATAGTTTAGTTTTGCACTAAAAAGCACAATTTATAAGCTCCCCAAAGACGAGTCTGTTCTCTGCAGTTGTTTGAATCCATTAACCTCCATTCATTTTCCTTTTGAGAGGTTTAAAAGGTAAATTAGTTATTCTAAATAGAGGTGCCTGGGTGAAGGTGGTGGAGTGGAAACTGTTGTTTTGCTGCAGTGTTTGCAGGATGATACGAGGCAGTACTGTGGCGTATTGGATAACTTAAGAAGAGAGAGAGAGTTGTTCTATTTATGGATGCATTAGCTGCATTTTTGCAAGTCCAATGTCGTGATTTTTTTTTGATTTTTTTTTGTAGTGTTTCTTATCCACCGCAGTGAGTCACAGTGTAAAAAGTATTTTTTTCAGATTTTTGATTCTAATTGCAGAAATAGGCTGTTTATTTTCTTGAGGCACAGTTTTACTCTGTTGGATGCAGAACCTTAAGACTTAAATGTCATCCAAGATCCCTGTTGTTTGCGGTTGATTGCTATTTTCCAATCGTAGAGATTGATTTTCTGTTACTGATCACACGAAAAAGCTCTCTACCATAGAGCTCAAGATCTTGTTTACAAAAAGGTACCTGAAGGCAAATGATAGAAATACAAGGTAATTATCTGACACAAAGCAGTCATCCCACACAGACACACCAATTAAACCATTCACAAGTATTATAGAACATATCATTAAATCTTTGTTTTGCAGTACAATAACAGTACGGTGCTGCCACTGAGGTGAGACCTGTCGTTTATTAACTGCTCTGCCTGCTCAGTCTCTGTTCAGTTGAATAACCCTCTCATTGAGCTGTGAGTGAATCATTGACCTTTATCTTAAGATAGAAAGGCAGAGGGGGGGGGGTCAAACTAATTGGTTTAAATAGGTACTTCAAACTGTTTTTGTTTTGTTTTTTAATTTAAGAGGGTTATTAATCATGTCTTTGGTCTTCCAATCAGCTCTATTCAAAGCCACCAAATGCATATGAAAAGAATTATAACCAAGTGGTTCGTGAAGTGCATCGGTGCAGAAACCCCCCTGGAGGAGGCTGCCTATCTATTATTTAAGGTGTTACGAAGAGAAGACAATGACACAATTCTGCTGTTTTTTTTTTTCATGTTCAAACACAAAGCTGTGAACATTGATGTTAAAGGTCAACGGTCTTGTTGCTGCATGGCACAACAATACGTTTAATCAGCAGGAGCTATAAGCAAGTAACAAAGGTGATCTTTAAAGGAAAAGTGAGCTCATTGTGGAACAGAGGAGGTGGATATGTTTTATATCAATGTAGCCAAGATTTCTGCCCACAGCGAACCTGTTATAAAGCATTTTAATATTTTTACAGTATGCAGTGTGACTAAAGCTGAGACATGTTGCCAATAGAAACATCACAATCATGTCCAAAAAGAATATAATATGAAAATTATATAACTAGCTTTTATGGGCCAACAAACATGTTTTTTATTGTTGCAATTTTTACAGCATGAGCTTACTGGTTCAATCCCTGGACCTATTGGTATTCATGAATGACTGAGGCATGAATATAGAGTAGCACTACCCTCTCTCTCTCTCTCTGCCTTCTTAATATTATGGTTATGTTACTTTAAACTAGTCATTATTCAGAGCAATGCAAAGTATACAATGCACTAATTTCCATGCAGTTGAAAGAATATACTCCTTTCTAAGGTTGGAGGAACGTCTTTTATTCTTCAGAAGGTCTGGTTACACAACTGCTGAGAAGAAAGTTGTTTTTCTCATGATAAAAATGTGAGATTTTCCAGGTTTTCACCTCACAATGTGCAAACCACAGACAGCGACGTGGCTCATGACGGTCTGTTTGTTGATTGGTTGCTCAGTCTCAACAGATATTGGATAGATTTCCATGTCATTTTCATTCATGGTACCCAGAGGATGCATTATAATCACTCTAATCTCTTCATTTGTTTTATCTAATGCCATCATCAGGGCCAAATTTGCAAAGTTTAGCGGTAATTAGAAAATATTAGCATGCTAATATGCAAGACCATGATTGTGAGAATGTCGTGACATTAATGAATTACATAGGGAGTCCCTTCACATTACTCAGGCATAGCTCTGTACAGAGTATTAGGCAAACAAACAGAATATCAAACATATAACCACTATTTAATATACATTTTATTCAATTTAGCTTGAACTGAACCGACCTGCGGTCACTGTAACTTTGAATGAATCTGTCTCTCCGCTGATGTATCATTATTGTCGGCAAACGCCTCAACCCAGCAACAAATGTGAGCAATAAGCCAAGTCCAAGCTGTAATAAATAAGCACACCTGGGAAATGAATTTGAGACGCTGTCAGAGCAGATCCTGATCTGACGGCTGTCGAATCTGTTTTACCGTACACCTGTTTGGACCGAGTGCACACTGGAATAATGCTGCAGCAGCCAGGGGGGACGTTAGTGTTGGACTGCTGAAATGATTGTATCCACTCACTGATTTTACTGCTCTTGGTTTAGTGGGTGCTATAAAAAAAAGGAGAGGAGAATTTAATGAGATTCTCACAGCTACAGCTACTGTATAAGGCACCATGCTGGTTTTATAGGCGACAGCGTCCCAGGAGAAATTGTATGGCCATTAATAAATCAGCTTGTGTGTGTGTGTTGTCTTGACATTTGATTGACAGTTTGGTGGATGTGGGTGAGGTTGAAATCCACAAGGTAATGTTATTGACTTGCATTTTTTTTTCACTGTTCATTTATGAAATTAAATTGGAAAAAAAGAAAATAATGCAAAACAGGTGGAAGAGGAAAAGTCAAAGCAGCATAATAAAGTAGCATTATCATCCATATTAACAAGGTGTCAATCAAAACAGCCTTTTCTCTTCGTCAACACATCCCCAGAGAGCAGAAATAATATTAGATTTCATAACTTATTAGGCAAAGTCCCATGAACACCATGTCCATGTTCCCATTGAATATTATATTAAGTGATAAAAACTACAATTTGTAGACATTAATCACAACAGATGAAACAAAGAAGATGTAACATGTTGATAGGAATTAGAGATGCTGGTGGGCAGACAGGCCATCTTTTTGCTAACTGTCGCTTAACTTTAGCTCCATGCTGTATTTAACGGACATATATGAGAGAGAGTTATCAATCTCTTCATCTCACTCTGATAATGTCAATAAGCGCATCGCACTATCAAACTATTCTTTCAACGGAAGAGGAATATTTGTTGTCATATTGAAATATTACTCCATGGACACTTGTTGTTTCTTTAACTGAATGGGTCCTGGATTCTTGCAGTATTTGTTTAAACCTGACTCTGTGTTTCACCTTGAATTTCAGGATTTTTCAGCAAAGTTGACCTTTTCCATTCCAGGCTGCTATTCATCACACGTATTGTCAGCAAGGAAATATCTCGAATGGCTCTCTTTGACATCTTAAACCTGCAATCAGGGTGTCTTTGATCTTCTGTTGTCCTTGTGATTCTGAGTATTTTCTGTCAGTGGAATCTGTTTCATGCACTTTGCTTTGATGAGCTAAATCCGGCATCTCTCTTCACTGTGATGTGTTGAGTTTTGTCCCACAGTGAGCCACATCAAAAAGATCCTTCAGTCTCTACCTGTGCATGCTCCGTCATTTAAATCACTCCTACTGCCTGGTCCTCCAATCAAGTCAAACATGCAGGCCGGCATCATACATCTATACATCAAAGTAGAAAAATAATTGCAGCCATGTTGGGATTACATGTTTGAAAGTAGTAACAGAGAGAGTGGGAATTGCAAGGTATGTCTGGTCATGTTAATGGTTTCTGTTTAAGCTGAAATTGAATTTAATATCTATAAATTGTTCCAGTAATCAATATGCAAATGATCCCCTTTCAGGAAATCGTGTGTAGCAGCAGGGGGTCTGCTTTACTTCTGTTTTTGTAGTTTGTAAGAAGACGAGTGTGGGTGTGTGAGGAAGAGAAGGCATACGAGAAGAGGAGTTTTTTAGAACACCAGACTTCACACATATTCACCTCGCTGAAGCGATGGAGGGAGAGATGTGCTCTGAGGGGGAGAACCATCTAAAATATTTACCACCTTGCGGGCGGGAGGGGAAGTGGATGGGTCCAACAAACAGCGACCTCTCAGCCAGGAGGCTGCTCCTCGGTCCCCATGTGAACCGATAATTCAACGTTGATTTATTTGTCACGTAACTTGCGTACTTCAGTAACAGCCCTTTCTTAGTTATTTTAACCCAAACGATGACATTTTCCTAAACCTAACTAAGTATTTCATAATCCTAAAGCTAACCAAGTAGTTTTTGAGTTGTTTCCTGTGAAGAAGGAAGTTTATTTTGAAAAGACTGCATGAATGTAACCGGCAGAAATTGACACGTGTTGCTGGCTTTCTTAAAATAATGCATGAAGGAGATCATGCATCATAAGATATCATACGAATGTCTGTCTCAGGATATGTTATATAAATACATTATACACTGCGCCCTCTAAGTTGACCTGGTAATGTTGTTGCTATGGTTCAAAATAAAGCGTCAGTATGCAACTCTATGCTGTATTTGGTGAATCTTTTAAAAAAAATGTTTTTACCATCAAAGGTTGCAGAATTATGAGCAATTTGGTAATTATCATCAAAGCATCCTCTCTTCATCAATTAACACCAAAAGGCTTCTAATTAACCTTTCAATCACTCCTGATGTCTGATGAGAGGTACGGCCTATTGAGCTGACCTCAGCGCTGATAAGTGCAGCTATCTGATCAGTTTAAAACCTCCCGCTTTCTTCCTGCACTTTGGCGGCCATTTGTTTTTCCTCTCTCCGCTGTGCGATGGAAAGGGCAATTGGTCCAGAACACCTAGGATGTCGGCTTCAATCACTTCCAAATGAGCTGACATAACATAGCTGACAGCAGCTGACTGTGATCCCATGGAGCCCAAGGGAGGGCAGGATAGAGATGATGTAATTAAAACAGTGTAAAAGAGAAAGAACACAGTTTATTGATCTTATATATAAACCGTTTGCGCTGTGGAACCATTGTTTTTACTTTTGCAAAGGGATTTTCCAGGTAGATTCTGGATGGTTGTCCCTTGTGGCCCAGTTACCCAGTGAAGTTATTCTTCCAGAGCACACTCTGGCCTTCAGGGAGAACACAATTTAGTAGGAAAAGGTGAACACTAAATGGGATTTTTCTGTATGTTGCCCATAACCTCCGGGGCGACAAAGATAAAAGCACAGCGTAGAGGAAAAAAGCAATTTTCTGTATTGCTGTGAATCAGCTTTTCAGAGACTTTATTTCTCTGTCAACCTCTGATGAGTTTTTCATCAGAAACAAATAAATATTGCACCGTTGATTGAAATATTGGTCCGTTAAATCCATTTATAATCACATCAGCAGTGAGCCAATCAGCCAGGCTTTGAATAATTCAGATTTCTGTATATTTGAATGATTAAGCTTTATCTTCTTATTTTGCACTGGACTTCAAAAACAGAAAATCCATCTCACAATAACGACTTGATTTGAAGGAGTGAGGGGGTGCAGCCCTCGGATGAACTTTCTTCTCTGAACAAGTGCGTTTAACAATAATTAGGACTGTTTTCATTATTGAAGTTCAAGAG
The DNA here is from genome assembly GCA_032191485.1 of Leptoclinus maculatus. NCBI lineage: Eukaryota > Metazoa > Chordata > Actinopteri > Perciformes > Stichaeidae > Leptoclinus > Leptoclinus maculatus. Next base: position 4,951,957 of record JAVDOI010000013.1, read on the forward strand.
ACCTGGAGCCATTTGCACCAGCTCTTTGTGAAACGTCGCCTATTTGTAACTAAGTATTTACTCACGCATCAATAAATAGAACCATGTTGCAAAAAAGAAACTTGTAATTACGTCTATTGGATGCCACTAAATATTTAAACAGAGTAACTCAATTTGATGAACGCGTAATAAAAAACAAAGTGTAATGATTTAATATAAGAGCATAATTCTTTCAAATTTACAGTGTAATTTTCCAGAAAATTACTTGGTAGCTAAAATGTTCAAGTTCCAAGATAGTTCCTATTCCTTGACTTCACATTCTTTTCCCTTTTATCTTCACATACTCATACGTACTTTACTGATACAAAATTGTGTTACTAGAATATATGCAGATCACAAACTGGAGCCCAAAGTCACTACCGTTTCAAAATATGACAAAAGAGCTACAATGGGAAATGCAGAAGAAATGTCATTTCCATTTAAAATCAGAGCCTCAGCATGACTGTTTCCTGTCTTTTGAATTTTGAATTTTTTCGTTTCCAATCAGCTGAAAAAGTCTGCCATGAACTCAGGAAACAAATCACGCAACACCATTCATCTACTTATGTGGGATAACTTCCTGTAACCTTGTGTGTCAACGTGTCTCATGTAGAGAAACAGATGGGGACATTAGGGTTGTTTTCATTTGCTAAATACAATAAAGGAACATCACTTGATTAGTTGGTACTGACAATACAAGACAGTTTTAACTCGCAGGATTGACACTTGAGTTGCAGGCTGGGTGGTGACACATTAAGGATTTTAGAGGAGGATGTAAGCATGTAAATGCCATTTAGCTGCCTCTCAAGATATGAAATTGAGTAAATGCTGCCGCGGCTTAATAGATGCTTTGCAAAGGTTACCGTACAATTTATACTCTGGGGTCACTTGTTTTGTCCTTCCCTGGATTACAGCATTATTTCATCAAACCACCACTTACAGTCGATGTCCTGGGCTGAGATAAAAAACAAACAAATCCTCTTCTGACCTGAAGGCAGCGTACTTGACACCAGCAATACCGCCAACACAAGGCATATTGAAAGTTCAGTCAAACATCGACGGTATGGTTTCTTTGAGCAGCAGACTTTGGGCCAGAGCCCCTATACGGCAAAATGATCTCATGGGAAGGCGTATAAATAGCACAACGCTTTATTTAGATAGATGCTGGCACTTCAATCACACAGAGCTGGCTCCCTCCAACCTTCAAGGTGCTGCTTGGTGCCTGGAAATATGATTTTTGTGTGCCCTGAGGACTTGACTCTGAAACATCGGCACAATAAAGTTTAGCAAAGGAATCATGTTGCCGTCCTGAACTTCTTTACCTTCTTGGCAATGAGATCAAAGAAGATGATGACCCATGCTGATCTAAGCCCATATGTGACCATGTCCTCCTGAGGCGTGTGTTTCTGGCTGATGCGTGTTTCCATGATACTTAAGATGAAATGATAACAGCCCTATAATTGCCTCGGGCATGTAGTTCAGAGCATGTAATGTCAGTCAGGTATCTGTACGAGGGGTAGAGCGCCTATTAGCAGGCTGCCTGTCAGGCTATTGACCATTAGTGCTGTGGTACTGGTTGTCACCTCTATTAGCCTAAAGAGCAGTCTGGGGAGCCTCTGGACCCAAAAGGTCGGAAGCAATATGAAGGTGGTTGATGCTGAATTATAGCTTTGATACTATAATGAATCACAGATTGAGCCACTGCATTTTATATAAGAATCTCCATGTGTTGGCCCTGAGACAATTCAAATAGTATCGCTGAATGATCAAGAAAAATCGACGACCGGTGGTGTGGTGATGAAACACTCAGCAGATTCCACTTAAGGTTTGAATACAGATGAATGCATTTATAGATCCAATCGCTGAAGCATGCATGAAATAGAAGGATACGGGCAACATTATTGATGGGTTTTTCACTGACGAGATTCAGCGTTTTGCTAAATTATTGTCATTTTCTGTCAGAAGGTGATTTGCATAAATCTCCATCAGGCAGCAGGTATTTCCTTGAGGCTCATCATTCATGCTCAATATATAATCATGGTCTTTCTGTGCTTTTATTTTGTCTTGGGGGGCACTAAAGTCACCATGATGATAACAGATTACGTTCCCTGTGATCATCAACGACCTGCACGCACTACAGTTTCTTTAGTCTTTCATCATGTAAATCTGATTCTGAAGTACCGAATCGTTGATGAAAGGGATGATTCCCATGTAAATGTGTCTATACAATGTCTTTATTTGTACACAGATATTTGCATAAAGCACAATTCATATATGGACAAAGTATATTAAAGGTTCTCAATACATAAATCAGAGCATATTTATTGCCTCCACAGAAAGAACGGTACAAACAACAGCAACAGTGATGACGGAGCTTAAGAGTGTTCCGCTGGGACACTTGTAGGTCCCGTTATCATTGGTTCGGCGCTATATGAGCACAGTGCAGAGCGGCAGCCATTAGCTAGCCAGAGGGGGCACAACAGAGAGACTTTCATACACTAAAATGTATACGCACAGACTGCCCGGCTATAGGCTGTAAACAAACCACAGAAAAGCTTGGATTGCAACACACACACACAGAGGGAGAGTGACTTCATTCTCCACTCAGGTAGACATTATACTCCACTATTACGAAATATGAGTCAGTTTTGAGCCCTGGAATCATATAAAGACGGATCAACTGAATGTTCCTGAACTCACCGTTCGAAGGACCTAAGTGTGAAACCATGGAAATATGAGAGGTGAACTCAGGTCACCATTCAACTCAAAAATCAACTTAATAACCCAGCAGTAACTGAGAGGAACATACTCCATTACAGACCATTTATGTATTCACTGCGTGTTTTAGACATTAGATCGTTTTGTTAATGGCTGATGGATGCGTGGTGCGTTCCACTTTGACGGGGCTTATTAGTAAGAGTAATGCCTGGTGTCGCCAACTAATTGCATGTGTTGCTGTGTGGGATGTGCTGTCTGGGTTGGTTCGTCATAGTTAAGAATAGGGGCAAGTGTGTCACGTCTGCTGGTAGACGTGTGAACACCTCAGCGACAAATCGGAGGAACATCTGTTGCCTCCATTCAGCTGAAATACAAGTTCAATGAACACATGAGCACAGGAACACATTTCCCAAGAGGTGGAAGAAAAGAGCTTTACCCTTTAACGTTTTGTGAAAATATCCTAATTGGTTCCTAAGAAATTATAAGAAACTACGGGACATGTGTGTGAGGTCATGGAAGTGAAAAAATAACTTAAACAACTTACTCTCCAAGCCGCTGTCGAACTTTTGGGCAGTGAAACATTCATCAGGTTGATGCTGTAAAGCTGAAGTCATAATTAATTCATGTGATTCTATCCAAGTCAAATAAAGATTAATTGCCAGAATACCTTTCTGACTGAAATTTAAACATAAAAATTATAAGATAAGGGCGTTTGGTTTGCACCTGTGGCTTTTTTACTCAACACAAACAAATCAATTAACCATCCAAAATCAAACATGCACCGTCAGTGCAACTGTTTAGTCGATGGTGTCGCCCCTTTTGATGCCTTCAGGTGTCTGATTATACGTCTTCCTGCCATCAGTGCTCTCCTCCATCAACAAATATACAAAGAGCTCAATTGGCTCGGCCTCCTCGTGCGCTGCAGCTGGCACTCTGCTCAGTCTCCACCACGCTCACTTTCACATCTGAGTTAACAGGAGCCTGCAGAAATGTGTTCTGAATGTAATACAAATACATGTGTGCAATGCAATCCAGTAGTATTTACAATATTCTACAAGTGTAGATACTATATGGCACTATCTGTACATATGTACATATTTTATATAACATCCCTCCTCCTTTTTTAACAAGAATATAATGAGATAATCTGATAATTCCTCCCAAAATATTCAGCTTCTCTGCAGTGGAATCTTTGAATTGATTGAGAGGCCCCTGGCTGTGTCTTCCCTCACAGCCGCTGCAGGATTTAACTGTTGTATTGAGGTGCTGCAAATATCAAAGCAAAAATCGATGAATTGATTGATTAGAGAATAATGAGAAACGCTGTCTCAAATAGTCAATCGACAAATAGTTTCAGCTCTACTTGTATAAACTGTTGGGTAGTTTAATTTATAACAAAACATCATATTTAGAGAACGTACAGAGAACATTTTTACATGTCACGGTAGGAACAGCACAGATGTAAATAATGAAATGAATGATGGCTGAATTCCATTCTGCTGCTTTGGTTTGGTTTGCTATGTAAGGTAGTTCATTATATCGGAAAATGCTTTTAAATGTCTGTTTGAATGTGTTTATTCCCAGTGACTAAACACACACTTAAACTAACGTATACTGTGCTGAGATAAGAGAGATTAATCCTCTCCTCTCATGTACACAGTGCCCTTCATTAATTCACCGGACTCTGCAACATCTCGAGGACTGTGAAGGTTGTTCATTAGCGCAGGCAAATTTCCCCGGGTGTTCGGGGCGTTCCTTGATCATGATTTCGACTTTTGCCTCAATATAATTTGACTACGCTTACGGAGCATGAGCGGTTAAAAAGAGACCTCATCCCTGTCTGCCCCATAGATGAAAACGATGAAGACCAGCCAGGTTCTTGATTGTTTCAGGTTTCTCATTATCCAAAATGTCGTGACGGAATTCAATTCTGTCACAGAAAGAGTCCGCAAGTATGCCAAAACCTTTTGTCAGGATGGGTTATTGTTTAGTGTGTTGATGCTTGGTGTTACACTTGCACGTACAGTATTTCTCATTTATGGCCACAGGCAGAAATATGAAGTAAAATAAATCTGTGTAAAATAGCAAAAGCCAGTGGGAGACTTAATAATGATTCAAGTCCAGTGACTCTTTCAGATTTCATGCCTTGCAGTCTGTGATCAGCATGTTTTGCACGATAACATTTAGTTTGCTCTTCAGACTTGGAACATTTTACCATTTTAAACAAATGAAAAGTTTTTAACGTCACTTTTTCAAATACTTTAATCCGTCTGTGCTGTGTTCTCAAAATGCATGTAGTGTTTCTGTTCACGCTGGCACACCATGCTGTGATTATTCCCCCAGAAAACACTCTCTGGTCATTTAAAGCTCCCAGCACCCACTGCAGATGAGAGCCAAGACTATTGGAGCCAAACTCCTCACTGCTTAGCAGCAGATGCAGCTGATGTGTCGAATCCATGTTTAGATTTCATTGTCGGAGCAGCTGGGCTTTCAGAAAGGAACGTTGTGCAGAAAATGAACACTTTACAGCCTCTAAACAAGCAGTCATGCCTGGAAGAAATGACCGTTGGCTCTCAAAGTGTGACTTATCACATCGTGACTATCCATGATGAACCGATTTAAGGTTTCGTGTCAGGAGTAAAAAACAGCAAAAACAATCACACTTGAGAACCTAGAAGGGACGTAATGTTACGGAACAAGCAGGTTATCATACGGTGAAAAAGGTCATGTCTCACCCTCTCTACACTCTCAGATGAAGAGTGAAATAAATTAGTGTGTCGGACTCTGCAGTGGGGATTCCCAGGAGGCCTCTGCTTCTTCCTTTTGTTGAAACTTCAAAGGATATTTCACACGATCTCTCTCCTCCTCCCCTCTTGAGATCGGTCGACTGTGGGGCTGACGTGTGCTGCTTTTATGCTCTGAAGGAGTCACATTGTTCTGCTGCTGCTTTCTTAATTCACCTCATGAACAGTTGGACTGTAGATAATGAGATGTGTGATTATTATAGTTTACTGTTAGATCACTTAGGAACTCATTTAATGGTTAGAAATACACCATGAACATATATTTTACAAAGTCTGAACAGAGTAAATTGGCCTTCTCTTTTAATACCATACTAATACGTAGAGTTAATAAATATAAACCTTCAAATTAAAGATGATCGATCGTCTGTGTGCTCGGCATGATAGTTTTACGTCGACACACAGCACGGAGCTAAACTACTAACGTTAAAAGAGGTTGCATTGACTTGTATTATGATGCTTTTAAGCTCTACTCAGTGAATTATAACGCGATCATGATGTGTTCAAATGTAATCTTGTAAAATGTAGTTTTTGGCGAGAAACTTTTGGTTTATGGACAGTGGCAACTGTTCATGTGTAAACTGAGCATTTCTGTATCGTCTTCAAATGTGTTGAGCCTTAAAAACAGAAGCAGATTTAAAACTTTTCGTATTGAAACCTCGTCTCCATTTAGACATTTCCATCTTCCTCCCCTACAGCCTTGTCAGATCGAGCATGCATAGTATGCAATACGTGGCATGAATAATGTAACAGCAAAATTATGTTATTCTTCTTTCTGCAAATATCCTGGTGATCATGATTGCATCAAAATCAACAACATCACATTAAATCCATTCCAAACACAGTATTTCTACTGTCTGTCCGCTGCCTTCTGTGTAATCTCCTGCTAATTCATAAGCATCCGTCAGCTAACAGTCTGTTCAAAGCACACCTTAGATGATAACCAGACATCACATACTGCACCAGGCAGACCAGATGGAACAATGTAACTAGAAATATTCAGCTTCTAATAGTCAATTAAATTCAGTACACCACGTGTGTGACCTTTCCAGTGCTGGTGCCGTTTATTCCAAAACTTTGGGTCAAATGTCTAATCTGGCTCAGCTGGACGGACAAGCCGCGAGGTCGGGAGAAAGTCACAATGTCAATGTACATTTCACGATATCTTCACCTTATTCGTCTCACTGTGACTGAAGCAGTTCAGTCTGATCTATCAGTCACATACAGAGCTTAGATAGAGCATTACAAGGATGATTACAAATGACAGAAATGGCGCTCAAATTGCTGGGTTTTGGTCTGACAGCCCTGCAGGGAGAGTTTCAAAGCCGGCCTGGTTCAAACCGTGATGTGTCACAGAGCAAGCTCCATTCTAAACTGAAGCTAATAAGGTTGAAAGTAAGAGCATTGTGCTCCATGAAAGAGGTTGACTCGAGAACATTCTAAATATTTTTTCACTAGTAATGAGCACAAAACCAGCCCGTAACTCTTTTATTTGTACGCGTATTGGTACAGCTGAGCAGCTGCATACATAGTGTACAGTGTATTTAATGAGCCTACCATTAGCTTTTAGGATCAAAGCGTTTGGGTGTTCATGGTCGAACGTCACATGAGAACTCCACACTGTGCAGGCTATTTGTACTACACTTGGTACTTCATTAAGTTGTAGCTGGAGGTACATTTTAATTGGTGCCAGTAAGAGCTGTCTCTGACTCAGACGTCTCTGTGTGTCGTTCCCAGTTGTTCATTCCTGGTGCACCATTTAAACTAAATGTAGTGCAGTCTCTCTTTTCATTACGCAATCAATGAACTTCTGTCACTCTGCTCTGATTTTAGTGGTTGTAAAGCTGAATATGAATCTATAACTACATGCCAAGCCACTGCTGCCCGTCTTCATGGTCTGATCATTTAGTTGCTGCTGACAGGATTTAATAGAAATGCACTCTGCCTGATATATGTATTAATATTTGGCCTGTCCAGTTTCCCAGAGAGCAAAAGACCGAAGTCACACTTGGAAACTTCATTTTCCAGCGATGTATGCTTCTGGATTCAAACTTTAACGATCCATATGGGGATATGGATCGTTAGGTTTGCTTCATTATCTTTAACTTGCAGATGGAAGCGCACTCAGAGATCATTAAAGATGAGTTTGTGTCTGAAAAACATCCTGTAGCTTTATAGTACAGCCAGTGGTGGGAAAAGAACTCAGCTCTTTTAGTAAAATACTTTAAAGTACCAAAAGTCAACGTGCTCATTATGCAGAATGGCCCAATTCACATTGATGGTTATTCAATTATCATTGATTGTCTAAGGAAAGAGTGAACAGACCTTTTACTTCCCAGGAGCAGCCCGAAAAAACCTTCCCACTTTTGTTTTTGTCTACACAGGTATAAGGAGGTACCCCCGTCCCATAAATTTAATTTGGGTCAAATGAAATGATTGGAAAGGGTTTATTGCAGCCTTGCGACCGCCACAAATACAGGATTCTTATCTTTTTCTTTTTTTGTCAGAGCATTTGATTTTTTGATTGCTGTCGGGATGTAAAAACTTTTTCAACAAATACAAGCCACCCTTTAGGATTATGCAGTTGATCACCAAAGTCATTAGGTTTCGTGTTATGGACACAGTGAATATCTGTACCACATGTCATGGCAATCTATCCAACAGCAGTTGAGACATTTCACTAAAAACAAAAAAAAAGTCAATTTCACAGTGTGGAAGTCCGGAGCCTTGAATGTCTGTACATGGCAATCCATCCAACATAGTTATTGAGATATTTATAAGTGGTGGAGCAGCGCCACAGACCAACACTGACTTAATGATACAAAAGTACCGTAGCCTTTTGTTGGGAACGGCTCCGCACCATTACAGCATCAACAACAAAAAGAGTTTTTAGTTAAGAAATATCTTGTTGGTTGTGTCCTGGTGATTCATTATATATATACATATATGATTACATAACCCTTCCCCAAGGTTTTCAGGACAAAGTTGTAAACTACTCTGCACTATACAGCTTTAACAGCTAGAGAGCATCAGTAGAATAGTATCTTGTCGTTGCTGGTTGTGTCCTGGTTACTATTTTTACACACATATTTCTTATTATGTAGAGCACTTTCCCTCAGGTTTGAGTACTTCAGGTCAAATATAATTCATGTTCTCCCAGATAACTGATCTAATGAAATGAGACCATTATAATCATCATGTCTCAGACTGTCATTAGTATGTTTCAGTGTCCCTGGTAATAACCCCAAAGCTTCAGTGCATTAGCAGGAGTGTTAATGAAACCATATTAATAATGTGGCAACACAAAAGCTTTTCAGGCTGGTCGCTTATTCTCCTGGCCTAATGCACAGCAGCATTAGCCTCAGTGCTTCTATTATAAAATGCAAAGTCAAATCAGTGGCACTCTTAAGTACAGATTGGATCAAGCAGCCGGCAGCCTCACCGCTCAGCATCGGGGTGATTTATCACGTTAATTCCTCTGACGGGGGCAATTCATTTTCTGATGGACTACGAACCACCGCCGACAAACTCACATTCACTCTTAATGGGTAATAGAGCATTCATCATTAAGCAACCGCATTATAAAGCAATAATTATGGCTCAGCCATAACAAACATGTTCATGTTTGAGTTTGTTTCTGATTTATGAGGCTTGTTTAGCTCAGGCACGCTGCGGCTCGTGGATTATTTCTTTATTTTGTTCTTTTACAGATTTTATACTTTCCTCATGAGCTCCCCAAAAAGTGTTTTATATTTAAGTATATATATATATAAATATATAAATCCATTCTAAAGGTCACCACTCACTTCGGTGGGACTGCTGCCTATGGATGTCATGGAAACGTGGACACAACTGAGCAGCAAGTGATTCACTACACACCCCTGCCTCCATCTGTCTGGCCCGCCGATGACTGTGAGCAGCCATCTGCAGACGAGGGAGGGAGCTGCTCTGATGCACACGTGCATTCTCAGAAATGTTAAAATATAGAACACACTGAGATACAAGCATGGTGTCTGTCCTATAAATGATGTGCCTCGGGGCAGACGAGGTGGCAATGGTGGGCAGAAGTATGCCAATTATATAACACTGGAAAATTCAGTTAGTCAGCCTCTCTATGAAGTTATGAACGTGTTGTTGAAAGTCAAAGAGCTCAATCAAAGGATGTTTTTTTTTTTTATCCTGACCGTGATACTTTCATTCTGCCCATTCTGAGTGCTGCAATATCTATTTTGTTTTCTTCCTAATACAGATGTTTGAAACACACTAGTCGCACCACGTGTACGGTCACGTCGGTGTTTCTAGCTGTTCCTATCAGATCATGTTGTTGAACGTATTGTGGATTAGCCTGTGGAATGTTTGAGTGTGTCGAGATAAACGATGGTACTTTTAGGAAGAAAGGAAGTTGTTGTCACTAACTTGTACGAGGGAAATTGGATCAATAAAACCCTTTTTTGCTTTCACCTACCCAGCGGTGTCGGTGTGCATAGGACCAGAAACACGTGTAAACTTACGGTTTACACTTTGCTACAAGTTTTGTACGCTACAGGCGGTATCTTTATTTTGATTGCGGAGAGTAATAAAACACATTTTAATGAACTGCTGAGATTTGATCTGTTTACACAGAAATAAAGTAGCTTAATATAAGACTGGTAATAAAAAAAAACTACAGATTCCATAGCGCCTGTAACGTAAGTGTCTTCCTTCTGGGAGAAAAAGAGTTTTTCCGGCATGTGTTTGTGTCTGAAATGTTTATTGTAATCATGTTTCAAAATGATTACCCAATAAGTGTAATGCCTGTTAAAGCATAGCTGGAAGGAGGCGTCTGTACATATAATAGGTGACTGATGTTTTAACCATCTGTTCCAGCAGATCCACACCTGATGCCCAACATAAATCGACACCATGTGTTACAGTATGTCACATAGCACTTATGTTAACAGACAGTTCTAGATGTTGACTGAATCTGTATATGTATTTGGTCAACACTTAATAAATCATCTTATTATTTAAGTAAGGGATACATTGGGACAATCTGGACATTTGCCATCACCACATATGGAGCCATAAAAGAGAGACGTTACTAGCCAGATTTCTATTTTGCCAAGATATTCCCAGCAGAGAATGTGCAGAAGCTTGCCAATATCATCAGCTGCTGGAATAAATTCTACAAAAATTAGCGTCTATTGGGAACTGACGTCAACATTACCGGACGTGGCCAGCTAGGTTCTACTTTCCCAGTGGAATACAGTCAAATGAATAAATAAATAATGTGACCAGATGTGGACAATGTACATAAAGGCACATGTGATATTTGGATATTTTATATGTGAAGTGTTACGTAAAAACTACAACTCCACACAGAGAGCACTTATATTGAAGCGTTATTGATGGAACAGAGCTGTCAGCCATTACCACATTGCATTGTGGGATATTTATGTTGCCGTAGTGTCCAGTGTTTGCAAATTGCAAAACATAAAAGCTGCTCAGCTACAGTACGACTGGACAATAACTGTCCAGGGAAGACCAAAGTACGGTAGCAACATATTGCATTTTGAGGGTCAAATTGGGAAACTGTTGCCAACACATTAACCTCTTTATCTACATGTACTGCCAAGTTCAGGCACTCTCTGATAGATGTTATTGTGAATATAGGACATCACCAACCAAAAAGCAGGTTGAAGTGCTACAAAGATGCTTACAACTCCTCCTCATCAAATACAGAAACTTCTGATATGCATTTAAGTAACTGTGAATATCAGTGTGTTGGCATGTGTTATAAATAACATGCGTCCTCTGATGTGTTCAGTTCCACAGCAGTCAAGGCCAAGTCGGCTACTATGTGTGTATGATTGCATGTGTGCATGCACTGCATGGATCTGAATCAAGAGTGAAAATATGTTTCTGTGAAGTGAAGCTGCTAAGATATGCATCAACATGCCTATAGATCAAGCCTATTGACAGCTCTCACTTCTCATTAAGTTCGCAGGCATCCATCAGAAAGTCGTCGGTTCCCCTGCTGACTGTTGGTTGAAGATCACAGCGAGGAACTTCAATGTACAGTGGCCGACATGCAGAGGGGAGCCGGAGCACCTCGCCCCTGTGGAAATGGATCTGGATTTTACCTGAGAGGATGCATGAAGGTTTTGTGAACGCGTGTGTTTGTTGTTTATGAAACAGTAAACACAGCTGTGTCTGCGGGGAGCTTCCATACTGGCCGCTGATGCTAAACAATGTTTTCGGGCCGATGGGCAAATCATTCAGTACAGAGAGCCCGTCTGACGCTGTGAGACAGTTCTTTGTTTTCTACGGCGTGTTTCCTCTGTTTAATATCACGCTCCAGTAGGTTTGTGCTCCGTTCTTTATGTATCATATTGACATGAGGACAGTGATATTCAATGCAGACAAGCAAATTAATAAAACATGATTTGTTTTCTCAGGAAGTTTTTCATAAGCTGGACTGCAATATTTTTATGTAACAAGAAAGTTTGTAACTGTTTGCCTCCTCCAAAATCTAGCAGCCTTATAATTTTCTTCTAAACAAAAATACAACCCACGTAAAAACAAAACTTAAGCTTAGGATATAAGTTCATGCTAAGTTATGACTACATTTTTTAAATTGTATTTAAATATCATCTGTAACATCAGTCCATAGTGTAGGCCTACATCAGGACAATACGATTATAAGTAATGACTTTTCTCTGTAAAAGTCTCTCGTCTTCACTTGCGTCATCATCTCTGGCCTCTTTCCACATCTTCCATCACGCTGCCTCCTTCTCCAACTTTTTCACCACATCAACCCCTAAATTCTCCAACCCCCCCCCCTCTCTCTCTCTCTCTCTCTCACTTTGATGTAGAGAGCAGTCTGTGTACAATCCAATCCCTCGGCCATTGATTGTAAATGTCCCGCTCGCTCACAGAGCACAGTCAGCATTTTTGGAGATGATCGGCTGCTCCTCCGGGTCGTAGATCAAACACTGAGTGCCCCTCTGGCTCCACACCTCAAAGTGGACCTCATAAACACCTGCAGTACGGATGGGCTTTTGGGGGGACTTTAGTTGCATTCATATGTCTGAATGTGTTTGACGGGAACAAATGCATAAGGTCAAGTAACTTTTAATACGTTTTATTTATATAACCCCAAATCACTAATTGGCCTCAAGGGGCTTTTTCACACCACTGATGTCTCGACATCAGTGGTGTGAAAAATAAATCTCATTCTGGTGTTTTATATATATATATATAATATTTTAGGTTTTCTTCTTCTTACTTTTCTTTGCCAGATTTTCGCTGAGTTTAGAAATGGCAAAATAAATTGAAATTAGGAGTCATGTATTCAAATACTAAAACAAAACACAGTTTTGGAGGAGCACATTGCTTTTCAGTCCACTGAACGACAGCTCAGGATACATTTTATAACATCAGAGTTTTCCTCTAGCTCTCTTTAGGGATTGTGAATTATTTTTTCTGGTTACACAAAAGTAATTATATCCTTGCTGCTGTAACATACAAATTTCCCCCTGGGGATGAATAAAGTATCCATCTATCTATCTATCTATCTAAATACGCATTTCTACCGACTCCATGTTGAGAGGAGCAGAACAACAACACAATCAATTTCCCACATTCACTGTATGAATCCTGCAGTGAAGCCCTCGAGCCTGAAATAGCTGCTCTCTCCTCTGAACCTACACATTTTCCAATCTCTGCCTCTCGTTACAAGTGAAGCACATATATAGAGGCTCGCTCACACCAAACAATACAAGCATGCACACAAGGGAGAGCTGGTTTGTTATCAAATAGTGACCTCTATTACTGTTACTGCTAAGATGATGTAGAAATCAAGAACAATGGGGAAAATAGGCAACAACATAAGGGCTAAATAACGAACATAATAACCACTTTTCTTCATTTTTCAATTTTTGCTGCTTTTAATTATGATTAATGTGTAGATTATGTGACAAAAAGGAGCACGGGGAGGTTTAGATTTAACCAGAATGAAGAAGTTGTGTAGCGTGAGCGCATATGAATGACCCGAGGAGATCGGAGCAGTACACTTTTGACAGATAAGAGCTTTTTTGCACACAACAGAAATTGCATTTTTTTCTTGCATTTTTACATTTCATCTCTTTTTGTTGGAAAAGGACTTCCAGGCTTTAATTTGCCTCCCTCAGATATCCTTTCAGACGGAACCTTTAGTGAAAATCAGGCACACAGAAACTAAAATGCATCACTCTGCTTGCATGATTTCACGGACTGAGCTCAAATTAGATCCAAGATTCCTCTTTGACCCGCTCGCATCTGAAGGAAACACAAACATGTTATGGCATCCATCTGTCCTTTCATGCCTCTTGAGTTCAGACAAAGCTGTGATAGATTCCCCACCGGCCTCCCACACGACTTCACAAAACCTGCAAACTATGATTGAACCAAATGTCATCTTCAGTGTTGCATGTACTGTAAGTAAACAGCTAGATCAATCATCCTTCCTGTCAGAACTGGAGTGATGTGTTTTCACACAATAGAGGCTTCGCACTTAAAAATGTCAATAAATCGGAGCTGTCGTGCTGCAAAGTAGCTATTAGGATAGAGATGGAGATGGTTAATCATTATCTTTACTGCATTGTGTGTTCATTTTGTGTGGAGATGAAATATTGTAGCATGTTGGAAATTGCTTTTTTTGTTTGTTGTTGTCACTAAAGCATTGAAACATTTGGGAAGGGAGGAGCTACAAATCCCAGGTTTCTGTGCTCGCTCTCAAAATAGCACAAAGCATGAGTCACATCTGATGCTTGTTGCTGAGCACAGACAGACTTTCAAAGTAATCTTCTAAATCTATTTAATCTCTCTTTGTGGATGTAGCCCGACGTACTTACACTGACAGAATCGTGTCGGTTCTTACAAGTGTTTACCTTAAGCTCGAAAGAGTAGTAGTGTAAGAGGGAAGGATGAGGGATTTAGTCAGCATATTAATTTGATGTATTGATTCCCGAGGAGCGGGGGTCAGAGATCAGGATCAGTTGTAGCATCTGGTTGGTTAGAGTCAAGGTCCTGGAGGTTGGATGTCACAGAACGATACGGAGCTTACACTGGATTTAAGATCAGTACAACACACAATAGATTATAACGAAGCTTTAGTTCTACAGTGATGTTGTCGAACATTTAGAAATATAATTCACATGTTGATCTGTTAAAGTACTTTAGCGCGCTCGTAACGAGGCTCTTGGGACGGCAATGTCAGTCAACAACAATTAGATGGATTGCTGTGACATTGTAGACGTTCATGGTTCCCAGAGAAGGAAGCCTGTGACTTTTTCTCTAACGCCATCATCAGGAAATGCTTTTATTCATGACTAAATACTTAAACTAATGACCATCCCATCAATTATAGCTATACTTTTTGTTTAGCCCTATTTAGCTAATGCTCGCTCGCTAACAAACAAAACTGAGATGGTGAACATGATACCAGTTTAACATTTAATATTCATTTAATATTCACTAACTTCAGCATGTTAGCATTGTAATTGTGAGCATGTTAGCATGCTAACGCGAGCATTTGACTAAGTACAACCTCAGAGAGCTGCTAGCATGGCTATTTTTTATTGAAACAACTTAATCAACTAACATGTTGATGGACTTTTTTTGTACATATAGATAAACTGTCTGTCTCTCTATTGAGAGCATTCAAAACAATTGTCTTGCCACATTGTATTTAATTTAATTCTGAAAGTTTAAATTGAATGCAGATATTTCATTTCTGTTTTTGAAAGTACGTAAGTATATCGACTTTAAAGCACATCTTTAGCACATCAATATAATTACTATATAACATGGATGCGTTCCAACAATGGAATTACTATGCAACATGGCTGCGTTCCAACATTTTCAGGTATGTTTGCAACATAATTAAACAACTGTTGATAATTTAAATAATCCTTCCAAACGGTCTGCCAGTGCACAACGAGAGCAGCAGGTGCTGCTCAGGTGGCATAAGACTCAATCTGCTCGGTTCAATATGCAACCTTTGTGATGACAGGTGGGTCTTAATACATTTAATTCTCAAATAATCTTCAATAAAGTGTCTGCCGTTTGTATGCAGCAAAAAGACAATTAGACAAAACAAACTTATTTACCACCAGACTGAATGTAGTGTAACAGTTTCTTTCCTCTTGTCGGAAGCAGTGTCACTCAACTTCCTTGTCTTCTCTTCTTGAATTTCTTCCATTTTTATTTATTTCTAAACAGACTGTAGCCTATCCCAGCATGCACTGGGTGAGAAGCAGATGTCACAGATTCATTTTCATCTTCCCAAACCGACACTTGGGATGCTGTAACACTGAAGTTTGACCAGGTTGTGGCAAAGAATTCACCTTTTTCTGCAGAGCCCCAAGGCTGTTCAGTCTGTGAACTCGCACCAGTATTTCAGAGCGAGACACATTGCAGTCGGTGAATTGTCAACCAGCAGGAATATAAAATCCGCCAGTTGATGGAAGAAAAAATAAATAATGACTTTGTGGAGCCAGAAGAAGCAAATTGCGAGACGTTGCATCAAAATTCAGTTGTCTTATTGACATTCAGCACATTCAAGGAGCAGATCTCTGGTCTCAAGCTTTAATGAAAAACTTGCTGCATGATAACGTATAGTGGAGTTTAGCATCAACGCCACAGACTATATGAAAGATAATTGCATTCATACGTTTAAGAATTTTGTTAATTGTTAAGCAATACGTGTAGATAAGAAAATATGTGTCTACAGATACTTTTTTATTTCCTTAATTTGAATAACTCCCAACTAATTGACCTGATCGCTGCATAGAGAATTTTCTGACAATAAAGAAATGCAACAGAAGCAGATACCCGAGGAAAAAGTGAGCTCGTACTTAGTTTGAGTCAGCAGTGAAACTGTTTAGATTATGTTCTCCCTGCGGCACTGACTTTTGACTTTTCATTAGTTTTTCTACTCATATTCACCATAATTACTGACAGAAGTGCACAGATGTCTTCCAAAGGGGCCTTGAGGAATTTCAGCAAATGAGCTCTTTTAACATCCTCATGCGATGACATACTGAGGATGACTTGAGGATGATGGTTCATGATGTTACTGTTGCATAATATTCACATAAAACATCGCCCTAATGCATCGATTGCAGACATTTGTATGCTTCCTTTTTTCAGCCCGATTGTTTCATGTAAATAAACCCTGCAGCCATTATGTTTGCTGTCTTTAATAGAACTGAAGAAAATAATCTAATGATCTCTTAAAGAGAAGACATGGTGAACAACTGTACTGTATAAAACCAGTTCTACACAGATATAAATAAAGTAATGTGACCCTATTGTGTTTTGTTGACATTTGCGATATCTCCTCAGTCCCACAGACCCATTGCTGTATGTCAAATAATAATGTTTTTTGTCCTTTAAATATTTTTTGCTCATTAAAACCTGGTATGTGGGAGCTTGCACATTTGATAAAGGTGACAAAATACCAACCAAATAAGATAAGTTGTTATTGTTATATGGGCTTTGCTTTCATATAGTGACATTGTGATGTTACGTATTCCACTTAAAATGTAAACATTTTAAAAAGTGTGTTATTGCCTCTTCTATTTTATCAACGCCTATTTTATTTGATATTGTCTTTTACAGTATCTAATTGTTTTGTAATTTATTTCCCTTTTATAACTATTAATTATCATGTGCATTAGTCTCAAGTTGTTTTGCTGTTTATATTTGTCTTATTTTCAGCTTGTCAGTCATCTGTAAAGCACTTTTACTAAAGAGGTGCTAATGTTTGATCAAGGTATGAACAAACTGTTATAAAACAATAACACAATAACAGAAATCTAAATGGACTTGGGTGAGGTGCGTATAAAGTACTGTCAACATTTACATATATGAAACCTATGAAAATCTGTTGTATTTAATTAATATATGTATATAGAACCTGTGAGACCCTGTGCAGATGTATCTATTATTTTCTGTAGTGGATACAACTATCTTTTTTAGCTGATTTAACAATAACAATAAGACTAGCTGAAGATGCACCTCATGCATTTGTGCAATCTGCCATCTGACACGCTTCACTGGCTAGCATAATACTATGTTCATTCAGCCTGTGGTGCCAGAAATGCAGGATAAAGAAGAGCTGGTTCCTGGCACCAAGGGAATCCTTTAGAAAAGAGCTCAATACATCAGGCTGACGAGGGCTTCTGAATTCAAAACAACAATGTATAGTAGGTATACGTATAATGATGTGTTTCAGTGCACCCTCGAACAAAATATATGTTGCTCTAAATGTTGATGTTCTAGCAAAGCAGCAACAGAGATCTGTTTGTATCAGTGTATCTGTTTAGATTGACTTAGGAGGTGAAATGATGGGTCATCCTGTTTGCTGGTGTTGAATACACCAGACCTTGGTCATATATCACCTGCCTCTCCTGTCCCTCTGGACTCAGAAATGTGCAGTGCAAAAGCCCAGTGACCCCAGAGCTGAATACTACCACATTCATTTCTCCTGCATCCCTCCCCCTCATGTCTCACCCTCGACCTCCCCCAGTGTCTCGCTTAACACTGAGAGTAAATCGGTCAAAGTCCTTAAGTCCTTATTTTTTATAGATATTGGACATCTTTAGAGGGCAAATAAATTACATATGCTACTTTAATGTGGGTTAACCATTTTTAAATTCCCCATTAAGACAATCGGAGATGTCTTGAAAATGTTTTACTCCACTGTGGCATAAGATTGTAGGAGGCTGTGTGCCTGCAGGTTATTGTCATCGCTCTGTCATCTCATATTTTGGGTGAAGGTTGGCTGTTATATATACATTTGTGTGTGTGTGTGTGTGTGTGTGTGTGTGTGTGTGTGTGTGTGTGTGTGTGTGTGTGTGTGTGTGTGTGTGTGTGTGTGTGTGTGTGTGTGTGTGTGCGTGTGTGCGTGTGTGTGGTGGGTCGAGCCCGACTGCGCGCCGCCTCTCCATCAGTGCGTGTGCACGAGTGTCCGCAAAGCCGCCGCTGCTGCTCTCCAGGCGCGCAGTGCCATCCACAAACTTTGATGAGCCGTAACCTTCACCAAGGAAACAAAACGTGCCGACTACATTTTTTTTAAAACGTATTTTTTTTCAGCTTGCGTCCGCTAATTCGGTTCGATCAAGGTGAGTAACCTGCGAGCTTCAAATTACACTGACGTGTTGACGTTTTTTCGTAAAAAAGGATGGAGCTCCTGTGTGTTTATTTCCGACTGTTTTGCATAATCTACAAGTGGCTCAGGAACCAGTGTGAAGTTTATGAGAATGTCATGGTTTTGCACGTTATGATGTTTTGGGGTTGTTGTTTTTTTCATTTGAATCTGTGGTTTTTCACGTGCGTTTTTCTGGCTCAGTCACACTGGTGTTACCTTATTGACCTTAATTATTAGCATTAGTATTAACCGCCACATCACTGATTGTCATGTAAATGTTTTCCATGTAGTCTTATCATTTTAGTCTTATTTTTAAGTTTTCTTTTTTTAACAAACAGGTGTCAAAATGGAAATCACTCCGGTTGAAATATTCAAAGAAGACAATAAGTGCCTGCTTGAAGACTGTCCGATGAATTCTTCTGCCTGGATGTCTGGATACTCCGAGAGCCACAATGTGACCCACGATGATAACTGGGAGCCGGAAGGCATGTCTCCCATCATCCCCATCATCACTGCAGTCTACTCCGTGGTGTTTGTGGTCGGCTTGTTGGGCAACTGCCTCGTCATGTATGTGATCATCAGGTAAGTTAATTTTAAGTATAATACAAGAAGGATAAAGATCAATGTTTATGTAGCAATATAATAGGCATGTTATTGTGATTTAAATCTGAATTTAAAGATGTATTGTTGACAGGAAAGTTTCTGGAAATTGAGGGAAAATAAGACAAGTCTTTTGACACATGCAGTGGAGCCTATATGTTTTTAGAAATACAGAAAACAACAGAGGCCTATACAGAAGAATGTGTTCCTCCACAGTCACTGTAAATGTTATTACTTCTGGAGAAGGCACTGGCACCAACCCTTGGGCTTTCACAGTGACCTCAAGGCCATCTGGTCTATGTCATAGTTCTTCTTAGTGCCCGTATACTCAATAGAGACAGGTCCTCTTAAGAGGCTGGGACAGCATCTAAATATATATTAATTTTGAACCTAGTAAGTCACAAGGGACAAAGCAGGTGTTGTATTTTGTCAAAGAAACTGTTAAGATTAATGTTGTCATTTTTAATTCAGTGGTAAATGTGGAAAGCATCCAATATAGCATTGATTCTGCCACCTTTAAAATTGCCCTTTTTTATGAATCTAATAACCCTCAAGCTCCAAAATATAGTAACAATATTCTGTAAATGTATCTCAGTCTGGTGGACATGATATTAATCATAGTGGAAACCAGTGGTGCTTTATCAAGCTGATAGCCTGCTTGCACCTCATTGGCTCTTATTTATGGTGTGTGAGAGCCAACAAATCTCCTTTTGATGTAATGTGAAATGCAGCGGTGGCATCCACAATTACCTGAAATCAGATTGATTGCAACGCCTGTCGACGGAAGCCAATTTTATTTGTACGTTTTATTGTTTAGTTGCTCCGTGGAGGACGATTCAACTGCAGTAACAAGGTGTTTTATGTTGATTTAGTGTCAACAACATCTGAAAGTATCCCCATCCAAACACTAAAGGTACAACGTCAACATAGGCCATACATTAGATGTTGAGCTATAAGCCATTAGTAGAAGTACCTGACATGGCAGTGCAACCTTTATGGCTTTAAAGCTGTTTGTGCTGTTAAAGCTGATCAATGTTTTTACCATTAACATTGGATCAAATGACTACATGTAGTGTGAAAGGGGTTTTAGTGATGAACCCACAGATATCACCCGACCCTGCAGTTCCCCCTCAGATTTCCGGAGCACTTTAGCGTCGTTCAGCTCATTGTTTTGGTTTAGGTTTTAATTGACTCTCACGGCTCTCATCTCTGTTGTTTCCAGTCTCAGCAGGCAGACAAAGCTCAGATAAAAACCCTGTAAGCGACCTGCTCCACAACAAACAACAGTTACACAAGTTAGCAAAGTTAGTGGAGCTGGTGAACATAGTGGAGCATTTAGCAGCTAAGGAACCAGATATTCCACTCAGGAGTTGGTGGAGACCAAAAGCAGAGCTAAAAGAGAGTGAACATCAGACTTTCATTCAGCAAGTGAACAGAAACACAACCCCACATGAATGCTTGTGTTGCTCTGAGTTTGCTGGCGACTGTTTGCGAACACGTCATATAATATATCGATGTTTTGTTTACAACTTGTTGTGGAGACCCCAAGTGGCCAAAACAAAAAAACAGTTAATATATGTTTATTATAAACAAAAAATGCATCCCTTCCTGTGAGCCATGGCAATGTTGCCTAGTCACCATGAATAGGAATCTGCAATTCTGAAGAATCCTGTTTTAATCTCATTTTGGGTTCAAGGAAGCAGTGTGGATTAACGAACAATGTTGATTCATGTTGAGCCAAGAAGGAAGGTCTTCTAAAGAGTCAGCCAAACAATATAAGGCTGCTTTGTCCGTCTCTATGGTATAGCTCTGGTCATCTCTCTCTTCCTCACTATCACATGCATGTTCAACAGGTACACAAAGATGAAGACAGCCACCAACATTTACATTTTCAACTTGGCTCTCGCCGATGCCCTCGTCACCACCACAATGCCCTTCCAGAGCACAGACTACCTGTTGAACACCTGGCCCTTTGGCGAGGTGGTCTGCAAGGTCTTCATCTCCATCGACTACTACAACATGTTCACCAGCATCTTCACCCTCACCATGATGAGTGTGGACCGCTACGTGGCTGTGTGCCACCCGGTGAAGGCCCTGGACTTCCGCACTCCGATCAAAGCCAAGATGATCAACGTGTGCATCTGGATCCTGTCGTCAGCGGCGGGCATTCCTGCTTTTATCCTGGGTGGCACCCAGACGAAGAGCGGTGAGGAAGAGCTTCCGCCATCCTTTTAATAACCTTGAAAAAGACGGGGCACTCACTTTAAAGCATGTATATTTTAAGAGCAGAATATATATTCTATCATCTGTCAGTGTAGAGTTTTCCATTAGCCACACATCATGCAGCATCCTTCCTGAATATAGATGATGTAAGAACAAAAAAAATGCAGAGTTTAGAGAAAAATGTTCCCTTTCGAGTGCAGATTAGCTGTTCCATCGCTAAATTGATAGCAGAAAGGAACAGAGTGGAATTCTATTTACGATAAAGCACAAGCGCACTTCATCACTTAATTTACTTTTTCTGCCCTCCTCTCTCCTTTGCTCCTGCAGACATAACCGAGTGTGCCTTACAGTTCCCAGAGCCGTACGTGTACTGGGACACACTGATGAAGATATGCGTGTTCGTCTTTGCCTTCGTCGTGCCCGTGCTCATCATCACCGTGTGCTACTCCCTCATGGTCCTGAGGCTGAAGAGCGTCAAAATGTTGTCCGGCTCGAGGGAAAAAGACCGCAACCTGCGGCGGATCACGCGGCTGGTGGTGGTCGTGGTGGCTGTGTTTGTGGTCTGCTGGACGCCCATTCACATTTTCATCCTGGTCAAGGCGCTCGTGGGCATTCCCGAAACCACCGCCATTATGGCCGCCTACTTCTTCTGCGTGGCTCTGGGCTACACCAACAGTAGCCTGAACCCCGTCCTGTATGCCTTTCTGGATGAGAACTTCAAACGCTGCTTCAAGGACTTCTGCCTCTCGACCAAACTGAAGGGGGAGAAGGTGTCGGGGAACAGGAAGACCCCCAGCGGGAGGGAGGCCGCCGTTCCTCTGGGGAACCAAGATGGGACTAGAAAGCCGACATGACTAGCAGTGGAACTGTCTTCAATTTCTCACATTGGAAAAGAAGACTCACATGACCTGGGCCTAACCCATGTCACATCAACAATGTAGTTCTGTCTCTATTACAGAGTTTTTTTCCATTATCACTTGTGTTTTAACCAGTGCCAACATTTAATTTCAGAGATCAAATGAAAGGTTCTCGTTATAAATAGTGCGCCACGTTGATTAATATTTTTCCTCATGACAAATTGTGTATTTAGATGGAAGTGAACTGGGAGATCATTTGGTTTAAGACCAAAATGTTTGTCTTTAACAGTAAACATTTCCTTTCCAAGAAAGAACTGAACCCATTAATTATGTAGATTACAAGTATTCCTATGAGTGGGACGTCCCCAAACAATATCACAGAAGAGGTAATGAGAATATAATGCCAACATTTCACATTATTTCATGTGAAAAACAGAAAATTGTAACATGATTGGCTCCTTCACACAGTATACTTGTTACATCAGTGTTTTTATGGCTATATGCTCATTCAATTTTGTTTATGCCTTTTTTCAAATTCTCTGTATTCCTGTCATTTCCAACTATAATGTTTCTATCACCAAATGTGCCTTTAACAGTCCAGGATAACGGATGTTTGTAGCAGCGGAAAATGGTTTCAGTAATGATGAGTAAGTGGGGTCAAACAGCAACTGTTTTTTTTTAAATGCAGTTAACATGTTAGTGGTAGCTGCACGAGTCACTGACATCACATATGTGCCATCATCCTTTTCATTTCTGTTTGAAGGTGAGCGTTTCATTTGTGCTGATTGACCACAATGTGAGAGACTCATGGTCGGAAACAATACAACTCAGCGAGCCGCATCAGAGCTTGAAGTTTATCGATGAGAAATGTTTAAAAATCCTGGACTGGAATGTGCTTTTAAAATTTGACAGAGGGCTCTGTAACAGCTTTGACTCTGGAGTTGTGTCCAGTTTGATAAGTTGTTAAATTGATGGTATATATTTCAATCACATGTGCTTTGTGTGGCTTTTTACTATGATACATAGTCCTACTGAAACACTCACGCTATTATTGTAGGGAACTGTTCTCATCAGTGCAATCTGAAAACATGAATAGCTGTTGGTTAAATACCATTTCTTCTGTCAACTGTACAGTATATATAAGTTATTTTGTATAGATAACAAAAAAGACTTTGCACAGACATTGAAATATACTGTATTCGTAGCATGTCAATGATCATTGCTATGATAGTATAAAGCAGCATCAGCAGCCTGTATGCTCGATGGGCTGTGCTGTTATTTAGACTCTATATTATATAAACATATGATCACTCATGGTATAAACTCATACATCACATTAGAGGTCAGCTACGTAATTCAGAAATAAAATCCATTTTCAGAAACATTCTGTTTCTCTCTCATGTCCCTAAACCAGAGCTTTGTGGGTTTGGGGAAACTTTTTATTATTATTAACAAATCTCTATGTAAGCTGACATAAAAATAGATAAAAGCACAGAAGTTCTGTTACTTGACAACAAAATAAGAGACATTATTCTAAGAAACTCCACTGTGACCAAGACATCCTTGTTTTCTTTTCAGTCTCTGTGCTTAGCGTTTAAATCTGCTGCTGCTGTATATTGGCTTTAATGTGTTAGTTCAAAACATAATGTGCTTGAAGCGCTAAATATTAAAGCAAGTTTAACAAACATTGATTTTCTTCTCTTGCAGTGACAACTCATCATGTTGTCAGTTTTTATTTGTAAACTCTGTAATATTTGACTGTGATACTCTGCCAGAAATGTCTCTCTATGTTTGCACTGCATCAGTACTTTGAATATTTTTGTTTTGAAATAAAACGCTGTCTCTGAAGGTGGCTTATTTAAACACACTTTGATAAATGAAGAGCAGTTTTAGTTTTTACAGATGAGTGAGGTTTACTGTAAACCAGCAGCTCCCTCCAGAGGACAGAACATGTAATTACTGATATGTGGGCAGGTTAACAAAAAATAAATCTACAGTGATTGATGGTTGCATACACATAGCTTGGCATTTGCAGAAGATTCACAACAGCCATCAACATTAGCGCAGGTGTTCAGACTAAGACCATTCTTACCATCACTTTGCATGGTGTACATTATTCCTGGCTACAAACATATTTGGAAATATGCAACATTTAAGCACATCATTAGCCGTAATAATAAAGGTCTTGATTCTATATTTTGACACAGGGGTCCTGTAAGACAGGCTCACAAGATCAGGTAATCGAGCAGGAACCGTAAAGCCCTTATCATGTCAGTGCTTTATCCTCCTTAACTACAGCACATAGCTGCCTGCTTTGCCCATTTGATAATCCAGCTTTCAATGAGGAGACTTTTTTATTTTCTGTTTTAGCAGACACAAGATTCATGAAAATCTAATAAATATCAAATAATTAAATATTGAATATCAGATAAAAAAAATTATAAAATCTCTGATGTTTTTTTTTCATCACATTTTGGACTATGAATGATGAATATCAATTTAAATAAAATCAGAAAATTAGTCTATGCAATGAGTGATATAGCTTACCCTAATATTAAAACATATTTAAACACAATTTAATCTGAGAGTTTATCCGGATTTTGATTAACTTTATTTTCTTTACTTAAGTCAGCTCATGTCTTTAATGTCTGTCTGGTATTTTACTGGACTTTGTTTTCATTCTGGTGCAGTGGAGGTTTCCTGTTTCCCATTGTGTGGTAACATGAATAGAACATATGAATAGATACATTATACAGCCAGATAGAAAAATGATATGGACATTGAACTCCCACCCTTATTAGAAATGAAATTAGTTTTCTTAAAGCTTATATTAATATTATACGGAAGATTGGCTGATAATACATATTTAATAGACATAATCTTCTGAAATCTATCATTTTTAAAATGATACTTTAATTAATAAGCTTGTCTTGTTTGAATTAGTTTAGGGAACCATAAATCTGGATGGATATAGACTTCTAACCGTTCTTGAATTTACATCACGTTGTGTTAATTTCGTTTTGAAATGCTTTGTGACTAAAGGATATTATGTAGGTGTTATAGATTAGGATTTTGGTATTCCCTCATAAACCTGGCATAATTTATTCACATTTAGGCTAAAACCGTTGATTAAAAAAAAAAAAACTTTTAAAATGTAAACTAGTCTAGACATGTCTGTTATTTAAGTTAATGTGTTATAACGTCACACCTTATATACAGTCTCGTTACACCCATAGACTGTATAAAAAAAACAAAAAAACAAAAATGTTGGAGTAGTACGAGTTCAAATTGAAAGATATGGAAGAAATTATAACATTTGTAGGGTTTTGCTTGGTGTAGTTTATTTATTTTTTGACCTAGCTTTGTTTTTGAACACTCAACGACTCAAGACTATCGTGAAACGAAACTTAACAGCAGAGGCTTGCAGCTCAGCCAATCAAATGGCCAGCCTGATAAGTTTCCTGACTCTTCCACACACCATGACACAGGGGGCTGAGACGAGGAAAGACATTGCAGAGCAGTACGTTTAACGTTTGGGTTGTGAAAATAAAATCATGAGATGGTCTCCTATAGAGACGGATCAGCCGCGGCTTGTTGTTAAGGGAAAGAAAAAGCAAAAAGCAAAAAAAAAAAAAAAGAAGCCGGCCGGCGAAAAAGCCGGCCGGCGAAAAAGCCGGCCGGCGAAAAAGCCGGCCGGCGAAAAAGCCGGCCGGCGAAAAAGCCGGCCGGCGAAAAAGCCGGCCGGCGAAAAAGCCGGCCGGCGAAAAAGCCGGCCGGCGAAAAAGCCGGCCGGCGAAAAAGCCGGCCGGCGAAAAAGCCGGCCGGCGAAAAAGCCGGCCGGAAACGGAAACGCCGGAAGCAGCAAAAAAAAAAAAAAAAAGCAAAAAAACGGAAACGGAAACGCCGGAAGCGGAAACGGAAATGCCGGTTTTCAGAAGTCTTCGGTTTTTATGAATAATATTTGAATGTGTGGTGGAATGCGTGGATCCGCTGCAGGTTTGCTGGATTGATTTGTCATGCTTTGTTGTCATATGAATATATGTGACTTTGTGGTTGTCATTGTGTTAATTAACGTTACGTTGATTTGACTATGCATTTGTCCGTTAATGACCAGCGTCCCGTCATGCACGGATTCATGTATCTGCACCGTAGCTGTTCAACTGTAGAAGTCCCAGGCATGAAATGCACGGCCCGCCACTGATTAAACGTAGACGCTGCGGATCTTTTCAACTCTAGAGTCCGACTCCACACGGTGGAATTAGCAGGCAACACCGGAAGTTGCGTCGTTGGCGCGAATAATAACAACAAAGCCGATGTTTCAATTTTGCGAAGCTATTATCGTTAAATTATTATAAAAATGTACAGACATTTACCCAACACTGTGGAGACGTGAAGTGATTTGATGTATTTTTAACATAACGTTACGCTTGGCATCAAATACTGATGATACTGTAGTAAACATCTGTTTAGATGTGTTATGCAGGCTACATATCGTGTTTTGTCTCTCACTGTTTTGCAAAACAGATGAGAAAAATGTCTTATAAATACATTTAATTATAATATTATATGGTAAGGGTAATGCATGAATAACAACACAAGTACTGTAAACACGAAGGAAATTAAGAAAACCTAACAACAGAGCTGTCTCGAGGGCGCGGCTGAGTGAGCAATTGTCACGTGACTCCTCTGACGTCACTGACAGTCTCTTCCGGGTGTTTTGCTTCAGCTGGACGGTGGACTGTGTCAACGAGCCAACGTAGCTTTCTTTAAGAGTCAAAAGCCTTAATTTTTACAAAATGAACCGCATATTTGGTAGGGGAACACCCAAGGCTCCACCGCCGAACCTCTCAGACTGCATTGGAAACGTAAGTATTACCCAGATTTAACTTTGTGAACGCTGTCTCGAACAAAGTAAACAAAGATGGATCCCTTATAGCTAACAGTTAGCTAACTTTTATGAGCAGAAAGCAGGCCAACGTTTGCCATATTTAAATTCTACGCTGTCACATTCAACGAGCCTAATAGTTAATAGTTATTATATTACTGATAGCAGACAGGATTGTCACATTGGGCGTGTTTACCTAACGCAATGTATTGACAGCGTCGGTCGACAAACTCGGTATTTAAACAAAACAATCGGTTTATCTGTTCACGTAATGAATCAGCATTATTTATTTGAGCCTTTACACTGACATACAACAGACATGACGTCGCTCTCTGGGTGAAAAGGCTGACAGCAACCAGTTATACTGGTTATTTGACTGGGAAGAGATATTATCACCCAACCTGGGAGGAGGAAGAAACGGATATGTGTAATGGTACTCGATAAGCCTCATGTATCCTACTATGTTTGTACACCTAAAGAAAAGGCCCTCCATGACATTCATCATTTATTAAAATTGGTTATATTTTTATCTGAAAGGCCTCCTTTTTAAGATGATGATACAGATAACAACCAAAAGCTGATGTCCTTATCTCTGTGTTTCACTTGAAGGTTGATTCTCGCTCTGAGTCCGTGGACAAGAAGATTGCCAGACTAGATGTTGAACTTGTCAAGTACAAGGACCAGATGAAAAAGATGAGAGACGGGCCGTCAAAGGTGAGATTTAGTGTCCAATGCTGCTGAAAGACATAGAAGAGAATCTTCTCCTGAAACCCTTTAGAGTGCTGCCATCCAGGACCCAAAGTCACTTACAGTCTTTTTATTATAACATACACACATATGCTGGAAAAGCAGAGCTCGAAACATGACTACAAGAAACGTAAGAAGCAAATAAATGAGTTCTGGTCCTTTTACTTCTATGATGTAAAATACTGTAGTTTTACACAAGACCACTGAACACAGATCATCATATAACATTATGCCTTCAGTATCTGGAGATTTGATGCTGTTTCTAATACCTTACTGCAAGAAATGTAAACATATTTATTTAATAAAATAATAAATTAAGTTTGCAATAACTTTGCAAACATTGTATTTAAATCGGTAACTATCTGATCAAATACAAATAATAAGTTATGTACTTATGTGTCGTTCATGTCTCATGTTGATCAGTTATTATCATTTGTTAAGTATTCCCAATCATTTTTTTCATTCACCAGAACATGGTCAAGCAGAAAGCTCTGAGAGTTCTGAAGCAGAAGCGGATGTAAGTACTTTTATTTAGTGTTTATAATATCAAACCTATCAAATGAACTATGAAAGCGCCACATGTTTATGTTATCAGCCTCAGTTATTCTCTTATGTCAACTGTTGTGAGAGTCTAACTTTACATCATCATTACATCTTCAGGTATGAGAGCCAGAGAGATAACCTCATGCAGCAGTCGTTCAACATGGAACAAGCAAACTACACAATCCTGACCCTTAAAGACACTAAAACCACAGTAAGATGGGAAATTATCTACCGGATGATGTTTTCTTCCACCTGAAAAGATAATAACTCAAGAAAATGGATCTTTCTGCTGACATTTGCTTTTTCCTTTTTAGGTTGATGCCATGAAAATCGGCCTTAAAGACATGAAGAAAGCATACAAGCATGTGAAAATAGATCAGATCGAGGTATTTGTTTTGTGAATACAGATTTACCGACCGAGATGATTGATCTCAGCAGATGAGATGGCGTCACAGTTAATAGTTGTCTATATATTTAAAGATAACACGCCATTATTCCCCTCCTAATGAGGCACTTTAAATATATTACACTGGACTAGAAGTGAAGGGTAACCACACATTACTCAAAGCTCACAACCAGAACATTTTATTAGGAATTAAGTAAATGTAGTAGACTGAATTAAAGGAATTGTTTGGATGTGTTGAAGAGAGGCTGTATGAGGTATGAGCCACAGTGTATGATGGTGGTCGGCATGCCCCCAACTTGGAGATGCAGACAGGAGTACAGGCATAGAAGCAGAGCAAAGTAGATCTGTGAACAGGACGAAACAGCAGCAAAACGCATTTTAGCGACCTAAAAGAAAGGCTCACCTAAAAAGAAATTAATATCTGTTTAAGAGATATGCGGTCTATGTTTCCGATGGGGAACTGAAGCTGTTATATATCCATTTATGCACTCTTTAAAGCCACCAGAGTCCATGTGAAAATAACAGTAATTTGGCTTCAGCAACCTGTCAGGAATGTCCGTCTCGTGGCAAGATTAAGTGTTGAAAATATTCTTAATATAGTTTACACGATTCCTTTAGGTGGCTCCAGCAGTACATTGCTTTGCTCTCGTGCTGGTACTGTCTACTCATGTCATTAATCATCTACTAGAGGTGATACACTGACTATGGGTCTAAGTACCTCATACAACCCTACTTCAGAACATCCAAACTATACATCTAACCTGGCACAATAGAAGTCTTTGTTACAGAGCCGATGGATGAAGTGCACACTTTGAACTCGTTTTATTTTGCTATTCAGGATCTTCAAGATGAGCTCGGGGACATGATGGAGGATGCCAACGACATCCAGGAGGCGCTGGGCAGAAGCTACGGCACACCTGAAATCGACGACGACGACTTGGAGGCCGGTCAGTAAAAACACTTTGAGGATGGGGATTTGACTTTGACCATAATCTACCAGTTATTGTGACTAATTGTGAATTGTCCACAGAGCTGGATGCTCTGGGAGACGAGCTCCTGATGGACGACGACAGCTCCTACCTGGATGAGGCTGCAACAGCTCCTTCCATCCCAGAGGGCATGCCCGGCGACAAGTCGGTCAACAGGGTACGACACAGTTTTAAGATTGTTATACGTGTTTCTCCGTAGTTTACAGAGCTTTTTCATTAATGGTCATTCCTCTTGTGTTTCAGGATGGTGTCCTGGTGGACGAGTTTGGCCTTCCTCAAATTCCTGCTACATAAAAGTTCAATCCGAACACTCGTGCTAGTTTTACATGTATCATAGCCTTTTTGTATTTATCCAACTGACACTCCCAGCCTTTAGAGTGCGGCAATAAAAACCAAAGCATCTTCTGTCCAACGAACGATGAACTGCATCTTAAAATCAGGTATCTTTCATTAAAAGTTGATTATTATTCTATTAGTGCGCTCATATCTATCTGAGGTGATTGTCTGAACTGGGATTCTCTTAACTTTGTACAGTTTCTGCAGCATTTGTTGCCAAGAACAAAATAAATAATATTTTCCAAACAATACATTGAAGTCATGCAAAAAGTAATTTATACAAAATTCACTTTATTGCCAAGTTAAATATGTAGAAATGCAAAAATAACTTAAGGTATTATTTATTTGTATGTACACTTAATTGAAAAAATAAATACAGATTTCTTGAAGCAAGTTTGGGCTCAACTTAAGCACTCCACAGCATCATCACCAGCTCAGCCTGTACGTGTGAGGGAAGATTCTTTGGTGCAGGTACTCCACCACACTGCTCTTGTTCCGCAGCTTTTCAAATTCATAGTGAGGAATCTAGAAAAAAAAAAGGAAACGCTTTTTCAGTCAGAAGGTCCTGTGATACTTTAATTCTATGTACCAGTTTGTATTAAACTATTTGGGAAGATGAAAATCTGGCAGAAAATGCCTAAAGAAGCCAAAAGTGAAGATGAGGGTCTAACCTGAACGACTTCATATCCCAGAAGCCTCAGGTGTCGCTGCTTCATGGCCTCTTTTCCAAGTAGCTGCCTCGTGCTTGTAGTGAACCTCTTCTGTCCGTCAATACAGAGAGCGATCCTGCAACACATCAATCCACCCAGAGCAATGTGTTACAACCGGTTTTTAAACAACGCCAGCTTCGACAGATGTTACATATCACCATTTACCTTTTGTATACATCGTCTACATGACTGGCAGGCAGCACGTATCCTTCTTCATCAAGTTTTATCTCCACATCTACAAGAACAAAACAAAAAAAAGGTTGTTGATGTTTAAGCCTCTTTAGGTTGACTACAGGACACATTTAGGAGACAAACAGCTGTTATGTTACCGAGCGTGTAGCAGTACGGCGTCAGAACTTTGGATCCAAAGTATGAACGAGCCCCGAGCAAATCCACCAGTCCGTTTTTCACAGAGTTGTACAGATGTGGGTCCACGGGCGTCTCCAGAGAGCGTCCAGACATGAGGAAGGACTTGACGCGGTACTTGGGGAGGAGCCTGGGACCCTGAGGAGACAACACAAGGTGTGAAGGAACACAAATACATGAAGTGGCTTAAATTCTTACTTTACGACTTGATCCACCCTGCAATGTCATTTCTAGTTTAAAGTAAATTTTTTTTACTTCTCACGAGCAATCAACTAAAACAACATTTCTATGAAAGCTGCAGTGATGTAAAAGATCTGTTTCGCTCTTGGCCTTCAGAATAAAAGCACAGGTAGAAAGTGACCTGTACAGGTTTTATCACATATCTGGAATGCACTGAAGCTCACACGAGGATGACGTGTTGTAAGGTGTGTATTCAGGTTTGAGGCTCTTGCATTATTTCCTTTTGTTGACATAGTTTTACATATTGTACCTCATAGAAAGGACACTCCAACTTCAAAGTCATGTAGAGCTGGGTCAGCTGTGCCAGGATGGTCCGGTCCATTCCTGTGCCCTGATCTGGAACACAGGCAATTTTAGTCAATAGTATCTTTATAGCCTATAAGCCCAATATCACAAATATGTCTCAAGAGGAAAAACTCCCACCATGCAATAGCTGTTGTGTGTGTAGAATAGACCAACATAAATGCAACAATGTCACGATTAGTGTTCTTTTTAAGCATGCGTTTGTGGGAAGCTTGTACATATTGCAGGTGTCTCACAGGATGCTTTACCTTGCAGTTGCTGTAGGAAGTAACTGCTGAACACTTTGGAGACAAAGTTAACAGGGAACCTCTCCACCAGGGTGCAGGAGTGGAGGAGGTTGAGCAGCATCCGGGGCTGGAAGAGTGAAAAGCGCGTCCGCAGGATGGTTTCAACTTTCCCGAAGACCTCGCCAGCGTTGGGAGGAAGGTAGCCGAGCTTTCCGAAAGCCATGATCTGCCTGGCCACCTGGCTGGTGCTGTAGTCGTCCGCTCGGTACACGAAGCTCTCCGCAACGGCATCGAATACAGTCGGGGACAGGATGTTCCTCCGGCCTAAGAACTGAATCACTTTGGTGACCGTCTCTGGGTGGGCTGTGAAGGTCATTGTGGGCACATACCTCTCCATCGCCTCCACAAAGTAATGATCACTGTGGCCAAAGTGCATCAAGGCCCCGAGCACAACGGCGAGCTCCTCGTCGGTGAAGTGAGGTACATGACGTACAGCCTGTTTACACAGATTGATCACGAGAGGCATGGCCTGCGTCTGGTTCAGGGCCACGAGAGTGCTGAGCAGCCCGCTGACAGCCGGAGGATCCATGCGGGAGGTGACGGTCACGGCGTGGGAGTGCATGGCGTTCAGCAGGTCCCAATGTTTTCCATCTTGACCCACGTCGCCTTGCAGAAATCTATAGGCAGCGGTGAGATCCGCAAGGCTCCACTGGGCCGGCTCCTGCTTCTGGATTTGCTCCATCACCTGCTCCAGCACCACACAGCCAGGACCCTCCAGAGCCAGCATTGCCTGGCCCAGGGTGCACAGCTGCCCTACACTCATCTGCCCTCTGTCCAGCCTCTCCTGGCTCTCAGACACCAGCCGCACCATCAGCGTACTCCACGGATCCAGGAAGAGGCGGGTGCACGCCAGGAGAGCTGACACCAGTCCAGCATCCGTCAGCCGTACTGAGTCCTGCTCCAGCTGGAAGCACAGAGCCCTGATGGTGTCCTTCTCCAGCACCGCAGGGTCCTTCAGGGAGCCGCTCTCCTGCTCCAGGTCGGCCACACGGTGAAGTGCTGCTGCAGCCATGGTGTCAGACATGATCCCCACGGTGCGCAGCAGTGTGAAGACCTGCCGGGAGGAGGAGCAGCCCCCGAGACGCTGCAGGAAAGCCTGCTCCTCTGCAGCTGTGGGTCGGTGTAGCTGGGTCAGACTGAACCGAGGTCCCGAATCTCTGTGGAGTCCTACAGAGCTGCTAGCGACAAAGGACGGCTCCTTAACCATGGTGGTCAGGTTTCTCGTCCCGCAGTCCAGCTGGAGCTTCTTGCAGCCCCGTCTCCGGATGCAGCCGCCAGCTGAGGTATACAGGCAGGCTACACATACGGGCTGTTCACCGCTGGCCCTCAGGAGCCCGGTGGTGCACACAGGTCCAACAGGAAGGTAGCGTTGAATCCCGACCTGCCTGAGCAGCGGAAATCTCTGGATCAGCTTCAGAGCCATGACCAGAACTCTTCAGACCCAGCTGGAACCATGAAAAACACAAACTTTAAGAAACAAGAACAAGTTTACTTGAGGTCAACGTACATATTTCCTCTATGTATCGTTAACTAAATCAAAAGATCACCAAGGCTAGTAGCAATGAGAGTAACTTACTCAGCATCGTTACTTTTCTGTTGACTAACCAACCTTGAGGGTGCTGTTAGCTAACGTTAGCCACTTAGCTGCTAGCTTCCTGGCTAGCATTAAAGAGTCGCGCTGATCTGATTAAGGTGTTTAACGGCTGACACATCGACACAGAGTAATGAATAAACAACTAATGACGAGATGAAACCGGTAAAAATTAATACCGTGACATTCCGACGTCTGCACGAGGACACAGAACCGGTGACAGCGAAGATGTGTCCCTAACGTGGTTCCGTAGGATATTGAGGCGTTCAGGGAACCTCGTTATGCGGTACTTTCGGAAGCACGGCATTGGATTATAACTGTATACATCAAGTGGTTCATGCGGCTTTTGGTCGGAATTAAACTTGGGATATTCATGATAGTTACATAAGTCCACCACTTTTACTTACGAAGTAATTTTATTGACCTCACCTTTGATGGACGTTTTACGCTTCACGCTGATTCGAATCTTTACCGACAGCTACCGATAGAAGGCAGCACCGTTCAGCATGAGCCTTTTTGTTATTGAGACAATAGAGAGCGGCATAACCCATTTAATAACTGCACAATCTCACCCAATAAGTTTCCACTCGTTTAAATGGCCTATAAAGTGTCATTAAAATGTGTAATACTATGGATTGTCATACTATAGTATAACTTTATTACTTTATGACCGTTTAATGGCATACTTATACTGTGACTATAATTACTAAGTCACAGTATAATATGTCACAAAAATGTCAGAAAATAGTCATGATATTATATGCCATAAAAGAAGGGGACCTCTTCCCTTTGAAGCCCCTTCACATCCTGTAAAAGCAAGACTAAACAAGTTGTGAACCGGAACAATGCTCTAACACACATGTCTTCACATCTTCATTCCTCAGTGGGGGAAAAGGCTGCAGTGGATCCCTTCAAGTGCTTCTCTTGACGTGTTCACCTGCTGTAAGTAGGAACATATCAAACTTAATACACAATTCTATACAAGAATACTAAGAATACTTACATGAATTCATTTCATTTTAGCATCCATGGATGATCTGGACCTAGTGAGCCCTTACTTGTTCAAGTACAAAAGGAGGAACTTTCTGGTCAAGGACGAATTGCGACCAACAGAGCTTGATGCTCTGCAGCATTTTGAGATCCGTCCCACTGACATCTTCATCGTCACGTACCCCAAGTCAGGTCAGTTGTTTTCTATAACTTTCTGCTAAATTCGACACTTTTACAGCTTTTTTTTTTTATCACACAACTGTTTACAAATATATCAGGCATTAGTGAATGAAGTGAATGAAAACGCTGTATAGCATGTGTGCTTCTGTAACATTTTTACTCAATTGTATTGTCTTTTTAGGAGCTAGTAACTGTAATTCACAATATATAGTCAATGATATGCAGTGGTACAGTAGTTTCAGCCCTAAGTAAAGTCTGCTGGTCTCTGTCAGGCTAGGACAGCTTGTATCAGGGCAAAACACTTCCAATGAGCATTCACTGCTGCTTGTAAAACGTATTGCTGTGAGAGCAATTTAAAGAATTTCATGAATGTAAATTATGGCGGCTCAGCTGACACTACCTATCTTTTTAAAAACTCCTCTATTCTGTCATCTAAAACTTGACTGCTGACAGATTTAAGTGAGTCATTCAAACAAATATGTTTTTTAACTCTTTTTCCGGTGCAAATGACGCCTTTGGATAAAACATACAGCAATACTTTGGTTTTTAAGATGAAGAAATTTAACGTCAGATTAAACATGCACACCTAAACTCTGTGAGAGTGAATTATAAACAGATGGCAGTTATACACGTGTTTATCTGCAGGATGACATCTTTTGTCAGGACCTTCCAAACCTTTTGTAATGAATTGTTATAAAGTAAAAGCGATTAGATGAGTTGGTTTCCGCTGGTTTATCTGGTTTCTAGAGCCTTCAAGTATTTTCAAAGGAAGGCAAGAATGTTTTCTCAAGTCAACCTTCGCTAAGCCCCGCCCCTCAAGCGCAGACTGGCCAATTATAGCGTAGGAACTCTTCTGCTCGATAGACACTCATTACAGGAACAGAGTTAATGATTGTTACTGTGAATACAGACGTAACCGGCTTTACAGGAACAGAGTTGTTCTGTCTGTCATTGTCTTCTGTCTTGAACTCCAGGTGATTACATTTAACTTGTAGTTCATGGTGCTGACAGGTGTTTCTATTATTTATTATTTCCACCACATTTATATACAATGATGGTAACAGAAACAGGCTGGTCTGGTTTGGTATGTTCTTTTTCCTCTGTTGTATTTCAAACATCCCATATTTTATTTGACTCTGCAGGTACAATATGGATGCAGCAGATCCTGGTTCAGATCATGGATGCTGCACACCCTGAATCGGCAGAAGATGCTACCAACAGGTCAAGAGTTCCTTGGCTGGAGGGGAGAACTGCGGACAACCCTTTCAGAGAAAGGCCTGATCCTCGAATCTTTCGCTCGCATCTCCCCCCCGACATGTTATCTCAGGGAGTGAAAGCCAAACAAATCAAGGTAATTTACAATATTCAATTCAATTCAAGCGTTGATCTAAGCATCCGCCTGTAGCCGAATTCACAAAATACATATATGTTTTTTTGCTCTAGGTTGTGTATGTTTGGAGGAACCCCAAGGATATCCTGGTGTCGCTCTATCACTTTGCCCACAGTTGGGTGTTGCTGGAAACACCTCAGAGCTTTGAGGATTTCTTTCAGCAGTTCCTGGATGGTAATGGTAGGTTCAGTATTATGGGGTTACTTGAGTATATCAGAGTAAGAATACAGAACAGAAAACAGAATAATTGTTCAATGACTCTGTTTTTGCATCTACTCGTGTAGGATGGTCTGATTTTATTGTAAGATACAAGGAGTTGAAATTTGAAATGAGGTATTTCACTTTTCAAATAAAACATCTTGTTTGTGTATCTCACTTTATTTTTGTAAGGTTAGTATTTAGTTAAGTTTTAGAAAACAAACACTAACATCATACAATACCAGCGAGTATCACTCACCTTTAGTTTTACTTTTCAGCGCTGACACACAAATCTTCTCTCCAACAGTTTACATGGGATCATGGTTTGATCACATCCATGATTATCACAAAGCACGAGACCAGCTGAACATCTATTTTGTGCAATATGAGAACATGTTGAAGGTTAGGAATCTTTTTTTCTATAGAACTTGACCTTGATACAAATATATAAATGAGTTGAGTACTGTAGCAATGATTAACTAATGTGTACGGATATAACAGCCATGAGACTTCCTGCAGATGTTGGATTTATGGGCCTTTCTGTTTGGCACACAATGTTAAATCATATTCACATATTGTACACACATCTTTGATTGACAGGACCTCAGAGGAGAAGTTGTGAAGCTTTGTGCTTTCCTGGGTAGAGATCTGACAGATGAAGTCATTGATCATGTTGTGGAGATGTCCACCTTTACAAACATGAAGACCAACCCCAAAGCAAACTACAAGGACTTGGTTGAAACCAACCGCTACAAGACGAAAACCATGCGCAAAGGTTTGTTTCCACTACTTTTGTCATCATTTACAGAGAAGAAATGTACTTTTAATGGTGGGAAATGACTAAGCAGCAGACCAGTACAGACGGGGACATCTCAGATTTGTTTCCGTATCTTAACAGGTATAGCAGGTGACTGGAAGAATTTCTTCACAGTGGCCCAGAATGAACATTTTGACAACGTGTTCAAGGAGAAGATGAGCAACTTGCCGCTGACCTGCATCTGGGAGATTAAAGAATAGCTCTTAAAATCAGCCCAGCCCTCAA
Organism: Leptoclinus maculatus; assembly: GCA_032191485.1. Lineage (NCBI taxonomy): Eukaryota > Metazoa > Chordata > Actinopteri > Perciformes > Stichaeidae > Leptoclinus > Leptoclinus maculatus. The sequence continues at coordinate 4,989,551 of JAVDOI010000013.1, forward strand.
GTGGAGAGTCTCCCTCAACATGTCCGCATGCTCACAAAAAACATGTTTCACTCCCAAAGTGACACTTGAACCTTTCTGTGCAGTGACTGGTGGAAACTGGCCTCCATCAGTCTGAAATTCTTCATTTTACAAACTGTCTCAGTGCTGATCACTGTGATTAGTTCAAAGGGTTAAACTTAAAGAAACCGTCCCTATGAAATGTGGTCATGCAAAGATATACTTTTCTAAAATTTGAGTAAACTTACCCTTTAACACAAAGCCGAAATAAACGATCAATTAACCACACAAGCAGGGCAATAGCTCACTATAGTAGTGTGTGTGTGTGTGTGCAGGCCATAATCCTGTGTTTCTCCTATCTAAAGCATGCAATGCTTGTACTAGGTCAATGTTTTAACCATTTATTTTCTCTAACTGCAGCATCTTTGTTTACCTCTATTTTCTTGTCACTAAAGAGTTTTGAGTTCAAAGAACTTGTAGATGAATATAATTATATACGCGTTGGTCATTGTGTTGATTTTACACCTCTCGTCTAGCCAGGGCTTTGATGAGCCGTCAATAAATCCACCAGAAACAAGTGATGTTGTGACTCTTTTTTACAATTGGACGGTCAAGCATGAAGTTCAGCATGAGTCTTCAGTTGAGACAAGCTCTTCCACAAAAAAGATAAGAGGTTTGGCATTAGAAGTTTACATTTTGAGCTTATGTAGATACTGCTGGTAAAGTAATTAAAACCTAATAATCATAGATGGGATCAACTGTATCATGCACGTCTAACAGCTCAGAGTCCTCACTTTTTTAATAATAAAACCACTTGATTTTCCTGACAGAAACACTCAACGATATTTAGGTGATCATGGTATTTGGACAGCTTTTCTTTTGAGTTGTTGGGCCACAAAAATGCAGCTTACATTTTTAGTAACGGCGGTGTTCATTTGTCCTTACAGAAAGAATTCAGCTCCTACTAGTCAGCACACGTTGAATGAATTTAGCGAGGCGGTAGAGTCGACTTGTCAAGTCTTGACAAGCACCCAAGGAAGGAAAAAATGTGCATAAGCACCTTAGTTGTAAACAAAATAAAGACAGAATAATGCACCACTTATTTCAGTTGTCATTTATGGAAGGGAGAAAGTCAAAATACAACTTGATAGATGGCTTTATTTAAAAAGTTTATATTATAAAATGTAAAAAGTCAGCTAAACTTGATCACATGAATTGCAAAGACTTATCTCTTAGAGCTTCCAAGGTGCTGCCACTTCACATGACAGGAAAAACATTTTACAACCTATTTTTCCTCTTCTCATTAGAGATGTGTACATTTGGCAATACTGGAAGTGCACAACAAACAAGAGTGGATAGTTATTGCTTTGGTTTAGTTTAAAATGGGGTTCGTACTGGAAAGTTGACAAGCAGCACCGTGATCTAGCTGACAGAAGAGGAGAAGAGGGCGGAAAGAATTGCGCTGGTATGGCTCTTTAATCGTCCTTATCCTTGGCACCGTGCTTTAGGATGCGTGTGAACTCCACGTAGTTGAAGTTGCTTTTCTTGTCGATGGGGGCCTCTCTGAAGAGCTCGTCCACCTCCTCATCTGTAAACCGGTCACCCATTGTTGTGAGCAGCTCTCTGAGATAATCATCCTGGATAGAACCTGAGTGGAAAACAGTCAAATCAGATGAGGCTAAGACGAGGCAACTTCATTTGTAAAAAAAACACTTTTCAAGTGATTTATGTCTGAATTTACCTGTCCCCTCCTCATCGAAGCAAGCGAATGCATTTCTGATCACATCCTCGGGGTCTGTGCCATTGAGCTTCTCCCCAAACATGGTGAGGAACATGGTGAAGTTAATGGGTCCAGGAGCTTCCATCATCATTGCCTCCAGGTAATCCTCAGTTGGATTTTTCCCTATAAATAGAGCCGGTTATGGTGCATTTAGTCTGAAGGGTTTCAACTACAGAAGTGGCTTAAGTACAAGTGACATTAACAACTGAACAGCGTAGGTGCACACCCACATGAATAAAGTGCAGAACTGCCTACAGCTACTTACAGACGTGTTTGATGCGCTAGCCCTGAAGTAAAAACTGACTCAGAGACTCTCCTACTCACCAAGTGAGGCCAGCATGTCGTGAAGGTCCTCTTTGTCCACGAACCCATCGCGGTTCTGGTCAATCATGTTGAAGGCCTCCTTGAACTCCTGGATCTGAGACTGGTCAAACATGGCGAAGACATTGGAAGTTGCGCGCTGAGGGCGCTTCTTCGTGGTCTTTCCCTTTGCTCTTTTGCTAGACATTTTGACTTTTGTTTTACCTGCGGAAATAAATAAATGTTTAAGTATACATGTTGCATTATAACAGCCAGGAAGGAGCTTACTCCTTAAGGAAGATGACTACTATCAAATGACAGTGTAAATACAATAAGGAGAGAGGAAAAAGACAATACTGGCCCAATAAAGCAAAAAGATGACACACGGAGACAATCTGATCAAAAGGTTATGTGGATCATAACGTCACTCAAAATAAGATTTTGTCATCCATGCCCCCAACTCAGTGGAAGGGTATTTAAATTCCCTGGCAGTGATTCCCCAGCGTGGTGTCCCTCACTGAGCTATAAATGGAAATGTTCCCCAGCTTTCTAGGTTGATCAGCTCACTGGCTTCACTGAAGGCAGGAGAATTAGCGATGTGAGAAAAGATGCCCTTATCAGGCAATGTCTTGAATGAAGACGCTCTCCTACATTCACATCTGGATGTTGACAGAGGTTGATGGAAAACAGTCTCAAGCGGACAGCGAGTGCTGCGTAGAGCTTTGCCTTTTATTGAGACACTGTTAATATGGTGACACGGCTCGATATTATCTATGAGATGAAGGTTCAGTGATACAAGTTTTAATGTTAGGGCTGAACTTAAGCATTCAGTGTATAAACTGTCAATCATATGTTCCCAGTATGACACACTCAACTTGCTTCTTTTGTTACAATAGCATAGAAAAGAACCAATATGCAGATTATTATTATTATTATTATAATAAATGAAAAACAGCAAATTCTAAAATCGGAGACAACAGAGAATAATTGTACTTATTGCAATACTTTTATTTTTGCTTTAAACAGTTAAGTTTTTACAATTACAAAGCACTAATTATAAAGTTTAAAACGCCATCAAAACATTTACAGAAGAGTTCCCAATATATAAAAAGTAGCTTACATTATGATGACTTACTTAAGTTAGCGATGAGCACTTTCCTAAACGTATCGTGCAAAACCAAACAGTCATCCTCATCCACAACTTATCCTCATGTTAATTAGTTTTAGGAACTCAGTTTATTCCATTTCCTGGAGCTTTAGCAAGTACGTATACAGTTGCGGCCTAGCTTGAGTCATAATAAATTATTAGCCGCGAAGCTAACAGCTAGCCGTGTTTTCAGTGCAAAGTGGCACAATACCATAGTCAGACATACGGCATTCCACTATATCTGTTTGATATAGTGTTAGCAAAGCATTTCTACTGTAGATAAGTGTGGTATGCAGAGAAATAAAGTCAAAACAGACAGTCTTACCTGACAACTACACGACAACTTCAGCTAGCCCGATGCTGCTCTTTTCTCAACCACCGCCCTTCACTTCCTGATAATCATTTTGGGTTGCGTACAGAACATTCAGATCAAACCAAGTGAGGAAAATAGGGGAGATCATCAAGCATGACGCTATTACTACTCTCTTGAAAAACTATTTCTAAGTTGTTTCGATATGGATATTACGATTACGTAAATCTTACTGAACATACCTTCTAAAACAGATCCTAATGTTATATTATTAAGGGTATTAAAATACATAATGCTCCTTCACACCCCCGATGGAGGAAATGTAACTTCCACAAACACTCCCTTGCCTGCGTTTACATTCCTGGATATGCCCTTTTAAGGGAAGAAAGTCACATCGTCCTTTGTGCAATTAAGGCAAGGGAAAACTAAAATCACCCCCGTGGGAAAAAAATTGGCGTTACTATGAATATGGCAAACTTATTTATTTTATTTTGTTGTTGTTGATGCTGTTAATCTGACTCAAATACTCTCATTACATGCATCTCAGCTGGGTGTTATTTATGACATGTTGTAGTATGTGACAGTTGTCAGCTTGTTTATGTTGTTTGTACTATATTTATTATATTATATTTCATGTAAACATATGTATATGCTGCTTTCTCGGCCAGGTTTCTCTTGTATAAAGATAACTTAATTTCAATGGGACTTAAACTGATTAAAGAAAATAAAATAAAAAGAAAGTGCACACACTTAAACTAATACAATAAGGGGGAAAATGTTGATAGAAAGGATAATAATAGATACTGACTGCCCACCGTGGGTCAAACAACAGTTGGTCATTGCTGCAAAGGGAGGCTTAGTGCTGCCGAGCTTCTAAAGCAAGACATTAAACTGTTGAGTCACGGGTTAAAACAAGCTGCTGTGTTTTTTTGTCCAGTTGTCGTAACACTTTTAAAGTCGATAACAAAATGGCTGAACATATGCCACGAGTCACTCATAGTTATGCTATATGTTGAAACCAAACAAGTCACCAGTCTAGAGCTGTAGCCAGCAGTCCTAAAAAAAACATGACTAGTGTTAATGATGGTAGGAGTTGAGTGATTAAAAGGCACAAACTAGCAGTGTTTATTATTATGTTGTGGCCAGTTTAAGGACAAATATAGACGCTGATTTAAATAGAAAAAGCTGTTTTTATGATTGGGTCCAACATCTCGCATATATCTAGAAATGAAACATTTAAATTCTGGGTCTAACTAATTTGATTACACACTTTTCAAGTGGAGGCAAGCACATTTTTTATATGCAAATGTCATACTTTCCAGTTGATCTCTTTGCATTTGTTCATGGTGGGCCCTGCCGAGTCAAATGTACAATAAAATGACATTATGTAGTGTCCCGTTAAACCACTGGAGCGTGCTATAGCTTCAAATAAAAGCTCACCTTTTCTCAGCGATATTATAGACAGTTTCTTGAGGCCATTAATAGATTGTCTCAGCATGTTACCCAATCCTGTGTGAGAGCTCATTTACTTTGTTCATGTCTAGAGCTGTTATCATTAAACATTCAAGTAGCTTCAATGTGTGGGAGTCATACTAAGCAGAGCATAAAAATACCCCAAATAGATGAGACATCCAAAGAGTTGGAATTTCCTGGACAGCTGAACCCAGTGACAGGGTGCTAACATGCATGTGATTCATTACAACCGTATTGACTTGGACAAACAGACGAGTGGGGAATTCAATATACTAATACAACTCATCTGCATAAGGCCTCAAAATGACCACATAGTTGAAGCACCTTTCTGACTTGTCAACATTATAGGCTTTACGGTAGCAGGGTGATTGTATTGGATTGTAATAGAGTACGATCATCACGCTCCTGGGAAGATATATTAATAAGATCTATTGAGTTTTTCTATGAAACTGGAGAGTTTCAAGGAAAGGACATTTCTATAAGAGCTGAGAGTGACAGTTGTTTGGTATTTGAGGTTATAGTCAGATTAGAGTAAAGCCCAGGAATCTGTGATAAAATCTACAGAGATGCTATTCTTTGACATTCAGTCATCTTCACTAATCCTGGAGGTTACTGTACCTTTAGGGGTCTAACAAGGTGTTAATACACAGACTTTACGATATAAATACATTTAATTATCGGGATATTATTGTTACACAGATATACTGTAACATGCTAAGTGTCACTTTCACGTGTTTTGGAAGGGTCTATTTAGGCTTACTTTATAATTAAGGCTTTAGCCTTAATTATGCAAAAAGCTAATCTATTGTATAATAAAATACGATTTTGTAGTAACTATTTGCTTACTTACCAAGAGTTAGATGAGAAAATACAATGTAAATATGAAGCCACAGTTAGCAGATGGTTAGCTTAGCTTAGCATAAAGACGGGAAACCGGGGGAAACAGCTTGCCGACTCTACTCTATAGGTTACAAACATTTTTAAGATGATCTGATGTGAATTTAGCAATAGTTGTGGGGGCAGACTTTTTTGGGGGAAAGAGACAGGCAAGCTCTTTCCATTATTTATGCTAAGCTAAGCTAAGCTAACCAGCTACCACCTGTATACATACCTTATAAAGATGAGAGTGGTATCAATCTTCTCGTCTAACTTTCAGACAAGAAAGTGAATAGCGTATATTCCCAAAATGTCAAACTATTCCTGTAAGTAAAAATACAGTTTAAATGCACTTTAATTACAGCATTATAGGCTGAAGAGTCAACTGAACTCTCCAGCATCTGATTATAACAAGCCGTTCATATTCTGCTTTCCTCTCAGTTAATCATAGCGGTTCAAAGCAGACATGTTGGCCGATGATTTAATGGCTCGTGACATATTTTATTACACTTGTAGAATATATCCCATATTCATTCGACAGCATTTAGTGGTATAACCCTGTTTAATGCATTGTATTGTTCTCCTTTGTGTTGATCTCTTTTAATGTGTTTACGCTTCAGATTGCTGCCATAACATTTTAGGTATGTTGCCGACTGTTGTGTCATGTGGGACAGTGGGGGGTGAGGTCCAAAAAGGACGAGAGTTCAACACAAAGACCTCAGAGGTGTTCACTGACGTGATGTTTTTTTCCATGGAAACTTACGAGGTGTTTGTGTTGCAGTAAGTCTGTTACAAAACATACCAAGTCCAAAACATGTCCAAACATCTGTGGCAGCCAAACTAAATCTGCCTGCCAAATGGCCTCTCACCATCTTTAATTTTGATAGGAAAGTCCTTTCTTTACATGATAACTTTCGTACATTCATGTTTATGAGTATTTTATCAACAGCCTCTGAGTCTTTGATTTACTTCACCTTTTCTTTTAGTAGCTGTGAGCTTATGAGCTGAGGGGACAAGAGGGGACATTTGCGTACTTCCACAAATAAAGGTTCGACTAGAAGCGAGAGTGACACAGATACAGGAACTGGCATTTGTTTGCATGTGAGACAAGTAACAATAGATTACCTATAGCAACACTCACAGCTGAGAGTGCTTTGGTAAACAGTCAAGACAAAAGCTGCTGGAGAGATTAACCAACGATGATGTACTGTGGGCTAAAAGCCAGCAACATTGTCATGTTTGTGACATGGATTTAAAAAAAAAATATATATATTCAATTAAATAGAAGCCACTTGGAAATCTGGGGATCACTGAGTTTCAAGGAAAAGTTGGATTCTGAGGTGCATTTGCACGGTGACATTTATTTGATAATTATAATAATGATCAATAACTGGTCAACTCTTTGACTTAATCCCTTACTTCTGTGTAGCAAAACAAACTAAATTCTAAACAGAAAGACTTAAAAAATGTTACATTCACTAATTAATACAGTACATGCACAGATTCTTACATTTGATAGATTTCATACATGTATAAGTTGGATAAAGGACACAAGAATTCCTGGACAAAAACTACAAAAGTAAGCCTGTGTTTATTAGGCTGTAATGCTCATCGGCAGAAACCTGCACCCATTAATGTGTTGCCCTACGGGAGTTGACTTACTCCCCCCACATTCTGCTCTTAGCTATATTTATCTCCACCGTCACCATAAAAGGCTGTGACTGCTGCTAGGACACTGGCAAGGGCTGACATTATTTTGGTTGTGTAGAAACCGCAGCCCTGTATGCACCTACCTGTGGGTTTGCTGGGATATTGAGATTTAAGCGTGGAATTGGACCAACTTTTTCTTTAAAACTTGGAGTTTGAGGCTTTTTGTCCAGGGTAAGTGACAACAGTTGTGCAGGGATACGATGTGATGAGCCAGGGTGTAGTTGTTGCACTATGTCTGTCTAAGCATGATGAGAAAGTGCCAGAGTGCCTGAATCTTATATACTGTCTTGCTAGCTGATTTTGCAAGTTTGAATTTGCAATTTAATGATGGTTAAAAGTCTTTACCCTGTTGTTTTCTTTGTTTCGTTCAACAAAACAATTTGCAGATTTTGGCTAGAATATTTAAATATACTTATATTGGCATGATGGTGATTGCATAACTTCTCCATAAAATTCTTTTTTTTAGTAAAGTTGATTTTAGAGGTGAATTAACGCTCCACGTTCAACTACAAACAACATGCTGGAATTTAATAAAAGCACAGCCAGCTTGTTAAGCCATTAACTGATTTCAACAATAAGTCTATACCTTTTAAAATTCAGTGAAACCCACAATATACTATAACTGCTATTGAACACTAACCAGTCACACAGACAACAGATAGGCAGGAAGAAACTCAGAAACTCGAGGCTCGTACCAGGAGCGGCCTGCACCATGTCTGGATCTATACCGTTCTACCAGAAGCACCATCGCCACTATGACCGCAGCTACCGTAGCAAGGAGACGGAGTCTAAACTCAGCCAGTACCAGACCAGCAGCAGATATACTGCTGGCGGCAGCACCTCCGCCACCACCAGCAGGAGCGGGGGGTAAGGAGGAGGAAGAGTGTCATACCATCATCCATCAATCCACTTCTTTGTCAGTGGGTAGCTCCCCCTTAACACCATCACCCAACCCAACTGATCAAGTTCACTTCCAACAACCTTGTTGTATCACTTCCCTGTCACAGCATTGGGATCATCTTTCTTTGCCCTGCTGCCATATCGACACCAAAGTAACCATCCTTCGTTCCTCTCCTTCTCTTTGATCAATCCACACACACACCTGAGGATCTTTGCTCGTTATACTGGTTAAAACCTGCTTTGAATCCCGCATGAAGCTCTTTGCATGAGATGCTGTGTTTGCTTTTTTCTGCATGCTGACAAACTCTTTCCTGTAACACCTATTCCTAGATCACTAAAATAGTTATTGGAAACATGTTATTTTTGTCTAGTTTTAAACCCTTTGTTATGTCAGCTGTAAGGAAATGCACTGTTATGTAATGGCTGAGTTATGGTATGTGGCATAGACTGAAATAGAATCTTGACCTGTGCGTTCCATGTTGGAGGGAAAGTAACAAGTGACAGTTTGGCAATCTTTAAAAACCTGGTAGCATTTACATGTATTATTATGTTTTGGAAACTTATTTGCTTCCCTCTATTCCCAATAGGAGAGTTGTTCGTTAGCGGTTCAGGATTTGTGCGTCCCCTGTCGAATGCATTGGTCATGGGTCAAATGAGGTTTTTGTTAGTGTATGTCACTAAATGTCAACGTTTGGAAAGAAATGTTAAAATAGTAATAGCAGTGTCAAGTAGTTTGGTTTTATAGCTGATTTAACTCTGTGATGATTGGGATTCTTTGTCACTGCTTTTCTTTCTTATTTTAGGAATAAAATAACACACAGTTTATGGAGATCATATATATTACAGTACCTGGCAGGTCTTTAAATACAGTGTCCTGGAGAGTGTGAACAGGTCAGAGGGCTTAGGTTTTACTAACACCATTTGATCTTTGCCTTTACACTCTTGTAGCTGGGCAGCCCACCAGCCACCAAATCTGTGCTGAGGAGAGGAGGATCATGTTGTGATGAGGATTTAACAGTCAGTGTGGTTGCAATAATAAATACTGCATTTAGATAGACATGAGCATTGGATTTGTTGTATGAAATAACTGTTACTGGAGTTCAGTAATGAAACTGAAGCTCTCGTTTATGTCATGTTTGTCATTTGAATGGGTGTTGATGCAGCTATGAACCTGGAAAGTCAAGAGAGTGTAAGTGGTCAGCTAAAGGGACAGTGAGCCAGATACAGGAGAAACTAGAGCAGTTGCCCTGTCACCCCTCTTGCCTCCGCCACCTTATCGGGTTCTTGTTATCTCACACCCTGAGCTCCTTCCCCCAACTCTGTGCTGCAGATAGTGTCGCCACGGACAAACTGTGTGACAAACTGTGTGACAAACTGTGTGACAAACTGTATTGTCATCCCTTCCCTCAACTTATCTCAAGAAAGCACATAGAGTGAGATGATTGATAATGACTTTGGGTCTGTTAATGATTGAATTGTTGTATCCGCGGTGCTCGGATTGTCTCTCGTATCAGATGCCCTTTGTTGATTGTGAAAATAAAATTATTGTGGAGGTAAAAATAATCCAAACTAAACCACCTTCACTACTACACTACCCACTGAATCTCCATCTCCATCACATGCACCCTGATCCCTTTGTCCCCACATGCTGATGTTATGTCTTTAGTTGCTCTGTCTGGCCGGGTGCCAGGCTGATGGTATTCTATATGTCCCAGACTTAAAGTGACTTCATATTCTGGGCTGGAGGCGAGCAGACTGAGCCCTATCCCCAAGAGAATCAAGCCAACTTACTTGGCTGTGGATAAAGAGAACCAAATCATCGGCTATGTAGTGCCTATCTTCAGGGGCAGGTAATGAACTCTTCCCACCATTTAAAACTGAAACTGAAAAAATGTTGTGCAACACCTTAAAAGTTATTCCAGCTTTAATGGTATGCCTTGCTCCCCACATCTCATTCCTGGATCTGCTCTACAAACTCCTAGTCAAGAGTTTGCTACAGGATTTTCGGATACAGAGGAGACAAGGGTGAGGGACACTGCCGCATACATGGCCCGCAGGGATTTGTTCACCAGTGGCCTGGAGATGGAGAGGTCAGAGCAGACCTCCAGGAGGGAGGCTGTGCGAGAGTCGGCTGAACGCATCTCTCTGAACAAAAGGGTCAGTGGGGGAATCCTACATGTAACTCTTTTGGGGGTCAAAAAGGAAGCCATCGACCTACAACGACATGGATTACTAACTGATTATCATCTTCACATCACAGAACATCTGTGACGCGATTGTCGTATCAGTGTCCAGTTTAGAATTTAGGTTTTTTGGTTCAGATGTGTATTCGCAAACCGGTCTCCTTCATGACGTCACTGATTGGCTTTTCATACCAATGCCATCATTATAGATCATTTTGAATCAAAATGTCACAGACTGGCTTTTGTTACTCGTGACATCACAGCAGACAATCCCAGTCATGGCGTCTCTTACTTCTGACATCACTGTAGATCATTCTCTTTCAGGTAGTTTTTTTTGTTACTTGTGTCATCACAGTAGACGATTGTGTTTCATGACATTACTGAACGTTTCGTGTTGTGTGACCTCACAGTAGACCATGGTGCTTCATACCAGTATGTTTTTTTGTCACACGTGACAGCATACCATCATGTTTCATGACATCATGGAATGGCTTGTGTTATGTGTGACATCACAGTTATTTTATCTGCAAAGTCAAACTACTGAGAACAAGTAATTGCAGTACTGCTCAGGAACACCTAGTGCCTGTGGTTTAGTGGTTGTTACTACTACTACTCCGTATACAAGGAAGTTATTAATGTCCCTGGATGATTATGTGATGCAATACCCAGCCATTCACTGAGCATCATGAAAGCCACTGTGACGCCTTCACTGTATTCATCTGTCTCCACTCTGTCAGATAGCATTACTACTGGCCCAGTAGTAATGGGTGACAAATTCCTGAGGAGATCCTGTTTCTTGAGACACAGAGAAGCAGTGTCCTAATGGTGTTGTCATATTATGTGTTGAGTTACTGGATGAACTATTTATAGGACATAATGAACACTAATGACATGTCGAGTTTAAAAGAGCAAACATCTTGCATGTTTGAAACAAATAAAGATATGTTTGATTGTTGCTGAATTGTATTGCTTTGTTTTTGCTTCAACCGTGCATTTTGAATTCCTGGTGAAATCATGTGGATTTTTGAACATTTAAATATTTAAATTGTTTTCCTATAGGGTATGGCTGGTAGAAGTACAATTGTCCTGAGTGTTTTAAGGCTTAAGTACTGTTCTGTTTGTAGATCTATGAACACGGGGAACACTTCAAGCGCATGAACGAAGACAGCCTGATGCACGTCCCGGAGTTTGTGATTAAACCACGCTCCCACACCGTGTGGGAGAAGCAGTCTGTGCGGCTGCATTGCACTGTCAGTGGCTGGCCTGACCCACGGGTCATCTGGTAGGTCACAGAGATACATCACCTATAACATCACCTCAAATCTGTCCTTTCTGTCCCTTCAACATCTTGCTTATTCTTTTGAGCTCCATCTAGTTTCCATGGCTTTTATTGTTTTTCCTCTTGGTTCAGTTTCATCGTTCTCAAGTTCTTTCTGTTTCCTCTGGTCTGTTTTCTGTCATGTTTTCTGCCTTCCACTAAAAGGTACAAAAACAATGTGGCAATTGACGCTCTTTCCAATGCTGGAAAGTTTAAACTTGAGAGCAGATACAACATGCACTCGCTGGAGATTAACAGGTAGGTGAAGCTCCTCCTTTCCATCTGGAATTTGCATATAACTTAGCTTATGTAAGTCTATTTTTCTTACGTTAGTTTGACTTGTTATCAGCTAGCTATTAGCTCTTCTCTGGGCCCTTTCACTGATCATTTAATATCATTTACCTTAATACCTGACCATAGACTGTAGAAAAGCATGGGGTAGAAGTAGTGCCTCCCTTTGGGTTTACTGCTGTCTGCAATCTTTAACAAATAGCGTAGCGTTTTTGTTACCTTAGAATGAGTAATTAATTCCAACTGTTTAAATATAACGAGTGAAATATTGTTTTATCTACTCATACTGCATCTTACTTTAGCTTATTAGCTTCTTCTGTCAGTCATGATTGTACCAACCGGGGAGAACCGAAGCTTCTGTCTTTATGGTAATGTTGATATATGCCTTTGTCCCAACTTGCCCAAACACACTGACACGGCTGGACTGTGAGCCAGAGAAGAGCCACACTATTTCCCAGGCTGCCACAGATAACAAAGAGCGAGTATAAACATAGCGAAGACCAGCTGACCAGTTCAACAAGCAGCCAAAACTCACCATGGGGATCATAAGAGATTATATTTATCACATTTTAGTGGAATATGTTGGCTGTAGATACTGTATGTACAGAGACCCACGCCACCTGGTGCACATGACATCACCAGTGGTGTCTATTTATTACCGGAGTATTCCTGGCCAGGAGTTATGGAACGCTTTACAGACAGAGGCCCGCATACTTGGTATTATTTACATGGTTGAGAGGGCTGAGGTTGAGGTGGGGGAAGGGCACTGTACACATTAGTCCTTAAGTTAAGAGAGAGAATGTGCGCATCATGGACATTGATCACCTGACGCTCTCCTCTTTCAGATGTGATTTCGATGACACGGCGCAGTATCGCGTCTCTGCCATGAACTCCAAGGGAGAGCTGTCTGCATTTGCCTCCGTCATTGTCAAGAGTACGTTTCTTTCACCAAACCATCACACCCCAAACAAGCTCCTCTCTAAATCATGAAAAACAGTAATTATAGCTCACCATAGATCAATACTATCAGTGTGTAAAGTTTCCAAATATAACGTTTTTTTTTTTAGCTAATACCTTCTGATTAACTGTACGAGGTCTAAAAAGTAAGAACCAAATGTACTTTAAGTTACAAGTGTCAATAATTAGAGACCCACTATGTGTCGACATCTTGTCAGTATAATACTATTCACACTATATGTGTGCTGCATGTATTAACTGCTGCTATTCTCCATAGGGTACAAAGGTGAAATTGATGGACCCTTGCCATCACCCAGACGTAAGTTTGATTTGACCTTGTATTTGTTTTTGTCTTTCATTGTATGCTGTATTGCAGAATTAAAGGTGCGGTCATTCATTTATGGTCACCAAGGGGGCAGAGGAACAAGCTGAAAGACATTTTTTTAAGATGTTTTGGCTAACGTGTAAGCAAGCAGTTGCTAATTTACACATCCAGCAGATGCTGAGCAACATTAGCATTCTTTTTTTTTTCATGTTTCAAGCCATCTGATGAATACAAGTCACAAATTCTGTCTCCTTAAAGCTCTGTTTTTGGTCTCCACCAACTCTTTAGAAAAACCGCTCTTTTCAGTTGCAAGATATTTGATTCTCATCACCAGCTAGTTGCTAACTTTGTCTGTCTGCTGTTTGGTGCTGTGCATGTACCGTACAGCTGCTTGCAGCCTTATTGCACAGAAATTCGTGAAATGAAAAAAATCCTATATTATGAACATTGCTAATGGTGGGTTTCGGCTAACTGCTCATACAGGACTGACCTGCAGGGATGTGGTGGGTTGGGGGCTCTGAAGACGGGTGGGTGCTACTGCACTAACAACTTTTCTGTTTCTTTGATGCTGCGGCGACAATGCAGGTGCCAGTACTGAAGGTAACGGGGTCACTGGATTCTGGTTTGAAAACGTTTTGGTGAACTTGATGTTTCCACTGCATGTCCGTGCATGACCACTCTTGTCTGTGTTGGTATTTAGAGTTCACAGTATTCTCCTTCAGAGGTTCGTGGGGAAAAATCTACCGATTTTTCTGTATTTTTGGGTTGAAAACATTTTGGCTAGTACAATATTTATTTGTTTAAAAAGGATTTTCACGTGTCTGTTTTGCTTCACCGTTTATTGCATGATAAACTATTTTGAGCACTTTACTTTCAGAGTCACTCTTTTTTGTATTTGTTGCTGTCATTTTTTTCTACACATTTGATAAATGTTTTCGGTGTTTCTGTGGATCTGATTATTGATCTGATTCGTCTCTGATGTTCTGTCTCTTTCACAGTGCAATGTTTTGTTCCTCCACTTGATTGGAGCACAGTCTTTCCACTCGTCATGCGTGTGCAAAGTGTTTGCACAATAATGCCAGTCCAAGCTCTGACTCTGCTGTCTCGTGCTTTGTCTGTAGATGGCCCGGTGTGCGAGTATGGCATCAACTTCAAGACTCACATTGTTGATACATTTGGTGTGTCATTTGGAAGAGAGGGTGAGACCATGAGTCTGGGATGTACGGTCATCATTTACCCAACCCTGGACCGCTACCAGCCAGAGATCCAGTGGTACAGAGATGGTAAGAAGATGTGGATTATTGCGGATTAAGCCACTCCAAACCTAATGCCTGCAATCAAATATACTTAAAGTAGGGCTGGACGATCAAATATCACAATATTCTTGACCAAATACCTTGATATCAACATTATGACGATATTGCAGGGTTGACTATTAGTGCTTCCAAAACAAAATATTAGTATTGTGGATATAATACAAAAGTTATAGAACAGTCTAGTAACACTTATGCTATTACGATATCCCAAATCTAGAAGATATCAAGTCTCATATCATGATATCAAAATAATATCTATTGCCCAGCCCAACCTGAAAGTCCTCAAAGCGAAAGTACTGATTATGCAGAATGGCCCATTTCAGATTTATATATATCATTTTATGGGATTATAATTATTGATGCAGTAATGTGTAGATCAATTTAATGTTGCAGCTGGTAAAAGTGGGGCTAATTTCAATGACTATGCTGCAGGGTAGCTTTTGAATTAATTAATATTTTCCTCTGAAGTGTTGTGAAGTAAAAGTAAGTAGTAGAAAATTGAAGTACTCAAGTTAAGTGCCCTTAAACATTGTACATAATTGCAGTAATTAAGTAAATGTACTGAGCTACTTTCTACTACTAGATTTCAAATTGATTATGTATCTGATTTGAATACATCACATGCATTAAAAAGTGTGAAATTCATTATTTTCTGTGTCTCTAATTGTTTTATGAAGGACTATATTTGTGTTGCATGTTACTCAGACGCCCTCCATCTTTTTCTCCCAGATGTTCTGCTGTCTCCCTCTAAATGGAACCACATGTGCTGGAGCGGAGACCGAGCCATGCTGACTCTCACGCACCTCAACAAAGAGGACGAGGGGCTCTACACCCTGCGAGTCACCACCAAGTCTGGATATGAAACCTACTCAGCCTACATCTTCGTCAGAGGTGGGAACACCTTCCCTCACTTGTCATTAAAGTGTTAGATGACTCTCAGCTGCTCACTAGATGATGGATTATATTCCAACTGAGTGCAATTTGGTGCTTAAAAACATTATGAATGTGTCCTAAATCAGCTGCTACTTGCCTAAATAACAAATCAAGATCTTGCTCCAGTGTTGCCTTCAAGCCTTCAAGACTCAAAGCTCTGACTCGGAGTCATTCGTGGTCATGCTGACCATCGTTCAAACATCCGTAAAGCCTGTTGAAGCACATTTAGAAAAGGTCTTAAAGCCTTTAGTTCTATGAAATGTTACGTATCTTAGATGTCTCGACACATACATCCTTTTTGCCATCCTTGAAAACACAAGATAAATGCAACCGGATTCCTCCATCTTTGTTTTTGTTGACTAAGTCATCAAGGTCAAAGTCACAACAGCCCGTCCCCTGGCACCTGATGACAACACCTCAGCTAATGGTCAAAGTGTTTGAATGTGAGTGACTGGTTTTAAATAGGATACACTCCCTGGCATCTGTTTGAATACAGTGGAAAAAGTGATCAGTGAAGCTTATCTTTGCTGCCTTCAGAGACAATCTGACCTTTACAGCTTCAGCTTCTAGAAAATAGACCCTGTTGTTGACTTGAGTTACAGCTCAGGGTCGCCCAGTATATTATATTATATTACATTATATTATATTATATTACATTACATTTATTTAGCTGGTAGTTTTATCCAAAGTAGCTAATTCAAGTGCTACATTTAGAGACAATAAGAGATTGAGATAGAGTTTTTGTTTTTAATGGGTTAAGGTGCAGTCTGAACAGATTCAGTCTTTTTCCGTCTGCGACGGAAGAGGCCCACTTAAGAAGAGGCCAGTCTCCAAAACAAAGCACTATATGAGCCTGGCTGCAGTCGGTCTATTCTCAGAGAGCTCAGCTACGGAATGAGTCTGGCTGTGATAGATACTGCAAATATCTGCTTCAAGGAGAAACAATGGGCTGCTCAGTTTCCTTACAGCTCTTTTTGAGTGAACACACTCTCTGGTTATAACTATCTCCTCTTGTTTTATCACTTCTTTACAGATCTCTTATGCTATAATAGACCTATCACATGTCACTTTTTATATTATGGGAAATTTTGCTTCCCTTACCGGCCTTCTTTCAGACTAGTGGAAAGAAAACATCCAAAAATACACATTTAGGTGTTTATTTGACTATTTTGTCTATTTGCATCTGTAGTTTTCTCCTAATTCTACAAAAGTTAGCATTAGATGATGCCTCATTTGCATATTTAAACATAGAATTTCACTTGCATTATAAAAATAATTGTCTTAATGAAAGTAATCAACTGGTACTTTCTGATTTATGGAGTGATGCCTCCTATTTTGAAAAGTCAATTTTTTTAAGTATCATTTTGTTGATGGTTTGTGGTTTATAATACAAGCTGCATATGTACACATGTACCCAGTTAATACGTGCTCTTAATTAATGATGCAACTCTTAGGTGGCCTGGCTTTACCCCTTATGTTTCTTTAAGAGTCACCTCTCTTATCCCCTTTCACTCCGGGGAGGGCCGCAGCTAATTCTGTCCTCCTGCTGCCGATTGCTGTCGGCTTGTGTTTGACTTGAGGACCAGAAACATTCCTGACATCAAACCCTGCAGCAAAAAAATAGTTCAGCAAAAGGCACAGCTCACCTTCAAACCACCAGCTACAGTAGAATCAGTTCACTATAGACAAATCTTTGGCTCAAAGGTAAATAAATATGAAAAGAAAGTGCACTCAGTACAGTACAGATCTCTGCTAGGTGTGTCTGCAATGACCTGCAATGTCTGCACCAGCTCCGTGCAGCTATACTGCACTTCACTGTGTAACGCTTCATGTTGACTGGTAAACGCTTCCTCTGAACAGAAACTGTCATACCTACGAGTGCAAATCAAGTGAGGAACAATTTGTAATCCATTTGGAAACAAGAGTCCAAACTGAAGCGGTTGTTGATCCTGTAAGTAGTGAGGACTCAGCAGCCAATGAGGATATAAAAATATGAATCACCACAACTCCTTGAGTATACGGTCATAAGTGAGCACAAAATATACTAGACTGATTCCAGTAGTATGGGAGATAAGGTGTGGACAGACACAGAGATGCACTCACTCACCCACGCACACATACACATAAATACATAATCTCCTGGTGCAGATAAAATAAAATAAAAAACAAGAGTGTGTAAGACAGAGAGAGCATGCATACCGACAATCCTGATGGTGTTGATACCGTTTGTGTTAGATGCTGAAGCCGAGATTGAGAGAGCTCCGGGTGCCCCTCTGGATGTGCGCTGCCTGGATGCCAACAAGGATTACATCATTGTCACCTGGAAGCAGCCAGCCATCGATGGTGGCGACTCCATCTTGGGCTACTTTGTGGACAGGTCAGTGAATACACGGCAGTGGTCATGTGGATAAAACCCCTCAAAGAGTGAAGGGAAAGGGAGAATCACAGTTTTATACCAATGGTTTGTGACATTTTGCTTTTCTTTGTCGTGACTCTCTTAACACTGTAGTAGGTATTAACACAGTAAGACACACATGAAGCAGCTATATGGTTTCCTTTAAAAACTGCAAAACAAATTGGACGGATACCACAGAAAACAGCACCAAATACAAATAAAAACCTATAATGTGTAATATATAACCTGTGAAATGTGTAATATATAACCTGTAAAATGTGTAATATATAACCTGTAAAATGTGTAATATATAACCTGTAATATGTGTACAGATGTGAGGTTGGAACCACCCACTGGATCCAGTGCAATGACACTCCAGTTAAATTTGCCCGTTTCCCCGTCACCGGCCTGGTGGAGGGCCGCTCCTATATGTTCCGTGTGCGTGCCGTCAACGCGAGTGGCATGAGCCGCCCGTCCCGAGTCTCTGAGCCGGTGGGTGCCATGGACCCAGCTGACCGCGCCCGCATGAGAGGTACTGCAGCCTTTACTGTGTGTCTGGTCAGACACAGCCTCCATATTTAAAGAGCTTTATTTACTCAGAAAAATAACGAAGTACAATAAGAGTCAGGGGCAATGCATTTGTTGACACAGCTCCATAAAACAGTGATTTTTACAGATTTTTACAGAATTGGTCAGGATTGTCTTTTAGAAGTGTTTTCTTCTTACTTAATAGTTATGGTTTGTTATTTTTACAAATGTTTTAAATAATTTTTCACTACTGTTATTTTAGATAAAATTCTGCTAAGAAACACCGTGTTTGAAAATGGACCAAATAAAAAATAGTGAACTTTGGAGCAAAATACAGACATGTTGAAACCTGATAAATAGCTTTTCATAATCATCTACTGGCTGTCAGGTACCTCGGCTCCGTGGACCGGACAAATCATTGTCACAGAGGAGGAGCCTGCAGGTAGAGAATGACATTCTTGATACCATCATTTATACCAGTTATATATACCCTGCTGCATGGGTGATGTGTTCAGGGACCTAATTCATTATCTTTTGATCCTCAGAGGGCATTGTTCCTGGCAGACCTCTTGAGCTGCAGGTGACAGAAGCAACCAAGAACTATGTGGTGCTGAGCTGGAATCCACCTGGAGAGAAAGGCCTTGAGGGTGTCATGTACTATGTGGAAAAGGTAACTTATTTAATTAACAGCGCTTTCTCACGTGTTTACCTGTTAAAAGAAAAATCCGCACTAACACCTTGTATCCTTGTTTGTCAGTGTGTCTCGGGCACAGACAGCTGGCAGAGGGTGAACACAGAGATCCCGGTCAAGTCTCCTCGCTTTGCGCTGTTTGATCTCGCCGAGGGGAAATCCTACAGCTTCCGCGTCCGCTGCTGCAACGCTGCCGGTGTCGGCGAGCCGTCCGACCCAACTGAGGCCACCACTGTCGGCGACAAGCTCGGTCAGAAAACACACATACATGCATCATAGCAGCAGAAAGTCACATTCACAGTTTATGAATGTCCCAAAACATGTATAACATTCTGGTCCACAGACATCCCATCTGCCCCAAGCAAAGTTGTCCCTATCAGAAACACAGACACATCAGTCGTCGTGTCTTGGGAAGCGTCTAAGGAGGCCAAGGAGTTGGTGGGATACTACATTGAGGGGAGCATTGTGGGTAGTAACGAATGGGAGCCGTGCAACAACAAACCTGTGAATGGTACCAGGTAAAATGACTCCTCTTTCTCTTTAAACAAGCTTTATGTAGTCCATTTGTTCTATATGAACGCATTGCCTTGTTCACATTTGCAGGTTCATCTGCCATGGTCTGAAGACGGGAGAGAAATACATATTCAGGGTGAGGGCAGTGAACGCAGCAGGGCTCAGCCAGTTCTCCCCGGAGTCTGAGCCTGTGGAGGTGAAGGCTGCTATTGGTGAGTAACACTGACGGTTCACATCTCAGTACAAGAAGCTAATGCAGGAGTCAGAGGATACTAAGAATTATAAATCATCCTGTTTGTATATTCAGATATTCAGGCTTAGAGGACGGAACCCACCGCAAAAGAAATCCCTTTAATAATGTTTTTAAATGTGCTGTTGGTGCTGTAGCTTGTATTTCTGAATTCATTTTGCTTAGTTAGACTTTATTTAAATTAACATAGATAATTATGTTAGGATATATTATGTAAGGAAATGTATATGATATTGAATTCATATTTTATTAAGCTGTGCAAAGGTAATTTTACTGAAGAAGAAACAAACTTTTGTAAAAAAGATTATTTTACATTATAATTTATAACAATCATAGCGAGAAATCATTACATTACAGATGCAACAGATACTATCATAGCATTTCCACAAGATTACACAGAATGCAATGCAGCACACTCAAATTTATTTTCTTGAATAATTTAAAAAGGAAATATAAGAAAAACATAATCTCTTAATTTTAGCCTATATAAAAGACAAAAGGTTCAAAAGGGTATTCTGGGAAATGTAGGAAACCAGAGCCTGAAACCTGAAGTAGATGTAGGTGAGGCAGGTTCAAGTGAGCTCAATAAAAAGAGGAAATTTCCCTGCAAGATGACTTTTGAAATGCGCTGCACACCAAAGAATGATGATTGGTTTAAATATTGGTCCAAATGGTGGAATTGTCCTTTAGTAAGTAGTAGTAAGTATGTTTACATGTTTTGGAAAAAACAAACGCAAAGACCTGCAGGAATATCATTTCAACATGATGTCATCTTTTGAGACATGTCTTCAGCTTGTTATACCATCAGCATCTACACCCCCACACTTTCTCCACCATGGTTGCACCCTGTGTCACCCTGTCACATTATTCTGCACTGGTATGTGCCCCACCTACCCACCACCCATGTCCAGCCACATCCACCCTCCCTCCTCCTCCTCCTCCTCCTCCTCCTCCTCCCTGCACAGCCTGAGGCGGGGTCAGGACTTGTAGACTTCATTTTATGTGGGTCAGTGCGATCCAATGCATTGGCCCATTGTCACACACCACCACCACCACCACCACCACCCCTCCCCCCATTTCACGTTTCCTGGGCAAAAGTCGTGTCGGCATCCCCTCTTGATGCTAAAGGTAGCGACACACACACCTCCCCCACCCCACCGGTACCCTCAAACTGCACTGAGTTTCTCTGTCTTCACCTCTCTCCTAGCAGCTAACCCGGCAGTGGAATTGTTCTGTTCGATAGTAATAAATGATTTAGGAAATCTGAGACATTCCTACTGTAGATCTGATTGGGCTATCTGGTTTCAGTCAGACCTGGCAACACTTTACATACACTATAGGGCTGAAATCACTCTGTATTCTTCCAGTAATGATATTATAATCACAACATGGCAAAATGTCTGCAAACATCACATAACTTTTTTCGACTTTTTATCAGAATTAAACCCTTCACACATATAAAACATGATCTCTAAAGACTAATTATAGACCTCAAGATCAGAGGAACATTAATTTAAACAACATAATAACTCTCCACATTGAGATACAATCCCAGTGAAAGTCAATATATTATATTTAATTGGAGCACAAACTGCAAAACAGACCAACCCTGCTCTTTCTGATCTCCTGCATGTGTTCCCTAAAGTCTCTCCGCATTATTACCAGCATAACTTTCACTTACTCACTCACCAGCTTTGTTCTGTTCTTTGTTTTCCCTCATGAAACACACTCACTTATACACAATTAGTAAAAATGCAAATGTATTTTTCTGCAGACAGAAGTATTGGTAATGTTTTCAGGAAACACAATCATTTCCACTTTGTTGAATTACAAATAATGTAATGGGCTGTTATGCTCCGACTACTAATAAACTTAATTTACAGTATATTTCAATAAGTTGCAGCTACATTTTTTTTAATGTTGAGGAGAAATAGTAAAGAAAGAACAGCTAAAAACAATATGAATTAGATTATTCAATCACAACACAGTTATTTAATCTTTTGAGTGGATATCTAAGAGGTGATGAAATCCATTGACATTGTTACAGCATTTTTTCATAGAGGATTGGTGCAACGCCTGCACACTCACAGTCATTGCCTGTTCTACTTTACCTGCCTGCACGCTCTCATAATCTAAAATAAAGCCTACTCACCTCCTCACACGGATGTTGGTCATCTTGTCTTCATTTTTCACTCCCTGTCAGATGAAGACATTTTACTGCAATTTGATGTACTGTTTCTGTTTGTCTTCTGTTTGCTCTCTGGATATTTTGCCTTCTTCTTTTTTTTTTTAAAAGCCTCTTTTGCTTTTCTCTGATAACTCCTGTAGGGGGCGGCATCCCTCATGGTGTGTTGCCGGAGATGGGGCCGGGGGGTAACGCGGGCCAACTAACCGAGCACAGGCCACGCTGGACGGGCACGCATGAAACTGTCCAGTCCCCCCCCGACACTATGCAAAAGCGCAATAAAGCTCAGGCTGACACTGAAGCCAGGCAGGGGGCCGGAGCTGCCGACTCTGCCCTCGCACTGCCCGAACCGGCGGAGAGTAAACGCAAGGGGGGCAAGAGAGGCAGTGTGTCCTGGGCCCCTGACCTGGCAAAAGACCTGGTCTCAGAGTCTGTGTCAGACTCAGTTTCTGACTCACTAACTGACATAGCCCCAGCTGCACACTTAGACCCGGTCACCGTGGAGGTTCAGGATCAGGCTGTAGCCACAGACAGTGAGCCTGATGCCCAACAGGCACGTAAGTTCTCTGTAGATGCTTCTGCTAATCGGGAGACAGCGAGGCCCGGGAGAGGGTCTACAGGTGAGCCCCGGTCACAGATGGAAATCTTTCATCTTCAACAAACACACTTAGATCTATGCAGAGTACATTTTCTTCTCAGATCAAAATGTGTGGATATCTCTTCTATCAGTTAGCACCTTAGTTGAGATCAAGCGATGGTTGCCCTGCATCTAAAAACAAACACAAAATAAATTAGCATCCATGAAAATATTCCACCCTGACCGTACAAAGTAATATAATAAAGATTTCTGCAAGGTTCTACTTTTACATTCACATGCTTTTGACAAATACTAATCAATAAACAGTTGGTGAAGTTCTCTGCTGGTATTCTTCTCTTTAAGGTAAGTCACTGTAAAACACCACTGAACTGTAACTCCACACGCTTTTCAATAGTTTTCCTGGCCCCCACTTTCCCACAACCCCCCCCTCTCCCCCCACTGGGTGGCTCAACATCAGTCACTATGCACCTCAGGACCTGCCATCACATTCAGTACCCAGAACTCTTTAACACACATGTCATGGCAGGAGCCAGCTAATCACACCCTGTACTTCAAAAGTGGGTCATCCAACCAACACAAGAGCAGGACACTTGTGACCTGAGACCTTTTTGGTAGCGCACTGTGTACCCCTTCAGATTTTCTCCTCTCGGACACTTTGATCAACTTCTCACCCATAAAAAGTGGAAGAGTATGAAGTTCAAGTGACTATTCGTGTACGACAGGCCAATTGATTATCACAATGTTACACGATCCTGCTTTTGGAGAGACCTTTTTGCTCACAGTTACTCCTTCGTCCAAGTCCCAGAAATCACTTTGTCCTTTGTTGTGTCATTCCTTACCACCAATTTGATGTAATATATAACTACTTTACAATTAAGTATAAAAGAACAGTTTGACATTTTTGGAAAATGATGCTTATTTGCTTTCTTGCAGAGAGTTAGATGAGAAGATTGATATCACTCCCTAGTTTAGCTAAGCTAACCATCTTCTAGCTGTTGCTTCATATTTAGCGCATAGCCATGACAGTGGTATCGATCTTTTCACCTAATTCTAAGAAAGCGAAAAAGTGTGTTTCCCAAAATGTCAAAGTGTTCCTAAATCTTAATACAAAAGCCTGATATAAAAGGTTAAAGGTGCTATTCTGTTGTAGGCTTGACGATAATCTGTTACAGTAGGTATTCTCCTACTATTGTCTTTAAACTTTTACAAAATACAGTCGTGACTTCAGTGATGTTTTGGTATTGGAACAGAGTAATGCAGCCAATAACTGCTGTAATGTGAAATGTTTTCCGTAATGGGACACTGAAGCTTGTCAGCATCAACAAAGCTACAATACACTTTCAAAGATCAAAGAATATAAATGAATTAGAGCAGCTGGCCGGAGGTGTAAAAATAAGTTTTGGAATTAAAAGTATCACCTCATTGTAGTGCTTCAGTTTCCCATTACATCACCCTGAGGCATTATGGTGTTAATATGTGTTTTCTGTCATCTCAGCATCCCCTGCTCCACCCTTTGGCATCACTGTCCTGGAGTGCGTGTGCGACTCCATGGTGCTGGCCTGGAAACAGCCAAGCTTCATCGGCGGTGCTGACATCACCGGCTATTTCGTGGACTACCGTGAGGTCATTGATGGCGTGCCGGGGAAGTGGCACGAGGCCAACATCAGGGCTATCAGCGATAGGGCTTACAGGGTGAGTCATTAAGTTCCACAACCCAAATACATGATGTAGATGTAAAAAGACACTTCCATAAATAAGTTTTTATCTTCATGTCCCTTTGTCTCCAGGTGTCTGACCTGAAGGAGAACAAGAAGTACCAGTTCCAGGTGCGTGCGGCCAACATGGCAGGTGTCGGCATCCCTTCACAGCCCAGTGACACGTTCCTGTGTGAGGAGTGGACCATCGCCGTGCCAGGTTGGTTATTCGACACACTGGGAGGATGTTTTCATGAACAGAACCCTCTTTTTAGAACGTCAACAGAACAAAAAAGGCTCACACTCACAGATTTTTTGTTATCCGATTGTCCTTTCCTCCTTGAAATTGATCACACAATCCACATGAAACTATTTGGGCTACCTGTTTGGTTTGAGTCGACCAAGATTTCTTTAGTCAATTAGTACATTTTGAAAGATTGAAAGTGGTGCTTTTGCATATTTTTGTGTGGAGAAACTCAGATATACAGATCTAAATTGTTTTCTGTGTCCATGATTGTTTATGGATCCCTTTAATATTAGTAAAACATAACCAGACTTACTGATCTGCAGCTTTTAAGCCTGTGTGTGTGTGTTTTTTTTTTACCACAGGACCTCCTCATGACCTGCAGGTAACAGAGGTGCGAAGTGACTCTCTGGTGTTGCTGTGGAAACCACCTGTGTACCAGGGCCGCGATCCGGTCAACGGTTTCTACATTGACATCAAGGAAGCGGAAGCACCGGAGCAGGCGTGGAGAGGAGTCAACAAGAAGGCTGCAGAGAAGATGTTCATCAAGGTCGCCATCAGCACTTCTTTTTAATTTACACGTGTGACAGCAGCTGGTGTGATAATCACACTTTCTTTCATTTTGCAGATTAAGGATCTGAAGGAAGGAGAGACGTTTGTGTTCCGAGTGCGCGCTCAGAATCAAGCCGGCGTCGGACAAACCTCCGCCGTGACAGAGCCGGTTGTGGCTCTCACCAAACCAGGTAGAGAGAAAAAACATTTGATTGTGATAAACCGGTGGTGATGAGCTCATTGCTAAAATATACTGTCTCTGAATTTCAGGCACCAAGGAGATAGTGGTGGATGTTGATGATGACGGCATCATCTCCATGAACTTTGAGTGCTGCGACGTGACGCCCGACTCCAAATTTGTGTGGTCCAAGAATTACGAGGACATCACAGATCCATCCCGCCTGACTTTGGAGACCAAGGGAAACAAGTGAGAGGACTTTTTAAGTTGGGACTCTTTGATCGACACACCAACACTCAGCAGTCTTACCTCGCGCTTCTTTTCCCTTCAGATCCAAAGCTGTTTTCAACACTCCTGCGGAGGAGGACGTTGGTATATACTCGTGTCTTGTCACCCACACTGATGGTGCTTCATCCAGCTACACTCTCTCTGAAGAAGGTGGGTTACAAAACCACACGTTTTAAGAAGTAAATTAAATAAAAATGACTTCAGTTTTCTTGTATTTATGAATAATTTCCTCATATCTTTGTCAGAGTTGAAGAGGCTGCTGGTGGTCAGTCATGACCACAAATTCCCCAGTGAGTGTACCAGCACGTAATCACAGCTGTTCTTTGAAGTATGTCATGAACTGGACTGTTCTTCTTTAAGTTGGCTCTCACTCTTTCTTCACTCTAGTTATTCCGCTGAAGTCACAGTTGGCCGTGGAGCTACTGGAGAAGGGGAAAGTTCGCTTTTGGCTGCAGGCGGACAATATGTCGGCTAATGGCAATGTCAAGTACACCTTTAATGATAATGCTCTCTCTCAGGGGGACGTAAGTCACCAACTTCAATTCATGATATATCTCAGAATGATGTGTTTTGAGTTTTATGTAGGGGAGAAAAGTTTCAAAGGTGTTGTTTTTGTTTTTGTAGAAATACAAAATGAACTTTGACAAAAACACCGGCGTGATTGAGATGATCATGGACTCTCTGACTCCGGCAGATGAGGGCACCTTCACCTTCCAGTTGAATGATGGGAAAGCTACCAACCAGTCCAGCTTGGTGCTGATAGGAGACGGTATGTTCAGTCAAACAGTAAAATCCTGAAGATAATCCATCAGTGAATATAAAAAAAAAAAAAGGCTTCCCTAAAGATTGTACTTTAATAACGATTGAGCCGGTTCTAGGCTCTGATTGGGCAACTTTTTGTCAGTCTAATCTGGCAACACTGATCCCAAACTACATTCATGTTATCACATCATTTAACAGCAACAACAAACATGGTTAGATACCACGGTTAGATTAAGTGTTGTTTTAGGCCATACAATGTTAACGAACTATTTTTATTTGCAGTGTTCAAGGAGCTGCAGAAGGAATCAGAGTTCCAGATGAAAGAATGGGTCAGAAAGCAAGGTATGGGATACGATGCATACTCAAAAATACTCAATACAATTAGTTGTGTTGTCTACAACATGTCAGAAAACAAAAAAAATCACATGACAGTATCCCAGAGCCTAAATATCCGTTACAAAGATATAAATAGAAAAGCATAAAAATACTCCCACTGGAAAATGTTTGGTATTTAATTAAAAAAATGGACTTGAAACAATTAACCGCTTATCAAAATAGTTGCAGATTAATGTCCTGTTGATAAATTAATCAAATAACTGCTCAAACATTTTAGCTCTACTGGAATCGCTGTTGATCTACTTTTGCATTACATGATATCATTTCCATTTTTTATAACTGCCATGTCTGTTGCAGGTCCTCACTTTATCGAGTATTTGAGTTACGAGGTGACACAAGAGTGCTGCGTTATACTGAAGTGCAAGGTGAGACAGAACTTCGACTGTGTTTCCTGCTGCGCTCTTTTTAAAGACATACCGCGAGTGTTGATTTAATCACATCCATCTGTTGCGATGCATTTCAGGTCGGAAACATGAAGAAGGAGACGTCTGCGCTGTGGTACAAAGACGGACACCAGATCAAAGCAGACGAGCATCTCGGCTTCACCGAGGGAGTCCTGAAACTGGAAATTGCTCAGGTAAGAATATGAGAAAGGGGAGAAGTGTGAATTCATGTATTTATATATATGTATATCTATGTCACTGAATTAATTTGCATACATGAATGTTAACGGTGGAATCTTTGCTCCAAAAATATATGGATCCTTCATATTTTATGGACACTTTCACCTCAATGCTGGTCCACAAGGTCTTTGAGTAAGTTGGAATAAGAAATGATCAAAAGGGAGTTTTTAAAATCAATTATTTTTTTACTAATTACACTAAAAGATTTTGGAATTAATAACCAGCATTACTTGGCTTTAAAATAAATTTGACACATCACATTTTAATTCCTAACAATTCCATTAAATAAATTTAATTTTTAAACACCGTTATCACTTTCCTTCTCTAACTATTCTGTCTTCTTCTTCTCTGTTTTAATATCTCTCACATTTCATTTAACCCTCATTCCCATTCAGCATCTCATATCTCTTTCCCATCCCACTGTATCGTCTCTAAACGTCTGTCCGAGTGCCGTTCAGTGACATGACATCCTACGGGCGGTCATATAAACGTATAAACCTGATGTCACATGTGTCCCATTTCAGCGTGACTCCCCTGCAGACAGAGCAGACTATGCCGCCGATCTAATCTGGAGAAGACTAAAAGTTGGGAACAGTTATCTGTAGTCATCACAGGCCCAACGGCCATTTCTGGTTTTGCCGTTCTGCCTGAAAATGCTTTATTTAATTATTTGTTTATTTGTTTGTTTGTTTGTCCGGTGACTTTTTTGCCTTTGCGTCATATATGTGTTTTCTGCAGCGCCCATAGCAGAAGAGAAAAGCTTGCCTTTTCAGATGAATACAAATGATATTCCTTGCTCGTTGTTGTTTTACAACTGAATTTGACGATTCCTGCTCTCTGTCAGATTTCCAAGAAGGACTCTGGTGTGTATGAGGTCGTTCTGCAGGACGACAGAGGAAAAGGCACTTCCAAATTGAATTTGACAGATCAAGGTAACCTTTTAATAAAGTCACACACTGAGATAACCAATCATGACCGGAGCAAATATATCACTTAGGATGATCCAATCTGTCCCCTTCAAGGTTTCAAAGACTTGATGAATGAAGTTTTCAATTTTATCGGTAAGAAGATTAACTGTTTGTACACACATTAAACATTTTGGTGCATGATTCATTTTAAATTTGCATTTTGATTCCAAAAATCATATTTGAATTGCAGCCAATTCCTCCACTCCGCTGAAGTTCACAAGCACAGATGAGGGCATCCGAATCTACACCTTCGTCAACTACTATAACGATTTACTCCAAGTGACGTGGCACTATAAGTACGTTCTGTGTCTGCATTGCCACTTGTGCAAGCATGTGTACATTTGTTATTAAAATCAATTAGTTGCAGACACTGTAGCTGATGCAAAGATCTGTGCATTGTTTAATTACACCTGAGAGTATACATTGGATATGGTTCTAGTATTTTCTGCCCTTTTTACAACAGCAAAATATTTCAGTGCTTTGTCCGTCGGTGGTCTTCCTCATGTTCATGTGTTTCCACGTCTGTATCGTCTGACTGACAGGGATTCGGCCATCGCCTTCTCTGACCGTATAAAGAGTGGCGTGGTGGGAGAGCAGCTGTGGCTGCAGATCAAAGAGCCCACAGAGAAAGACACGGGCAAATACGCCATTGAGTTCAACGATGGAAAAGGTGGATTGAGGAGGACCGTTGAGCTGTCTGGTCAAGGTGAGACCACCAGCATATCTTAGCCACAATGGCTGTATAGTACTTGTTCTATGGTTTAATGCTGCTTGTTTCAGACAGCAACGTTTTAAATGTGTGGTTTTTAGACATTTTATGACCTCTAATATACTTCTTTTTATAATTCAGATTCCTTGTTTTGCACTTGTTTTATCCTACA
This sequence comes from Leptoclinus maculatus, assembly GCA_032191485.1. Lineage (NCBI taxonomy): Eukaryota > Metazoa > Chordata > Actinopteri > Perciformes > Stichaeidae > Leptoclinus > Leptoclinus maculatus. The sequence continues at coordinate 5,019,113 of JAVDOI010000013.1, forward strand.
CTGGCATTCATATACAACCTCTTTTTGTTTTGCAGCATTTGAGGACGCTTTTGCAGAATTCAAGAGACTGCAGTAAGTTACTTATTCCTCTATAACTATCATATTATTATAGCTTCATGTAGCCGCAACCCCAGCACGCACAAAAACACATTTTGTAAATTTAAATCTGTGATTTAATTCTGTGATTTGAGGAACTATATGAAGAAGTTTGCATGAAGATCACTTCTGATTCTCAGCACCTTTCATCTAATTTGTTGTTTCCTCTTTCTTTCTTTTCTTCACCTCATCAGAGCTGCTGCTATTGCAGAGAGAAGTAAGTGTATTTGTGTTACAGTGTAACTGTATATATTTACAGATCATTTAACTCTTCATTTTTCTGTAAAGTCTTGTAAAATATTTTTTTGATTCCACTGATTTTAGTGGTAATATTCCCACATACTTAACGTCCAACCTGGTGGTTTACTTTAAATTAGCATCGTAGTAAAACTTATTGAATGTAATTATTGAAGTTAACTTTGTTCCTTTCAGGTCGTGCTCGAGTAGCAGGAGGCCTGCCTGATGTGGTCACTATACAGGAGGGCAAGGTAAACTGTTTCAGCTGATATTATGTGGCCAGCGCCTTGAGAGACTGACTCTACGTGCTTGAACATAATCGTTATTACTGTATGGTTTCATGTATGTGTGTGTTGCATGTTATCTTCTCACGCAGGCCCTCAATCTCACCTGCAACATCTCGGGAGACCCTTTGCCAGAGGTCACCTGGCTGAAGAACGACAGGGAGATCACGTCCGACGACCACTGCATCCTCAAGATTGCCTTAGGCAAGTTTGCCAGCTTCACCATCACCGGCGTGAACACGTCGGACTCCGGCAAGTACAGCATCCTGGTGAAGAACAAGTACGGCACAGAGAGCGGGGACTTCACCGTAAGTGTCTTCATCCCCGAAGAGGCGGGCGGCAAGAAACAATAAAAGCGGTCCAAATCTTGTCGTAAATATGTATAAATGGAAAAAAAAACACTGGAAACAGTTAAAGAAAAGAAACAGGCTTGAGGATGTTTTAGATGTTTTGTGTAGAATATGAAATTATCTCTAGAGGTGCTGAATCTGAAATGAAATGTCAAAAACAATTCAGAGAGAAATGCAGAGTGTGGTGAAGAGTCGTGACTTTAAATTATTATATAAGCATTTGGCCCAATAAGAACAAATCTAACATCCTGTCCACTCAAAACTGTTACTGGTGCAATTTTAGATTTTGTTTGTGTGAAGTTGTGGCATGCAGAGCGGCACATGTTTGCACTCATTTTACTGTGTTTGCTTTAGAAGAAAAATGAAACATTACTTGACAAAAGAAAGCCAAAGATATAGTTTAAGACGTGTTGTGTTGATGGGATGATAGGAACGCTACATCGTAGAGAAGACAATCATGAAGTTAATGTGCAATGTCTGTTAAAAAGCCAAATGTTTTTACATGTTTTATCCCATTTGCTGCAAATCATGCAGACTTTACTGCCAGCAAAAGCATTATTAACGTTAGATTGATCCATGCATTTAATTTTAGGCCAACCCCGGAAATTAGCATCACACTGGTTACCTCAACAAAAAGCCAATGGGATTTTTCCATTAGACTTTTGGATTATGGAAGAAAAGAAGCTCTGTGGATATGCTTTAAGTAAAACAGCAAAAATCAACAAAATGTATCGCAAATGGGCTAAAACATGCATTGTGTCATTTCATCAGATTTTACATTTAAATGTCGTGATCATGGCGTCACTTCCATTGTCTGCCTCCCTGTAGTGCACACTGTATGTTTTGCCCACTGTCACTGTTGTTACAATGTGTTTCACCATTGATATGAGATCCCCTTCACAGTCCATCATTAATGATGATAATGCCTCCCTTATTGTGACGATAACGAAGCCACTGTGATGAAGACTGTTTGATCACTGTTCCTTAACAGTGGGTATTGCATCACTTCCTTTTCCCCCTGGTTCTTGATGAGACTAATAAAAACAAGCATGTACTTCCCCACTTCCTCCTCCTCCTCTTCCTCTTTGAGTCGTCTCACTTTGGTTTGAACCCTCCACCCTTCACCCTTCACTGTTCACTGTTCACTTTCTCGTTCCAGTTGACTCGTTCCATTTTCACTCCCAGTCACCATCCCTGTAGACTTGGACCGCCCGAAGATCAACCACCAGAGAACCCCTCTCTGTACTGTAACCATTGTGTACTTTAATGATGCTGCTCCGGAGAGACAGACACTTTTAGATGATTGCTGTATCGTTTTTGGTGTGAGTTGTAACGTTTGGAGATATCGGCTGTAGAGAGGTCTGCCTTCTCTGGAGGACAATATGGCACCAAAAAATAAAAAAGGTGCCTAATTCATTTTAAGGACCCGGTTGCTTATGATAATCCACAGACCTTCTTGTGAGCATTTTCATGTAGGAACTATTTTTGTCAACCATAGTTCCTTCAGAAAATATATTTTTTGAGTGTCATATTATATTAAATTAGAGAGAAGGCAGATCTCTACGGCCTACACCTCTAAAAACTAGGCAAATCACACCAAAACAATTGATGAATAGCACCACAGGTAAGAGGATTTTGGGGTGAACTGTCCCTTTAACATGCGTACTACTGCTGGAAGTCACCGTGCAAATCCAAGAAATAATCCAGCACACAACTCCCTGTAAAACTAAGCTTTTGTACAGATTAACGGACAATATATTACGTGTTAATTAGTGAGTTTTGGTTCAGAGCCAGGCTAGATGTTTCTGTTTAAAGTCTTACAGTCTCAGCTAAACTAAACTTATCCTGCCGTCTCCTCACTGGAGCCTCATATTGAACAGACATGAGAGAGGAATCGATCTTAACATCTAACTCTCAGAAAGAAAACGTAAATCTAAAAATGTCAAACTATGACTTGAACAGACCAGAACTACCGTATGTCTGTCAAGTGCTAAGGGCTGTCTCTATGGCTTGGTTGTACATCATTTTAAACGGAATAGAAAACAAATTTGACAACAGTTCTTGTTAGAAAGTTGTCTTTAACTGTTAACTGTTGCTTTTATTATCATTGACATCATTTTTTTGGTTTAGATTTAATTAATTTGTTCAATATTTTTTACTCAAAGTTGTAGTACTTAAAATCTAATCAGTTATATTACGTGTCACTTTGCTGCCATGATTTTTTTAAGTAACTAGAGTTTTTAGAGTGTAGGACTTCATTCTTTGGCAGCTGTGATGGTTAATTCTGGTTAGAGCGAGGCTTTTTAAACACGCTGACGTCTAACTCCAGTCCTCCTCCTCTCAGCTGGAGATCGTAGAGGGAACACCTGACTTGGGGGTGACTTCATACTCAACTGATGCGGACGGAAATGTGGTGTTTGGACCAAACACCCCGAAGGAAAAGATGAAAACCACAATCACTGGAACCAAAAAGCAGAAGAGAAAGGGTGAGAGGGCTGAAATGAAATATGTGACGTCTGAAACGCGACATTATGGGGTTTCATTTTGTCACGACTGAGATGCAATGTTTACTAATGACTGTGCTCTTGCAGAATCTGTAAGTAAGACTCTTCCAGTGGGAAAGGTTGAAGACAAAGATCGGGAGAAGGCTGCAGTTGAACCCAAAGCTTCAGATTCAGAACAAACACAAGATGCAAAAGAAGCAATTGCTGACCAGCCTTTGACTGCTGACCAATCAGAAGCGTCCGAGCAGCCTGCAGACACAGCAGAGGAGCCTGGAGCAGTAGCTGAAACACAGCCAGAAAAAGAGTGAATAGTGGAGAAAAGTATTGATTATACTCACATATACGCAGATATGCTACAAGATTGACGTGGGCTTTGGAGCCTAATATGATTGATGTGTTTCCAGTTACTGTATCTTAGACTTTGCATTTGCTCTTATCAAATATTAATGGTAACAATATTCCACATTTGTGTAATACAATAAGTGTCTTATTGTATATGATGCACTCGTAATAACACTTTAAAGACCTGTTGTTACGGTTTCCCTGGATTTGATTGATTTCTTTTTCATCATATTTTCTTTAATAAAGAATCAGTTGACATATAGCTTGGTTTAAATTCTAACACTTTTGAGAATATAATGCCAGAAGATGTTTGGATGTACAGCGTAGAGGCTTACAGAGGTGAGGCCCTCGTTGGAGGGAAGAACAAAGCAAACATGAGAAATTCTTGGGGTGAAACAGAGCAGAATTAATTCAAATGAACAAGTGTAAAAGTTGTAGAGGTCCAGGAGAACGGGCCAGAGCTCCTTCCATACAAGATTTAGATTTTCATTGAAAATGTTTGTTTTGTTGAGTTATCATTGACTATATCACACATGGAACACACTGCTAACGGACACATTTCAGGGAAGCAACAGCATAAACAAAAACAGTTAAAAAGAACTAACGTTACGGGTGCTGCAGCTGAAGCACATGTTTTTGTGCCATATAGTTTAAATTTTACGAAATTCAGGCAGAAAGCTTTTATGTGCAAGTCCTCAATCTAGGAAATCCCTGTAAACATCCAGTCATAGTCTGACGCAGGTGTTTTACGGGGAACTGAAACTTTGTACTTCCCTGCAGAGTGAAATGTTTGTTCCTCCTTACTTTTATTAGTAAGACAGCTGGTGGCACACTGCCCCTTCTTTGGCTGAGGATTCAGATTAAACTGCTTTACTAAACTGTCCAAGAGCAAATCCCTGAAAATCTCATGCCACCAGGACTGCTGCTCTGAAGCGGATTGAGATCTCTGACCTCCGGATTAAGAGCGTGAAAAATTAACTTCCTTACTGCGATCGCAAAATTAAATCACAATATTTTCCTGCACTTCATTTCAGTAAATGGGTAAATTGTGCTGCATCCACATTTTGTCAAATCTTATCAGGTAAAACAGGTTTAAGTCATCTAAATTATGAATTGTCATGTGCACAACTACATATGAGCAGTCGTTGGCAATGAAAATCTTAGACCTCAGGGTCTCTTCAACAAAGCACATTATTATAAAAAGAAAAAACACGTAAATAATGTGAATCTAAGACATATTAGTCTAATTAGTGCCAAAATAACATATAAGTATGCAATATAACATAGGCCTGAATAAATATGAAATTAAATATTTGTGGTCGACAGTATTTGCAAAATTCACAAACTAATGTAAACAGGTATTTGAGAAGTAATAGAAATATTCTCATCATAATAAAATGAAATGTTTTATCACCATTCAGGATTTGTGAACCAAGTCATTTCATTGATTCATTATTTGTATGAAGTGCCTAAAGAAAACTATATTTTGATATAAATGCACATGCTGCACAGTTAAACACACACATAAAGGTTGACAGCAGTTGTCCTTTGAGGTTTTTAGTGGAAGTAGTTGAGAAACTTTGAAAAATACAAAACAAAAGTAAGATCACAGGTAATGTAAGAATGAAACAGAAACAAGGAAACTGATTTCACAGAAGTACACTGCCTTTAGATAATGATTTACTTAATTGCACGATTTAAAAAAAGGTTTTTTTAGAGACACATTTTATTTTTAGATAAATAGATCAATAGCTAGATTATTATTTTATTTAATACATTTTTTTCTGGTGGAATAGACTTTAAAAGGAAAAGGTTCGCAGTGCATCAAAACAAATGTCTAACAATTGACCTTAATAATTAACCTCTACATGCGTCCTCCTGCGTTATAACCACGTGCAGGCGGAACTGCCGGGTCACGTGCTGTGGCCGGCTTCATCACAGCAGCGACTGAACCCGGTGGAGGAGCTGACTGAAGGTGTGACTGCCTGCGGGTGAGCCTCTTCTCCAGCAGGTAGGAGGCTCTAATCAGCCATTCTCCTCCTTATAACCTCATTTAACTCTTCCACAAAAACAAAACGAGACAGAAATTATATTCATGCTAATTCATGTCGCGTGTACCGTCGTTAGGAGTCATTTAGCGGCGTTCATGTAACTCTTGTGAGATACTAAGTATCGCGTGTGAAGTGTTGTGATAGCGGATATTTGCGATAAACACGGAGGAGCAGACACTCTGTTCCTTCTCATGAGGATAAAGCGGACATTTACTTCTGTACGACACCTGGTTGCTGTTCATAAAATTCCAGTCTTTCTCATAAATGTCTTGTTTGTCAGATTAAACCGTGGAGTTGTGTCCCTAAACGCCCCATAGGTTTTAAATACTTTGTTATACCTGAATAATTAAAATGCACAGGTGCTTTTGTACAGATTGGAATAGATTTTTAGTCAATATCATAAATATTATGAGGTAGATATATACTTCTTTATAATGTTATAGTCCTCACACTGGTGGATAGTATATGCAGGTTGTATTGTGTGCTTGTTATAAACAGCACACAGAGATATATCAGTGTACTGTATTATATCTCAACTGTGAAATGAGAGTCAGTATTTACTGAGATTAATGCTGTTATAACTGCTGTTATAACTGCTGTTTTGCTGCGTGCAACACAACTGAACGACCAGTGATTGTGGAAGTATCCAAATAATGGAAAATAAACAGCATTTGTGCTGAAATGGTAACATATAGTTGATGAATCGACCGCATTGACAAACATACTCTGGACTGTTGGACGCTGACATTTTGCAAACTGAATCTAAGAGAATAGCAGACGGATGAATCAAGTGAAAATACTTGTAAGATGCGGCCATAGATTCCTTATCAGCATACAGTTAACTAGACACTGTGATGTTTGGTTTGAACCTGCTGGTTGAAATAAAAACCTGCGGTGACACAGTGTCTGTCATAACAACACTGAATCACGTTGGACTCTTGGACGTATCAGGACGAACGTGCCGAGAGTAGGGAAAGCTAGATTTGCCCTAATCTTGTAAACAGGATTAACACCTCCTAAGGTCCCCTCAGAGTGTCGTGGATGAGATCTGGTTGTACTGGATTTGCGTCATCGAGTACAGGGCCTTTTGTATCGTGGGCAGCCTTGATTATAATTGTACTGTGTCCATGGAGGCTGTGTTCTTGTCTTAATGCAGCTTTATATTTGTTTCCTGTGAATGCACAGCCACAACATGGAAGTACAACACCCTCTGCTTCTAAAAGTTTCTCTTTCTTTTTGTTTTGCCCTTTGAGATCCACTTCCTCACTTTTTCTGGAGCTTTCGCCCAGTCTTCATCGTTAGACTTTGCTTAGTTGTCGTGCAAATGGAGCTTACATACATTTTTGCTTAAAAAAATACCTAAATGATTTATTGATTATCAACACTTTTGATGAAAACTTTGGGTTTTGGACTCTTTGTTGGACAAACAAGCTCTTTTAATAACTCAGCATGGGCTATAGAAAATCACATTGGGTGTTTTTCACACATTCTTTACAAAATAATAAGTGGACTTTCCGTTGAGTTTTTTGTCCAAACAGAGAGTTTGCGTGGCTCCTTCTTGTGAACACTATTAATGATCAGGGAGCAAACTCTGATTGAATTGAACTCTAATTTCAGCACATTTTCAGACGGCCTGATTCTGCAGATTATCATCGAACCACAACACATTTATTCAGGCTTGAAGTGCTGCAGCAGAGGAGCCTGTACGGAGAGCCGTGGGAGTCGAGGCTCTTACTAAATGCGCTGTGTTGTTGTGTAGATCCTGTTGTGTGTAGTCAGCTCACCAGAGAGATCGGGTTGTGCAGCGCTGTTATCGCGGCTGATGACTCTCATCTAGACTCTTCTGCTTTGTCCACTAAACGAGGGATGCACTTTCACTCTGCAGTGTGCTGCGGTTCACTGAGGGGAAAGCCACAGCAGGAACACAATGTACAGTGTGACACTTTCATCAACCGATGGCTTAGTTCACTGGATGCTTAGAGTGACTTTTAGTGATATTAGTTATCATTCAGTTACAGCTGTGACTTAATCAACACTAAATCATGTTTAGTAATAGCAGCGTCGCTGTTGGGAGAGAAATGTTGGTCTACTATAAGTTTAAACAACTATTGTAAGTCTTACTATTCACATTCAGAGTCTCCAGAGGATGAATCTTAATGACTTTGGTGATCCCCTGACCTTTCCTCTTTATAGCCAAAGTGTTTCATATCTCAACATCTACTTGTTGGATTGGCACAACATTTTGCTCAGACATTCATGATCCCCAGATGATGTATCCTAACTTTGGTGACTTTGGCAACTATTAGATGGATCGCCTTTGGTTTTGGTACACGCGTTCATGTTCCCAATATTGTTTTTGATCCCCCTACAAAACTCATATTTCTATCTGCCTTAGCTATACCTTAGCTAATTAGAATATTAGCATGCTAACACGCTAAACCAAGATGGTGAGCATGTTAAACATTTGATCAATCTCAGCATGTTAGCATTGTCATTGTGAGCTTGTTAGCATTTAGTCAAAGCCAGAGCCACAAGCATGGCTGTTTCATTCATGATCTCCAGAGGATGAATCCTAATGAACGTTGGTGACTTTTCATGTAGCTCCACCAACTTAAACCAGCTGACTAAATTCCTGTCAACTGAGATTAATGCTAACGTATTAAAGCATGCTTAAATGCATTTGCATGGCAATATGGTCTTGCATACTAACATGCTAAATTACATTGTTTTTCCTCATTATACAGTAAATTATTAGTCAAACAAATAGATTAAAATGTTCCCGTAAGCTGTTTTGAGGTCTTTTCATGCACATGACGATGGCGGTGACGGTGTTAGGAGAAGTTATGTAAGCGTTTTAGGACTCAGCCGGGGGGATATTTTCCCTCTAAGACTTTGTGTTCAGTCAGAGGTTTTAGAAAGGTCACGGGAGCTGCACTGCATGGCACAGAGCAGGAGCAGGTGGGCTGAGGAGGGCAGGGGAGGAGAGGAGGGGGGTTACCTGTAGAGACCGGCTGCCCCTGAGGTCCCCTCGGACTCTGGTGAGTTTGGGTGCTGGTCAGACTTCCATTGGAATACGGAGTGAGCGATGTTTTTCTTTAATAAAGTGTGGCTCTGTCATAGCAAACACAACATTTGTATGACTTGATCTCTAACAATTAGGGGTCTAATCCCAGTTCTAACTGTAATCTTGACCCAATCCTGAGTCTATTTTTAACCCAAACCAAACACCTGTCGACTACCTTATGTTAGACGTTGCCAATAATGAATAAAATACCACAATAGACAATCACACGGATAAATCACAGTACATCTCATTTTCTTTCACGGTGTTTATCGCCACATTGTCCAATCCTACTTTATATTGTAATAGGCTGATAATTCAATATGATCATTTATCGTCTGATATTAAATCATATATGGAGATATCCTCACGAACAATTAGCTCGTCTAAATCGATAATAAGCACATACTAACTCAAGTTTCTAAGAATCGGATTATTTTGCACATAAATTCTTAATTAAATGAGAAAATACTTTTCATTTGTCAAGTATTTAATTCACACAGCAGTATCCAAAACTATGTGGTCATTTCATATAGACTTTTAATTTATTGAATTAACATAAACATGCTGTATCGTGATACATATCGTTATCGTGACATGAAATTTAGTTTAGAGTTTTAGTGGTTATTCCCAGCAGACGAGTATATTTCAACCCTTAAGTTCACTAGTTTATGTGGTGCAGTGGCTGCCGGTCTAAAAGACTGAATGGTTTCAAAGTCCATCGAGCTGGTTCTAATTCAGTCAGTGGAAACCATTGTCCTAAATACTGAAACACGCTGCTGCAGTCTAGCTGTTCAGGCCACACACACACACACACACACACACACAGAAACCGAAAGTCCTTGTCCAGATAATCTCCAAGCTGCAAACACGTATCTATAAAATGGAGTTGTGCCCTTCACAGTAATTACAGGTGCTGAGCCGAGGTGAGAGCACATAATGACAGTCACGTGACTCGCTCTGACGTTGACCTACAGGGACGATCAAGAGAAAACTGAGCAGTAAAGTGGCACGCTCAAATAGTGACAGTCTACTTTAAATAGAACTACGGTGGCTGGTTTTATTGACCCAAAATCTATATTTTTAGTGTGCGTGACAGAAACACGCACCCTGTCCGCTCTGCTCTAGTTGCTGCAATGGAGGGCCTGACTACGTCTCCATCAGCTCACGACTCTTTTGAGGGAAATGGGACAGAGCCGCTGTGTTTAGGGACCAGCTTGCATTTCCTTTGCAGACTATTCTGAACAACAGGAGCCGTACTACCGGGATACTGACCTAGAAAGAAAGTAGTGTGCGGTGTCATTCTGCTAGTGGTTTAGCAGTGTTCGAGGTGTTTTAGAAGGTAATAAATGATGATATTCATTAATGAAGGGTCTTCTCACTGACAGGGGGACACCATGAACTACGTGGGGCAGCTGGCGGGCCAGGTGCTGGTGACGGTGAAGAAGCTTTATAAGGGGATCAATCAGGCCACTCTGTCGGGCTGCATCGACGTGATCGTGGTCCGACAGCCCGACGGGACGTTCCAGTGCTCCCCCTTCCACGTTCGCTTTGGAAAACTGGGAGTTCTGCGCTCCAGGGAGAAAGTAGTGAGTATTTTAACGAACGTTTGCATTGGTTTTGAGGCAAACATTTCCGTACAAATATGGCATTCTGTTGATTAAGGAAGATTAACTGGTGGTGAAAGTTACGATTAATTATGAAAAAAAGATTGTTACATTTGACTCCTCCTACAATCAAAACTCTGGTCTTGACACTTAAAAACATGCCGTCCAATATGGAATAGCTGCCCAATACATTTTATAATTTTCTAGAGGCCCTCTGCTCCTCTTCATCATTTCCATCCAATCCACTCTCTGCTTCTCACAGGAGCACATTGCTCTCTCTCTCTCCATGTATAGACACAGTTGTCAGCTGAGGACTAAGATGAGATGGAAAGACTAAAGCTTCACTCAGCCTCTTATTCCCAACATGTAAAGATTCATCCCATTCAAGAAAAGTGTCTTACAGAAGAGCCTTCTCTTCCACAAGCTCACAGGAGAGTCAGACAGAACAGGAAGTAGTCTGTTGTTGACAGAGAAGATTTAAAAGTTTGTTAAGAAACACTTAATCTTGACCTAATATCAAATGTCGGCATCTTGCAGACACTTAAAGTAGATGTTGGTTCATTTTGTAACCTTATGTATGTCTACGTATGTTATTGAGCATTTTTAACAACCCAGTTCCCCGCAGGACGCCCCGGTCTGTTTAAGACATGGATAGAAACTTGTGCCATTTGTTTCAAGCCATTGTACAAGCTGTTCCCTGTTTTGTGTTTTTCTTCTCTGGCTTATCTCTTAATTCTTCAGGTAAATCTGTGGCACATTTTGTTTTGATCCATAAGCTGTGTTGTGCATGCATACGGTGCTTTTCTTCTGTGAACAAACTTCACTAATGTCTGCTGAGACCATCTGAGGAGAATGTGAGTATTTCTAACAGAAATGTGTTGTTTGACTCTTTAGATTGACATAGAAATCAATGGGGAACCTGTAGAGCTGCACATGAAGCTTGGAGACAATGGAGAGGCCTTTTTTGTCCAGGAGACAGAGCAGCACAACGTGAGTATTGAACAGTTCGTATTGAAAATTAAAAGATTTTTATGTTGAGTTTAAACTGATTACGAGTGGAAACAAATGACTGTGATAAGAACATACAACACTTCCTGCTTGCTGCATGGGTGTACACTCATAGTCTATTGTGTTTTTTTCCCCCCTCAACACAGGAGATTGTTCCAGCCCACCTGGTGACTTCACCCATCCCCACAGAGGAGGCTCTGCTCAGGAGCAGAGAGCCCAGATGTGGCGGCTCAGCGTCGGAGAGCAGTCAGCCTCTGAGTCCAGAAGACCCGTCCCATGGAAACCTCCAACCCGGCTCCAACACAGCCGGCAAGAAGAAGAGGAGACGCAGAAAAAAGCACAAGGCGGAGCCACGCAAGGAGGAGCAAAGCACACCTGCAGGCGGGGAGCTGGAGCTGTGTGAGCTCAGTTCAGACGAGGAGCACAATGGCAACAATGGATGGTAATTAGACAGTTTGAAAGTTGGATTTTTATGTTAGTCGTCATAAATCTTTTGGTTGATTTCATTGCTTCCTGTCGTCAGGGCATCTGCACCCTCCATGATGAAGGAGAATATGGACCACAGGCAACATTCATCCCCGACGGCCCTCGATTGGGACAGCTACCCTTTCTCTGATGGAGACTGGTCCCCTTGCACAGAGTACGCCACCCCCGTCTCTCAATATGTACATTCTTCGTACAAGCATAGAGAAACAATGAGACGATCCACTTTATCAAAACAGGAAGGGCCGAGTTAAACAAATAACTCCCACAAGGCCGTAACAGCTGACTCAGTGGAAATGTGGTGTTTGCTTACAGCATGGAGATGTCGGAGTCCACGTCGCCCAAGAGTGACTCTGAGCTGATGGTGAAGCCGGCAGAGAGCATGCTCAGGGCAGAGTCCCACATGAAGTGGACCTGGGGAGAGTTTCCAGAATCCACCAGGGTGAGATGCAGATCTAGACTTGTAGGATCCGGTCTAAACTTTCTAGTTCATATCCTGAGGATTATTTTTACATGTATACTTAATCTTTCTTTCTTGCATCCAGGTCAACAAAAAGGACAAATCAGAGCCAAAGATGTTGACCATCACTCCCTCTGAGAACACACATTTCAGGGTTATCTTGAGCACAGAAGCCATGGAGGAAAGGGAAGGAGAGAGAACCACAGATCTCATTTGCAGTATTATAAAGCCAGAGCCGCGGACCATTAATATTGATCAGTGCATCTGCAACCCGCCGCCCCCCGAAGCTACTACGGACATCACCGAGCACAAGCAGGACCTTTCAGATTTAAGGTCCGGCAGTTTTACCTCCGAGCCATGTCGCACTAACTCTGACCTCAGCCCAAACACCGCACACACGCCCAGGTGGAAGTCTTCGCCGCCCAGCCGCAGGGACAGCAGCTCTGCTGGCAGCGGAGCCAGTAACATAGCTGGAGACTCGGTTTGTCCCGATGACTCCTCGAAACCCGGCGACTCGCCCGTCAAGAAGAGAGGTAACACAAAGTCCTGTATCACTACAGTAATGTTCACTCTGCAGTATGGATACATGAATGAAAATGATGTTTCATTACAATGTTAAGTATCCTAAGAATGACTTCAAAACAGGCTGAAAACTTTACTTCTATCTGCTTATTTGTCATGAATGTTTACAAAACATGTGTATATGATTATTATAATTACTTAATCGTTCTTAAACGTGGGAACGTCTCGAGTAAAACTCCACGTACAGTTGAGATGTAAGTGAATGTTAACAGGAAGGATGTGGTTTCTCTTTGGGCCTGAGTTTATATTCTGGGGCTGCTCTGCATTCACATGCAGACGCTTAAAGAAAAGGAAGTGACAAGAAACACAATGACGTCAGTGATTTCTGACAAAGGCGTCTTCTTGTCTTGCTTTCATGAAAAGGTGTGAGGAAGAGGAGCCAACATCAGGGGCCTGAAGATATTTACCTGGATGACCTGAATGCACTTGAACCTGAAGTTGTTGCCCGGTACTTCCCAAAAAGGTACAAACCTCCTAATCCTTCTAGAGAGAGGTCCTATCGTCTCTTTCAGGAGTGTTTGGGTGTATAATAATAACTGTCTGCGTGTGTTTTCAGTGAGTCGGATCAGGTTCCTAAACACTGGGAGGAGATGGGGAGGCGCTCTGGATCCCAGTCTCCCCAGTCTGTTGGCAGCGCAGCAGCAGACAGCGGCACCGAGTGTCTGTCGGACTCTGCTGGTGACCTCCCTGACGTCACGCTGTCGCTGTGTGGAGGTGTTGGTGAGAACTCGGAGATCCCTAAAGGTACCCAGTAATCTCATGTTAACAGCCATTATTCATTGCATGAACATTAATAAAACCTCTTAAAACTCCAGTAGACACAGTAGGTTTTAGTTTATCTAAAAAACTGTTATTTTGTATTTATTGTTAAGGATTCATGGCCTGTTAAATCCTTTATTAGGATTAAACAAACCGGATTTATTACACATTTTGACTGTCCTGCGTCTTAGCTCCTCATTGTCATAAATATTATGCGCATTATTTTTAATCAGGCTTTTATGTTCCATTTATTTCAGAGAAATTCATGGAGCACATCATCACCTACAATGAATTGGCAGAGAATCCAGCAATAATCGACAACCCCAATTTGGTGGTTAGAATTGCAAACCGGTGAGTTTTCCTACGTCCTTATTCAGTTGCTAAACCCTCATCACAGTCATAACAGATGAATCAATAAATAATTAAACCTCTTTTCTCAGATATTACAACTGGACTCTGGCAGCACCGTTGATACTTAGTATGCAGGCTTTTCAGAAGAACTTGCCAAAGGTATCCTCTCGGTCTAATGTGTTTATAGTGTGCTCTGTAGCTGCACATTTAATCTATTGACACATGAATAATGTATCTGAATATCAGGCTACTGAGGAGGCCTGGGTGAAGGAGAAAATGCCCAAGAAGTCTGGACGCTGGTGGTTCTGGAGAAAGAGCAGCGTAAAGCAGGTACTGAATGTGTGATTTAGCCAAAAAGTCTTTTAGATAAAGTCACACTTCCACCTGTGTGTTTACAGCAGGCGGCAACCTCCGGATTATAAAAGTTAAGCAAACGTTGTTGTGCCTTAAACTTGCATTCTCTCTACTGGCCATCAGGGGGCGACTCTGGTTGCAAAAAAGTCAGATTGTATAGAAGTATTCCCTCAGTAAACATTGTAAACATGAGTTTATGGTCTCAATCTCTAGTTTCAAGTCTTCTTCAATACAGCATGATGTTCATTTAGTAACTTTTGTCCAATTTTGCGTAAAATAGACGATAAAGCAGGGTTATCAGTGTTTGGTTGTACTTAGCTCCACCCTCTCATGTCACTTCTGGTTGCAAAAAAACAAGATGGTGACGGCCAAAGAGCCGAACCCGAGGCTTCAAAACTGTAGTTGACAAACCAATGGGTGACTACGTCCACTTCTTACATACAGTCATGGTTGACAGTATAGTGGAGTTCAGTGGGAATCCCACACTGTTTGAGTAACTTTGTATTGTAAATGACTCAAGTCAAATTAGGAACAGGTTGCCCAAATGCGTCAGTAACCATAACATCACTATTTCACATTATCATGTAAAGAATGTCTAATAATGTCTTTCTTCAGTTATCATCAGAGACCAAGTTAGAGCAACAGGAGTCTGTGACCACAGAGAGCCCTGCCCTTCACCCGGCCCCAGAAACACAGTGAGTCAGCAACAAAGCTCTGGCTTCCTCACAACACTACAGCCACACACACACATACACACACACACACACACACACACACACACACACACACACACACACACACACACACACACACACACACACACACACACACACACACACACACACCAACACAAGCAGTGTTGGCTAGACGTGTCCCACAGAGGCCGTATTAGCAGGTTAGTCATTTGGTGACTAATAAACTCAGCGTTAAGAACTCAGGAGCAATATTTTGAATATTGTTTGAACCAGCCAGCTGGGAGATTCTAGGTTGTGTTAAAGCTTATTAAGGATGCATCCAGTTGTTGTGGAAAATAAGAAGTCAAAAGCATTCTGCATATTTAGTGTTGAACAAAGCAGAGTTACAGGCAGAGGAGGAGGTCTACTGCCCTCTGGTGACACTAAATGACACGGCAGGGTTTTCTTGTTGACCCTGAGTCACACACATCTATAAACATTGCAACATTGTTGTTATTCTGCTTATTTTGACAGACATTTGTCTGTTTTATGTCCGGCAGGCAGAAAGCAGCAGAGTGGTCCAGCGACGATGAGACTAAAGAGCTGAACGCTGTGGCTCCTGCTCCGACACCTACTGAGCACGTGCAGCCAGAAGGCCCGGCACCGGCGCCAGCTTTTCACTCCTACAAGAAGTCCCTCCGCCTGTCGTCTGACCAGATAGTAAGACTGATCATGCATACGGAATTAAAAAGACAATTGCTGTTTAAGAGGTACGCATTTAAACTCTAACTTTCGGTCTCTTGCAGGCCACCCTGAAGCTAAGAGAGGGGCCTAATGACGTCACCTTCAGTATAACCACTCAGTACCAGGGGACGTGTCGCTGCGAGGGCACCATCTACCTGTGGAGCTGGAACGACAAGGTCATCATCTCCGACATCGACGGCACCATCACCAAGTACGAGAGAGTCTAAATGTTCATTCTCAGGCCGCAATTAATCACACTGTCCTTAATTTAAAGTCTCAGGCTGCTCGCTGAGACTTTAAATACTCCAATCCCATTCACAATATTTGTATCAGAGTTTTTACTTAGTATTTACTTATCAGTGTATTTAGTATTTGATGCCCTGAATCCTTCTCTTCCCACAGATCAGATGTGTTCGGTCAGATTCTCCCTCAGCTCGGGAAAGACTGGACTCACCAAGGCATCGCTAAGCTTTACCACTCTGTGCACGAGTAAGATACAGATTGATTACTATTGTCAGCATTAACACATTTCATTCAAAAGGCAACCTTTTTACATGAAAATACAATAATACATGTATTCTGTAATAACCAACCAAAATAAATGTCTTAATTCATAAAAGTTATTATGTTTATTTTATGCATTAAGGCATGAATCATACAGACTATAAATAGTTTTTTAAAGATCAGTAGATTCAGCAGATTAGTAGATTATCTTTAATTGGCCAAAACTACATCAAGATGAAGACATCTGTTTTGGTTGGTTGTTACCTAACACATGTATTACAACATTTTCATGAAAAATGTTCAACTCTCACCATTGCAGTTTGTAATCCTTTATTACAAAATGCGGGGAAATGTATTAAATATTGCGTTCAAGCTGTTTATTACAAAATGCAAAAGTGGCTCCAGTTAAGTAAAAGATTTAACCCTTCGATCAATATGTCTGACTGCTACAGGAATGGCTATAAGTTCCTGTACTGTTCGGCCCGAGCAATCGGCATGGCCGACATGACCCGAGGATATCTGCACTGGGTGAACGACAGAGGGACTCTCCTGCCTCAAGGACCCCTCATGCTCTCTCCCAGCAGCCTCTTTTCTGCCTTCCACAGGTACAAAACGTCCCCTCAGCATTTATTCTAAGTTTCATTTTCAGCTTTATTTTGATGAGACACGGTGCGGCTGGAATTCAATTTAGAATTTAAGTCAAAGATGTTTACAATGATTTGTTTACGACGAGGACTTGAAGCAGCATTGACTGATCTTTACTGTCAAACTTGAAGTTACTAATCGACCAGCTGATCACATTGGAGATCAAGCAGACATGTCTATTTTCAGATGTAATTCATTATATAAATAACAGTCATTCTGCTTTGACTTTGGTTTGCTTTGCTGGAATTAAAATGTGTTGGTCACACTTCCTCACTGTTGAGTGTTTTAAAGACTTAAAGGGAAACTTTGCTGATTTTCAACCCGCGTTGTATCACTACAATGTGAGCAGTATAATGAACAATGTTTCCTCATGTTGCCAGCAACCAGAGCTCTCTGCTCATTTGCCAACAAAAGTTTGACAGACGACACTCTAGGGCTGTTGTTCGAACTACAAGATTGCACTTCCGCATTTTTTGTATACCATCTGTGCAAACAATAGCCCTAAAGCCTATAAAACAGTTAAACATGTTTCTTTGGATATACTACCCACACTGTGATCATACCTCTAATTCTTTTGTTTTAGAACAGTTTCTGGAACCGCTGATTGGTAACCTCACTAACCTGTTGTTATGGTGATCTATTAATAGTTATAAATGTTTAAAGTTGTATAAGTGCATTTGAAGTGAGCAGGTCAGAGCTTAAGTCTGTAATCCTTTCTTTGTCGTTCTCTCGTTAGAGAGGTCATAGAAAAAAAGCCTGAGAAGTTCAAGATCGAATGCCTCACAGACATCAAGAACCTGTTTTCCCCAAACACACATCCCTTCTATGCAGCCTTTGGAAACAGAGAAAGCGTACGTAGACGTAACTCCTTCTTCTTCATCAAAACAACAGTTAGATGCAATTACTCCGACGACGATCCTTATTGTCTTTCTCCCTGCGCTTAAGGACGTGTTTGCCTACAAGCAAGTGGGCGTGCCCGTGTGCCGGATATTCACAGTGAACCCCAAAGGGGAGCTGATCCTGGAGCAGGCCAAAGGCAATAAAACATCGTGAGTGTCGGGAGCCGTCACTGGAGACATGGGTTTGTGTGTCGGTCAGCTGTTTCTCTCAGACACATGTTCATTGTTCCCATCGCTGCTTTTCTCTTCACAGATACAGCCGGCTGAGTGAGCTGGTGGAGCACGTCTTTCCTTTACGAAGTTCACAACACAACGCCACCTTCAGCTGCCCGGAGTTCAGCTCCTTCTGTTACTGGAGACAGCCGATCGCTGAGGTGTGTTTGGAGGAGCTGCTTTAACTCAAACTTAAATTGATGTGTTAATTACTTGAAATCAATGTAACTCAGAGCATTAATGACTTATAATATTGAGAAGATTTTTGCAATTGTCAACTTTCTAGGCTGCTGGAATAGTTTTATATTGTCTTGGACACATTCCACTTCAGAGAGAAACTTTGGGATATGAATGTATTCCATATTTTTACATGATCTTCTAATTTTGGGACTATTCCCATCATGCACTTGTATTCTTTGTGCTTGAGCTACACACTTAAGAGGTGTATTTGAAGGCGCCGTTCGCTTTTGGCACATAAGAAAGCCAAAGTATGACATATCAGTGAGGTTCTTACCATTTGCACAGTTTTTTTTTTGCTACAGTGCTCATAAGAAGACATTCCCGAAGCACAACTTTAGGCAGTGGAGGTGCTAAAACTGGCCACTGGCTCAATATGAAAAAAAAATAGCAAAGATTATACTGAGCTGTAATAAAAAATACAACGTAATATGTATAGCAGCTATGTTTTCATCCATTTAAGGCCTTATTCACTCTTTAATAGTCTTATTTCATGTCTTACATCTTTGCCTCAAAGCTTAATTATTTGGCTCATACATAATAATTGCATAACCGCAATTTGAAGAAAAAAAGCACTTTGTGAATACTGCTGCTATTTGGTATTAAGTATTACGTATAGGCTGACAGTAAAAAACTATTTTTGATGAATTAATCTTTGCTGATGTTTTTGTGTTTTGATTTTGCCATTGTGAAAACGACAGTATATTAATGTTATGCCTATTTTTGTTTTTATCCTTTTCACGCTCAGTAACAGCTGTAAGTAAAACTGAATGCATTCTTTCTATGAAAGTGATGAACTTTGAGGAGAACACAGTATTTTCCTGCTTTCTATTTGCTAGACAGTGAGAGGTGAGCTCAGGTCATTTATAGTGTAAAGTATGAACTCTGTACACATCATATTTACCATATGTATTGTATTAATATTCAATTAAACTGTTGAATCAAATGTTGGATGATGCTTTAATAAAAGCACAAGTTGTATTTGAAACATTTAAAGAGTGTTTTACACATTGACTATTTTAGTTCCAATAAGATATCTGCAACAATGAAAACTAGTACGAGCTGTAGGATGAGAAAGTAACAAACACTGTAATACGTTTATAAACAAGTGAACAAATTGGATTAACTGGTATTCAAATTTTAGCATCTAACAAGTCATTAACATCAGCAATTACCAGGCGGTGTTTTGAATTATTGAGGAAGAATCTGTGGACGACAATTAAATGTTCTAGGTCATAAACAAAACATATATATATAAAACAATAGCAATGAAAGCACACTATATATTAGCATTAATGATAGAAATAATCTCATTTATCATTTGGAGACAGTTTTTTTTCCTCTTTTGCGATTCCTGCTGGTTGTCTTTTCCCTCCTGACAATGAAATACCACCGTGTGTCCCCAGTAACGTGCACCACACTCCACTTTCATAAGGTGTCTTTAACGAGAGCAGGGCTACCGGTTTGATGGGCTGGGGTAAAGAAGCACGGCGCTGAAAGACGACAGGATCTCAGAGGAGGCCGAGATGGCGAGTTTCCCAGCGCTCATGACCAGTCCTGCTCGATCTCCTCTCCTCAGCGACAGAACCAGGCTCAGGGAGGCTGAGCTGCTGCAGTTACACTGATCATGTGACAGGAAGCCCCTCGAGTCCAACCTCTGGATGCTGCGATTGGACACGGACAGGACCGCCTCCACCCTCTCGCCTCGCTGGGCTGTGAGCACAGCGGTCACCAGGTAGCGGCCGTCTGTTGGAGCTGTGAAGATACCTGAGAACAACACAGACAATCATGTTTATGTCCACTACTTTGCTGCATTTTGAAATATCTTCACAACTGTTTAATTTATAGATTCCCATGACACTTTCTGCAGACATTCATGTTCTCCAGAGGATTAATCCCACTGATCATTTGCCACCATGAGGTTAACATCTTTGGTTTTTACTCCCCAACTATTCTATGGATCGCCCTCAATATGGACACATTCATGTCGTCAAGATGGATCAAAATCACTTTGAAGAACAGTTTACTTTTCACTTGGCGGCATCAACAGGTCAAACTTCTTTCTACCCTTTGTGACTAAATACTTGCTACTCACAGCTACGAGAAACAGCTTCGAGAGATCTTTTATTCCATCCTCTGTCATCTTACTAAACAATGGAAAACGATTATTAGTGGCTGCTGCTGTTATTTAGGTCTATTTAAGAATAATGCACTTTCATCTCACCCGTTTGGCCCACTTAATGTTTTTCTTTTTTGTTCTGTTTTTTTTTAATTTCATGTTTTTAATCCATGGAAAAGGAAGCATTTAAGAGTACGTATGTGTGTGAAACCAAAGACATATTTCCATGCGCGTGAACAATAAAGAAGTCTAATCTAAACTAATCACAGTCCCATCACCCTCAGTTGTACTTTGAGTTTACTGCTAATTAGCATAAATGCAAGACTACGACAGTGACGATGATAAAAAATACTAAAAACAACATATAAGAAACATAACACCTCCACAACATCTGCATGTTAGCATTGTCATTGTGAGCATTTTAGCATGCTGAAGCGTTTAAATGAAAGCACCGCTGGTACAGCCTCAAAGAGCCGCTAGCATCAACAAGCTTTCATAGCTCATAAGCATCTATAGTATGAAACCAGAGTCCGCAGGATCGGGTGTGTAACTTTTTTTAATGTTAATTGAATGGTGCAACAGTAATTGATTAATCAGTTTTTCAATCGACAGAAAATTAATTGAAATTCACAGTTACAAACTGTGGAGTAAAATGTAGGTTTCATGCTTCATTGTTTGGGCCAGTGAGTAGTAGCGGTTACCTGTGTGAGCGTCATAGTGTCCTCCATCATTGACCAACACCTTGTTGAATCGAATGATTCCAACCTCTCCCTGGAACGGAGGAAGAGTCAGACCAGCTGAGAAAGACACCCTCTCACCTGAACACAGGACAGGAAACGTGAGCTAACAAACATTATGTTAATAGAGGCAGGAACCTGTGGGCTGATTCAATTCTGACCTGACGCTGTCTGTGATGATAGTCTGTGGGGCATGTTCACACCTGCTGATCGAAAGAAACATATTTTCATCCGCTCTGGAGAGGCTCAAATTTTGATGCAGCACAAAAAAAAGAGTTAAAGGAGAATCTACCTGAGATGACCAGCGTGCTGGGTTTTAGCAAATCAGTGGATTTGACAGGGGAGGCTATGAAATAAAACAAGAAAAAAGATACATGAAATAATCCTTGGATAACATGCAGAGGAGAGTGCAACATGTGTGTGTGTCAGTGGCGGGCCGTGCATTTTATGCCTGGGCCTTCTACAGTTGAACAGCTACGGTGCAGATACATGAATACAGCTTTAAGCGATGTACATATGTAATAATGATTAGATGATATCATCTTGATGGCTTAACATTCACGTGGTCTATCTGGCTGTATAATGTGTGTGTCTCACCTGGAGCTCCGGCAAAACCCTGAACAGGCATCATGCTGCCGTCTGTCCCTTTGGGCAGCTTGGACGAGGTCATCTTGCCGGGGGGTCCCGCCTCTCCGGTCTCCATCATAGGTGGCTGTGGGAGGGAGGCCTCCGGGGGACCAACGGGCCCCGTGAGGCTCTTACTTGAACCCTGGAGAAGTCCGGCGTCCTCCACGGCAACCTGAACACCTGAAAAAGACAGATATGCAGTGAGCGATGGCGACGCGGCTGCAGGTCAGAGAGAGACAGATGTAGGGGCCAGATGTTTGGAGGCCATCAATCAAGTCAAAAACCTTTACGTTATGAGCAGAAGACACAAATGGCCACAGATTTTTATTATAATAATTGACCTTTGGACATTGTATTATTAATTTGCACATTCATTTGTGCTTTTCTCATTAGGGGGCATGACAGAAAAGCTTTGAACAAATGTCCCGATGCAACCAGAGATACTGTATTGAACTGTGTATTTGACGTGCATTGTCACCATAACGCCCAATAAAACTGCTGCAAACTTTGGTTGAACATTTACATATCTCTCTGACACAGAAACTACTAATTATAGCGTTCATATTAGCAGTATTTAGTGGAAGGCTTTTGCTTTTGAGTGATCCCGTCAGGCACTTTCTCCTCCTCCTACATTTTACATAAATTAGGTCCAAAGTGTCCACATGTTTCCAACTTTTTGATTATGTAGTTACTTGTTTGCACCAACAAATATTGACAAACCTCCAAGGAATGACATCTAATTATGTTCTATGTTTTATTTCCACTTTTCAAGAAACATGCCATTGATTTAAGTTTATGGCTTCTGTCGACTCTCATTAACAGCTAAACAGCGAGTTGTTATCCGAGCCCGTTATTATGGACATAAACAGAGAAAATGACAGACCACTGCCACTTCTCCCATCACACGGTGATCAGCTCTGAGCTTCACGCACCGCTGCATTCCTGAGAACCACAGTTGAGGTCGAAAACCCTGGCTTTTATCAACAGATCAGCCCTCCTGGCTGGGGGCACAGCGGGACAACAGGCCCCAAGGGCTCCAAAAGGTAAAGAGCAGCACATAAAAGGCATACCAGCAGCATACCAAGACACAGCCACATGTTCAATCACCAGACAGCCTGTCCCCTCACCCCCGAGGAGAAGGATCATTTAGTATGGAAGCCAGAAAGGTCTGCCTGTTAAACACAACATGTGGAAAGGGGGCCGGTGTGGAGCCATAAAACTGCACATGGGGGTAGGTCTGCATAAACACACGCATGCTTATGTTCCACTGGGCTGCGTTTGTTAGTGGTGTCGCTCCTCGTTTAAAGCGAGGTAAGCGAGCAGTCTTTGATGGGAGGGATTCAAAACTGGTTTCAGACCTAGTGCCACGAGCGTTAAAGAGGCAAACACAGGATGTATATGTGCGCTACGAGGGAGCATTTGTCATGATGAAAGAGGTGAGCTGTAAACAAATGCAGCTGGGTCGGCTGTCCACCGCAGATTTGTATCCTTCCAGCAAAGCAGCATGGGAAACCCTTTTGTTGTCACTGAGCCCCTTGTGCCACTTTCCACATTACATACCACATGACAGTGGCTGCAATTTGGTTGGACTTTATGACTCACTTATGGAAAAAAAAAGAAAGAAAGAAGAAAAACACACTGAGCTCTTAAGATTTTGATTTAAGAATCAATAAATCCAGCCTCAGAAGATTAAAGGGAGATTCGTCAGGATAACAGGGTATGAAATGATCAGCCACCAAACACCCGAGGCTTTATTGTTCTTGAGGGAGTTCTGTCAGGTCTCATCTTGTTTTTGGTTCATGGGGTTATCATGATTGACTGCTGACCAGAATGCGTCACCCTTTAAGTTACCTTATCTCCTGTAGGGTCATTGACCTTACCAAGCTTCACCACAGAGCATTGTCAGAAGCAGGGAAGGGAGGCTTTCTTATCTCAGAACCTCCCCATAATAGAGCTCCAGGATGGTTTTAAGTGGGTTGAGGCCACGGTGTCGAACACAATGAGAAGGATGGGCTTTAACACATGGAAAAATCTTACATCTGCACACTAACAAACTGAGGAAGTGGCACCTACTAGTGTTTGGCTCCACATATGCAAACACCGGTCATACCCCTTATTGTGATCAATTACTCATACAATACATGATAATAACAATAAGGAGACAAGTTTGCACTGTTATCGTGGATTGAAAAGAAATAAGTTACTCTTTAGAAAATGGGTTATACATTTTAACTAACGGCTTCATTCATAAAAATAAATAAATATTGATAAATAAATATTAATAAATAATTGACTTATATTACTTTTTACATCAGTTTTTAGCAATTAAAAAGAAGAATTTGGGGTTGCAAGGTTTATCGTCATTTGCAGTTTGTTCAACGGTTTAGTTCAGGTAGACTCTAATGGACCACCTGCCTGCAGAACATCTGGACCAAAATCTAAAACTCCAGACTTGATGGAGATTTTTCATAACCTGGCAAAACTTGCTCTTGTTATTAGACTATAGCCGATTTATAAAGCATTATTAAATGGTTGATTAATCATTAATAAAACTAACTTTTTATCCTTTTATAAGCAGTGCCTTGCTAGAAAGTGGTACCTATATTTCTGTTTCAGACTATTTCAACGTCAAGAATTGACTTTTATGCACATTTCAGTTAATTTATTAATTAATTAATAGTTCCGTTTTTCTCAACTTGGAGCAGCTGTTGTGCACATTCACTGGAGGCCCAGTGTTGAATGAAGAAATGGGGGTTTCAAGCAAAACCTCAGTGGCTTATGTATTTCTGTCATGTTCTGTCAACAAGCCATAATAAATCAAAACGAGAATGTCATCATTTCAAGAAAGACATATTACCATCTGCCTTCGTCCCTTTACTGACCCTCTCATTTAAGGTTAACAACCGGTATGACATCATGGTAAATATATTGACTAATGGCCCTTGACCCTGACCCTGGAGCAGCTTTTAGTGTTCACACTGTTTATTTCACCAGGAAAGGAACTCAGCCATGCAGGTAAAGAAAAAAGAAAAAAGTGAGAAAACTGCAGATGGACTAGAAGAGTCAGGAGTGAAAATAAGAACTGAAGATATTGTGTTTTAAATGTCAGTCCTGTAGCATCTCATCCAAACACACTGAAGCTCTTGGCTCCGATAGCAAGGCGGCCATAAGTGCTTCCTGTGATAAGCTGTGTGACGGTGTCTCTGTAATGGACTCATTCAAGCAGTATTTTCCACTCTCCTCAGATATGCAGGGTGGGGTGGGGGGTGGGGGGGATGGTGGGGGGGACAATAGGATGAGGCAGCTGGCAGGGCAAAGACGAACAAGGAGCCAAAGCTTTAACATCGAAAAGGCTCCTGGAAACATCCCTGAGCCTGAGTGGAAATCATGAATAACTCTCCAATGACAGAATGATGAATTAAATGCCAAATTATGACAACAACCACGGGGTGGAGCGGCGACATGTCCCAGTCCTCACAGACTGATCTACAGAGTTGAATCACACACCCTCCGAGTTGGACTGGAACCAGAACAAGAACAAGGACTTTTTTTTTTTTGCTCACCTCCCTTGAGATTCTGGACTGCATCACCTGCCACATAAAAAAAACCCCGAAAACTAGCTGGTCCCAGAGGAAGAGAGTTGGCTCGTAAACATTATGGACGTGCCTCTAGGGCACATTTACAAATGCGAGAGTCAGAGATGTCCAGCTCGGTCTCATAGGCAGCATTAATATGCAGACTCATATGAGAAATATGCGACATAATGCACCAGTATGAAAATCTGTTCTCAGTCTTAGAATAGAATCCAGCATTCCTGATAAACAAACAGCTAAACATCAACATGATCACCCTGATGTTCTCATATTTTACACCCCAAAAAAAAC
Organism: Leptoclinus maculatus; assembly: GCA_032191485.1. Taxonomy (NCBI): domain Eukaryota; kingdom Metazoa; phylum Chordata; class Actinopteri; order Perciformes; family Stichaeidae; genus Leptoclinus; species Leptoclinus maculatus. Next base: position 5,044,925 of record JAVDOI010000013.1, read on the forward strand.
ATCATACACGTACAGTTTATGGACACATAAATGCACACTTGCACAAAAAAAGCCAAGCAAATTTTTCTTTATGCCAAGGCATTGCGCAACACAAGTGGGGTTTATTAAATCAAGCATGTGTCTTTAATCAACCCTGCCTCCTGTAACTGAGAACATGGTTAAATGAAAATCCAACTTCCTCTCACTCACACACTGAAACACACTCCAATATCGCAGCCTCTCCAATAAATGAACTGAACAAACGGACTTCAGTCCAAGCAATGATCTCAAAGGTTGGGAAAATTACAGCTATTTGATTGATCTCAAGATTATACTATTTCTGTGGATAATAAATCTGATATAGCCTGGTATAAGCCTGGAAAAATGTATTTAAAGCGAGACGGATGTAGAGCAGAGCCCAGCTCTAAAAATGGGCAAAGAAGTGGATCGTTGGTGGAGCTGAGGAGGCTCCAGGTGAGGCAGCACAGGAGACAGCACCCACCTGTCACTCAAAGCAGCCACACCCTTAATTTGACCAAACTTAAAGCCTTAATAAAATGTAAACGTACAGTTGTCATGAACAGAGGTATTAGCTAGAGACCAAAACTTTTTTTTGTACCAGGCTGTAAACATGTTTATTTCTGACGTTAAGTTGGGCATTTTAACATTGAGGTCGATGGGGATTGACTCACTTTTGGAGCCAACGTCTAGTGGCCATTTGAGGAACTGCAGGTTTTGGCATTTCTGCGTTGGCTTGATTTTTCAGCACCAGAAGTTGAGCAAGAGTAAGTTTTATTGCTAAGGGGTTTACATTTTTCCTTTTGAAGAAGAAGAAAGTATTCAAGTGTTGCTTTAAAATTGCTATAATATGACAGAATCATTCACACATCGAGGTGATGAAATGTCTGTTTGCACCTTACCTGTCTTCCCAGGGTTGCCGTTTGTTAGCTCCTGAAGGTCTTTGGCTACATTAGAGATGTGGTTCTGGAGGTTCACACAAGTTCCCCTCAGTCCTCCAATATCACGGGCGTGAGCTCCAACAGTACCATTCAGCTGGTTGACACAAGTCCACAACCCAGTGACATGTTTATTCAGCCCCTCCTTGATCCTCTGGAGGCTACTAGAGATCGGGTCCAGCCGGCCACATAAACTCTCCACACTAACAATGCGGCTGTCCATGTGCGCAATCTCCCTCCCGACATCTTCAGTCTTCTCCCTGCAGTGGTCGGCCTCGGCTTTCACCTCCCTGCCCAGCTCGTCCAGATGGTTTCTCAGCTCTCGATGCTGAGTCCTGTGGAGCTCCAGAAGGTCCTTGGCCTCCTGCTCAGCCCCTGTTTCAACTTGACCCCATGTGGAGTTAAGAATCAGAGACACCTGAGACTGCTGGTGGACGGCATCCGATAGCGAGTCCTCTAACTTGCCGGCACGCCCTTTCAGATTGTTCAACTCGCCATGTACGTTCTCAATGCTGGTGCTGAAGTTGAGGAGTTGCCCCTCCATGGTCCCAATGCCATTTATTTGGGCTTTTAGACTAGTCTCCATAGCATCTATAGCAGTTCTGCAGCTCTGGAATTTTTGTTGGCTGATGTTTTCTACTGCAGTCAGAAGACTGCTAGATAGGGAGTTGTTGCTTGTATCTACCAACAGGGTAATGAGTCGGTCTTCCGTGGAGGTCAGCTTGTCCTCCAGAGTCTCCCTCAGGTCTTTGATGGCCTCTGCCTGTTGTTTCTTCAGCTTCTCCTCCACAGAGAGACACTGGGCAGCTGCAGTCTTCTCAGATGAGTTCAGACAGATCTCAAGGTTCTCCACAAGACGGATGTCTCCCTTTCCTGGATCAACCAGCTTGGTCTTAAGGTCCTGGATCTCGTTGCGGAGGTCAGTTTCTTTTGAGTCCATGAGCTCTGCCAGGCTGAGGTAGTTGGTTTCTTGTCCCTCACACTGCTCCTGAACCGACATGATTTTATAATCGCACGAGTTCTTCATGTCTGCCATTTTGATGTCCATGCCCTCCATTAACTCTTCTCTCAGAGCGCGGATCTTCTCGTCCAGGTAGGTGCGCAGGTCTGTATCCCTGGCTGGGGGATCGGGGGGGGGAGTTGACAGCTGGTTGTGGGCAGCCTCCATTAACAGATGAAGTTGTCCGTCGTGGTGGTCGACGCGACCCCGCAGGTCATCCAGGGTATTGCTCTTGGACTCCAGATCGTCTGAGACCTGGCTGATCTTGTTCATGACCTCGTCCATCTGCGTTGTCTCGCTTCCAAAAGAGAAGTCCTGCACCTGAACGGTGTGCGTCTCTGCGCCTCTCGCACTGGCAGGCTGTCTGTAGTTATTCAGCAGCGTGAGCAGCATTTTACTGGCGTCCTCTTGGAAATCCAATCTCAGATTGGAGGACATGTCCGTCATTCTTGCCTGCATGTCAAGGACCATCTGGGATAGCTGCTGCACCTCCTCCTCCAGGTGTTGTGCACTTTGAGATCCTCCATGATCCCCTGCTGGCTTGAGACCTGTCTGACCTCCAAACTGCCCCTCCCCTCCCCATGGATGGTTCCTCTGGGTCTCTGTGCGATGCTCTGGAGCTGTAGCGAGAAATTACAGAAAGGGGGATGGGAAGCAGGAAACATGAATGCTTTTATTTCTCCCGCAGTTACTTGCGTAATTTAGTTTCACCTATTTCCATGCTAGATTTCTTTAGTTCTAATCTTTTACCTTGTGGGACTGGAATATGTCCAGAGGCAGAGGGAGCATGAGGCAAGCGCTCCACTTGGAGCAGTTTGATGTCTTTCACCTCCCAGCAGTCGTGGCCCTGGTACCCCGGGCAGCACCTCCACTCCAGCTCCGTTACAGTCTTGTATGCAATCTTATACATGGGCCTAAAGTGTGTCTGATATCTGGAAGCATTTAAAACATGAAGACATGAATACATTCTAAAAATATACAGATGCTGCACAATTGTGTGTTTTATAACTCGTTAGTATAGTAGCAATAATAACAAAAATGTTGCTTGTTAGACGCTTAATGTAAGACTTTGTGCAACTCTCCCTCTCAGGAACACAATGACAGATAGCACAATAAAATCTGTTTGTTAACATATAAGACAAGATAACCACCAGTGTCATTTGCATTTAATTAATCAGGAAGGCTTGGCAGGAAGCAGCGAAGACTTCTCACCACTTCCACTCATGAGGACACTGTTGGCCCACATGGTCCTGCCACTCCATGATTAACTACATCTCACAAGTGTGTTTGTTGCACAAGGAACACTGAAGCAAAACAAAGTCAGAGTAATGTCTTTCGATGTTTGCCATTCATGAAGATTCAACACAGATGCCTGATTTATCTTTTTGCTTTCCAAGTCAAGTTTTTAAGATTCTTCTATAATGACTCTTCTTCTATTAGAGAGCCATTGATTCCATGACAGAAATACCAAAGGCAAAGCAAAGAAGTGCACTGCAATCCAGTAGGGGATTGTAACAAAGTACATTTACACAAATACTGTACTTTAGTACAATTTACCTGATTCAAATTTATGCTACATTATAATTCTACTCCAGTAGCTACATTTTGGGGGGAAATGCTATTTTTTACTCCACTACATTTATTTGACAGCTTCAGTTACTTTGCAGGTTCAGATTATTAAAACATGTAAATCAACTAATGAATAGAAATACCCAGAAGTATATAGCTGGAATTAGAGCCATCTTCTCCAGCTGCAATTTGAGTAATCCTTAAACATTAATGCATCACTAATTAAAATCCAGTAATATTATTCTGAAATTAGCAATTTTGCTTTGTCCTTCAGCTCACACGCACATCTGAAACATCTGAAACATCTGACAAGACCAAGAGATCTTTTTTAACATCACAGTCCACACTGATAATAGACGCCGTACTGCCTCACACTGCTAAAAATAATAACACAAATAAAAGAATACCCGCCCTCCACCCCGAGTCCTGGACTTCTGGGAACTTACATCACTTGTTGCGCACAGTTTGGCATCTCCGGTGGACACGGCAAAACCTCCGGCTGCACGAAACTATCCGTGCCTCCCACGACCGCACAGCTCACGTTCTTGTGCACAACGTAGGCGCACCAGTTTCTGCAGAAAAGAGCGGCAGTGCCTTTTCATTTTATGGATTGCTTTTCCTCAAGTGACTGAATGAATTTACGCACATAAGAGGATAAATGAGACGCGTGAATGAGTCAATTAAATGAGTAGTTCATTAACAAGCATGACGTAAACATCAAACATTCATTACTCACTTGTTTCTCTGTCGTGTTTCGGTGCCGGAATATATTTTTCCCTGAAACGTACCATGCTGGAAAGGTGATCCGCTGATGAGAGGAAACGCCATTAAAAAGTGAATAAGTCCGCACTTCATGGTTAAACTAGATACTTTTTAAATCCCCCAGGATGCTGTCCGATTGAAGGTCTGTGTTGTGCGTTGTTCCCTCTCTATGGTGCGCAGACCTACAAGCTCCTTCCACAGTCCTTGGATGTGACGTTTCGGGACCCCATCCAACACTGACAGATGCTTTTTTCCCGTTTCTCAGATCTCACTCACTCACACACACACACACACACACACACACACACACACACACACACACACACACACACACACACACACACACACACACACACACACACACACACACACACACACACACACACACACACACACACACACACACACACACACACACACACACACACACACACACACACACACACACACACACACACACACACACACACACACACACACACACACACACACACACACGCAAACACACGCACACACACACGCGCAGACTCAAACACACACGCGCAGACTCAAACACACACGCACACACACAACTCTCTTTCGGCATCCAGAAACACAGTCATAGAATTACATGATTTCCGGAGGCCTAAACTTGGGTAATGATCGTCTTTGTTTCGGAGAGGTACCGTAATCATCCCGTGCGTAAAATGCGCGCGCCTGTCATTGCCTCCCTGCCAAGATGCCTCAAACTACGTTCTTGGTTCATTGGAAAGTTTTGTACGTTACTGACGTTATTATTGGGTAGAAATAATGACACAGGCAAACAAATCTTAGAAAATATGTATTTTTGTTTTTTAAAGAAAGAATACAGCTTTTCTTTGAACTTAATCATTCCATGCACATCACTTTGTCAGCAGTTGTGCTTTTTATAAAAGTATTAAAACATATAAAAATACAAATAAAAATCAATTACAGAAACTCCAATAGCTGAAAGATGAGATCAGGTTGGACTGGTCCTCTTATGCCGACATCTACTTTAATCTCTTTGGAACGATGCCGGATGGCCCACCGGCACCCTCAAGACCCCGTTTCACTGGTCTCACTGGGGTTGACACTAAAAGTAGAATGCAGACCAATTAGAAATCAACAATACTAACAGAATAAAATGAAAACGATTTTTAAACAGGACTTCTCTGCCCTTTCAACCAGGTCAACAAACATACCAAGTTGTCTCTCGGTCTCCTTCAGCTGTGTCATCTTCTCCTCCATTTCGTGTTGCTGTTTCAGCATTTCAGGAGATTTCATGTTCTTTAAGTGATCTTCACGTTCCTTTTCTGCCTGCTCCTTCTTCTCCAGAGCTGACCTGTGCTTGCTGAGCAGGTCTGTCCAATAAAATAAGAGGAATTAAAGCACAATCTGGCTGAACAGGGCCACAAAAAACAGAGTTAGAAATGTGAGTGACGTCACCTATGTGTTCCTTTAGAGTGTAGTAAAGTTGTGGGAGGGGGGCTCCAAACACTTGTAAAGTGTTGATCGGCGGGGCTTTGTTCTGTGCGCCTCCGAACTTGCCCTTGGCACTGATCCTGTCGCCCTGTCTGGTCAGGATGGTGGGACACGGCCCCTTCTGTACCACCTGCAAGAAACGGCACATTTAGAGGAACAATAACCACGGGCCAGTACATTTCTGGCACGCCTCCTCCAGCGAGCATCACTCACCGCCTTCCTGTAGTTGTTTGCAGAGTCCAGGTCATCAATCAGAATAGTGTCTCCGAGGATGTTTTTAAAAGCTGCAAAGAAAGCAGGAAACATTCAGAACTTATTTACTGCTGAAGAACCTTCATAAAGAGGAGATCATAGGAGACAGAAGAGCTTAATCGAGATGGCTTTTGATACATTTATGTTTCAACGTAAACAAGTCATAACCCAAAGATTACAGAAAATCCCTTTATTAAATTTTAATGTGGCAAGAGAGACTAAATTTCTGCTCCAGCGACTGGGCCCCCGATGAGAAATCCCCTCCACCCCCTGTGAGGTTGGATCCCAGATGGAACCATTTACCCAAGACTCAACAGGAGTAAGAGGGGGGCATGTAGGAAATACTACAACATCAGCAAACACAAAGAGACCTGGGAACCCTCTAAAAAACCCACAGGACATGGCAATATAAATCTGCAATGAAAGAACAACAGCGCGGCCATGTTAAACTTAGCAGGGGAAATCCATCTGAGGCAGCTCACCGATGTTGCAGCTCTCCTGGTCGTGGGGGTAACGCAGGAGGCTCCTGGCGTGGACCGGGTTCCCAGGGGGATCAAAGAGCATGCGGCCATTTCCTATGTGTGGCATCGGTCTGCAAGCAATTCAAATGTTAGTAGAGAGACTGCTGAGCCGATCTGAAAGTTGTTTTACAATTCTTTAAAGGTAAAGCTCCTCAGCAAAAAATAAATAAATAAATTCACACAAAACATGCCCGTCACAGTTTTCCCAGAGCCGAAGGTGAAATCTTCAAACGTCTTGTTCTATCCGACCAAGAGTCTAAAACTCAAAGACATTCAGTTTAATGCAATACAGCAACAATCCTCACATTGGAGGAGCTGGAACAAGATCATTTGTGTTTGAAAAATGACTCAAACAATTGATCTATTCTTAGAATAGCTTTTAAAAATCCAAAAATGTTAACTTTCTCTAATTCCAGCTTCTCACTTGTGATGAATTGCTGCTTTTCTCTCTCTCTCTCGTGTGAAACTCTTGGTGTGATGAAGAGAGACATAGGGAGAGGCCACCTTGAGCTTTTGGAAATTGTTACTCAAACGTTTGACACTTTATATGCCAAACTAAATGAATGAATTAAAAAAAATAAAAGTATCTGTACATCAATAAATAATAAAACAAAAGCAAATTATTTTGTAATTGTTCTATTCTGTACACACGACATTCATTGCATGTCCACAAGAGGAGGAATCCTCTAAACAGTCTGTTCAACGAGGAGGTGCCACAAGATCTTTAAATGACTATTGTTGGGAGGCTTGGAGCAGGAGTCTGCTTCAGAATTATAAACTATAATCAAGGACACACAGGAATCTCATCAGGAAATGGTGCGTGAACAGAAACACAGCTGTGCAGGAACTCCTCATTTAAAAGAAATCCATCACTGACACAGAAGGATTACCTGTTGCCTTGTTGCACAAAAACACTGTCGAGGCCCATAACCTGCTGCCGCCCTTGGGTGTCGTCATAGATCCTCCGCGCTGCCGCGGTCGTTTTGGTGATGACACAATCCATGTCGCCCCTGATGTGCCAGGAGATGACCCTCGCAGCATCGTCATCCTGCACAAACGCCAAGTGTCCGACCTGTATTCAGAAGGTAAAGGGTGAGAATAAACCGTGGGGGCAAACATGCTTCCTTCAGTCCGACCAAAGCTTCTCTCACACTCACAGATTACCACACACACATTGATTGGACACATCTGTATGGAGGTCACCCTTTCCTGAGATTACACTATGGGTTTGTTAAAGGCGCTAAGCCAACGGAAAACTGCTGCTTTTCTTTGATGTTACCATTCCCAAAACATCCTGCTGCCCGCTGAAGTGATCACGAATGGAGCAAACTCTTCTGGGTGTTTTCAGGATCCTGTCGACTTCAGTTCTCTTTTCTTTTAGGACTCGGTCAATATCCGGGATCTACAAAGAACAACAAATGTAATCCCCCGCTAAATATATATACACATGCGTATAAAAATGAGATTTCTACATATACAGAAGTTAAGTGTGAACAGATTTGACATCTTACACGTACAGTTTGGGCAATTTCCACCCTCCTGTTTAACAGCTCCTTTCGAATGTCAGCCTCTTTTCTACCTGCATCCAGGTGATGAGCTATGATGGAAGAAGTACTTGCAATGAGAGACCATTTCAAACACATATTGGCAGACACAAAAATAAAGCACAGACACAAGTTAAGTTATGTAAATACTCTCAATGAGTCTGTGACGCAAAGCATCGAAAGCTGTTTTTTTAAATGTCTGGTCTGATTCACGGTTTTGTTTTCTTAACCTTTTCCTACCGAGAGGGTCCCTTAAGGGTCCCTTAAGGGAAGCTCCTATATGGTTTGATAAAAATAATAAAAAAAAAAAAAAAAAAAAAAAAAAAAAATGATGTTGCATACCACGTGAAACTTCAGAACCTCGGTTAAAAGACTATTGATGCCATTTGTACATGCTCCAAACACAACTCACTCAAAGCCTATTATAATTACTACAGTACCATATTCATATTTCGCCAGGAGTGTGCACACCCACATATCCGGACCTAGCAATCGAAGCTCGATGCTAACGAAGAAACCGAGATTGCAGTAAACATGCCAACAGCACACAGATGAGGGACATATCTGTAACATCTCTCTAAGTCATACTATCACTGAGATATGAGCAAACAGACACCAGCAACACAAATCACATTATCGTTTTTTTATGTCTGGTTGAATTTTCAAAATAAAATAAAAAAAAAAAAAAAAAAAAGCCCAAAACTGCTGTATTAGGATGTATTGAACACCATTAGTAATATACAAGTGAAATATGTAGTTTGGTACATGAGAAAATTCAAATGGCACACATGGCACACATGGCACACATGGTGCCCAAATGCACATTTTGGAAACCTCGCCTAAACTCTCTGTACTAAAACCTCTAATTTTGTTCTGCTTCACTTTATCAAAGTCAAACTTTGCAGAGAGTGCACTGCTGACATGTTGTGCTATGATTTGGGAGAGGTGTTAGAAGTGTCAGCTGCCATTATTTCAAAGAAATTATGTCAAAAAGTGCTTTGTCTTCAGGCGAACTTGACACTTTTCAATTTGAGCTGTGTGCCATCTTCCTTTCCTCTTAACCAGTAACATATACACAATATTTACACAATTCATACGAGCAACCCCTTCTTAGTGTTATTACTCCATTGAAATTATTCAAATAGACCATGTAGTTAGAGAGTAAGGCCCCTTTGAGTATGGGTATAGTATTTTCGAGCAGAAGCCTAAAAATGGGGCTAGGTAGGAAAAGGTTAATCTCCGATCAGAAAGTTCCACATTTAAATAAAAATAAATCATTTTAGTCGGACAAATATATTGTAAGGCTGCTTGAGTTTGAACAAGATTCAAGAACTTTGGCTTGTTTGCAAAAATAATTGAAAAAACAACACACAGTTGTCCGGTAGCTCACTGCATTCAGGCTTAAAGGAGGAGATCAAATCTTACAGGTCAGCAAATGAAGGAGTTCACTATATGTCGTAAAGATGTCTTTGTATGCAGTAATAGAAGTAGTGAGCTGATCTTTCTTTCTGGACAGCTCAGACATTTTCCGTTGGCTCTCAGAATCTAAATAAAAAGATAAACAGACAAAGTTTAGTCATATATCATTCATAGTCTGACTTATCGAACATTTTAGGACTAAAAACATGGCGGAAATTGAGTTGACTATTTATTGATAAAAATAAATTCCCTTTGTAAAATCCTTTGACTCTACAAGTGTTATGAACGAGGCTTTATCCAATGTCTAGAATTCTGTTCTGGGAATGTATTTAAATAAGCACATATTTGATAAGCTAATGCCTCATTTGCATATTGAAACCTAACATTTTAGATGATTTGTCATACAAAACGTACGTCTTAATGTACACAACTGGTGACGTATCACGGTAATATCTGTTAGTTAACATTTTTAACTAAGAGATTAAGAGATGCATCTATAAAACCAAAACTCTGTGCATAGAATTAAGACACTGAATGAGGAAAATGGCATTTTTGTAATTAAAATGAAAAAAAGAATGTAATGACTCATTCACTTAAACTTCACTTTTCCATCACTTTTAAACTGCTGACAATGTAGTGATACGTGAAACGTGATGCAGATCTCAAAGTGTTTTCATGCCGTACCATTGTAAAAATGGAAGGGGAGCTCAAAAGGAGCGAGCGGCGTGGGAACCATCAACACGTCAGGTTTGAAGAGGAGGACGTATGTACTTCCATTCTCGCCGGGGCTGTTCTCCATGATGAGCAGCCTCTGTGGAGAATAAATGATACAACTATCATATTGTGCGATGTGCATCATGGTGCCATTCCAAAATAAAAGCTGCGTTGGTTGCTCACATTAATGTGGACCTTTCCTTCCACCAAGCGTATCGTCAAGCTGTTGGCTTTGCCTTCAAACAGCGGGAGGTTTTTGTTGCCGTCTCCACTGAAGTTCTTTATAGAAACGACCACCTTCCCATCCAGGTCCAGACCCGCTGGGTTTCCGTATGAATCCTGGAATCAGTCAAAGCATCTCTATAAACTACAGCTTTTAAAATTAATCTGGAAAGCCGTTTCTGCTCTTTTGCCCGACGTAAACATTGATGCTCACCATGATCTTCAGAGTCATTTTCTCCACCAAGGTGCGGTTGGCAATGACCTTGCTGTCGGAAACGACTGGGGTTGGTGGCTGAGAGTCGGGTCCCAGTTTGACAGGTTGATTGGCCACCACATTTATCGAAATCTAGGAGACAGGCCTCAACTCAGCGAACAACCACTTCCCTTTTAAACAGACATGCTTTGCATCGTTACTGTTGGATGTGTGGAGAGAACTTATTCAACCAACCTGATTACTGTGCAGGACTTTTCTACCGTCTATTCGTAGAGAAAACTTGATGGTGTACTTCCCAACATGTTCTGGGATCTCTTTATCTCTGCAGGGAAAGAAAACCAAAAACATAATTTACATTTCTTAAAGGAATAGTTACCGCTGAACAAAGGCAAACTGGTTCCCCTTTTCTGGGGAAGTTTTGGAAGCGCTCTGGTTAACGTTAGCAGTCTTAGCAGTATTGATGTTTGATCTTTGGTTTCAGGCAGGTAAACAGTCATTGGCCGAAATACAATCACAGAACCCGTCTAAACTAGCTACTTGTACCCCAGAGATCTTGATAGCCCTCAGAGGCTAAACTAAAGTTGTCAGTCAGCGGCTTCGGATATTGTTTGTTTTAAACATCCTGCAACAACTCAGGCAGAACAGAACCAGACAGGATGCAAACGCATTTTACCTGAAGTGAAAACGGTCGTTCTTTTCATTCTTCATGGGTTTACTACACTTCAGCTCAGTGACCTAGACAAGAGAAGAAGCAGTTTAAAAGAAAAGCAATTTAAAATAAAAGAAAATCAGGGACAGTCCTTCTGCTTGATAGTAAGTCACTCACCGTTTGTGGAGGCGTGTTTCCTGACAGCAACATGGACGCAGCGGCGGGGTTAAAAGTTGTTATCGGGCTTCCTTCGTCAGACACCACGGTCACCGAGAAGACTGAACACACACACACACACACACACCTCCCTTAGTTTGCTAAGAGACGCATAAACCGGTTGCATATAGCAAAATAAAAATAGAGATTTGATTAAACCTGGGAAGTGGCCTCCAGCAGGAAACACGGCACTGGTGTTATACTCCACCGACAGGCTGACCGGTTTGTTGGGATCAGGTATGACAGTGAGATTCACTATGGAACCAAGGATGGGTTTCTGGTTCAGGGAACCGTTAAACTCAAGCTGATAGCACCCCCTGGTGGAACAACAGGGTAACAACATGTTGGGACATTAGCGGTGTCCTCATTCAGGATATGTATACAGTATTGGAAATGTGGCTGACTGATGATACAGCCCCTGCTTTGAGGCATTATTGATGAGAACAAAGTCTCCCTTTATGTATGGCATTATAAAGTGACACTTACTTTGGTCCGCTCACACTACTTATAGTGAAGGAGGCTTTCCCTTCTGCGTCTACGGGTTGTGAAGTAACAGTTGCCGTCACCTACAGCAACAAGAGGATCTCTTTACATCGTTTCCACTTTGATAACTCTTACTGACTTTTTGTAAAGCATTAGAGTACGCGTTGTATTGCTCGTCGAGCTAACCTTCAGTGCCGGGGCTGAAGAGTTCACTTTCACCACGACCCTCTGGTCTGTAGTGGGGTTTCCCCACTCGTCACACAGTTGGATGACGAACGGTGTGGCGATGCCTTGGTCATTCAGCACCTGCAACGGCTGTGTGAAAGAGAAAAAGTATGTTACGGAGCTGGAATCACAACCAGGGACAGCTTCTTAATCCCCTCGTCCATGAAGTAAAAGTCCTTTCTTACCGTCGCCGGCCCACTGATGAGTTTAAGCTGTGCCGGGACTCCAGCAGTCACTTTAACTGTGACGCGTTTCACAAAGCTCCTGTAGGTGAAGCACAACTCTTTGGGGCCAAGAGGCCCGGACTGGAACTGCACCCCCGTTACCAGAACAGAGCTGCTGCTCCCCTGATTACAACATACATCGGAAATTATTTTCAGGACATTTAACACAGTTTTTGAAGACTGAAACCGTGCGGACCGAGCGAAATGAAAGATCTCCCCGTTTCGGGCACTTCCTCCCGTCAGGAATGCTGCAATTTAAGTTGTATTGCCTTGCTTACTCATGCATATATCAGGCATTTCTATGGTGTGTTGGTCGGAGAGCGAGAGATGGAGGCGACCTCTTCACCGCTCAGTATGCAGGAGTGAGATGAGCGATTTTAATTGTGTGCTAAACAATTCCTTTAATTGCTGAATTCTAAATGAAGTTTTCCTTGAAGTTTGTGTGTCTCTTTTCCCACCTGCCAAACAAAGGCGATGGCCGATTTGTCCAGACCCTCAGCTTCCACAGTCATGTGGTTCTTACAGGTGGAGGTTAGCGTCTTGGTTAAATTATCATACCGGTCAACAAGTTCCAAGCCTGTAGAGGGAAAAAGATGCGTGTTATCCAGTGTGCAACCATATCCTCAAAATAAGACTTTTGGGGAGTTTAGGTTCATACTCACTGATGTTTCCAGGAAGGATTTGACCCAGCTTCACTGTGTTTTGGAGCAGAGTTGCTTTGAGTCGGTTTGGTTCATCCGGACGAGGCCTACAAACAAAATAAGATTACAGATTACAACACAAACACACAGAGGGAGAGCGACTTCATTCTCTGCTAAAAACACCATCACTCTGATATATCTGGACATAGAAAATAGTTGTTTGCTGCTATATGTTAATGCAGCACCTTTAAAGCTTGCCAACACTGAACCCCAGCTTTGAGTCGGGTATGTGTCTTACACTATGTAGAAGGAGACCGACACACTCTGGTCTTGGTAGGACACCTGGTAGAAGAGCGCCGGCTGCACCTGCTTGGGCACCTGCAAGTCAGGCAGCTTCCCCTGGACCAAATCTTCTGTATTTACATCTCCTGTCCAGTTAACCTTAAACATAGTCACAGTGAACAATGAAAAGTCAGCAATAAGACACACCATTTACAAAACGAACATCTGCATAATAGGATAGTATAGTAAGTACAACAGGCAGACAATGCATTATATATATATATATAGATGTATTTATATGGCAGACACCTTGATCATGGAGGCTATTTCAGCAGTGGGAAGAACCCGTCTACCAGCCTCATCATACAGCTTATAGAACAGGTTCTCCAGCGAGCCTCCAGCCAGCCAATCTATCTGTTCCTTGTTTGTCAGCACCAAATTCTCACTGCAGAGCTCCATGCGGGAGACCCTTGTGCTGGGCACCACCTTCAGCTCCCTCTCGACCAACGGGATCTTCTTCAGACTCTTTGTGGGGGGGAAACGAAGAACAGGCGGAGACATCACAACCAAAGTTTTAAAATCGGGGAATGTTCAACGAAACGGAAAGCTTCTAACTTACAGGCATCTCAAATGTCACTTTGAGGTTTTGTGGTTCTCCATTGATTATCTTCAGGTTTATGGGCTTCGTCACAAGCTGTCCGGCTCCTGTGGTGCTGCAGTCGATTGCCACCGGTGGAAACCCATGAACCTGATTTGCAAATAAAAGGATGAAGATAAGTCAACCAACATCATTTTTCTATTTATTCAGACGACATCATTGAATGCACACCCATACAGTACCTGGCAGCAAACGATCTGTTTGAGGCGAGCAGTGATGTTTTCAGCCTCATCGTGAATTCTAACATCAAACGTGACAGGGTTTCCATTCTCTACTGTGATTGGGTTGTCTTCTGGCGTCACGTGGAGGGAATGTGGAGGACCTGAAAAATGTCATACATGCTCATGTATCAGTATAACCTGGCAAACGTATTCCTCGGGGTTAGTGATAGTTCATGTACATTCATGAAGCTATGATGGGACACACGTTTCATGTACTTTCATAAAAACATGTCAGTTCACTAGAGGCCTTCAGCATCACTGTGTCCAAAGGGAACAAGCAGTCAGTAGACGTGATGTCTTCATAACGAGCGTCTAAAGAAGAAGAGCAGGGGACGTTCCAATGCCAGGGGTACATCCAAATAAGGCTTCATTAGCAGATGAATGATACATCTCATGTGACCCAAAAGCCCCCGATGTACGATGATTATTTATGGAGATGAGTAAGTGCAGTCCTACCAGGAAGAAGACAGATCTTGATAGTCTGTGTGTCCGTCTTCAGGCCAGGCAGGGTGACTTTCAGGTCATACGTCTGCAAAATAACAGTTGGAGGATAAGCAGTTGTTGTCTCTTCTCTTGGGTATCAATCAATCTCTCTTTGTGTCAGATGTTGTACTCTCGTCTACAAGGCTGAGAAGAGATATTTATCTTTTTGTAAGTTTGCATCTCGTACCGCGTTGTGATTCTTTTATGAAACATATTTGTTCCTTTTGCGTGAACGTTTCTAGTCAATAGGCAGACGGATGTCTTACAATAGGAGGCATATTGTTTTTCTAACCTTTGATTGTTGGTAATTCAGGACTTTTCCTCTTGCTTTGACACTTCTGATGGAGAACGTGGTCCCACTGATGTACACAGTCTCGTAACTCAGATCCAGGCCACTGATTAAATAATAACAATAATAAGGTTAATGGTGCTAGAGCTTACTAGCAAAGACAAGATTCATGATGAGCTTTCAACGACTTTAGACAGTAGATGTTAAAATAAAGTGACACACCTGCATTTCAGTACAGGTTTGAGATCAGGAGGAGGCGTCGCTGAGTGATCGTAACCATCTTTCATAAGCAGAGGAATGTTGAATGGCACTCCTACGTAAAGAGTGGCGCTCACTTCACCAACAACGAAACTCTCGGCACCCCCCGCTGAGAAGGATGAAAAAAACAGTGGACGTGTGGGATCAGGGTATTTAGAAATGATAAGAAATGTGACAGTTGAAGTGGTGCGGTTGTACTTACCGTTGATGGTGAACTTGAGTTTGTAGGTTGGAAGCTCTTTGCCTCCAAAGACGGAAGCATTAGTCTCGTTTAACTTCGTGTTTAGGAACAGAGTATACTTCCCCAGGTTGGTCAGATTGTCTGCAAAAGGTGAGACGTTTGCAAAATTGATAAATGATATTCAAGCAGACACAAATCAGGGCATCCAAAAGTTAACCAATGTGGTAAGAAAATGAATTAAGAAATGGTGTGAACCATTTCAATATATAAATCCTAATTTATTTGCGCAACTAACCAAAAAAATCAATCAATCAAAAGCCTCACAACACAAAGTAAATGACTTCCATGTGCGAGGATAATTAAATACGCATGCACTTTCATGCATTCATATCACTAATCCGATACACGTCCTCACTGTTTGAGTGTGTTATCCAATCACCTTTTATTACGTATAAGCACACTTATGAATCATTCTATCCGTTAAAATCACAGGTAAAGAAAAGTTCACTCTTTGTAGAGACAACAGCTCGATTGTGAAACAGGATGCCGGGCCAGGTGGTAAGAGAACGGGAGCCGTCAGACACCAGTGGAGCTCCCCACTGATGATGGCTTTAGAGGAGACGAGGGAACGTAGTTCGGATGGATAGCTAGAAACGGATCATTAAGACGACAGGAACCAGAGGTCCGTAGCCTGTATAACTCATGCCCAAATGTTATGAAAGAATGTCATTAATGTGTTGTTGTCACCCTCCGCGTTCCGTCTCAGTTGTTTCGCTGTTGACGTGGGATTTGGCTGGTCAGCATAGGGTCCACGGTGGCCTGGGCGATAGCAACGGGAGGATACTCAGGGGAATAGGGAAAGAGCAAGGAGCAGATGTGTGTGAGTGCAGGAAACAGGACAGCATGGCCTGTGGCGTAAACCAGAGGAAGGCGGCTGGTGATTAATGAGACAACAGGCCAAAGCAAGCGTATAGAGAGGATGTGTAGTTCTATTGTGAAGTTAGTTGAAGTTATGAGTGCCTGTGTGATCAAGTTGAGGAATGTGCTGAGAGCGGGGGTTAGAAAGTGGGCTGGGTGAGGTGTCAAAAGCAATAATAGCTAACCTGGCTGAAGCAAACTCCATTACCGTAAGGAACGCAGTAAACTAACTCGGGTGTGACTTCATTCCCAGCTCCTAATTCCGATTTACACGCTTAAGGTACAATAAGGAACACATTTCTTCTTTTAGGTTAATTGCTTCTGAGAAAACTCGGTTTGATTGTTCTGTATAGAAGCAAATAAACCAACGTGAAGTGAAGACTGTTCAATCTCGTTGGTCTCAGTGGTGTCAGATAGCAACTGTGATCAATTTAATGGGAAGATGTTAATTGTGGAAAGAGCCGCACACAAAAGAAGAAAGTTATCCCGATTTAGACACTACTACAATAATGAGAAAAGATAAACAAAAAGAAACGTACCATTTTTGTTGAACCAGAAACCCCACTTCGCTGAATGTTGGGCACTTAAAAAGAGAACTGTTTCATCTTCTTTAGGACCTACATAAGTAAGACAAACAGAAACCAAGAAGCTGAACAACAAAGAATTAGAAAGAAGGGAAAAATCAAGAAGTTGAAAGAAAATGAGGTTGTAACAACAGATTCTTTTAAGACATTTAATAAGCCTAACTTCTCTTGTTCCTACTTTTAAATTGTGAGGATTTGCTGTAAACTGAATATTTTAAAGTTTTAGACCATTGGACAAACAAAACAAGCAATTTGACTCCATCAGCTTGAGCTCTTGAAATCATTAGGGCTGCAACTAAGGATTGTTTTCGTTATTCATTAATATGTCAATTATTTTCTAGATTAATCGATTAGTCAATAAAATGGCAGAAGTAATGAAAAATTTCCATCCCAGTTTCTCAAAGTCCAAGGTGATGTCTCTAAATGTTCAGTTTGATACAATATTAAACAGAGATCTTTGTATTTGATGTATATAATATATACATATACTGTATATACACACCCACTGCTAACACAAAAGTGTAACCGGTGTGTTCGTTATTATGAATTGAGACGACGATCCTGTGCATCATGATATGGTTCCATTATAAGATGATCAATTATCATATTGAATTATCGCCCAGCTCTAATAATTAGTTGTCTTACTGTATTACTGCTTGTAACTTTTATCTCTTAAAAGTAAAACTCTAAACATCGGATTGAACTTTTCAGAGGTTCAGAGGAGTGCGTTTCCATTTTCTTACCGTGCCGGACAACTTTGAGCTCAACTACCAGTTTTTTCCCTGCTCCCTGGCCGCCCACTGATGGCATCGTGGATACCGACTCTCCCTTCTTGTTTAGAATGACGACTTGGAGTGGCCCTGAAATGATGCAACATTACCATGCTGTGGTCATCAACAATGACCGGTATTGTGAGCCGGTGTGGTGTGCAAACAATGCCGCCGTTTACCAAACTGAGTCCCGGCTGGACGAGCAGCATTCTGTAGCCAGGGGTTCTTTTCTGGCCAGTCCACTTTCAGAAGCTCTGGAAGCCTGGAACAAACAAATACAATTGACTCGAGCTGATGAAGTCTCATCGGACTTATACTCCTACGTCTAGTCAGGACGAGGAGACGAGGGGGAGGGAAATAAATCACACAAATTACTTCCAATTGATAACACATTCATTACCACTGAATCATATCTAAAAATGGGATATAGAGTTCTGCAGGGATGACATGCATTTGTTAACATCCACCTGGTTACTTCGACAAAAAGCCAATGAGATTTTACTATTTGATTTTGGATTATGGTAGAAAATAAGCTCTGTGGCAAACAAACGTTTATGATACTTAAACATTTTGTTAAGCACGATAATCTTCACAAACGAACACCACTTTTTAAATTGTTTTGTTATAAACAAACTACAGTACGGTTGCATGACTTCACATCACCACAACCCATTCCCGGGTTTCAGGACTCGTTCCTGCAACACTCTATTGAGATGATTGTGCTGTGTACAAAGGTACATATGGTGGTCTTGCTCTGAGGTAAAAATACATTGTAAAACCAAGATTAGCTGCTCGGAGTATGAGAGCATGTCGCCTAACTGCTTACTTGGCGGAGTCATTGGCAATGTTGATCTTGATGGCTTCATCAGTGACGGTCTTGTCAATCTTGGAAATGGGTATGATCTTTACCTTGTCGTAAAATGCTTTGGGTTCCTGGAAACATATTTAATGATCAATATCAGGCTCCGAAAAAGTAAACAAAAAAAAAACGTTAACGTATAGATTTAGAGGAGAAGAGATTCAACATCAAGTCTCCTCTTGCACGGGGAGATTTGTCCACTCCAAGCTACTATACCATGCTTAAGTACAGGATTTCCATGAATACGTTTTTGTCGTTATTGCACAAGAAATGGCTTGAACTACAAAGACAGCACGATAAAGAGTGGAAAGAACTGACTCATATTTTTATCACAACTCCATAATTCCCTCCTTACCTGAACCACTTCAACCTCTCCTCCTGTGGAAAACACACTGTCGTCGTGTTTTCCATACAGCAGAAAACGAACCACGCGACCATACACGATGGGCACCGTTTTCTGAGACTTCACCTGTATGAAGAAGCACGCAGGCATCAATATAGAACACAGAACAATCAGAATATACACTCAGAAAAAAAACTAAAAGTTGCTCACGAGTTGGCCTGTTTTGTATATTTTGCCGTCCCACTCGATGGAAGAGAACGTCGCCCAGGGAAACTGCATTTTCTTAGTCAATTCTGGTCGTTTTATGGTCTCCGTATAGCCCAAGAACTGGACTTGCTTGTCCCACTTCTCGTGGCAGTTTTTCAGCCACTGCGTGAACTCCTTCTGAATCTTGCCTCTTTGTTTCTGTGGACATACAAATTAACAGTTGAGCAACACTGCATTGTAGCATTGTAGTCATGTTCATGGTCCAATATTCAATGGTGCTTGACCTCTGATTTGGACTTAAACAACTCCTGTAAAAGCATCTGGCAGAGTTTAGCTGGCTCGTGCAGAACTTTCTTCAACATTGATTGAGTTACTTCCATTCATTGGCTCTTTGTGCTGGGCAGGTCGGCTAGCCTCGGCTAACCTATGCTAGCTGTGCTGCTGAACAAAGAACATCAGTGATAGGCCTATTGATGGACTCAATAGTGTACCACAAACAGTTACTGAACACTTCCTGTCTTCTGCTTTTTGCTACATGATCGGGGGAGGCGCTACAGAGGACGATTCTTGATTGCTGCAATTTGTTCTGAACCTAAAAAAAAAGTGCATTGGTATATGATCACCTGTGAATTAACAATGCGTGTGAAGAGGGTGTCCTTGTGCTTCAGTTTCATCTCCAGGTCCATGAAGGTGAGCTTGTTCGTGGTGACCTCGAATCGGTCGTCGCTGAAAAGCACTCCTGAGATCCGACTGTAACACTCTGCGAGCTCCCTTGGTCCTTTATTCGGAGAACACCAGTCAAACCTGTCACAAATGGACGGCGAAAATGTAAGAAAAACCAACAGTCTGTGGTAGTTAGGCACCGCCGCGCTTTGAGCTAAACGCTAACGTCATCATGCTTACATCCTGATTTTTAGCAGGTATAATGTTTACCATGTTTTCTAATTAACATTAAACACAGATCCTTATATGATGTCATTAGTTAAGTACTGGACAGATTAAGCTTGGACTTGATATAAAGTTATATTTCATTCTCTGGGAAACATGGCTGTCTGTATGTAATGTCATTGCAATCCATGATTATTAGTGGCTTCCACCTGCCTCCAGTCTTTGTGCTAAGCTAAGCTAACTGGCTTCTGCTGGCTCTAGCTCATATTTAGCTTATAACCCTTTACAACTAAGGAATTAAGTTACTTCCTATTCTTTTTTTTAACTTAAATTGGAAAGAATTGTGTAACAAAATAGTTAAAGTGTTTACTCGGGCACTTTGGTGTAAGGTATAAGCCGTCCATTCCAGAAACAGTCGAATATCGGCCTCTTCCCTCTTGCCTGATGCCGGGCTGCAGATTCATTATCAATATCATCTTCATCATCATCAGAGGCTGATAAACAAAAAGGACCAAAATGAGACATGCAGTTCGGCAAAAAGACAAAAAGATCGGTCATATTTCATGAAGTATAACTAATATCCTTGGGTTAGAATACCTGGCTCTTCTGGGTAAGTCTCGTTGTGATAGAGGAAGGGATGGTACCGAATGACTCCCTCCACCGTGCCTCCGTCTCCAGGGACGGCCATGAACTCAAACGTGTCTACAGCAGCGTTTATGTACAGAGTCTGCATGTCGTCGTCAACTTCCCTCAGATTCATCGCACGGGGACATTTGGGAGGCTTCTCGCGCAAAGTGATCTGTTTAAAAGGAGTCGTGTGATAACATTAAGCCGAGACTGCATTCAAGCATTTAGCAGGAAAGAGAAGTGGAAGTCACTCTTGATGAGAATGAAACCTTTTAAGACCAGCAAGCCTCACCTGAATGTCGATTTTAGAGGGATGATCCAAACCTGTAGAGCAGCTTCTCGTGTCCTTTCCGTTGACTCCATGAATGTAATAGTGATAGATGTGGCTGAAATATGGACAAATTTACATTTACATTTACATTTACATCACATTTACATTTACATTTACATTTACATGAGAATTAATCCAAGTAGACAATTTGGGACCTGTTCAGACTTTTGAGTACATATCGGATGGTGTGGGTGAATGAACTCACGCTAGCTGTCTGGTCCACACTAAAAAATCTTGTTTCAAAAAGGTGATATGCTCAGGTAGGACTCCCGTGATCACCACGGCTGTGAAGCTTTCCTTCCCAGATTCCTCAGCGATAAGGGCATGGAGGCAGCGCTCATCGTCTTTATTCACATGTGAAGAGTCACCGGGCTGCAGGAGGAGGACGAGACGTCACACGGAGGACCGAGAACAGAAGAGATTGAAGTTTTGATTGAGCAGGAAGTCTCCAACATGAGCAGAAATCTTGCTGAAACATATATCGCTTATTATAGTTGGCGCATGGAAATTCATTCAGAACACTTACTTTCCTGTTTTTAATGACGCTGCTGTAAATATCCTCTTTGTCCCTCTCTTTTCTCTCAAACTCGTCCTTTGACAGAACCAGCTCATGAACATCTGGGGAGCCAACTGGTTTAGTGATCATCTAAAAAAACAGTTTATGGTTAATTTTAGTTCCACATTAATATTTATGGCAGTCTTTGTTCCCGTTTGTGGTAATGTTGCGCTCTTAACTATTTTCATAGAAGGCGTACCCTAGTCGAGCTTCCGATGTAGAAAACAGCCTGTTTTCCTCCAACTCCAAAGTAGGAAATATCACTGTTGAGACTACGAGGGACGGGATCAGGCCGAACATACCCCTCTTGCTTACTGTGGTGAAAAATTAAAAGAGACAACATTAGAAGCAAACTTTGGACAACCATGGCTAAACTGAAGCTAGAAAGTGAAGTAGGTAAAGCACACCAACCCTCCAACTGTGACTTTGTCCCTGGAAAATTTAGAGAGCCTGTACACTGCCCAGTTCTTGAGCTGTTTGGAGGTCATCCCACACCCGTTATCCAAGACAATCACTGTAGGTTTCCCAAGAGTTTCATCAAACACCTGGACAACAGAGTCAGTCAACATGACATATTTAGGTAAACAGAAGGCACAGACTGGAAAGAAAAATCATATGCAAATGCTTAACCAACCATCCGTATCTCTATTGTCCTCAATCCAGTGTTTTTAGCTGTGGCCGAAAGAGAGTTGTCCACCAGCTCAGCAAGTGCGTATGCTGGGAAAAAAATAATAAAAAAGTTACGAGTGATGATATGCAGCTAAATGTCTCCGTTCATTTCAAGTGTACTACTTGCATTATACCAGAACTTACGCAATGATTTCTGGCCCTCACTAGCGTAGTACTCATACAGGCCGCCCTTGATCAATGTATCGTAATGAGGCACAAACTTGATGCACTCCTCCGTTGCCACTGCCAGAGCTTGGTCCTCCCGTTGCAACAAGTGGAGGGTGCTGCCATCCTGAAGCTCCTCTACAAGGAAAGAATGTACCATTTTATCACGCTGCAGCCTCTTCTCTGCTTACTGTGTCGATAAATATTGTGATGTCATGAGAGGGAGGGTCATCAATGGGAGATACATCCCCTCCCAGTGGTTGCAGCAAAGACTACAACCCATCATGGCATCTGGGTAAAAGACTACAATTCCCATAGTCAGCAGGGCAGGCGGGGTCAAGGCTGCTGCCCAGCTGAAAGAGAGGGCCCCGATTACCCTGGGGGATTTGGTGTGGAGACAAAGGAGAGAATGTTTGGAGAGAGGAGGACAGGAGCGGACGAAGAGAGAAAGAGTTTTATTTTACGTTAAAGACAATGAACCAGAAGAACACTGAAGATACTTATGTTTGTTTTTTGTAGCGGCTTTCGGCTGGAATTAAGTTTACCTTTTGCTTAAAGAATCTAAATATATATTATTTTGAATTAGAACACACCCGCTTGTCGTTCATTTGTGCACCCACGCTTCACAAGCTGATCCCGACCTCTCAAGACATCACAGTATATAAATGAATTTGTTTATTTACTGTTCATTGTTAATGACTGATTTACTCACTAAATTTGTCGAAATCCAGGACTATTCGGTCCGTTGTGGCCAGCACAAATGTTTCATTTGAACGGATTGAGAATTTCTGTAACAAAATGTCAAAAGTAAGAGTCAGTTCTTTATTACAGCTGAAACAATCAGTCAATGCATTGATTAGTCAAACAGACAATTTAGAGGCAACTATTTTGTTAATTGATTCCTCGTTTCAGTCATTTGTCAAACCAAAAGTGAAACCATTCTCAGATTCGACGATGTGAGAATTTGTTGCTTTTTATTATTGTAAACTGTAATACTTTAGGGTGCCCCAGTAGCTCCCCTAAACAGCGGCAACTGCCACAAACAGAGGTAGGTCAGTGGCAACTCTACCAAACAGCAGCAACTGCCGTGGCAAGTCAGTGGCAACTACACCAAACACCAGCAACTGTCATTGCAAATCAGTAGCAACTGCCACAAACAGCGCTAAGTCAGTGGCAACTCTCCCAAACCGCGGCAACTGCCGTTGCAAGTCAGTGGCAACTCTCCCAAACAGGGGCAACTGCCGTTGGAAGTCAGTGACATCTGCAACAAACAGCGGTAAGTCAGTGGCAACTCTCCCAAACAGCGGTAAGTCAGTGGCAACTCTCCCAAACAGCGGAAACCGCCGTGGGAAGTAAGTGGCAACTCTCCCAAACAGCAGCAACTTCAGTGGCAAGTAAATGCCAACTCTACCAAACAGTGACAACTGCAATGGCAAGTTAGTGGCAACTCTACCAAACACACACACACACACACACACACACACACACACACACACACACACACACACACACACACACACACACACACACACACACACACACACACACACACACACACACACACACACACACACACACACACACACACACACACACACACACACACACACACACACACCTGTGTAAACACCTGTTCACAGCCCCATATACACAGTTGTACACATTTCAAACTTCAAACAAAAAAATCTGGTGTTTGTTATGGGAACCCATCTCTATACTGTGCTTATGTGCCCATCCCCCCACGTGAACCACACCTTCCAGACTAAACAATGTTTAGGAACAGGCACCTGAGGTGACATTCCAGTCCAAGGGTGGCAACTTGCTCTGGTGTTCATCCTCCCAGGACAGAGGAGGCAGAGCGAGAGTTGAAAACATAATAAGGATGACGCCAGGGCCAACACGATATGCAACATCTCATGTGGATGACTTCAAGTCCAGCTTCCAACTCTTTTTACCAGAGTCCATTGAGGGTGTTATACTGGACATGACAAACCTGGAGGTGAGGCATGTGTTTGGGGACACGTGGAGAGCATTGGACCAGGTAGACCTCCAAGCCTACATGGGTCTGTTGATTCTAGCAGGAGTATATCGGTCAAACAATGAGGCTACAAAAAGTCTGTGGGATGTGGAGTCTGGGAGGCCTATATTCCTGTCAACAATGTCCTTACAACAGTTTCAATTAATTTGGTGATACATTTTCAGTGTCTATTCTTTGTATATTCACAGCAGTTATTCATGTAAACCACTAGTCTGATGCTGCGTTCACACCAAACGCGTCGACGCGTCGAGATTACATACAAAGTCTATGCACAGACGCGATGAGACTGGAGCGACGCGAATCTGCGTTTGTGCGGCGCGATGGACGCGAATTTGCGGCGCGATGGACGCGAACTCGCGTCAAACGCCAAAACGCCAAAACGCAGAAGTTGAAATATTTGAACTTCTGCGACAAAATCGCGTGACGCTGTGGCGCGATAGCCTATCAGCGTTGAGATGTTTCCCCTGTCATCACTGACTTCCTGCCGTTGCTGAATCAGGAAATAAATACCGGAGCCGTCTGTGTTCACCCGGAGCTCTACGATACCTCGTATCAGTAGAGACCGGACCAAACTATGTGTATAAATGTGTGTGTGTGTAAACCAGATGGTACAAACAATGAAAAAGACGCTGCCGTATTTACGTCTAGATGACGTTATTGTGAGTGTTGATGGAGCTGCTACCATGTTATAATAGCCTAGCACCGATCCATCCGAGCTCCATTGAGAAAACAAGTATTTTAAAAGTTATTTGCTTGTCGTCTTGCGGAGAGAACTAACAAAACATGAATTCAGACAAATCGGCATCATTAGGTAGTTATTTCAGAGTCCCTTTTTGTCGGTTTATTGCAGTTAAATCACAGCCAAATCAGTTTATTTGGGGCTCATACAGCCGTAGTAAACAGCGGACGTGTGGCTTGCTAGACACAGTGAATACATCTCGATACAATCCACGGAGCTCCTCTGGACAATGTTATTAACCCAGACATGACGGCGTTTAGTTTCCCGTGATATCTGGGACTTCCACAACACCGTACTAAGCAGAAATAGAGGTTATTTTTTCCATGGTTAATGGCGGACAGTTTAGGGATTTCAGAGCGATAAGCCCCGCCCCCTCTCCAGCGCGTCCAGCGCGATTCTCGCGAATGAACACAAATGGTCCGCAGCGAGACCGGCGGCGCGATGGACGCGAATTTGCGGCGCGATGAATTCTCGACGCGTTTGGTGTGAACGCGGCATGAGACATTGTTTACAGCTTAAAAGGGTGTTAAATAAAATGTGGTGATGATTAATGGTTTTTGTGTTATGCAAGAGCAGTTAAAACAGACCGGTCAAATTTGACCGGGAACACTAAAGTAAGGAAACGAACACGACAGGAGAGTTAAAGCCATTGATGCCTGTGTTTTATCTTGTATATATGTATTTAATATCTTGTTTTAAATCATTAATGTATTGACCGGAAGGAAGTTGTACTTAAGTGCAGTAACGTTAATACACTTTATTATTTCTCTTGGACAAGAGAGCAAATGACATTACCCGGAGCAGAAGTCGAAGAAAGTCATTGAAGTCCAAACCACTTGTATCCAGCAATTTACTCGTAATTGTCTCTTTATTTTCGGAGCGGCAGTCGTAAACACTGATCCTCCTGCGGTCTCTTCTTTCCTCCATGGTGACTGCTGAGAGGAGCGGAGAGCTCCAAGTGCACAGCCTTCAACTTCAGAGTACAATCAAGCTAACGAGCTGGCTAAGCTACATATGCATTAAAGTTTAACATGACTTTAACTAAACTGCATTTGGTATGTGTTGTCTTAAAACGATCGAGACCTTCAACCAAACCGCGCCCAGTCGGAGCAAGATGCAAACTTCAGACTGTTATGAGATTCTTCTTCTTCTTCTTCTGTGTTTTTTAACGGCAGCTTGCATCCTTTTGCATTACTGCCATCTTCCGGTTTCAATCAGTTCCTATGTTCCCAACTACTACATTTTCCCCATCAGTCCCGTTTCTCTCAACAAGTTTGTAAAGCATCCCTAGTCTTTGCATTTCTCCCACCATGACCATTCTTTCTGAGCTGTGTCTACTACAGGAGGTGATAACATGTTGTACAGTTTCTGGTACCACTGTTATGAGATAATAAGGGTCTGGCCCTTTAAGTGCTAGTATCACGTTTCTATGGTAGCTTGACAGGGACACACCCCATTCACTTCCGCGAAAACGAAACAGCAACAACGCGCTTTGACTTTTGTTATAATTTCCTGGAAGTGGTTTTAACACGTTGGGTGCGACACGGCTGCTAACCGAAATTTTGCACAATGTCCGTGGTAGTTCGGAGCACGCAGGGCTGGGTTTTGGATGCGCGCTCACTCATTGATGAGGGATATTCGCGTTGCTACCGACTCAGACATAATAATCAAAAGTCACACGTGAAGTGTCGTTTCAAAAGGCAATGCTTTCAGATTTTAAAAAGCCATTATAATGCGAGTGCCAGTGCTGCTGTGGATGAAGGGAGCACGGATATGTTGCAGAAAACAGACAAAGCACCAAAGGTACAGCAGGGGCTCATACAAGTTACTTTACAGCGACAGCTGCTGATTCCTGGGACTGTATTCACTCACACCGAATTGTGTAATGACGTGAAGTAACGTTACACTCATGTATTGCAACATCAATTCAGATTATCTAAGCAAAAACTAGTGCGGTCATGATTCCTGCAGATATTAATTTTGTATTACATTTCAACAACAACAAACATTTTTATTAAGGAAGGATTTATTCATTGATTGTTTTTATTTTTTATTTTTAAACGAAAATAAAGAAATCAGACACATTTTGTACAATTTGTTTATTTGTAATTAAATCATTTGTTTATTGGCAATTCTCTAAGCAAAAACTTTATGCAGGAAAAAAATCTATGAATGAATATTTACTAAAAAATCATTCATTTTTTTTTATATCAATTTTACTTCCAGAAAAGGAAACGAAAACACAGTGAACTCAACCAGGGGGAAATTTATTCCCAGGCCTTCCATGAGAAGGTAGGTTTAATCTCATTCTCTTCTAGCTGCATGTTGTCTTTGGAAATAGTTTTGTAGAAGTATAAAGTAGGTACAAACGGAAGTACTTTAAGTACAGTACTTGAATAAATGTACTTAATGTCTTTCTACCACTCATGATCACTATGTAATGTAATGTGTGCTGATGTAGATCAGGTCTGTTGTCCTTGAGGGAACCAAGTCCCTGGTGGATTCTGCCCGATCTCTGGGATATCTAAACGGCGTGACCGACGCAGTGAAGGAGCCTCTTCCCTCTCAGGAGTGCAGCCTCGCTGCTCTCTGTGAAATGGCTAAAGAGCTTCCTCTAGTGGACGAAGACGAGCAGGAGGAGTGTGTGCAGCTACTTGTTGCAGAAGATGGTTCCACGTCACACGTTGACTTGTTCTCTCGGGTAACAGAGAACGGGGAGGACTGGGCTCCAGTGGTCACACTGATGGGAGAGGAATACGTAATACCACCACACACAGCCTTCCTGCTGTCTGATTTCACAAGAATGCAACCCCTAGTCCACTGTGAGTACAAGATTGGGAACTGAGGAATGTGTAAATATTTTTCAGGCCATCTGGAGCGGATTTGACGAAATGTCTTACAGTTGTTGTCACTGCACGATTGTGGTGACTTCTTTTCTAGGAAACAAACATGTCTATTATAAATATAACCACCCCTTACTGAATTCATCACTGTAAATCATTCTCGTATGAGTGTTTCTCAAGAGAGAGCACGCTAGTTTTTTTGCCCAGTCTGACATTGTTTACCAAAGCTGCTTATTTCTCACACAGATGGAAGAAGATTTGACTTAATAGTTATGGATCCACCGTGGGAAAACAAGTCTGTGAAAAGGAGTCGCAGGTGACTTGTGTGTGTGTGTGTGTGTATATATACACGTGTGTGTGTGTGTGTGTGTGTATTTTTTTTTCTTATCGCTTTAATCACCAGGTGATCTCAGATTTATCCTGAGAAGCATTGGGGGGCCCAGACCCCCAGGTTGGGAACCACTGCCGTAGACCGTACACGAAAAATATATTTGTGCAAAAAGTATTATTTTCGTTGTTCAATAATGCTTTTCTCAGTACGTTTATGTAGTTTTTCAGAATCAGAGAGAAGGATATAGAAGTTGAATTTACAACGTATAACATTTTATGTCTATTTTCTGAATGAAGGTACAGTTCTTTGCCCTCGTCCCAGCTGAAACGGCTCCCTATACCAATGCTGGCATCCCCGAACTGTTTAGTGGTCACCTGGGTCACAAACCGGCCCAGCCACCTGCGCTTTGTCCGGGATGAGCTGTATCCACACTGGGGGGTAGAAGTTGTGGCCGAATGGTTATGGGTCAAGGTACACAAACGTTGAATAGATGCAGCTCTCAATCATGAACATCTGACGTACTGGTGTGATTCCAGATGTTTTACTCTTTTTTTTTTTTTTTTTCTCCCCTCAGGTGACCACATCTGGACAGTTTGTGTTTCCACTAGATTCACATCATAAGAAGCCATATGAAGTGCTGGTGCTGGGCCGATATCGTTCCACTGCAGATAGCTCCACAAGGTGCAAAATGTTTGACTTCTCTGTGTCACTTCTCATACTGTTTATGCTATAAACAGTTAAATGGAATGTATTTGTTTCACCACGTCCAGCTCTTCAGGGACATCAGAGGCTCCTGTGGAGGACCAGCGTTTGATTGTCAGCGTCCCGTCAGCGCTCCACTCCCAGAAGCCCTCACTCTCAGGTAAGATAGAAGAACATAAAAGTACTGTTGTGTTTTTCTATGCCACCAGAGGGCAATGCTGCAACGTCAAAAGATTGTTATCTTGCTTTACAGCCTCAGTGATAAGCCCAACATCGTACTACGCTGACATTTAAAATGCACCATTTTGATTTGATTTCAGTAACAGTTACTATATGCAGAGTGTTTTTAATGAGGAATAGACACGTTAAAGTAATAAATGATTGATTTTATGTAAGTAGAAATATCACACTTTTTGAATTTTTAACTTGAGGAGAAAAAAACTTCTCAAACACAACATGCAGGGTTTCATTATAACGGGAGGGACAGAATCCTGAACCCATGACAGGTTTGATTTGTCAGAGTGGGGACTTCTGCTCAGATTTAATCAAATGTGTCCCGTCTGCACTGATTGTGGTGTTGCAAGACTTGACTTCCAACATGGCCTCCGCTACTTAGAATCGATGTAAAAACCTTGACAATGAATATGCAGGGGCGATGAATAAGAGAGGCTTGACGTCATGTCCCTCCCTCTCAGGGGAATGCGATTTATCGTGCAGTATGGAGAGAAAAACACAGCCAGTGTTTGCCGGCGCTCTTTCAGAAGCACAGAAAAGCCTCCAGCTCAAGGGGCTGGACACTGTTAAAATACACTGATCTAACCCATAATGACGGCTTTGGTGGAGCTGTGATACCATAGAGATTATATAGATTAGCTATAGATAGCCAAGACTCTCCGCAGGTTTAATCAGAACTGGTTTAGTTTATTCCGGCTGCTTTATTTGCTGTTGTGGAGGTATTTTCATAGTATGAAATATACAGACACCTAAATTAGACTAGCACTTATTATTCAAAACTAAAAATACGACTGCTAAAGGGCCAGAATGAGCAGCATCTATAACTGTGGCGTGCCTCCCGTTGCATCCGTTCTAACTCCAGTTAGAGGTGAGAGACGGTGGGTGTGGCTCAAATCCGTGAGTGTAATAATTGTGTCATGAAAGGGGCTTGACCCGACTCTTGCACAGCTGCCAATGAAAGCGGAACGGTTTATTTATTTAACTATTTGACAAGATAATTCAACACTTCGGAGAATGAAAGGTGAGGTTTCCTTTTCTTTTGTTCTCTCCTGCGATAGATTATGCAACCGCTAGACATTTCAAATATGTCTCAAGACCTTTGGCATTAATTAACCTGAGCTTTCATCTTCAAGCTATCATCCCTGTAATTCTGCTGCACTTTGTTTCGAGCATGTCAGCTCTGTAAGCAACAGCATCGATGGTGTGAAGCCACGACCCGCAAAGTCTGCAGTGTTGAGAGAAACCCTGACCCACTTCTCCTCCCCTCTCAGATGGGGCTCCTATCGCTGACATTTGGTGGTTGCTATGGAGAGATATGGGACACCATTACACTACAACACATCCTTGCCAGATGGTCAAGCTGCAGGAGAAAAAAGTGTTTGCACTAGACAAGACGTGAGGTTTATTACTAATTAGGGCTCCCGACAAACGAAGTCCCGTCCCAGCTCGATATTATAATTACGGTTTAAATATCTGTTTTTAATATTTCTAATGCACACTGTGACTGTTGGGCTGACTTGGGAATGGATTCGTGACAGTGATGTATGCACCAGTGTGTTTCAGTGGCAGCTACAATGTTTGGCCTATTTATGTGATTAATATCAAGCTATTCAATAGGTCCAATTGCCATTTGGCCAATTGAGGGCAAAGCAACGAGCTGTAAACAGAACATTGACATATTAGCACTTCATTACGTTAATAAAGTGAACAGCTTTTTGCTCGTTTTTTGGTCTCCACCAACTCTTTAGCTGCTAAATGCTCCACTATGTTTGCCAGTCAGTCGCTAACAGCCTTCTGAGTCTAGAAATGACACTGATGAAAACAATACATTTAAAGACATGTTCCAATGCTCAGTAGAGCTGAGTGGTTGTAATTCTCAACTATAGTGGATCCTTTCACACTATACATAGCCATTTCATGATTGGCTATGAGGCGGATACCCCTTATGACACTGGCATCGAGATTCAGATGAACACAACAAGACCCCGTGGGACGCCACATGTGTGCTGGAAATCAAAGTCATTGATTATATTAAAAGAACAAACATTATGGCATCTTCGACCACATCCAACCATAGGCAGAATATCTAAGAATGAATATGTTACTTGTCCAGAGTTTAGTTAAGAAATGCCTTTCTCCTCTCTCGGCAGAAGTTTCATACGTTGTCCCATTTCAGAGTTAAAGATGATAATTGGACCTTTTATTCTCCGTTCAACTTTGAGAGCTGAGTCACCGGTTGAGGTTGAATTAGTCGGAGACCTGCATGTTTGGCCTTTTCTCTCTGTGACTCTGTCTCTCTGACGTGCAAAGGAAGAGAAAACTGGGAGGCAGGACTCCACATTGTGCAGGTTGTATCGGTTTGGGGGATCAGGCTTTTGGGCTCATTAACTCCCTGAGTGTTGGCTGAGGCGAGTGTCAGGGTGGTTTGAGCACGCACGAGAGCAGACAGAGTGTAGCGCCGGGGCAGAGGGAGTGAAACGTATCTGTCAGGTGTACTGCTCCAGGAATATCATCTCTTATAGACTCAAGGTCACTGCCACATAGAAAGATGTGTGCTGTGCTGTGAAGGAGCTGGGCAGTTGCCAGTTTTCCTCTGCCTATTACAGAGTAACAAGCAAAGTGCCACCATAAGAAATGGAAGCAGTGGAGTAATCTTACAACCTGAATTTGTGTCTTTTAGAGCAACTGCGCTAGGAAGCCTGAAAAAAAAATAAAATAAATAAAAAAAAAGCTGCAATGTCAACTCCTTGTTGATTCATTTGAAGTAATTAAATAAATTGCTGGTGTGTGTTCGGGCCAGGAATTATTCAGCCCTTATCCTTTTTAATCCTCCAGATACACACAAAGTACGCAGTTTGTAGAAAAAAAGAGTCCCTCGAGTCAAAAGCTAGTTTTAAGAACAGCATCAATTTATTAGGCTTTAACCAGAGAGGGCAGTAAAACACAGCTTTTAAGTCTTGAAACGGCAGACCCAAGGCAGGCAGAACTGTTGTTTATTGGGTCTCTAGGTGAAATATACTGTTGCCATGTGTAGTCTGCAGTTTGCACTTAATTTAAATTGTAACGTGACAGGGCACACACGCAATGCACCGAGAGGGTCGAGGAACAGAAAGTCAATAAGGGCCTTATTTCGGCCCCAGAGAGGGTTGAACCGGTCACAATCATTCCTCTTCCTCGTTTCTCTCTTTCTGTAGAGGTGTTGAAGCCCCACGTCGGAGCTGAAGCCCAGTGCTTGGAGCTGTTTGCCCGAAGTCTTCAACCTGGATGGACCAGCTGGGGCAACGAAGTGCTCCAATTTCAGCACACGGGCTATTTCACTTTGACGCCAACAGACGATGGAGCGGAGGTCCCTCAAGGCGACGCCGCAGACAAACCCACAGCCACGCCAGCGTTAAGCTCACCTGGTCAATCCTCTCCTCCCCGCCGCTGCCTCACCACGGTGGACTAATGACCGACCAGCAACACCTGTCACATCAGTATTTCAATGCGTTTTCAATTAGGATTCAATGCCAGAGTACTTCTATAGCAATTTCTTTTGATCTGATTTGTTGTGCATGTGGGACCTTTGATTTCTTTAGGGGGGGTCTGGATACATGTTTAAGGTAGCGAATCACAGGGCTGATGATGGAGAGATGAAAGTGCATTTCTGTGCAGCTATGTTTTTAACTTTTTGATTATTCTTTGGCGCAATATGTGTCTTAAAGATGATCAAAGTATTTCTATTTTTACACATTTCATGCTGTTTTGAACTGAATTTCAAAATGTTTCCCATTCCTAGTAAAATAAACAGTTTCATACTGAATGCATTCGCTTGTAGCCGTCCTTTTACAAAACTTTTGTATTGAAGTTTTCACCCGAAGCGCATGCTGCTGCGTCACGTCAAGGACGCCCGGTTACATAATGTGGCCATGACTTTTGTCACGTACTCTCCCTGTGTCACACGCCTAAACGTCAGCATAGCCATTAACATACCTTTTCCTATCGGGCGGGGCCTCTAATGAGTCTGTGGTCTCCAGAGAGAGAGGAGAGGTGGTGTGGTGGGGACGAGTTACGACCACAGCAGCACAGTACACATCACAGCTAATGAGTGGGACTCCAGCAGGGTAGTTTACACATTAGCTTGTCAGCCTCTCTCTCTCTCTCTCTCTCTCTCTTTCTCCAACACACCAGTCTATACATCTATTTCTTCTTGTCTGGAATCAAAGTTCTGTACAGATTTCCTACAATTAAACTCAAAACAGCAGTGACTTAGGTTTCCAAAGCTTTATCGTCTTCTCTAAATGGACCGTAATTTACTAAATGAACATCATACTGTATTGAAGAAGACTTGAAACAAGCAATTAAGACCTTACACTCAAGTTTAACTTGGTCGAAGCCTAACTTACTCTTTGGTGTGTCGTACTATTTTAAAAGGTACACTGATAAGTAAATATGGTTTTATTTACTGCGACAAAAACCTCAAATGTGTCTCAATGGGTCCACTTTCTTGCTTTTTCAGAAATTTAGCGTCACTGTTGTGGCTCCATATCGAATATGAAATAAATTACAGGTGCAAAGTCTTCCCAGAATGCTCCACACGTAATCTAAAATCTCACCTAAACCTGAAGGTCTTAGGTTTAAAGATGGATTACGTAAAAAAACTTTACCGACGCGAGTATGAACGAGCAATTCATCACTCTTTCAGCCTTGTAAATTTACAAGTTGCACAATATACATACGTATGGTTTCAGGTTTCTACTAACAATTGAGAGACAACTTTGGAGGTGGAGGTGCAGAGGTACTCAGCAGTGCCGTCAGGCCGTCAAGGATTTCTCGTTATTGTCTGTGTTCCCACGGAAACGAAAGGCAAATCAATGAAATTCA
Organism: Leptoclinus maculatus; assembly: GCA_032191485.1. Taxonomy (NCBI): domain Eukaryota; kingdom Metazoa; phylum Chordata; class Actinopteri; order Perciformes; family Stichaeidae; genus Leptoclinus; species Leptoclinus maculatus. Next base: position 5,079,036 of record JAVDOI010000013.1, read on the forward strand.
CCACTCATCCTTGAATATTTCTCAGAAAGAGTTCCTTTATGAAACACGCCATACCCGGGCATTTGACGCATGCAAAGCTGCCCGAGTGATGCGCTTTGTTTCCTTCGGCTTTTCATCGACGACTTACCTCCTCCTCAAACCTTGGTTATCAAGGCTCACAAGCTGAACACTTCACACTAAGATCAGAGTTTGCCCTGTATACGTTGTGAAGGAGTCTGTACGGCTGCATGATGAACTTCTGAGAAATTCATTGAGATAAAGTACAAAAAGATGGAATGCAATCATAGCAGAGTCTACCTGAAGTCTACCGTATCACAGCGTCACTGTCCCAAATATCGTGACGCTTTCCTCTCGTCTTCTCATCGCTGGCTTGTTTTTACTCAATAGTCATCACCTCTGACTACGCAATCACGCTCTAAAAGCCTGCAACACGCTACAGAGTGATGTCACCGCGGTCATCGGCTCTCTTTTAGGCGCCAGTGGACGGAGAGTGTCCTGTCAAAGATCAAGATGAAGCACCACAGTGAAGACCTGCATGGTCTCCCCTTCTTCCTCCAGCTCCCCCCCCCCCTCCTTGTGTGAGTTTTGTCTTAAATCCCAGCCGTCCTATTTGACTGCATTGTCGACCAGCAGCGAGGGCTTCACCTCAAATTGTCAATCAGCTGAGCAACACTTGCTGTGGGCTTTGCGGTGAGGAGATGGAGGACTAAGAGCTGATTTATTTCAAAACATGCACAGTTCCACCCTAATGTGCTAATTTCTCTTAACCTCAAATGGAAACGCTAAGAACTTCATCAGATCCCGCTTGAAGGCTGATGGCCTGTAATGAACTCAGCCAATGAAATCAATTTCTATAAATAGTTGATCAATCTGAGGGGTTATGAGATCATCAATGATGTAGGAAAGAAGAAAGATATTTGTATTCAGTTGTTGGACTTTTCTCTAATCTTTACTTTTTAAATGTCGTGGACTATAAAAAAAAAAGTATTATAGTTGATATATTTAAAAGTTGCACTTATGCAACTTTTAAATATCTCTTACTTTCCATTACAGGCTGAGTGGTAATTGACTTTGACATGTAAAATTGGTTGAGTGTCCCTTTAAATGTTACGACTTGCTCTCATTTTACGTCTGGGTGGTAAGAAAAAGACACGAGTCCACGTTTAAAGACGACTGAGAGAAAGAATGTGTCTTATCGTCTTGCTTTGATCAGATCAGACACTTTTGCTCGTCGTACTTAAGTGACTGAATTTGTGCCATCACAAGAGAATAGCCCATGTTGCCAATGGTAAACTGGCGGACATATTTGCCCATGTAGTCCCAGGGGGACGAGAGAGTTTGAGAAAATGTTGCTGTAAATAGTCAGAAGCTTTGTCAACAACTCCGCTCACAGAGGGGAAAAACAAAGCCTTTTGGGTTGCAGACAGCCGTGGAGCAAACTGGCAGCCATCACGGCTCGATCTCCCACAGGAGGCTGCGGGGGGGGGGGGGGGGAATGAGAGAGATAATTATTTCCTAAGAGGTGCTGCTTCTCCTCGTCTGTCTCGATCCCTCGGCCCTGTCCTCCGCGCTGCCTTTGCTACACGCACATGCAGCTTCGCAGCAACTACAAGGAACGGGCACTTAGTAGTTTCGTCAGTCAGCACCATCAGAGAGAATGTGAAATCTTAAATTGAGTGGGCAGACGTAGAAACGATTCCCAAGGAATACATTTATTACGACCGACTCTTGATGTTTATGGTAGCAGCTCTAGTGTGTTGTTGCATTTCTAATGAAGAGGTTTGTGGTAACAAGAAACACCGATATTTTCTCACTGGTATCTTATTTTTCCCCTTCTACAAGGTAGAAAGTACAGCAAAATAAGCAATTAAACAATATTAAAGTTCTGATTTCTTTCTTTTTGTCACACACAATATCACAGACACTTCTTGCTCCCTAACTCGGACTTTGTTATTCATCGGCAGATATCCTAATATTATTTAATAATAGTGATTTTCTTTTTCTAATACAGTCCTTACACAGGCAGCGTGGGCTTTGATTTCCTCTCTGACACACATTCAGCTGATAAATTTCATCTCCTCAAAGGATTCATTTACCTCCAAATTTGAGATGAGAGGAATGAAAGCAAATGCTTTGCAGAATGTCTTCAATGTATTCATGAGGATGTAGACTCTGGTAACATAATCTGATTTAACACAGTGCCATGTACTTCATGAAAATGTTCAAAGTCACCCAAGGGACAAGATATATCTGGCTGTCATTAAATATACATATGAAGCGAGGAGAAGGAGAGATGAGCATGTTTCAGCGCTAAATCGAGACACGTCATTTTACAAGAACTCACACTGCAGCTCACAGATCTCACACTTTTATCCTGAATCAGTGCTGTAAAGCCACATTAGTGGGACTTATCTGTAACACAATGGGGACATAATCAAAGTTGGATTTTTTTTTAAGTTTATTAAAGTTATAGCATTCAATTTAAGAGGGAAAAAGGGCTTAACTGTTTAACAGATGATAAATGTTTGGGCTCCCTTTGGCAACCTTTGCGATTATTTAACTGTGTGATTTCTGTTAACATGTTTGTAAAAATGTTTTGGTTCAATATCATGGATTTCATCTTTGTCATTTCAGCTGTTTTGACTGACAAACCTCAACCCACTGTATAATTCCTGTCCAGCACCAATCTGCAGACAGACACAGGTAGCGAATAGCTGGTGAACATATGTGACCATTGACGTGCTAAAGAGTCGGTGAAGATCAAAACGACGTTAACGCGAGACGTCAGTGCTAATGACAAACAGGAAGTCCCCACTGCAAGCCACTGATAGCCAACAAGCTAACAAGCTAACAAATCAACAGGCTGAGAAGCAGTGAAACACACATAGAACCGTGAAGACACACACATTTTGTTCCACTGAATAACTGCTGCTGCGTTGTAATGTTTTATTTACATCGTATGGCTTCAGTTGTAATTTGATTTGCGTTAATTAGACCTCCCTGTCACTGTGTGGGCTTTCGCTTCATGCTGCTCCCCTCCCGCCACACATCCAAAGACATGCATGTCAGGTGGACGAAGACTCCTAATTGCCAACTTGTTTGAATGTGAGCGTGGTATTTTCTCTTTTAACCGTAAACCTGCTGTCCAGGCTATTTGCCTGTCCTCTGCCCCGGTGCATGCTGGGATAGGCTTCAGCTCCAGGGAAATATATAAATGTCTATATCCCTGCGTTGAACCTGGCTTCCTTCTCATCACAACCAAACCTCTTTCTCTTCATCCGTTAATTTTGACAGTCGCTCTCCACATATTGACAGGAAGCTCAAAAGCTAATATTTACGAGGAACATGAATGCGACTGAAACTGGTCCTTGACTGCTTTCCCCCTGGGCTTCATGAAAAATGTTAGAGACTCATTTTCAGATTCTTTTCAGCCTCCTCGCTGTCAGCGTTCAGAGTCAGCGAGGCCTAATGGCAGATGGACAGACGGACGGCTCCATCCATATTCATTCACAGGCTACCTCATGGCTCTCATGTTAAGATCTGTCTGTCAGCAAGCAGCATGTGTCAGTGAGTCAATGAAAAGGTGTCAAAGGGAAAGAAAAAGGACTGTTTGAACATCCAAACATGAGCAGCCAGTCCAAAGTAGTCACTGAAGGAGATAAATAGAGGGATGTTAGTAACTTAGGTGTCAAAATGGCTGACAGGTGGATGGCAGCAGGGAGGAAATCACTCTACGCTAGATTTACAAATGGTCTGGCTTTGTTAAACAGAAAGATTTGTGACAGCTCTCTTTTCCTGTCTGTCCTCGCTCGGCTTGCTGCTGTTGTTGTTTTACATTTATAAACATACAAGGAGTAGATTCTGCAGTGACTATACCTGTTTTTGCCCACTTTGCATCGGAGACGCGTCATTATTTTTGCTCAGGAAGTCAGCGACGGGTCATGCTGCATCACGATGGATGGATGGCCGCAGGGCGCTCCACTGTGAGAGGAGTAAACTAAAAAAGACGCTTTTAAATTTTGTGGGAGGAAAATTAATCTATGCAAATTAATCTAATGTAAAATAATCACACAGTTAGTTTACCCTTTTCTTATAGAGCAAGGCATTACAGCGTCATTACCAAAATAATGATATGATCATCAAGGTCCGAGCTGTCTTGAACGCAGCATTGAACTAGATGAATGTAAGATTTGTCCTTGGGTAAAACAAAACTATTGCTTGTTATTCCCTGACAGGATGTGTTTTCTTTATTTGTCTATGTCCCTTGGTGACACTGACCTCCCTTCATTCATTTCATACATATCCAGGAAATATAGTCCCACTGAATCAGTGCTCTCTTTCCTGAGTGAAATCAGTTTTGCTAAATTGGCTGCAGAAAATGAGGCAGTTGCAGTCGTCTTAAACTCAGTAACGGGCCAGAAGTTGTGCAGCTACGGCTTCCGTGCTGCTTGGTTTGTGGATCATCACTGGTTTCAGCAACAAGAGAAGCAGGTTCAGCTGGAGAATAACAACCCCATGTATCTACTGAGCAAAGGTCAGTGGTGATCCAAACAAAGCTCAGCGTGATGCTGATACGACACTGGGTCTTTCTTCTCGTAAACACTCTAAAGAGCCTTGTACCTCTGCTGGTGTTTGAGGATGTTATTTTGAATGGGCAGACCAAAGGATGACCCAGAACAGTTCGGAGAGGGACATAGAAAATCAACAGTTAATGCACAACTTCAGTTGATATTATGACTGGACTGAATATGTAGTGACTGTACAAACTCATGCTGTGCAGCTAAGCAGAGCAGGATTATAAATTCTGGTGAAGACCGCAAAGTTTTTTTGGGTGAATATGTTTAACATGATGCAGAAGACATCTAGAATATTTCCATTTGATGCTGTTGCACAGCCATAAAAACATGTAGTCTTGGGTTTGAATATTTCAAAGTAAGACAAAGCACGTTTATTTTTATACCACTTTTCATACACAGAGGCTTTACATTTCAAAACACCAGAAGAATAGAATTGAATAAAGTTAATATATTTAAGTGCGTTTCTTAATATTCTTCTCATTTTTGTAAATGCGTGGCAAAACATTAATTAAAAGCAAAATGCAGCAAAGGAAACAAACTTGCGAATGAATCATGACATTTGAAAAGATTAATTACCATCATCGACAGATGTTACAGTGCTCAATATGTCTCTTAACGTCTATGTATTGTGCTGAAGAGATCTTCTGAAATCAGCATACTAACCAGCTAGCTGTCTTGTAATACCACTTGTTCCTCAAAAGGCGGTAGTGAGTCACTGTATGAGGACGAAGAAGACGAAGAAAGTAGAGCTGCACGAGGGCTTGTCAATCACGTTGAAGGTACGGGGTCCCTGTAGGTTTTATTGGATTCAATCCAAACTGACAGAAATGAGAAAATAACTGGTATTTTCGTTTTATTCTCCCCGCCACCAGGAGACTACTTCGCCGGGATTTGAGCGTGCAGTAGACCTTCAGTTAGCAGTTAGCACATTTTAGTTTCTGCCACTTTAGATTTAATTATAGGCTGATGCCACACAAGATGATTTTAAGATAGCAGCGTCATTTAGACCGTCTCTCAGAGTTCAGAGAACTTCAGTCTGGAAACAACTCAATTAGGTTTTAAGGCAACAAAACTACTTGGTTAGGTTTAGGAATAGATTGAAAACTAGGGAGGTGTCTTTACTGAAGTTCACAAGTTACGTGACAAATAAATCAAGGCTGACTTCTCGTTTCACGTGGGAAACGAACAGCGGTCCCCTGACTGAAAGATTGATGTTTGTTGGACCCATCCACCTCCATTCCCGCCCGCCCTGTGTGGGGTTTTGCGGTCTTTTTTGCTTTTCTCATTCATGATTACGTGGATATCATATGAAATTACTGACTAGATTACTAAGATACTGACAAATTACGGCTCAATATTTGTCTCGGTATAGCGACGAATGCTGGATGAGACCAACCTGCAGTATTATTAGGATAACAATGTCTGTCACTGTGGCACTGAGAGTAAATGTGTGAGTGTAGGATGTGGGTTTGTGTTGATGAGGCTGCAGCACTGGCAGATTGCTGCCGGTAAGAGCCAGCTACCCAGTTGAGGGGTTTCCATCAATCACAGTCCCAGTGGTGTGTCTACGCCTGCCTAAACTCCCACCTCTGCAGTACAGCAACAACAACCTCTATTTTTTTCTTACCTTGACCTTTAAGAAGTACATACTCAGGGAAGCAGACGTGAGATAAATGACATATAAGCTTTATTGCGGTGGTGCGTACTTTGTAGTCGAAATGTGATAATATTATTTTCACAAATGTAAAAATTTTACGAATATCTTTTATAACCTCCAAAAAACATGGAGAGCAATCACTGTCAGCCTTTGTCTAAAAAAACACAAAGGAATACATTTTAGAGTCATAAAAATAGCTTAAATTCAATAAATCCCTGTGTAAACAGAGCCAGCAGTGGGGCGACGGTTTAAACAGGCAGCTCATACAGCTGTATGGATCGCTGCTTTATGGAAAGAATCCGATGGATAACCTTTGTTGCGTATCGACTCGGACTCTCTGGGTTAGAGTTCTGACATTGAGTTGACTGCAGAAGAAGTGATAAAGTGGAAGTAATGTAAAGCTCTTGTGAATTGTATTTGTTCAAAGTGGCAAATTGTACTAACGTTTATTTAATTAACAATTAACAAACCATTGAGGGCTTTTCAGAAAGTCCTTTTCTGTTCACTTGAACAAAGTATTGTACTTGTGTACTTTGTGTGGTTTTCAGCTTAATTTTCAGTACGTTAATCATCAATTGTTGCAGGGCTTCTTTTGAAAATCTGAATGTCAGACAACAGTGATGCATTAATCCATTTTAAAGTTCCTGACTTGTGAAAGATCCCTTGTGTTCAATTTATCACCAATAAAATAGTTTCCACCGAGGAGAATAGTCTGAGGTCACGCTGCTCTCATCTTCTAAAAAGACATGAGGAAAAAAACTGTACGTGTTGATGATGATCTTCTACACTGAATTTACTGAGATTGAATTTGCAAAGAAGAACTAACACTGTCAATGCCCTTTTACACATATTGTGTCAGTTTCAGGATTGTAAACTGATAAACAAGCTGACTTCTAGAGTTGTAACGATATAACTATTCTTCAAAATGATTCAGGCCCTTCAAAAGCATCTCCAAAAAAATAAAACCAAGAGCAAAAATGTAAGGAATGGATTAGTGCGTTTACCTCCTCTGAGGCAATCTTTAGCATGGACGTCTAACTAGCTTACAGTACACGTAGCATTACTTCCAAGGCCGAGGGTTAAAGGGAAAATGTTCCTCCTTTTTACGTGGACGTCCAATCAGTGTTGATGATAAATGTAGTCGATTGAAGCAATGCAAGCTCAAAATCTGTTGTTCTTCCTGCATCCAGCGACGTCGTTTAGTCTCCTTCTTAACAGATCCAGGTCTATCAGGCCTGTCCAAGACCCTTCTCCAACAAGGAAGGTTCTCACTAAAGATTAATGAGTTTCACCTTTAAGGCGGAGTGGTTGAGATGGAAACTGACCCATCTATAATGAATTTCAGGTCAAATAAATGTTGCCTGCGATGGCAGACTGAGGGGTTCACACACGCGTCTTTTCTAAATGTTAATTCGTTGCAGGGGTTTAATTGATCACGACAAGTCAAACTCTCCCTGATCCGTTTCTGCATGTTTAGTAATTTGAACCCCTTCATTACTTTATGTTTTAGCTTTGACAGCGATGACAGTCACTGAAAAACGTGACATCACACGCAAACGACCTCGCTACCTTAAAAAAAACTGAAGAAAAGTATTAGTTCACTGTTTAAAAGGCACTTACACAAGCAGATAAAGGTCTTGAAGTTTAGCTATAATCACACAAAGGACTTAATTCCACTTTTCTATTTTTTCAAACAAGCCCTGCAGCTCTATGAAATATTATCCCTCTTCGTTTTGAAAATTCCATCGTTATATATCAGCAACAAAGAAATCATCCCACATCCTCACTTGTGGCTTTTATTAACCCGCAAATTACAATTGTAAATCTTTCGCTCAGTATTGGGGAGCGGATGCCCCGCAGCACCTGTCATGCCACATAAAGCTTTTCTTTTCGGTTTAAGTTACATTTTCCAAGTCCACACTACATCACTTCCCTCCTTATTCCCCATTGCCTCCTGACAGCCCCCACATCTGAGCACGTCTCCTCCTCTAATGACATAACATAGTGTGTCCGGCAGTTTAGGGAAATCCATTTCTCGGACACTTGTAATTACTCTAACCTCAGGACTCAGGGGAAGACTGTGGCTGGAAACCAAATCAAGCCGCAGTTGAAATCACTCCGGCCTGCAGCGAGACTATGAACAGGCTTCTTTGAGTCATGCTTTCACAGCGTATTTCTGTTTACGCTGAACTGAAAGGTTTGCTTTGAAGTGCAAAGCGACACGACGAGAGAGACAGGTATTTTAGAGGTGCATCCTCTTGTGAAACTTTTTAACCGAGCTGGTGTAACAGAACGCCAGAGCGGTGAGACATCGTGCCGCCAACCGTCCCCAGCAAGAGAGAGAGAGCGACAGGCCGGTGACAGGCCGGGGCACACAGGCCTCAGTGAGTCACTGATATGGGACAGCGATGACATGCCGTCACTTCAGCATCCGCTCTCCAGGGCTCTGCAGTGCCATTTCAGAGAGGAGGGACTTATGTGGAAAACTGACTGCAATAGTGTGAGAGAGGGCAAAAGGATATAGAAAAATTCCACCCCCCCTTTTTTCCTCTTCAACCCTGTGATCCTCAGGAATTTAGATGACGTGAAGGGAAATTGACGTAGTTGCAGTTGCGTCATCAATGGCCAAACAGAACTCTCCCCCCCAAGAAAAATGACTCCAACAGTTGTCACACGGTGAAGGGTGAAGTCCCTCCAGCGAGCGTAGTAATTACGATTGTCCCCAAATGGGATGTGACGTTGTTTCTGAGCCACAAAGTCCAACAGAGGGAAAGAGGTCGGAGTGGATGGACGGGTCAAAACATCAGACTTATACACGGGAGACCGCTGTTCATGTCCCCGATTCGTGAGCCACAAGCAGTACGGTCACTGGGGAAAACTGTTGGCATGTTTCTGTAAATCCCAGACACATTGAACGTCGACGTTTTTTGCAGTTGGTCAGAGAAAGTGACGTAGTGCAAAGAGTGTTGTGCAGAGCAAGTGGAGTAGTACACCGAGCGACCGTTATTAAAAGTTACGTGGTATAATAAGGAGTATAACAAGTGAGAGTGTCCACTAAGGGCGGGTGGGAGAGGTCGTGGATGGGTCAAACAAACGGGTTTTGATGGGTCAAAAAGGATTTTCACCCCAGGAGACAGCTGTTGGTGTCCTGTGTACGTAACATAGTTATGCTTGTTACGTAACGTTACGTAAGAAAGTCCAATGCCGGCGATTATTTATTTACACCTACGTTGTTACAGTTTTTTATTATTATTTTGACACAAACCATGATCCTCTTTCTGACCTTAACCAAGTAGTTTTGTTGCCCAAACCTAAAAGATTTACAACGTTAACCACATTTTGTGTTATAAGACTATTATGACATGTACAGTATGTATAGTTTAGAAATTACAACATTCAAAGTATCCCGTGAGTATCCCAAATCATAACTTTCCCGAATGATAACCAAGTCATTTTTGGGCTTAGATCTAGCCAAACCTTAATTAATTAAACCTATTGTTGTAAAATCAATGGCACAGACGAACTGTGTTGTCCTGTTGATAGTGGAATCCAGTCAGAAAATGCTGAACATAATTCTAGAGGGAAATTAAATTGTTGCATTTTGTCCTCTAATTTGGGGGAATAGTTGCATGTGCCAAGTGAAACATCACATCTGATTTAGTAATGGAGACATGGAAAACATATTTAAACATATTTTTGCCGTTGTAGCCTGAACTGCCCTTTGTTTAGTACGTCTATTGGTTTACAAATTGCCAGAAGTAATTAATACTGGAAAGGTAATGACATTAAACCAGATGGTTACAGACAGCTGCTGTGACTTTAATAACACAATATCCTATTTACATAAGACAATCAGGAGTTCTCAAGTCAAAGCCGGTGGCGATCACGTTAATGAATGACTCGGTTTGTGCTAAATAGTTTACTGAAATAATCAGATGAGTCAGACAGGAGTTGGCTCGGAGCCAAGCTCGAGTGAATAAACAGGAACTGAATTTGCTCAGTGGCAGAACTCCTCGTTACACCAGAGCATGTTTAATAACACCTAATCGAGTTAATGTTAATTTTACGAAGCTCAAAGAAAACCTGTCTGTGGAAACAGCCGAGACGCAAAGAGCTCGGTGACACACTCAAATCCACTAAGGCCAGCTTGACCTTAGTCGTCTGATTTTGAAAAACAGGTATTGGCTTCTTGGTCTGGACTGTTTTCATTCAGCATTCATCTCCTATTTTCTGATCTGACGTTCCACTGAGGATTAATTGCTTGCCATCGTTTTAGTGGAGCTTATTATAATTCCTTTGATGTGGTGATTCACATCGCCAGGAGTCCCTCTAAAGGTGCGAGAACCAGAACCTGTTGCATGAAACCGCATCAGACGGAAATAGGTGAGGATTCTAAATCTAGAGCTAAACACTTGAAATCTGACACCCTGGAAACACATTGAGTGGCGAAAATATTAACTGTAATGTTAGAAATGCCTTCACGTGTATAGCATTTAGTCAACACATGCACGTTTTTGTCTTTGGAACATACAAATGTCCTTAAAAACACAATCAAATAAGCAGGTAAAATTGCATTCCCTTGTCTTTAACAATCTATTGGGAGGGAAATGTAATGGCCACTCGTACTTCAGTGAGCTGAAGACTGTAAGAGGGATGAATGAGAATGGACTCAACCTTCTCATACACTCATGCTAATTAGCAGCACATTCACGTCCCTTATTAAAGAGGGAGACAGACAGGCAGGAGATATTTCTGACAACTGTCATTCAGCTAAGCTAAGCTTCAGGTGGAGACGTTGCACTATAGGTGATGTCACAATCATTGCAGTTTCTACTCCGGGGTGTGAGCCCTTTTCGACGTCATCGGTTCAGTTTGATAGTTGATTGATATTTTGGGAGGAAAGTGACAGGTGCGGCCTCAAACAGAGAGCCCTTAATAGCACGGACACTTCAGACAGCTTGTTATAAAGTTAGGACCTGGGCCCAAAACTTCTGATATTCCGCTCACATGCTCCAAGCCTCCAGGTCTTTGTCCAAACTCAGTCAATACACGATTGATGCTCACGCAAACATAGAGGATTTCCTCAAGGACTCATCCATAACATTTCGTTAATGATTACAGGCCTGCTCCCTCGCCAAGGAGGAGATGAAGTGAAAGGTGAAGATATAATGGTCTGACCACTGAGCACTCCTCACAGCCAGCCAACGGCTTAATTAGGCACCTTTTGGGCCACTTTGGCATTTACTCTCGCCTTAAATAAAGTCTTGTCCAGCAGGAACAACTGCCCCTCCACACACACACACACACACACACACCTGTCTCTTTTTTTTTCTTCCAGACAGTCGAGTCCAAACTGACTTTACTGATGAGACGGAGCTCTTATTCTCCCCTCGAACCAGTGGTGGATCTGGTGTTGAGTCGCCACATTAATGCTTAACTATTTCCTCCATCGGTCACTGACTATGTGCTTGTTGCCTTTGACCCTGAGCTAGTTAATATTACCACCATGGCTATGGTCGGGAGTTCACCAATGACCTTTAGACCTTATCTGAAATCAATCATGCATATTTTAATTAGCAAATTTATGACATTTGTTTTTTGTATGTGTTTGTTTGGCAGGGGTGGAAATTACCTTTATTTATTGACTCAAGTACTGACAATACTTAAAAGTACAAGTTATTCTACAGAAGTTATTCGCATTACATGGGAAAATAATTAAACTTATTCTCTGTTTCTTACTCCCGGGTAGCTCATTTTAATTAACTCATTATCTTGAGTTAAACCAGTGGCTGAATATATTCATTTTAAATAGCGCCTCTTTATTATGCACAATTAATGGTGCTAATAAAAGTGTTTGCTTCTAGCATAGATAATCTAAAAATATAAAATTCTAAATTACATAAACACATATATCAGAGAGGAGTTTATGCAGCATTACTGTATTATCCTTTAGTGCTTACAAAATAAAGCAAATTACAGCGTTTAATTCGATAGCTGTCGAAACAAGACAACAGCGTCCTCCATCAAATGATTAGATGATTAGCCCAAAGGAAACACCACAGCCCTGCGTGGGATTTCATAATATGTTGAATTATCATGAATCTAAAAATGTGGCAGTCAATAAGCAAACATGCCGGAGTTCATTTGGACAAGGAAGAGCAAGCCGTTTTGCAGACGATGCAGACAAACCCGAAGTCCTCCTTGATCTCCCGTGTTCAAAATGAGACTCCAGGTAGAAGTGCCCGTGACAACCTGACTTCTCTGCCTTTAAAATAAAAGTCTTCAAACAGATGTATCTGGTAATGTGAGCTAGCAGCGGGCAGAGAGCTGCAGAGAGCCGGGTCTCGTGCCCTACTTAACCTGTCAAGGCCAGTCGGAGAACTACTCAATCAAGTCTCTATGGGCAAGAGAAAAAGAGTGCAGGGGTGAATGAAACATTGAGGGGATCAAACGGCTTGTGTGTATTTTTATCCCGAGGCAATTACCAGCCGTGTTTGAGAACACAATGTTTCAAAGGGAATTTAATGGATTTGAAACCATTCGAGAGAATTTTGAATTTAAACTTTTTTTGAGAGGAGTTATGTGAAATAAAAAGTCTACTTCTGTCAGTCTCAGTCAAGATAGACTCAATAAAGTACTGCGATGATTTAGTTGTCCAATCCATAGAGCTGGAGGTTTTTTAGTGGAAGCAGCAGAGGCCGAGATATTCTGACTTTAAAACTGTTTAAGTCCGTAGTTAACTGAGCTTCATGTGTAATTTCTGTGGAAGGGCCCTTTCATTTTACAGTAGTTCAAACTAGCTCTTTTTAGCTTGTTTGAATCATGACAACCTGTTTAACCGTCCGTTACATAACAATTCTTAAAAGAGACATCGAGGGAGTAACCCATGGGCATCACAGTGGGCAGCGACACAACGATGACACTCAAATGCTTCAATATCTGGTGGTGTAACCCGACACAGGGCTGGCATCACTCTGCGGGCGGCTCTGGGTGACATTTGAGTCCAGCTCCAGGAGGGCCAGATGTGCTGCTTTGATGGAAAAGAGACGTGTCAGCTCAGAATACCAGCCTGACAGAGACGGCACAATACGATGGAAGACCAGTCCAGAAACCCAGAGGGGAGTTCAAGTGAGAGCACTTGCTGAAAGCTCTCCATACAATTTCAGGAGGGCTTGAAGAGCTCATCCTTAATTCACTGATCAATCTGCACTGGAGAATCCTCGACTGTAAGAGACAAAATACAAAAGGGGGAAATAAATAAAGCCAGCTTTATTGCTTGCTTTGCCGTCAATTAAATCGAGGTCTTATCATAGCCCTCCAGCTTTATTAAAATGCAGAGCACTGACAGGCATATAACCTCTGACAAATTAATAGAATTTTGACAGACGGGTCATAGCGAGACGAGAGCAGTGGAGATGATCCGACATCGATAAGCTCGGCTGTTTGATGGCAATAAAAAACGTATTATATGACTTTATTATACAGCAAATATGTTTGCTCACATGCTGTGTTCATTGTAAATTCATCCAACAACTGACTTTTATATCTTAATAAATGTGGTTTTGAGTCATATTTTAAGATGTTTTAGTGAGGTACAACAAGACAAAACTAAGCTTATCATATAGTTATTATTGACTGTGTTCAGTTCAGTTAAACTAACGGCAGTGGACTTTTCCTTGTCTTATTTCTTATATCACAAAAACAAGATGTGATAGTTCATACAGACAATTCCAGATCAATACAAATTAACACTTTGTCAGCGGTGTGCATAGCACCACATCTCAATGCAAAAAGGCACCTATAAGCTTTTTATTCAAGGTGTCTCATTTTCTCAGGCTCTTAAAGCTCCTTTCCCCACCTCTGTCGTGAGAAAGCTGTGAATTAAATCTCTCATGCCTTTTCTTCGGGGAGAGCCACGTTATCAATAGCCTCGACCACGCCGGAATCTCATCTGTGCCGTCAACAAAGCTGCTCCCTCTGTCCTTTTACCATCTTGGTCTCAATATGCCTTCATACTCCCTTCTCAGAGAGCTCAGGGACGAAGCCATGATGGTCCTTTTGTCAGTAAAAACACCTTCTCCCTCTTTTAAAAGTTCCATATATCATTTTGTTTCCATTCCAGCACCTCTCACCTTAGAAGCAGACGTGTTTGTGAAATATTGCCTTTTTATTAGGTTAACCTTGAGACTTTTCAGCCAGAGATTAGCAACCTTATGCACAGCATATTAAACCCTCATTACGTGGTGTTTGTTTGAAATATTCTTGCCTTATTTTGGGCCAGTGAATTTGTATTGCTTTGTGAATAAACTGTATGTAGGCATTGCAATCTCTGAGATAACATTAAGATTTCTTTCATGTTTTTTAGCCATGCTTGAACTGATTTGTGTTTATTGCTAATTAGAACATGTTAGCGTCTAACAAACTAAACTATAATAGTGAACATGGTTAACATTATCGTGCTAGTGTTACTGTTGTCATTGTGAGCATGTTAGCATACTGATGTTAGCATTTAGCTCAAAGCCACTGAACCAACAAGTTCAGACTCACAGAGCTGCTAGCATGGCTGTAGTGTCGACTCAGAAACAGATTCTTATTTATATCGTTGTAGCGGGCTAACTTCCATTAAACTAAACCAAGTCCCGGACTCACTGAGGTGAGGTTTTGCGGTAACGACTAAAATGATCAGCGGCGTTGTAACGTTACGAAGCACCGAGAGCCAGAGGAAAAGAGTAAAGACAACATAAGTCTTGTTGTCACAGGGTAGAAAAGCACATTGCTATCGCCAACTTTGTTTGGCTTATTTTCTGTAACCAGGTTAGCATTAAAGCATGGTGGAATTAGCAAGCTAGCTAGCTAGCTTCCCTCATGCTTTAATGCTGTAACTGAAAATGGTGGCCAGAGGCAGCGCTGGGTCTAACGGTCCTGCCTCACTCATCACTGCTCTTGAGGACAAGCTCATAACGCCTAGCTAATCAGCCAGTCGTCCGCCTCCGTAGCTGTGTCCGTCCGCAACCACATTATACAGCCCAACTGACGTGTGTTGTCATCATAACACCTAACAACTACTGCCATTTTCTTTTGTGCTAGAAAAAATGACCACGGAAAATATTTCGATGACCGTTCTCCTATTCTAAGTCTATGGTAGACTCTTAAAGTGCTCTTAGAAAGCGAGCGATTACTGCTGCCACCTCCATTGTTTTCAAAAAACATTTCCTCTATTTTGGTCTACACACCACTCTATTTAACAGTGTGGTGAGATGACAGTGGGCGGATAGTAGCAGCCTAGTTGTATACAGGGTGGTGGAGATGTTGTGCCCTGCTGCTGCAGATTCGAAACTCAAATTATTTTTGAGAGATTTCTCCTTTTGCAGTTTGGTTGAATAAAAACTCCTTTGCTGAGTGTAATTTAAAACTTCACTCAAAAGGTAGAGACGCTATTAGAACAAACTAATGTGTTCATATTGTTCTCTGGATCATGTAATATGGTGTCAAAAGGCTTAACTTAGATTTCCTTTGTCACAAAATGGGGCAAAAGTAAGAAAAAGACACTTAACGTCATTTATCTAACAATAGGACCGACATTAAAAGGTGGATTAAAAACATAAGCACCCCCTTGATCAGTGCAACAATTGTGCTATCAACTATGAAGACATTTATGATGAAACCAAAGACAATGGAGTAGAATAGGAACTGATTAGAGTATCAGAGAGAAAGATAAACGCAGAGTGAGTTGATTTTTTGTTTGCGAAGAGTGGATACTAATTCCTGGTCGTATTATGTTGATGAGCATGTTGATTGGTCAAACTTGTGAACAAGAGTACGTTTTAAAGATACCTTTGGACAGAAGTCACATAAGGGCCTAATGTGCAACAAGACTGGAGGGAAGTTACAGAGTAAAAGGAAATAGTTGCGTATTAATGATATTAATTGGGGTAAGAAGGGATGGCAGTTTTGTTTCATAATTAAATGCAAAAAATGTCTAAAATAACGGCCAATGTAAATGTGCTGAACTACAGATGCCACTAAAGGCACTTCTGCACCGGCTTCAACACTCAGCTGTTGTCGTTGCCTCTTGGCTGCAAGCCACCATCCTCCATGTGAAGGCGTGGATTTGAAACATGCACTGGGAGGGGAGAGGGAAGTGGGCGGAGTGTCACAGCAGCCATGTTTGTTTGGGACAGCACAAATAATCGTGAGTTACCTGCCTTGTGAGCTGTGATGTTACCTGGATTGACCTTTTTCCCTGCAGGTGACAGGATGCAGATTGGCGGGAGAGCGCGGCGGTGGGTCCACGATTAGACCAGATCAGAACCACAGGGTGTGGTGTTCTGTGTGCCGCTGTCACACACATCAAACAGTTAGGTGTCCCCATCAGGTATGACGGAGCAGCGGGACGCAGGGACTGGAGGTGGAGAGTGACTCAAAGCTCCATTTCTCCTGTGTCTCCCCTGCCCCTCTGACCTCTGAGCTTATATACATCCTCTACTGTACGCGTGTGTGTAGGTGAGTAGGCGTGCAGGCGCATGCAGGTGTGGGTGTGTGACAACCAGGGGGAGGTGGTTGTGAAAAGAAATGAATGAGTGTATATGAATTAACCATGCAGCTCTCACACTAGCGCAAAAAAACAAATTTACACCTCGTTCGTACTGACCCAGTTGCATAATTAATGAACTTCACACGTTAAAAAAACAGCATCGGGTTTAATGCTGCTATTTACACAACTCCAGACACTCTCTACAGCACATACTATTAATATTACAGGTGAGATTCATTAAGCACAGAAGGCTTTTATTTGTCTTATTAAATACTATAAAGGACCAACATTTCTGTTACAAAATGACAATAATCCTTTTTAGAAACTGCTCAACACTTTATACTGAGTTTTCAGATAATACAATATCATTATAGCAAGTTTAGTAGATGTTTCTGGTGGATTGTGGACACACAATAGTACACAATATGCTAAAGAGGGTATTCCAGTGAAGGTATTGTTTATTCAGTAAAAGAATAAACACAACAGTGGTGTCTACACTAATATAATTGCATCTGTGTCTGAAGACAGGGGCATGCCTAAACAAGATGAGTTCCTACTTATGCTGTTGACTTGTTCATTGAACAGCCAGCTGTCTTTGGTAAAAAACTCAGTGTTTATTTTCCTCCAATTTTCTTTACCAATTAAACTTCAAACAAGTTAGTTAAACCTTCATGCAAACTAAAACTTCCAAGAGAGAAAATGTGTGGCAGTTCTGGTTTAAGTTCTAGTGTGAACCTTAAAGCAGGACGCAGAAGCTAAAAAGCCCAAAAAAACAGGGATGAGATCATTAGCATGCAGCACAAAGGCTGAAACTATGGTTACAAGGCACTTCAGTCCGGCGGAGACAGCGAGCTGGTGGACCGGTGTGAGTGACTAATTAGGGCAACAGGGGGCAGGTGTGCAGGCAGGTGACGGTCAGGTGACTGGGACACATCAAGGTCTAAAGGACTACTGCTGTTCTGGGAGGGAGTGTCTTGAATGAGAGGAGGTGACCTTTTTGAAACAAAAGGTCTGAAATCGAACAAAAAGATGTAAATTGTATTTTTCTTCTGATGTCTGATTGTGAGCTACATTTATTCCAAAGTGCAAATTAACACTCAAGTGTTGCACTACATAACTAATATCCTCCAAAAAGTCTGATCTGAGAATGATTCTGAATGAATATTTTAATAATAGGCTGACCCAGGTCCCATAAAAAAGACTGTGTTCACCCTCCACACACTCATTTCAGTCTGCCCTCAAGGAATGAGCCCGGGTGTTTTCTGGCCATTGTGCCTTTTTGTTTAATGTGATTATGTGAGGGCAAGCAATCAATCAAACACTGCAAACATAAATGTGGATGAGATATTGAAAAATGTGTGCATGTGTGGCTTTTTTTTTTGTGTAACACTAATCTTGCAGAGGGTGAAAAGAATGAGAATACAATATTATTGAGGGGTATTCAGAAGGCGTACGAAGGGAACAACACACTTCTATTCACGCATGCAAATCTCAGCACATTGTGTTCTGCAGGCGGAGTGAGGGGAATTTCATTTTCAGATGGCAAGATCCCATCAGGAGTTTTCCTCCGCTTGTGTGCATGTGTGGGTGTGTCTCAGCATCTTCTGAGTGTGATGCCGGAGCTCATCTGTTACACTGCAAACGAGAGACGGGCACTGGAACATCTGGTCACACTGTTAAGTCGTGAAATTTTAAGCCTCCGGCCTGGGGCTGGATCACTGACAACAAGATGTTTTTTTAACAAGCTGAAATAAATGACTTAATGCTCAGTCTAACTCTGAATAAAAAATTAACATTTATCAGAGCTCCGTGGGCCGGGAGGTGCAGGGAGGTGATGAATGTCGTCATCTGGGAGGGGGAGACACAAATCACGGTACAATAGATTGATTTTATGTAAAAGAGAAAAATGATGATGCTTACAGAGTAGTGAGTTTGACATCTTGCTCTGAGTCACCGGCTCTGAAGAAGTAACAGAGAAACTAAATTTAAGAGCCGCATCCTTTGCCAGATTGCCCTTTTAATCAAATATGTCAATTAAGTATATTTCAAGCTGTGTTTTGGCCTGCTTGCATTTGTACCACTGAATGTTTAACAATGAAAAGGTGGATGCAATCCAAAAAACATACAGCAACTGTTAGTGAGCAGCAGGATATGTAAGTAAGAAGTTCCTTCTTTGCATAGTGTTTATTCTGACTGTCAAACTAGATTTAGTTTAGTGACCTCCTTTCTTTACAATGGCTAAAGGTTGCAGCACAAGATTTGTTTTGCAAAT
This sequence comes from Leptoclinus maculatus, assembly GCA_032191485.1. NCBI lineage: Eukaryota > Metazoa > Chordata > Actinopteri > Perciformes > Stichaeidae > Leptoclinus > Leptoclinus maculatus. The sequence goes on from JAVDOI010000013.1 coordinate 5,098,076, forward strand.
TAAAATATACACTCTATCTTGCTGTGCAGGTTTTATTTACCCCAGTTTTGAGATGTTCATATTTTGAGATACTTATACTCTTTCTCTAATATGATGGAGGTGATGTAAATGTAAACCTAGCTGTTGCTTTTAAGTTTTTTTAAAATGATCAATGTTGTGATTTTTCTGATGGGGAAAGTCTCAAAACGAACACCTCAACAACAACAACATCTCTTTCCAGAAACAGTATCACTGCTGTTCATAGTATTATTTCTGTATTAGAAAGCAATTCTAATAAAAAAGTATCATCTTTTAATTCTTTGAACGCCATTAACAAATCATTCACTTCCATTGTAAATGGAAATCTATCTCCATGGGTAGAAAGTAAGTACGTTTTTTTATTTGGGTTGGACTGACTCTTTAAATGCTACAGTATGAGATTAAAGAGAAGAATCACTGAAGCAACAGTCAGTGGGACACATGTCAAACAGCTTATCAGCATTTGAAGAAAACCTCTTGGTCGCTCAGATGACATGCGACTGAGGCCCTGGGTCTTTATGACGTGACCGGTGAAGGGACGAGACGAGACGAGGCGGGAGCTCCGACACGCATGCTGCCCGGTGATGTGCAGTGCACCCTCTCCCTGTTCTCATTATCCTCTCTCTGGGTGTTAAGGGGGAGTGTGGTGGTGGTGGTGGAGACTGGCTGGCTAACTCAACATCCCCCGTGGACAGGGAACAGATGGGACCTGACTCCCACCACACAAATCACTGCCAAGGAGGCTTCGGCCTGCTCCTGTGACCGCTTCAAAATAACAAGCAATGTTTATTCATATAACTAAGAGGAGAGTCCAGGGATGAAGGAATGGAGGAGATGTTGAGACACTGAAATATTTGGAGAAATATGCACAAAGTTAACATTAGTCAAGGACTATTAATCTAAGGTGTTTAAAGTCAAACTGACTTTACTTTTTGTGAGAGGAAATATAGGCCTAAATTATGATGATTTTCCTTTTTTTTTGGGTTTCCATCCGCTTGTTTTTATGGACATTTTCAATTTGCATTGAAAACATTTTCAAAACTGAGTGGCAATTCCAGAGAATTTGAAAAAGAAATCCTGAAATCACTGAGCCCACATCAGCATTAGCTAACAACCATAATTTAAACCGTCCCTTTACAATATTAAACATTTGGCAGGAAATATTGTGCTATTAAGATTGTGTCGCAGACAGAAAGTGGAAGCTTAGCAAGGCTAACAAGCTTAAACTCCAAATGTGTAAGCTCATTAGCGTAGCTTGCTCATGAGACATTTGTCTCTTCTCATTTCTCAGATTGTACGTCCTCAATTCGTTTCTTTGCCTCCTTAAGCATGAAGAGGAGAGAGGAGTCAAGGTGACAGGCATTTTACAAAATGAGACATCCGTGCATCGGAGCCGTCATTTTAAAGCTACGTCAATTAAATATGATGTGTGGCACAGCTGCATCATCTGTCCAGTGTTTTGTTATAGCTCACAGCTGTATGTTATGCTCTCTGTCAGATGACCACAACAGTGTTCATGACAATTTATATATTTACTTTTAATTCGATTCACAACATGCCATAATGTGACAGAGTGTGTCGCGCCTCTTTTATACATGATGGGTCCCAAAAAGACTCAAAGGATACACCTGTGTTTCCTCGCTCATAGCTCCTCCTCTGTCTTCGCTATTCGAGATGCATTTTAGGAATTGAGAATTCACGGGTCACAAGAAGGAGGACTGAGGAGAGAGGAGAAATTAGAAGAGCCCCGAGACAGACATGTCAAAACACACAGCAACGTGAAGTCCTGCAACCTCAACACTGTATTTTATTTAAATCACAACATGGAGTAATATGTGGGGTCACAAAGTAACGTATAGGCGGTACCAACAGCATTGGTGTGAACCAAAAAATCATGCCCCTGGTTAACACTTAGTAGGGGGTGCTTTCACAATTGACAACAAATACAATATTAGCCTTTTGGTATCGACCTTGACAGGTAAAACAGAGTGATTTCAATTCTACTGTGCAGATGCACTGAAAGTGCACTATTGTAATTAATGGAAAACATTGGCCCACTCTCTTCCCTGTGGAATAACTGAGGAAATGATTCATTAAGATTGTCATTCATCCCAGTGATGGTCCATCTCCAGTCCACCCACCCACCTGTTAGAGGCCTGGGGTACCTGGGTAATGTAGTCATCCACTGGGGACATAATTAGAGAGCTGCCACCTGTACTCCCTCTCTTCTCTCCTTCTCCAGACAGGCCTCATTAGAGAGACCAGAGCCTGTCTGTGTGTGGAAAAAAAAGAAGAGTAAATTAATCTACAGTGGAAATCTGACACTAATTAGTATTTTCGGCCGAAACGCTTTAAACGTCCACAGAGACAATAGCATTGAATCACTGAATACATTTTAATTGTGCTCGTTAGATGCAGAAAACAAAAACACTTCAAAACATAGCAATTTGATTTTAATTGAACATCTATTAACAGGACAAAACTGCCAGAACAGTGAAACACCCCAGGTCTCTTGAGGATTTAGTGGAAGACAAAGAGGTGAGTGAAAGTATATCTGCTTAGCCCTAAATTACACATCACCAACATGTGTGCTTTTCAGTTTGTGTGGAGGCTAGAGGGGGATGGATGTTTACGTGACTTAGCCGACAGTAACACTCCTTTGAGACCTCTGTTTCAAAACATGCCTAATTGACACCTACTAATTAAGGGGACGTAGTCACTGTGATGTCACCCATTGGTTTGTGGTATGCGGTTTTGGATCTTTCAGTGTTTTACGTGCGTTGCCATTTTAGTTTTTTGCAACCAGAAGTACAAACAAATGCTGAATAAAACATTTTTAGGCGACCACAAGGTTACAATTAACTTTCATGAGCTGAAAACACACAAGGTAGCCCCGCCCTAAGGCATACCCTGCTTTATAGCCTAATTGGAACTATAATTTACTAAATGAACATTATGCTGTATTGAAGAAGACTTGAAACTAGCAATTGAGACCAGAAACTCATGTTTACAATGTTTACTGAGGCAACAAATCAAGAGAGAAGTAGAGTCATTTTCTCAAAGACTATTTTTTGCCAGAGGAGTCGCCCCCTGATGGCCCTTAGAAAGATTGCAAGTTCAAGGCACTTGAAGGCTTCCCTTTTCATACCCGGAGGTTACCAAGCCCCCAGGAAGAGCACCGGGCTTTAAAGGACATTTTACATAGAGGCCAAGCGGTGGTATAACAACTTCCGGGTCCGTCATGTGATGCTGTCGGACTCAAAAATACATTTTCCAATAGACTGACATTGGGAACGAGACGTCTGTAAAACAGCACATACTTTTTTTTTTTAAGGTAAATCAATTTCCAGTTTGAACACTTGAATAGCCAAATTTAAATCATTAGGTCCTAAAAGTTGTAAAATACACTAATAGCTGAATCCAGAGTTATTTCCTTCCTCTGCTGAATATCAGTGGCTCAATAATAATTCACAGCAAGGGTACATATCACTTGGCATTAGTCATTTGGTAGGTAAGTTAAAAGAGTAATGAATAAATGCAGCTGCAGAAAAGCAGATAATGTTTAATGTATGTGGAATCTCTTTGTTAAAAACCTCAAAAAGTGAGTACTTACTAAAAGTGAGAAAAGACACAAATACAGAATAATGTTCTGTTACTCAAATATACATTTTGCCATATACGTGTTTATTGGAATTCAAAGTTTATAAAGCCTTTTGTCATATGTCATATTTTCCAGAATCCATTATACAAACACCAGCGTAATGCTGTATGAACTTCGACTCTGAGAGCTAAAAATAAAATAATAAACCTAAGAAGTCTCAGTTTCTTTTCAGTTGACCTAAAAGTAGTGACACTGTGATGTGCATGTGACTCATTCATAAATCATACGTCACCTAAACTCAATTATTCTAGTCCATGTAAGGCACATTGTGCTCCTCTTCAGCACTCCAGTTGTTGTCAGGTTGTTCAAAGCTGCTTCTGCAGAAACGTTCTGTCACAGGAACAATCTGCTGCCACTTTTTTTTTGGCATGTCAAATATGAAATGTTGCATTTTCAGATATTTCACAGTCTTGAGGTGAAGAGTCACGAGTGAGCATCATTTCTGCAGCTCTAAATTTAGCTCCAATAAACTTTGTTCGAGCCACATATCGCGTCCTGTCAAACCACGTTATTGTCAAACCACGTTATTGTCAGCTCATTTGAAGACATTGTCTTCTTTGAATACTGTGGCTACTTCAGAGTGAACTAAATGAGGTTAAAGTATGAGGTTTCGTTGTTGGATGAATGATCCCCATAACAACAGACAGATGATAACAAGCGCCTCGGGGTTGCCAGATTTGTCATCGATATTACACGGCCAAGACAACTCTGGTGACTGTTTTGTTTATTCATCAACCAATAAACCAGCAGAGATGGAACAGATGCTACTAACATGCACACAGAGATCTGTGGGATCTGTTTGGGAGGAGAAGGAGATCAAGACTAAGCACATCTTGCAACTTGGTGCAATCATAAGAGCCGAAATGGAGAAAGAAGGACGACTCGGTGTGAGAGGGCTTTATTGAAAAATAATTGAAGAGCACAGAGCAAGAGTGTCACAGCATTAATTTAATAGCAAGAGTAAATACTTTGAAATGTTAGAACCTTAGCAGCACACATTTCCACTTCTTCCTGGTGTGCTGTGGCAATAAAAGCAAATAAAGACAAAACACACAGTCTGGTCAATTACGTTTCGAGAGATTGTTTTTCCTCCCGTATTACATATTTGACGTGTCACAAATCCGTTTAATCAGAGTTTGTTCGCGTCCTGTGTGAAACCGAACATAACTAATTTGAACCGAAAACATCTTTTACAAAAAAGTGGTATTGCCTAAACCTAAGCGTAATTGAGAATGCAGATCCGAAACGAGGGGTTAAAGCACTATACACGTTGCTTTTACTGTGCATAACAAAGCAAATAGTTAAGATCGGCATTAGACTTCTTGATAGATCTATTTTGAACATTCAGATATTTAAATGCACGATTGCCAGCAGAGCACAAGGGAGGCGTCTGCGCCGGGTGACACAAACAAATCAAACTGCGAGAACAACCAGAGCAGGAGTTAGAGCGTGGTTAATTAACACTCTATATTTAGCTTCAGCTCACACAATGCAGTTGTCAGCAACATTATGAATGCTGAAATGATGTGAATGGACCATAAACTCATTGAAGAAGTGAGCAAAAAGGAAATGTGGACCAAAAAACGATGTCACTTAAGTGTTGATTAAAGGCTCATTCAGCTTTTTTTCTTCATCATTTGTTCCATCAGCGGGCTCTGTCTGGTTGTGGCATCTGGAGGTCTAGAAAGGGACATAGAGAAACCCCTGATTTCTTATTCTTCTCACACACTCCTGTTCACTTTTCTACAATCGTGAACATACAATTCAATTTATCATAACCAAATCATAACAGAAAGCTATCTCAAGACACTTAATACTTTACTTTAATTTAACCTAATATTGACATTTTCAGCAGGAGCAAGACTGGGCTGTTTTTTGTGTGTGATTAAATGTTTTTCTAACTGTTGTTTTTGTCATGAATACTTTCACACAGAATGTAAATACTATGCACCGATTATTCGGCTCCCCCTTGGTGTTTAAAGGCCTTCAACGGGTAGAGACCTTGAGCAGAACAAATGAGTGCAACACGAGGAATGCATTTCAGGAAAGCGTGCGCCCCATTTGAACGGTCATCACACCTCGGCAGGCTTTGCTTCAGATTCCATGTCGTACTAACTAGATTTAAGCACACTGAAGCCTTAACTGTGAACAGAGAAACTGAGAAAGAGATGCATTTTGAGATTTTGCCGGCTTAATGTCGTCTTTTAGAAGTGCAGGGGAAAGAAAGAAAACGGATAAAAGGAGAGTATAGTGTTTCCTGCTCTCGCAGCCCTACTTTCACCCACGAGTGGAGGTGCATCCTTTCTCATTTCACATGTTCTGATTCTCCAGCTTCAGGTCAACACCAGACTCTAAGTCTTATTAATCCCGTCTCCTCTCTGCTCCCCCAGGTGCATCCTTGCCTCTGTGTGCTAACAGCTCAAGACCAGAAAACCAGAGGAGAAATTGGCAGGTGAAAGGTTCTTTAGAGGTGTGGAGCAGCACTAAAATGTGTTTTTTCCTCCCCCTCCATGTCAAGAATGTATGGTCAAGATTGGGCTGAAATGGTGAGTCATTTTAATCCAAGTCATCGTAAAAATAAAGAAACAGTACGCCTTTTCTTGGCACACTTGAGTTGTATGGGTGCTATATAACAGCATATGTACGCCTCTATGTGTATATGTTTGTGTGTGTGTGTTTAGTGCTATCTGCGCTACATCATATCGTTGGTGACATTTGCGTTTTCCTCCTACTCACCACCACATGGAGAGAAAGCAAACAAATGCATGCAGTAGTGTGACTGTGATATCAGCAATTAAAACACGCGGTGAGCTAACGAGGCAGAGAAACGGAGCAGCTCCTCTACATTAACAGAGTGGAAACAACGTGTACGTGTGTTCTCTCTCTCTGTAAAGTTAAGGGGTTGTTGTTTGAACACGATTAGAAGGCAAATTAAGTATTTAAGTGTTGGGCTTGAAAAACTAAATATTGCTGGTTGATGGAAGTGACAACAATTCTAACTAATGAGCTAATGGTCCATGCTGTGTTAACGCTATAAGGCTGTTTGTCTCTATATCTCCTTTTCTTTCCTCCTAAAATGCAAAATTCAGGTTCTGTAAAAACGTCTACAAGGACTGTCTCAGTTCAACAACGACTTCACCACATCAACATCATCTAGATCGATGGGGATAATATTAGTAAAGCTTTTATTGTCAATGACTTTCCTCATTCAATCACACAAGTTTTTGCTTTTCCTCTTCTGAAAGAAATTGATGCCGACTGAAGCAAAGCTGTGTCTCACTGTTCTCAAAGTTATTTTTGCTTTTGGTTTGTATCTTTGAATCTTACTAGCGAGGCCTTCTTTGTCTTCAGCGCAACACCCTGCAGCAAGTTATGGACTTCAACTGGATTAAATCATGCTTTGTAAATCCATCAGGCGATCAAAAAAAAACTTTGTCATGAAACTGTGTAACTTGTCGAAATAAATAGCTTTCACCAAAGCGAACAAAATGCAGAAACTGCAGCCCACTGTATTAAATAAAAACAGGATGCGATGAAAATGTCACGGAAAGAGAGGATTTAATACTCACCCTGTCGTCATAATCTCATCTCTTTCCATCAACACTTTGTGTTTCTTATTTCTCAACACACTTCATTCACCACAATCTCGAGTAGTGAAAACTAAATTGCTTTTTTCCTTGAGAGACTCATGTGGACAATCAACGAGCTCTGGCGAGCGCTGGCTCTCTCGTGCTTGACCGGGGGACATGCTCATACATGCAAACAGTGGGATTATGAAATTTGAGATGGTCTGTCTTCGGAGAGAGCGCGGTGAAGAGGGTTGCTCCGAGACATACACAGGCTGCCACATATGTCCCCGTGTGCAACTGTATGAGTCAGAGTTGTGAGCAATTTCAAGACAAGAAAGTAGTGACGCTGTTTCAACACGCGCTCTCATGGCTGCGGCGTCTTAAAATGCTTTTCGCGCTAATCACTATTGTCCCAAGTCTGAGGGATAACAAGGCCATTTAGCGTGCGCTTTATTCATGAGGCAGAGAAGAGTACAGAGCATTAGCATATCTTTTGAATCCAACAACTTGCTAGAAGATGAAGCGACAAACCAGCACAATGAGCTTTCACATTAAAGTAATTTAAGCTTCGCCAAGGTGGTGAGTGCAATTAAAGACAACCAGGCTCAGTCGCATCCCCGGGTCGTTCCTGACATGAGAAACAAACACAAATAAACTCCCTGCAGCCTCACAGGTACTATCAAGGTCTTGAACAAAGCTTCACTTTCTCTGCAGCTCTCCCCGCTTTAAGGTCAGCCTGTGCTCAGACTATAGCTCGGGTTCTTATCCTTTGGCCTGAGTCTGTCCTCCGCTTCCACAATGTGTCAGCAATCAATGCCGGGTCTGATGCTCTGCACACACACACTCACACACTCATTATGGCTGCAGCGTGCCAGGAGAATGGAAATCTCTCTCCCCTGTTGGCAAAACGGCAATGGCAATATTTGAAATATCCGTGAGATGGTTACAATGTGTTTAGCAGGAAAGTGAGAAGTGATGTTGCAGGAGTGATCTAATAGAAACATGTCAGATCTACGAAGAGGGCGGAGAATGTACTTGTTTTAGCGATGGACCAGATGGCTGTGTGTAATGTTAGAGGTGTAATGTGCAGTGATAAACCCACAGAGAGCTGTTAATAATCCACTACCTGCCCATCAACTATGGTAGACAGACAAACTTAGTGAGCGAAAAGTAGAGAGAATATTCCTCTTTTTACTGCCGAGTTTGCAAGAAACACGTTCACCAAATGAATGCTAATGTTACTCTGTGTCTACTTCATAAACATAAGCACCTGCTTGCTAACATGCGCATAATTAAGTCAGTGTTGTTGTTAAAGCTTGTGTAAAAGTGCATTTAAGTGTGGGGTTGTGACTGTATTTTGAGATGGTAAACTGTACAGTTACTTTACACGACCATTGCAATAGCCCATTACTTATATTTATCCTCATGAGGGCAACAGCCCTCCATCAGAGTACAGTATATAAAAACAGGGAACACCTATCTGTGTATGGAGGTTTTGGAGTTGGCAATTTGCGCAAAGAGATTGTGTGTGACTGAAAGTAGTTTACAATATTAAAATCCTATCGTGGGAAATCTACATCGTAGGCTCGGGACCATCCTCTTGGCTGGCAGCGACAATGATGAGGGATGAGGGAAACATTTAGTTTCAAATGATCTTTTAGTTGTAAATCCCAAGGTTTCAATGTTTTTGTTTAATTACAATGTGAATGGGCATTTTCAGTTTCATTTTGTGTTGATTTTGACGGTTCCTGTGGACAAAAGCGTTGGTGTTTCTGAGCACTATAGATTCCCTTTAGAAAAGCTCTCATTTTGCTGCGGCAGGGTCTGCCAGTTGTCCCTGTGCAGTCGTGGTCGTGGTTCTCCCCATGCCTCCTTTCCCTCCAGCATACCCAGCAATACGGCCGAGGTCTCCAGCGGCGTGGTGTCTGTGTTTGCTCCCAGCAGGCGACCGATGGAGCAGTGAGGCAAAGCTCTGCTCCTGGCCGGATAAGAAGACACTGCTGCCGAGCTCAATACAAGTTTTGCAGAGAAAATGACTTCAGTAAAGTCAGATAAATCTAAAACTGTGCTTTTAAGTACTGACACTGTGTAGGTTAGAATGCAGTCTCACTGGCACATTCGGAAATTATTATACACTTTAATATGAAATCAATACTTATTGAATTCCCAGTTTATCAAGAGGTGTTGGACAAAATAATTACCGTTTTTGACAGCGTCTGAACATCACTCAGCCAACAAGACCATTAGAAATCAATACTGGGATGCTAATGTTTCATGACCGCACTTATTAAGCATTTAAGAAGCTTTCACTAAGTGACCGCACGCTATTATGTTGAGCGGAGCTCAATTGATAACCATATCTGGTGACAGATATTACATTTTCTATTGAGAGTGTTTGCTTATTCATGTTGTTGTGCGACAACAATGATGGAGGCAATGTGTAATACACCAAGATGCACTCAATTGTTAAGCTAAAAAAAAACAACATAGATTAAGTCACAAACAGCTGCTGTCTCCTAATTCACAGACAGCAGCACAACTATGGTAGATTTTGTTGTGAAGAAGAGATACTTATGGAAGGAAAATGGCCTCAAACATCTTTAAAAAGTGAGGAAATTGATTTGTCTAACAAGTGTGCAGTACAAGAGACAGGTGTGATCCCTAATGCATCGCGTTTAATATAAAATCTGTTTGATTGCCCCACAGCACCATTTTACAGGATGTCACATGCTGGAGGTGAAGTGACGACAACAGGGTTTCAATTCATGTCATCGCACGATAATCACGCTGCATATGAATCGCACAGAAACAACACAAGTTGTTGCCTTTTTCCCCCCGTTTCCCTGTACTGCTTCCTAGTCCTGAGCCGCGAAACTACGATGGCTTTTGATATGGAAATTGAACCGCTAATTTGGTCGTACATTTTACTCCAGAGAGCTCATAGCCGCAACATGACTATTCAGCGGTCACGTCTAAAAGATGAAATATTTAGTAAACATAGACATATCTGTCCCGCATCTCTTTCATCTCCTGATGTACCCGAGGCAACACTGACATTCATACTCTTTTTTTTATCACGGAATGTATTTTGTGTAAACTATATTTGGACGTGAATGACGCATAAAGAGTTTGATCTGGTCTTGCACTTGTGTATCAGAGAAAGTGTCTGAATGCAGAATGAACAGACACGAGGACAAGAGTGTTGTCCAATCAGAAAAACCTCTCACCTTGTTTCTAATACAAAGACTGATGCAATTTCAAGCCCTTTCAGTGGAAACCCTCAACATGCTCTGTATCTATATTTCATTATAACACTAATAGCAGCAATTATATTTTTAATACAGCTGTTAGCCGCACAATGTTTGCCTAATTTAGGTCAACAGAATATGAGGCAAACATGAGAACACTTTCAAATTTCCTGTTTGCAATAAATGATCAACATGCAGCATGTGTGGCTTGTTTGAGAGTCACTGAAAAACCCAATAAACTTCGTGGGTGTGTTTGCTGTTTCGGTCACCTGGATGAGCATACAACTTTATCAGGAGGTGGAAAGGAAGCACATTTACTCTGTACGCTAGCTTGAATCTGCTCCGATCAAGATTTTCATATTAACAATGGATGAAATGACTCCAGATCTCCTCAGCTTTTTTTGATGTCCTGGGATGCATTTTTTTTAATTTACAGCTGTTGTTCAATCTCACCATTCCCATCAAAAGAAATCTGATAAAGCAATTGTATGGTACCTGCCCAGCATCAACACGCTCACAGACAGACTTAACGACCAGCTTGTGAACTTTGCGGAGTCTTTTGCAGCTTTTGCAGCTTACAAGCCACATATTTTCCCCGCAAAGGAGTTTGACTGCTTGATGTGCAATGTAGCCACATTCAAGGGTTCGTATGATATCTAAAGTGTTATTTTGTTATTTTTTGTGAATTTCCCTGAATGGCCACCAACAAAAGCGACCAGTGTGCCTGTGCCAGCCCTGCGATGTGTAGACAACAATACTACTTGGATAGATTTAGAAAAAAGATCGTGGTTTGACTTTAAATATCTACGGAAGTGGTGCTACTTATCAAATAAGTCAACATTGCTTTTTGTTTTCATGACACGAACAGTGGTCTCCTTGGTGAAAGTCCCATTTTTAGACGCAGTCCACTCCAAATCTCCTCCCTGTGCGGAGTTTGTTGCTTCTTATACTACTGTGGGAAAACACAAGTATTAAATAAACACTAGACAGTTGAGAAATGCTACATTGCACATCTGAATTATTTAGTTATTTGCATTATTACAACTGTCAATGTGATTTTTAATGAGTTTTTCTTACTTCTGAACAGAACCTGTTGTGTTTACAGCTCGTTACCTCCAAATGGACAACAAAATAAAGTTGGCTTATTGTAGGATTAAATAAAATATTGTATTGTTTTTAGTTCACAGCATATATTTGACATGTAGCTTGTAGATCTTTGAAAGAACATTTGACATAACAGCTGAGTCTATGGGTGGTGGTCTGACATGTTCCTTTATGATCCTGAAACGTTGTTAAATCCTGCAGTGCGACCCAACAAAATGGGAAATTGAGAAAAGTACTTTTTGCTTGGAGAGCTCTTTCCTACCCCGACAGGGAAACTGACAAACAGCCTTGCAGTTGGCCATGACAGTATGGCGGTCACATATCCAGTCACATTGAATGCAGTCATAGCAGCATCATCAGCAGCCTACAGCTTGGCTAATTGGCAAGGCCTCGGGTCTTTGAATATTTCATATCAGACATTAGTTATAAGATCAGAATGAGTCTCTATTTGCCTATAATGACCCCCGAAAGGTTAAGGATTGGCTCAGCGCTGAGGCGGCGAGGGAACACTCGCAGCTAATGACACTCACAAGTCCATCAGCAGCTCGGTGCAGTGGTCACCGTCACACCGCAGCTGTTAGAAGAGGAAACTACAGATTCCTTTCAGGCTAAATGAGCCAGGTTAGTGAAACACTTAATTCATCATATTTAAGTCTCAGTCACAACATTGTTCATGCAGTCTTACGTAGCGGCAATACCACAATGTAAAAAATTTCAACTTTAAAGGCACACTTTGTTGGAATTTGGGGGAGAGACTTTTGCGCTTTTACGTTTCCAGAAGTCATTCTTACCCTATACAAATGAATCATAGGTCACTTACCAATTGAGTTTGTATTGTTTGTTAGTGTCCACAAATATCTGAATATAAATTGAAATTATGCAAATATAACACATGAAACAATTGCATATTTCCGAGACAGAAAAAGGAGTATGAAGCCACATTTTTTTTATCCCTACCGTTGCCCTTAGAATAAAGACTCTTGTGTCCCGGCAAGAAGAAGTATAACAATGTCCTCCTCAAACTAATTCCATAATTCTATTTCTCTCCGAAAGTCTCACTTGTTGCTGCTTTAGAAAAGTGCCTCATCTTCCCACTGAACTCACCTCAGCTGATGGAGGGTGGAGCAGGTAATTCAGTGTGACAGCTGAAGCCGAGGGAGGAGTGACGGTGACTTTGACGTGGGAAAATATCGCACCACCGCTGAGATTAAACAGCAGCTGAATCGATGGGGAGCTCGCCTCATGAATAACGCACGAGGGGCGTTCTCAAGGAGGAAGCACAACAAGTATAAAATATTCAGGTGCAGGTCACATTATTGGCCTTTGAACAGGGAGTCAGAGAAGAGATTGGTACAAGGACATCAGGATCCACATGATGTAGCTGAACGTGACGTGGGCACTCGTCACAATAAGACAGGACATTTAATTCTTTCTTCTCAAGTGTGTTATGAAGATTTTTTAGAAAGTTTTCTTTTTGGAACCAACTTGTGAAACCTAAATTTAATCAGCGTAGCCTTTTCAGGGCGATGGAAACAAACACAGAGAACACCAAACCTCTGAAATGACAGCCTGTTTAGAGATTGCACTTTGTTTTTTCCAGCAATTAAGCTGCTGCGTTAAGGGTGAGGAGAGAAAAACAACATGGTTAATTGCAGCTTTGAGGCACTGCAGGAGTATTTCCACAACTGCAATAGTTAATGTCATCTATGGCTTCGCCATCAGTGGTACTGAATCTCCTGTTTTATGACTGAATGTAGTTACTGACTCCATCGAGGCCTTAAAAGAGGCTGAAGAGGATACACACTCCAAAGATCTGTGAAGACAACAAGACCGAGCGTGAATTTGATCTCTGTAAGCGTACTGCCTGAGCAGTTACGAACTTCAATACAAAACTTTCACCTTTTCTCCCTCTCTCTCCTCTCTCATCTGAATATTTAATGTGGAATTTACAATCATCGGGGCTGCAAAATACATCAGTGTGTGCAAAATGATCCATAAAAATGTTGTTGGGACATCCTCTTCCCCCTTATCTTCATCTAATAAAAGGAACTTTCATTTTGTTTCAATGTTGGCGGTTCCTGTGGACTAAAGTGGTAGTGTTTCCGAGCGCCAGAGTCCTTTTAGAAAACCTCTTATTTTACTGTAGCAGAGCCAATCTGACCCGTGCAGTCCTGGTTCTGGTTCTCCCGTGCCTCCTTTCCCTTCGGGGGGTCCATCAATACGTCTGCTGAGCTCTCCTCCTCCCGCCGGAGCTTCCGACTGCAGGTCGAAGGCGAAGCGATCTGGGTCGGTCCACGGTGGGCTGGGTTGCTGCCAGAGGCCCCTACTGGAGTGTGAGCTGAAGGAGTTCCCTGGTGAACCTGCATGACGTCATTGATTTTGCGCAGAATCCAACCAAGTGGCAGCGATGACAAGCATTAATAATAACTATGTAGAAATAGCTCATGGCCTCATTTGCTCATGTTGGTCAAATTGAGACATCAGTATCAAATAGAGAGCGATTCATAGCCAGTTAAAAGTTCACAGTAACTTTAAATTAAACTGAGCAGAAAAATACATAATTTCATACTTTAGAGCTCCCAGCGGTCGTATCACAAAGAAAGAACCAAGCCGGGAACATTCACCCCCTTTTCATGTTGCCTTTAAGTGCAATTTGGGAGATCAGATTTCAATTGAAAAGTGCTTCACCACATCAACCACAGCTGTAGAGGCACCCGGGTTGTGATTCGATCATCCAAACCACTTTCAGAGGTAATCAGGGATGCATTGTGACAACATTGAACACAAGTGGAAATAAATTAATTTATATTAATATCGTTATTTGATATAAGGACAGCATGTGATACAGTTAGACAACCTTGAAACACAAAAATGAATATGGGAGAAATGATGATGGTGATGATGATGATGATGATGATGATGATGATGATGATGATGATGATGATGATGATGATGATGATGATGATGATGATGATGATGATGATGATGATGATGATAGGGAGGATGATACAACGGTCATGATGTTGACCAAAGTGTCTACATTTAAGTTGTATCTCCTCAGTCAAGTACAAGAGGAAGAATATAAACGGTCTTTGTGTTAAATCTGTGAGGATTCGTTAATGTCTGGTGTCCGTTCTCAGATACGTTTTAATTTCAGTGGAATATCGGTCAGTTTCTATGGAAACACGTCAATGCTTCCAGATGCAGCTGAGGGAGCTTTGTGTGTTTGTGAGACATTACTCTCAGTACACAACAGGTTTATTGTGACAAGCACTAACAAGCAGCCTTTTCATTAACTCCTTTTCATTAACAAGTATTCCAATTAATGAACTGGATATGAAATGAGAATTTTTTTTTCTTTTTTTAAAGAACACAATCATTTTTGAGAGCAGAATTATTATTAATAATTATAGGAATACAAAGTGGAAAATGTTCCAATTTTGGTCTCCTGAACCCTGGAAAAAAGCATATCCCCATGAGGTCTATTTAGCTTTCAATTAGGATCACGTGGTACGATCAAAAAGCTCCAGAACCGTCTTTCCAGAGTCAGGAATGTTTCAAGTTTCAACACATACATCCAGTTTATGATCTGCACTCATATCTTGCAATCGATTTTTGATTGTGGTTTCCCTTTTGAAGGTAGGTCTTCCCGTTAAACATATTGATGAAAAGTTATTTGACTTCTGGTTTCACACGTGACACAAACAGCGGCCTCCTGGGTGAAAGTACAGTGTTTGTAGACCCACTTGTCCACCCCAACCTTCTCCTTATGCGAACTTTGTTGCTCTTTCTACTAATTCACCTGTCCTGGCTCACGATTACGTGGATTATGTATGTAATATAGTGCATTGCTTTTCATTAGTATAGCTACACATAGTGTGTGAGTCTTATAATGTTTTGCAATTACAATAAAGACTGCAGCAAATTATTTTATTAAAATCAAATTCTAAGCTCAAAATCTCCCAAAATAAAAGAATTCTTTTTTTTCAATCAGTTTGAGATATTTTCAGTAAATCATCTTCCAACTCCGCTTGGATTCCTATATGTCTACGTCTCAGAATCAGTAGATTTCTTTCATTTTTTTATGTTGCTGTTTCCTGGTACCACTCTAGAACTGCATCACATCAAAGCCTTTGACCTCATGCACTGATTTCGTCACTAAAATGCGGCGATGTCAGCTCTGAAAGCATCAAAAGGCCCCTCGGTGAAATGTACACTCACATGTCTACGCCTGTGGTTGTGTCCTCCTATCCATCTTACTGCAGCAACACCTGGAGGTCCGCCACTGTGTGATGTACTTCAATGAGCCATAGGAGCCTTGTTTCTGAACACACAGTTATATGCACATCGACGTTGTTTCATTCACAACACCCAACAAAAGGCTGACCTTGAGCTTCCATCGGTTGTGGCTGAATCGAGTTCAGCCAGCTTTGTATGATTTCAATTCAGCTCTGCTCGGAGCATTCTTTCGGTGCCGACTGATATTCAAACCCCTTGTTATCGAAGTTTTATCGAGGGCATGAATATTAGTAGCCATAGAAACCTGAGGTTCAGACTTTCTCAAACAAGTCTGGGATGCAATATCGATGGCCAAGCTTTTATGTTTTTTTCTTCATTATTTAATTATGAGTACTCTCCCTTTGGAAATATCAGCCGTTATTAACCTGGCAGGTAGGTGTTGATCAGATTCCAGCATCATGAAATTCACAGTGTGGGAATTCACTGCGGCTCTGGCCTTGATCAGAGAGCTCAGCTTTTTAATCAACACAAAACACACCTGAGCTCCATCTCTGTGATCGCCCAGCTAATTTAAAGACTCTATGCCACCAGTTTCCTTTATAATCAGTCCCTCCTGCTCACATTCATTACTTGTATACTCAAGGCTCTTTTTGCCTCTATGGTTTGGCTTTGACTCAAGTTGAGTATTAAATTATATTTTTCCCATTTTTACATTTCATTCAGTCCACATTTGTTAATTCATGAAGCATGTTTCTATTAGGACTTCTCATGGAAAACATTTCTGACAGAACAAAGGAAAATCATCCACATCAAGATATGTAGGAAGTAAATAGAGAGAATAGTAGTTTAAACTTGTTTACCTCATAAACAAATGGCTTCATCATTCAATAGTCATTGTTCAATATAATAAATGAATGTAGCTTAACCATATTTAGGGTGTTTCAAAAACTGAATTTAGCATTAGCTAAGGAAAACCAGCTAGAAATTATATTTCCTATACAATTCAAAGCAATTCCTGCGTCAAGCCATGGATTTACAGATATAGACAGAAAGCCTTCAGCATCGCCTCCTACGCACGCCGTTTCGCTTTATTCTTCCACGGTGTTTTTCTGTAGTTTGTTGCTGCAATGCATCCATTCAGCCGAGGTGAATGATTCCCATAAAGGACAACATTCTGCAGCGGTCGGATCAATAGAGGGGCGGTCGGCCTTGACTGAATGGATGAGAGTGTGTGGGTTTATCGGGAGGATGCTGTCGTTACATCAGTATGTTAATTGACTGTGTAGTGTCTTCTTTTCTTTTCCCGTCTTGATAGAAATCATTGCTGTTTACTTCTTGGCTAATTGGTTACTTATAAAGTCTTATGTGAGAGGTGTTGAATCTCATGGCCGTGCCTAACACTGAGGAAGAGGTTGGTAATGAAGGATATTAATGTAGATGGAGAGTTGTTCTTTTACACACACACATATTAATATTAATCTCTAAATTCGTCACAAAAACGTCACATGGGAAATGTTTTTTGACACATTTTAATGTGATTGCTAATTATTGCAAGAGAGATGCATTTCTATCAGTATATTTTTTGAAGTATTCCAAAGAAAATGTGTGCTGTTGTATGACCTCGTTCTTTGTCTTTGTTGAAGGTTTAGCCAAATTGAAGAATATAATTTAGACAAAAATTGTGGAAAACTTAGCCAAGCTTTTCAAAGAAAGATGGAAATTATTATATTAAAAGGGGAAGAAACTCAATTACCATCAAAGGTTCACACCACTAGAGTATCATTTATTTGTATTGGTAAAGCAATGTGACGAAAACATACACATGTTGACATAAACATGGAAGACAGACGTAAAGACAAAAACACAAAGCAGTTACGATGACGTAGGTAATGAAATGATAAGAGTCCAGGAGTATAGATTACAATTTAGATTGGAATTACGTAGGGCGTGTGTGTGTGTGTGTGTGTGTGTGTGTGTGTGTGTGTGTGTGTGTGTGTGTGTGTGTGTGTGTGTGTGTGTGTGTGTGTGTGTGTGTGTGTGTGTGTGTGTGTGTGTGTGTGTGTGTGTGTGTGTGTGTGTGTGTGTGTGTGTGTGTGTGTGTGTGTGTGTGCGTGTGTGTGTGTGTGTGAGAGGCAACAGTTGTCTATGAGGTGTTTGGAGGAAAGACAAAAAATGTAGTGCAATTGTCGCAATGGTAGAGAGCTCGTTCTCTCTCACTGTGTTTCAGGTCTGCCCCGCCCTCGAGTGCCTGAATCACCATCACCTGAGAGTCAGGATCACTCACACCTGGACTTCATTTGATCGTCAGTACAGCTGTTCATCAACTTGTGAAAGCCTTTTTTTTGTTGCTATTTTGGTCCCATTTCTCCAAAGGTTTTGTGTAAACTTATTATGTTAATCATTGTGTTCTCCTGGACATTAAGTAAAGGGCACAACACTACTAATGCAAAGTCGATAAGTGTTACAACGGCGCTAATCTTTTCTGTTTTTCATCTCGTAAGAGGCTAAATGATTTAGTCATTAACTGTTCATTTTTAAGTCTCATGGTGGTGTGATACATGGCACTGCCATGCAGTGTGATGCATGGCAGTGCATTTATCTCCAGGTTTTGGTGCTCAAGTCTAAAAAACGCGATCTATTAATTAAATATCGTGACGTTTGAACTTTTCTCTGAGAGAACAGGCTGACGTCTATTCCTCTTCACACATAATGAGACGCCATGTATCTTCCAACCTTTTCTGAAACCAAAGGGAATAATTTGTACCATGAATGGCAGTATTGTGATGGTGTTTTATTATCTGTACTAACTTCCTTCTTTCATGTAAAAATAAAACAAAATGAGAGGGATAGATGTTTCCAAAATGCAACATAAGAAAACGTACTGTTGTTCGTCATGTCACCTCTGGGAATCTGGAGTTCAATCTGAACTCACAATCCTGTCTCACAGCATTTTTCATGAAATTTGAAGTAAATGATGAAATGATGAAGGTTTTATGAAAGAAACAGCCCTAACAGATTTATTGACACTTTCTGTGATGAAATAAGGCAACAGTGGATGAAATAGCAAAAGAAAAAAAAACTTGAATTGAAAATGTATGAAGCATGAAAACACAACACATGCAATGTAACAGCGCAGACAGACGACTCTGACTCCTTTCTTTAGTGAGAGCCGTTACATATGTGCAGAAGAAGAAGGCATCATATTGTTCAGATACCAATTTTCAGACCAGCTTGGCATGTTTTTATTATATTAGGAGTGTATCGCTGCACAGCAGTCCCTATAGAGGTTTGAGGTTATTCACCAGGAGAGGCTTTGCATTGTTAAATCGTAAAATGAACTTTGGAGAAAATCTGTAATTTCTTCCAATCTTTATGATTTGACATGTATAGCAGCATCATTACAGTACACACACGGTTTGTGTCCTGATCTTTGGCTCTGGGGGTTTCTCGCGGTTACCAAGCATTTAACGATCTCAGCCACTCCATGTGAGCTGATTGAGGATGACAGGCTCGGTGGAAACTGGTAACAATGAGGGAAAACTACAGTCACCCCCCCCACACACACACACACACACACACACACACACACACACACACACACACACACACACACACACACACACACACACACACACACACACATATGACTCAGTGAGATCCTTGTTGCACAGCAGGGAGAGCTGATCTGTCCTGCTCTGCCTCCAGAAAATGCCAGCAGGTCAAAGCTGAACAGCTCTGAAATGTACATTGTGAAAGATTGTACAGTACACGGAGGCTGATTTTACAGAGATGAATACAAACTGCAGGAGCACACAGTTAACACTTATTGTGTCTCAGCCCGCTCCGAACAATTGGCGTATGACTGACACGACAATTTGTACGTTATTTTTCGTGCAATAAGGGGCGCCTTTCTTCCTTTTGGCGTGTCATTTGTACGCCATGTAGTCTGTACTGACTGCAATGTAAACGCATTCGTGTGAATATGCTACACTCTGAGCAAGTGACGTAAAGTATTAAATGTGAGAGCGGTATGGTGGGCTGGAGGGGAGGTGGATCAAACAAACACAGCAGTTGAAACCGGGGGGCCGGTGTTCAAGACTGATGTACCAGCGTTGTTGTTACTTTAGTGACGTTTGTGACATGTTTTCCTGTTACACTTTTACTTATTATAGTTGTGGGGTTGTTAATTTAATGAATTCCTCGATACTTATGATGTTCAAGGGATTTATTCCCCTCACTATAACAGATATCAAAGGCTGCGTAATAAGAATAATAACAATGTCCATCTAGTTGCACTGATTTGAATGTATGGAAATGTTGCCTCTCACGCTGCCTTTTGCTCTTTCATGCAAACCTGCAAGTCAAAGCAAATGAGGGAAATGTATCCACTCACGTCGACCGACCATGTGCTGAATGGCAAAGACCAATTAGCCTCCTGGGGTTGTTGTCACTGCTGGGGCTTCCACCAGCAGAGCCTTAATTCCAATCAAGCGCTCGCCTCCTCAGCCTGACAACCAGCTCAGCCTCAAGGCCTCCAGACCTCGGCAGCACTATTGTATTGAATTATGTAGAACATGATGTGGGAAAAATGTTGGAAAATATGAATAAAATATTGTTCCCAGTATTGTGTTGTATATATTTAACACTCCCTGACATCGGTGGAAGCAATAGTAGCCAAATAGACACACACACAAAAGAGATCCCGGATCCCTCCTGGTTTTAAGACTCATCACGATGTCAGATTGCACCTTGACTTATAATTAGCTGGTTCTTGTTTGACACCATGCAAAACTGAGAAGTCTTTCATCGTCTATAAGTATCCATCAAACAGGAGGACAAAAAGATGAGAGTCCGAGACTGACTTGACATTTTTAAGCCATTAGTTTGTGTATTAACTATTATTGTACAACCACTTTTAACAGCCTTATATCATTATCTTTTGAGCTACAATGAATTATATTTTTAGCGCATCATGCTTCCTTAATTTGACACATTTCCTGCTAAAACAGTATGATGGGGCAGGATATCACACCATCAGTGTGTAACTCTAAAGTGTAACCCAGTGTGATATCTGTCAGGCAGAGGAAGTTTGTTGAGCTGCATGTTGGGACGGGAATAATTAACCGTCACTGAAGGTTTTATTGTTTCAAGGTTAAACCATGATATCCTTCAGGTACCAGAGGATTTTCAAAAATGCACGCGTGTATCCTCCACGTCCTAAAACGCCCACAATCCTATGCGCACGATGCATTTCCTGTCCTCCAATTTGGAAACAACGAAAATAATGCTTTCACATCAGCAGTCCGTCAAAATCTGTTTCTGAACACATTTGAGGAGAGAATCTTCCCTCATACTAGATCTACAAGGCCTAATTCAAAAGTGTGTTTATCGCTCAGACTGGTTCACCGAACTAGCCCTGGAACGTTAGCACAAGGAGACCTGCAACACCAGAAAGAGACAGGGGGGAAGAGCTAGCATGTTTCATATCCAACTCAACCAAACCACAGTTGGTGATTGTTGGAACAGTGAAAAGAATAACAAAGACGGTTTTGGTGAGTAATATTTAGTTTCAGTCGAGTGAGAATGAATTGTTTTCCAAAAGGCGAGGTGAAATTACTGTATTTTTCAATTGAGTCTGGTGGCTTTGAGGAGAGCATATTAATTGTATGTTGTGTTTAATTAATTATAATAATTATCCTAATCTTTATTAATGTTTTGAATCTGTATATATTGTTTTGAGGAATGTAGAATTAGTGTTCCTACTAGAAATCGTAATGTACTACAAAAGTAAAAAACAAAAGAAACACCACCTCCATTTCTTTTGCACAAGTGTTCCAATGTGCGCCCTCCGAAGACGTCTTGCCTCTTTAGGACCTAGGAACCTAACAAGGAAGCATCCTTGACTTATAGAGACACTCAAGATCCATTGTGCCAGTCCATTGTGATTTCATTTTGTGCCATTTGTCTGAACTGAACAGTAATACCTCAGTGGCTCTCAATCGTCTTAACCTGATTATGTTATGGAGTGGGTCAGACATACTCAATAACATTTACTCAACGGAGTAATGAACATTCACTTATAAAGCGCACATGCAAGAAGCCAAAAATGGGGGAAATACAGAATATGATGGTTTTTCTTTAACAAGTTTAATGAGGCGAGGAATGAAACAGATGAGACCAGCATATACGTCATCTACAGAGCAGCGGTGAATGAAACGGAGAATCTGATTGGAGGAGGGAGTGTAACCGACTGCCGTGTCACTGCTGTGATTGACGGGAGAAATCAGACAGTGAGCATGTGTCCGCTCCTCAAACTTTAATGAAGGTAATGAATGGACATGAGTAAATTACCCCTCTCCCTGTCATGGCCCCCTCCTCACACACTCACCTCTCCATCAGGGGAATGCACCGTAGCTCATCCGGCTCCAACGAGCACCTGATCCATAGAGTAAGTGATATCAAGGCATCGCCGGAGGGCAACCAAGAACACATCAAGCGTGTGAACCGATATGTTGCTCATAAAAGTGTCACAGAGATTTACAGCCATGAGGCGATGTGCAGCTCTGCCGCTCAGGATTTGCATTCTCTACATGCAACACACGTGATTCTAGCATCGATTATCTAATCATCTTGTCTTTGCTACATAGCTCACAATCTCAATTATTAATCAATAGGTCATATTTACATCATGAGTAGGAGAAGAACATTTTTAACCTCTTTCCAGAATTACAGGAGTTGTTCAACATTACTACAGTAAGGCTAGATCTTTGCCCAATTAGCTGTAACTGTAATTAAATCTCTTGAAAATCAGAGGCAGAGACTTCTATTAACATAATTTCAGCTAATTACCCTCGAGAACAACACTGCAGCATAAATCGATGTCACATTTAGACAATTAGCAAATCTGCTACTTGCTAATTATTTGACCTCCTAAGATTCAAAGACTTTCGAACATTTAAAACACAAACTAATGAGGCACGGGATCAGTGTCTCCTCTCGACATTTAATGCCACGTCTCAAGCGAGTGCCCGCTGCCCCGTGGTTTGCATTATGAAAATAACTTGTTCGGCACAAAGGAGCCTGTAAAAACTGTCACTCACAGCTGTCAAACTCAGAAATGAGCTCTCACCATGTGAACAGTTTGTGTCTTTCAGATTTACACCTTCTGATCTGACGTAGTTTATCTGGAACTGATCGGGAGCCTCTAAAATTATATGGACGCTTGTAGTTTATTTTTTTATTGCATGTGGAATTAGTTAACTGTTAAACTGTACTTCAAAGTCGAAAGTTATTGTCAAAGTTTTGAATAGGATATATATTCATAATTCATTTCCAAATATCCCATCTCCGAGTTGCCGCCCCACATGAAGCTTTCCTGTGCTGTTTCCGAGAGGCAGCAATGTCATATCAGAGGTGAACCTCGTTGTGAAAAACCTGCCAAATTATTTCACACAGAGAAGGGGGGCGTGTCATAAGGATGGGAACATTTTTTACTGCTAAATCAGTCATGACATATTTATTCAAATCCTACCCATAAGGTAAAAATGTGTGAGGCATGTACACCTCTAGCAGACAGTGAAGGACTCTGATCGGAGCCGAAGCCATCAATTTACCATGAGGGCCCATTTCTACTGTGGCCTGTAGCAAGGTGAGGTTCCTGCTCAATATAAATATGCTCTAATATATACAGAATGGACCTCAGTAAGTAAATTAAATAAGGCATAATAATTTGGCACATTGGTGTTTGGCGTTTTTAAAAGAAATTTAAGCACTTTTAAAGCCATTTCACACCAAGCACGGATTTTTGTCTGATTAATTGTCACAGAAAAACCTGATTTAATGATTTCAGCGTTTTCCAGAATGGGGCCAGAATACTAAGCATTAGCATCAACCTGAAGCTCCCACCTGATTGCGATTAATTCACCTCACCTGTCCAGTCAACCCAGCTGCCTTCCATCAACTCATCTACTCAAAAGTCTACCCCGGTTTTACATCCACTCTACCTTGTTTTCCTGTGCCTGCAGTTTGGATCATCCTCGCCGGCTCCCCTGTCAGTTGCGCCACTTCATCGCCAGTGGGTTAAAACTGGGTGGCGGATAATTTGAGTAACACCCCTAAACTTGAATAACCCCAGACACCCTCAAGGGGCCCATGATATTAATGGGCAATTTACACCATTTATCGTCTGGGTCAAGGTCACTTTCCGATTCACAACAAATACAGCTCCACAGGTAATGCTCTATTACCTTGTTTGTCAGTTCCTCTCCTCGATAACCTACAATTGGCAGCAATGTAATAGGTTTTATTACTGATGTTTTAAAACATTCTCCCACATCTAAAAGTGTCATACTTGGAGGAAACACTTATCTGGTTGACTGAAGCTATGTTAGACACGGGCGCTAACGTGGCGTTACTTTGTGCAAAATGGATGAGGACAGATTTGCCAAATGTGAAGGTCAATCATATGAGGAAGGAAAATTTAAATGCAGCTAAAGGACAACCTGTGGCAATTAAAGGCTGGGTCAAAGTCACTGTAAAGACTGCTAGCAGAGTTCCAGAAAGACCTCTCATCATGTTTGTCATGAGAACATTTGAGACACCCATCATCCGTTTGCATTGTTGATCTGAAATTCAAACAGTCGGTGCAGTCCCAGCAGTTCTCAGACATTGAGGGTACTCAAAAGGGGGCGCTATCGAGCAAATTTTTCACACTGCGGCTTGAAAAATGTAAATTAAGTCTGTTTATCTTTTTTATTGTATGCTGTAAGATATGTAATTATTCAACTCGTACTAAAGTTCTGCTGATTCAGTGAATTTTACATCTATATAAAGAACAAAAAAAGGTTCTATTTATAAAATCCACACATTCACAGATGTCTCATTGACAGTGAGTACGTTTGTTCCCATCAGCCTGCAATATTAAGTATCACCTTGGTGATGAGGTGTTATGCTCAAGTAAACAAGTGGAATTAAATTGTTTCCATGTAGGGCTGAAAGCATTATTTTGTGCGGCACTGGATACATCTAGTGTTGGTTACGTCTTAACATCTGTTTGACTATTTTCTCTGCATATATGCCGTTCACTGTGTTTCCATCATGGGGAAATGTTGCGTGTCTCCCACAAAGGTCAGCACTACTCCAGGGTTAGAAATGACAGCAGCAGCAGTCTCAGTCACAGTGAGTTACATGCGCAGAGAAGAGCTAAAGCAATGTGGAAGATTTCTTTTGGACACGTCCTGGGGTACATAACAAAGCATGGCACACTAGGTGCAGAAGATACACAATAGCGCGACACCCCCCAAAAAAACACGAAAATTGCATTCTCAATTGTGTTACGTTTCGTTGGAAAGGTGTCACAATTATGTTTTCAATCAACATATCTTTGCCGTTTGTTTTTCTTGCTTTCCTATAGTGCGCTTGACCACCTCAGTGAGCAATGTTCTTTAAATACAATTGTTGACCGTGCAAACAATAATAAAAATCTCACTTTCCTTCTTAAAATGTCGTTGTCAAAGCCACCGAGCTGGTTTCAGATGGTCTGTCATATTTAGGGTGGAGATCTGTTGATAAAACAAGTATTAAAAAAATATATTATCATTAGGAAAGTTTGATTGTCAAGGGTATGATATATCTTTCAGCATATCTGCAATTACTCTACATACACAAATAAGTATAAAAATAGGGTAGCCTTAGTTAGGCTCTAAAATGATGAGATGCTACGTCACCAACATTATATATGTGTATGTTTATTGTTGGTCCACGCTGGACCAACACGCTGCAAACATTACAAGCTAACATGCTAACGCTACAAGCTAGCAGCCGAGCCAACATCATGAGCAGCACAAAATTATACTAAAATAGCTCATTTCGGTTGCCATTGTTGAAATAGAGTTGTAAAAGTGCTTACAAAGTATGTAATTAGTGTGAAGCTTCACGTTTATTTTGTCAGCTCGTTCACATCGCTCCGCAAGTCCCAGTGCTGAGCGAGTGTCCTGACCGGTGCTACCTTCACTGAGGCCGCAAGACACTGGCTACATAACATGATCACCACATTAAATCTTAACACAAATTATATGCAATTTAGGGAGATGATAATTTATAGCAGATAGTAAACTTTGACAATTAATAACATGATTTGTATTAATAACTAAGGACAACTGTATGTGTCTTTTTTATACATAGGAAAAATGATGGATCATTTTCTCAGTTTTAATAAAAGGCCAAATGAAAAGATTATTTTTTTTAAATTCAAATAGATTATAACAGTTAAACACAGACAGAGGGGGAAGGATGAAAAATGGCATTTTATTTTTGGGTACAGATATGGTGATTAATGATGATCTACGAGACAAAGAAAAACTGCTCTTAATATTTTCCCACTTTGGCAAGAATCTCATCAGTTCATCAGTATACAGTGAGGTGATTCAAGTGGGCTCTGTGAGGAGAAAAAGCACCGCAGTACTGGATTATTTAAACGTCTGTGTGCCTGCATTATCCATAGTGCTGTGAGCTTGTTTTATGAGGACGTTATGGGCATTAAATGACATTGTGGAATCATTCACCTTCATTGTTTATCGCCAGGATGTGGTTTAAAGAGCTTCATCAATACAAACTTGCCAGGAGTGAACTTTTAAATTCAAGTGTTTTAGGGAGATAATATCCTGGCAGAAGAAGAAGCATAAATCCTTTCATAACTTCATCAAATATTTACCTGTTTTCGCACAGTCTTCTCATAATTCTGGAAGCAACAAAATGACTGCATTTCTGTCATAAAAAAAAGATATTCAGCTCCAAACAAGACATCATGGCAGATTAGAAAAGATGAGCGTTGGAGCTCTGTCGATTGTGGATCGTTGTCCTCTCAGCTGCAGGAGCTCCACACTCATGTTACCCGTAACAGTAGTGACCCAGACAGGAGCAATTATTCACCATAAAGCAATGTAGCGCTGGCTGAGAGTAAATTACAGAAAGAGCTTGGACCAATTACTTCTTGTAATGATGAGATAAAGCTAATTTGACAATATAACACCCTTTGCATTGAATGGACCAATAATGAGCAAGTCCTCGTGCCTACAAAACAAGAGAGGAGAGCGAAGAGGAAAACACTCATCCCGGTGCTGCACGAAGAAAGGTTTCTGACATAATTACACCAAGCTCACTGAGACTTGTATTACAGCCTTCGCCATTATTCCTTTTTGAACCATTATAATGCAGTGTAATTTAAACTGTCAAAATGACAGCCGGTGCTAAAACGCTGGCCGTGGGATCTTTTTCTCCTCCAGGTAGATTTTTGTTTGAGCGGATGAAATTCGGTGGTGAGGTGAAGGCGCCGTGCCCTCACCGTCACCGTCACTAGAGGCGCATCTCGTCGCACGAATGAAAATGTCTCCCCAAGAACACACAGGCCATAACGAGCACTATTAATAACACATCCACCTCTGGGATCATGGAAAAACACCTCAGGGTCACGTTCTGGTACATGAACTAAAACTGAATGTGATAATTATTTGTTGAAAATTACGACACAGCTTTTGTTAAAGGGAGATTTGCAAATGGAGTGACGTTTGCTATCTCATACTCCTCTTATTAATAAGACATCTTTCATGGTACTCCAGCTGCCTGAGGAAGAACTTCATTGTCATATTGTATTTAAGTGCATCTTATTTGTGTGCTATATTAGTTATTAAGCCATCAACTTCAGTTTTCAAGTGGCGTCTCCTTTAAGAATACCTTTTTTTGCCTAGTGAGAACCCTTTTCACACTCACACAGCCAAAGGTTGCTTTTTTAATCAAGTCTTCATCAGTTTTATAATGAATAAGAAGTCCGCACACAACACAATACTGTGTCTTTATATCGGACAATATGTCAATCACAGATTAAGCTGAGGTGGCAACAGTTATCGTATACGAGGGAGATCAAGGTAGCTAAGAGAAGCTACACTGAAAACCTGGAGAAAAAGTTTTCAGCCAACGACCCCTAGTCAGTTTGGAGAGGCTTGGAAGTACAGGAGACCCCCCCCCCCCCCACTGAGGCCAATCACCAACTGGCTGACGACCTGAATGTGTTTTACTGCAGGTTTGACAAGCCTACTCTCACACCCCCCACCTGCCCCATCATCATCATCAAACAATCACCTACACCCCCTGCCTCCTTCTCACCTCTCCCAACCGACCCCCCACCGGCACTGAGGATCTCCGAAGAGGTCAGGAAGGCCTGCCTGAAAGTCTGTGCTGGTCAGCTGGCCCCCATCTTCACGGAGATCTTCAACCGATGACTGGAGCTATGTGAAGTCCCCTCCTGCTTCAAACGCTCCACGATCATCCCGGTTCCCAAGAAATCCTCCATCACAGGATTCAATGACTACAGGCCCGTCGCCCTGACGTCTGTGGTCATGAAATCCTTTGAGAAGCTGGTGTTGACCCACCTGAAGGACATCACAGGGCCCCTGCTGGACCCCCTGCAGTTTGCCTACCGGGCAAACAGGTCGGTGGATGATGCAGTCAGTATGGGACTGCACTACATGCTGCAACACCTCGACTCCCCAGGGACATATGCAAGGGTTCTGTTTGTGGAGTTCAGCTCAGCGTTCAACACAATCATCCCAGCAATACTCCAACCCAAACTCTCCCAGCTCACTGTGCCAGCCTCCACCTGTCAGTGGATCACAAACTTCCTGACAGACAGGACGCAGCAGGTGAGGCTGGGAAAAATCACATCCAGTACCCGGACTATCAGCACTGGCGCCCCCCAGGGATGTGTGCTCTCCCCACTGCTCTTCTCCCTCTACACTCAAAGCTGATTCTGATTCTGATACCCAAACTGGAGGAAAGGCGTTGCAATTATAGCTCTGGTGCCTCCTCAGTAACAACCTTCAGAATAAAAGCTAAAAGACACTGAATGAAAAAAATGCTACATTATTACCACTTTATCTCCACAACATATGTTATATCACGTCTTTCACAATGTGATCGTCTGAAACGACTCTTTCGTGAGTCTCTCTAAGTCGCTGCGGCAATCGATGATGCCGCCGAAACAAAAATATGGCATCATTAGATAGGTTGAAATGGAACAGCAGGACATAAGGAAGAACAGAAAGTACATGGGATGACACCCAAGAGTGTTGCCCCTCCGCATGTTTCCAAACACTAAAGAAAAAGGCTTTACTGAATGATTCAGGGGCGTCGGTGCATGGTGTGCTCAGTCTTTTTTAATAAGCTCAGAGCTTAGCAGTTGCGGGTCCCAGTCTGACAGTAATGGTGCTGATTCTGACATAAAGGGTTGTTTGTTGCTCTGCGGTGATTTTTCAGCGCATGCAGGGGACAAATAAGTGAGCGTCATGCATTTTTCAAGACTTTTAGCTTCAAGGAAACCATAGATTTGATAAACGGGAGTACAACTTTTTTCCAAAGTCTGCAGCTGCTGTCTGTGTTTCTATCACATCTGTGATATCTTATTTTCAGTCGCCCCCTCCCATTGCTTCATCAACACTTCCACCCGGCAGCATTACCTCAGGAGGAATCTGAGGAGACACGAGACTTTATTTCAGGAGCAGTCGCTGTCTGCTAAGATGAACCGTGAACCGCTAAAGATAGAGGCTCTATTTTAGTAACTGAAGATATTAAAGATACATATGAAACAGACAGAGGAGGATATGAATGATGGCACACTCATTCAGGCCCGTGGCTGACTAAAAAAGCTGCTTTTATGAAGCACCCAGAGGTTATCAATGTGATGTTTAATTGACAAAAAGGTTAGCTGGTTGCTAATTAGCGGTCAAGTTGCAAATTAGCCCCAACATCAGAGGAACAAACCTGCTGACTCATTATACCCAGTGCATGTTGGTATTTCAGGGGCGTGAATACAAGAAAATGTGCATAGTGGAAATTTACGCCAAAGACCGTGACTCACTTGCTTAACGGGATACTATTCAGAACAAGCTGTTTAATCATGTATGACAGGAAATTAATTTCTTCCACGAAGCAGATTCTATTGAATGGTGACGCAGCTAATTTAGACATATGTTTGAGCTTGAGTCAGATCTAATTACCTTACTCATTCATCACCTGTTTGTCTGTGTGCCGTTACGAAGGTGGCCGCTTACAAGGGTTAAAAGAATCCATGAAATCTTGTTAGGCCGCCACTCACTTTGGCAACTGGGAAGACAGATGGAGGAAATCTCCAATGAAGATGAACAACAGGAGCCTTTCTTGAAATGTCATCCTGGAGCAACTGCTCTATTGATGTGGAGTAAGAGGAATGAATGGACTCTTGGTGGAATCAGAGTAGATTTGGCAACGCTCAGTTTAAATCATTACATTTTTACAAAGATTTACAGTATGCACGTTTTAGTTTTCAGAAAAGGAAGAGTTGTTTCCTGCAGCAGCAGGCAGATGTTTATTGACAATGTCAGCGAGGAGCTGGTGAACATAGTGGAGCATTTAGCAGCTAAAGAGACGAGGTATTTCTATCAGGAGGTGGAGGAGACCAAAACAAAGCTAAAAAGCATCTAAACATAAACAAATATAAGAAAAGTCTCAATGTCCACCTTCTAGTTTTCTCCAGAACATTTTACCACATCAGTTGTTTGCTCAGTTGTCAGCGAGATTTAGGACTTCTTGTCCATGTTGGCTTGACAGTTAAATGCAAAGGTCTGAATTAAGTTGGTTTTTTTTGTGTCAAAATACAAATTTGTTTATATATTGTATCTGCCATCACATTTAGCTGTGAAAGCTTTGTGTACCATTGAAAAGCCTATTTTAGGCTAACAAGTCGGTCAAGATGCGTGTAAAGTGTGTAAGAGCAACCCGGTCTCCTACAAAATGACATTCCCATACAATTAAACTACATTCTTAAATACGAGGAACACCTATTTTCTCCTTGATTACGGTCAAAGTTTCAAAAACATGGTTGATGTTTACGACAAAACTACTTGATTAGGTTGGTTAGGTACAAACATGGTTTGGCTGAAATAACTGTTTGTTACTTAATTTAAGTTATACGAACGTAAATTAAAATAAGTCAACATTGACTTTTGTTTTCTCATTGGACACAAACAGCAATCTCTTGGGTGAAAGCCCTGCGTTGACCCAACCATCCACCTTGACCAGGCTTGTCAGAGTCTGATAATTGGTAAATGATCTTATCTTTTGCTGTTCATGTTAGCAGCATGTGTACATAACCAAAGCTTTTCCCACATAACAACAACACATTTGTTTTGTCCTGTATTATTTTCTTATTTAATACTTTGGCTTGCAAAGGAACAAAAGTATACGACTAAAAAAAAAAAGTGTGATGCGCTCTTTTAAGAGATGACTGAATGCTCTATTCTGGTAGGTGGCAACTGATTTATCTCTGCTTGTGATGTACCTCCTGCAACAACAGAAGACAGGTATATTCATGGCAGCACAAGTGAGATGAATTAACTCTGCCTCTATCTTTAGCAGGATTTAGAGTAAGCAGCTGCACTGATTTATTACCACCGTCTCATTGGTGTCAGATGAATGATGAACGTCTAGATATGAAAACTACCACAGCAAGACACGTTATAGCCTCGTTCTCTCTCTCTGTGTGACCTCCTAACACAGTGGGAAAGAGCATATACCGTAATGTGCAGAGGTGGGCGACTTAATTGTGTACATATCTGCCAAATCTCCCAAAGTCTATATGACCTTCTTCATGCTAAGTTACAGCCGCTGTCCCTTCTCAGTGATGATTTCATGAGGTAATACGTCGTACTAATGGATGGATCGATAGCGTGACGTCAGTTAGATACATATTAATGGCGCGCTGGCCTGTGCACGAGTGCGTATCTCTAATGATGTGAGGAAAATGACATCAGGGGTCAGCTGACAGCCCAATAATGAGTACAGCGTTCAGTCCAAATCTAGGTACATGCTCCCGTACCTCTGTCCTCTGAACCCGGACTGCCATGACGTCTGAGCCAGGAGAATGCTAATTGGGCTCTTATGTGCTGTACAGTGTCCACAGAGGGAGGGATAGGCGGAGCAGGAACATGAGAAAAGGGATGGGTGTGTGCGCTGCAGATGAACAGGTTTAAAAAAGAATATGGAAATAAGACTCATTCATTATTTAGATGTGGGTCTGTGTTCAGACGGCTTATTGCTGATGATAAAAGCGACAGCAGCCTCGGTTAGAAAGGTGGGACAAAAAGTGGAAAATTCCAACCACTTAACAAGGTATGCTGCGAACTACTGTCAGTTCTCTCTGTTCCCTGCAGAGCAGAGACACAAAACACACACACACACACACCCACACACATCTGTAACTGAGACTACTGCAAACAAATCGCCAGCTGCTTGTCCTTTATCAAAAGCCAGATATCCACTAGTCATGTCGTCCACTACCAACATATGCCAGATACAATCTGCTGAACTTTTATTTAATCATTCACTGTTGATTCTGTAGATTAATGAGTAAAAAGCGAGTGTATGTATTGTGGCAACAAATGTCAGATTTTTGTTGGCCAACCGCGAAAGTTGGCATCGCGCTGGTTCCAGCAGAGTGTATTGAATTGAGCAAGGTTGCCTTCTTTTGTTGACATGAAATTAACTTTTGTCAGAGGAAGAATGTGATTCAACAGTTACAGCCTCACAGTTTGAGTCTAGAGTGTCACCTCGACATGCGGTCGAATTTAAAGAGATTAAATACTGGGGAAAAAGTTTTGCCAATAGCTTCAGTTGAAAGTATTTGAACCATAATATGGACACAAATGATATTAAACATTAATCATACCTTATGTCACAACCACAATCTCTTCTTAGCGCTCTGAAGATATTTCGAAAGAAATGATATTGAATAAGTTGGCATTGGACAAAATTGTTGTTGAACAGCTTGTGTAACAGTATAGCGGAAGAAAAAGAAGACAGAAGTCAACAAACTGGCTGTTTTGTTAGTATTTAATTGTAAGAGGAAAAGTATCTTCTTTAAAAAGTTTCATAGTCTAACTTGAAAGCGTTGCTAATGTTTTAGAGACGTTTTCACCTTGATATGAACAAGATTTGTGTAATTTCCTCTTATTAATATGGTCAGACTTTAAAGATAAAATTGGTATAATCATTGGTGACACATCTTCAATACAACCAATATAATACCAGCACTGCTCAAAACCACACCAGACCCTGTTTACACTCACATAACAAATGAACCTTTTGCTAGAGGTCTGACATTATATTAATTAAACAACACACCAACGTGAATGCAGCAGTGTCTTTTTACATAATGGCTGAACTTTTGCACCATGCTGCAGTCAGTCAAGCAGGGCCCAGGAGGCGGCACTGATGAAAGGGTTTCATGTGGATTCCCCCTCCAGAAAGCTGTCACTCACACGGGGCCCAGAGGAGCGAGGGGGGATCCTGGGTTGCAGCTCGGAGTTTGGGTTGTGGCGTACGGGTTGAAAAGTGTAAGAGAGACAGTATGTCAGGCAGCAGTTTGCCAACAGCGAAGTTGGATTCGACTCAAAATAGAATAAAAATCGAACAATGGCACCACGCTGGACTGAGATGGTGAACATGGTAAAGATTAGACCTGCTGAACAGCATGTTAGCATTGGCACTACAGCGTGTTGCAGACGTTAGCATTTAGCTCAAAGCACCTCTGTGTCTAAGTACAGCCACATAAATCTGCAGCTAGCATCGTGTTGCATTCTTCTTGTAAAACAGTGGATACTTTGACCTCTAAAGCCCTCAAAATCAAGCACCCGTTGATTCAGACTCACCCAGCTGCTACCGTGGCTGTCGGATCTTAATCTCGTTCGGCAAAATCTTTGCATTTTTTACTTTTAGCACATTTTTGTCTGTCACAAACACATCCTGAGCTGTGTGATTGAATTTGTGAAAGCATTAGTTATAGCCTGTGTTGGCCCGTGTGTGTATCTCTTTATGTCTGTGCACTTTTATGAATCACACGTTACTCCACCTCTGTTTCCCTCTCTGCGAGTGCATCAGCCAGTGAAAGACAACATAGCAGAGACTGAAACCGTTCGGGTAAAATGCATCCAGCGGGGTCTTTGGGTGCCCAGGAAGTCCTCTGGCGCCTCGCCCACTCCCAACCCTAACCCCCTGGGACTGGTTGCCTGGCAACACTGGCCGATCGGGTTAGCCGGGTTAAGAAAGGGTCTGGCACGGGCCGGAGGAAGCAGATCACTCCCATTGATCATCTTCTCTCTGCACTCCTCTGAGAGCCGAGGCCACGGCCGCAAAATCAAAGCCCTGCCATCATGTCTGAGAGGGGGTTATTACGCGGACTGGGGAGCGGGGAGAGACACGGCGGGCTTTGTGTGGCGGTTCAGTCTGACATCCCACGCCGAACAACACAGTGTGTGACCACACATGGAAGCCCTTTAAAGAGATTTCAGGTCTGCAGAGCTGGCTATTACAGACAATCCTTCAATGCTCTGTGGTGACTTATTATCATGCATTATGACATATGGGGGATCTATTTAACGTCATTAGCTGTAATTTGGATTGTGGAGGAAAGGAACAAGGTGGAGGGCTACGTATATAGGGTGGGTGGTGGTGTTCTAAATGCCACCTGCTGCACCCACAGTGTGTCTCAACAGGAGGGAGGCACACTGGACTGACAGGTAACATTTTATTAAAGCATTATTTCACTTTTAATAATCGAATGTAATTTGTACATTTAACATCCTGCTCCTGCCTGTGGATGAAAATCAATAGGAGCTTTCATGTGGGCTTTGGGGCTAATGCTTTCCAGCATAATATGCAGCAGTTAGCTAACTTAGCATTGTGTCAGTCCTGCTCCAACTCGATGAGTTCATGTTTGCTAGATTTCTAACAGGGAACCGGTGATTATCTTGTAAATTAATTGTGATAATGCAGTGAAACAAATCCATAGAACAGAGATTTTATAGGTATCTAAAATTGTAGCTAACATATCAAGCCATTAAAAGTGCACACAGGCTTATACTGGCTCTTTATATCATGTATTCACTGTTGAAGCATTAATCCATGCTCATGTTATGCATCCGTGCATCTCAACAGGTGTGCTGCTGCGCCACAGGGATTGTAAAGGGAAACCCTTTAAAGGCTAAAGCCACACTCTGCAAGAAGTCCCCACCTGCTTGCTACAAACACACCCAGACCTGGTGATGTGCAAAAATACAAGACAAAGGGGGCATTTGTTATGTCGTCATGTCTCCTTCTACTGCTGTCATTTTGTATGCAAATAATGTCAGAGCGCAACTAGTGATTCTTTTTTGTTATCGATTCATCTATTGAATATTTTAAATTTTTTGGATTAACCAGTTAGTCGTTTGGTCTAAAAAAGGTAAAAACAACAGTAAAAATGCCCATCACGATTACAATCAAATTTGAATCCAAGAAATTAGAATCCAAAAATGTTTTATCTTTATTATCACAGAAGACTACAATGACTGGGAAATATGAATTTTTGCTTTATAAATTGAGGATTATTGTATTATCATAAAAGTTGCAGATACCTTTTCTGCCAATCCAGTAATTGATGAATTGTTCTCTAAAATAATAGAGTGCTTCTGCAGCACGGCCTGCAACTTTTAGGAACCCTCCATAAGAAAACGTATAACTTTAAACTTTATATAACCAAGGAAGCCACGGCATTCACTCTACTTTGTGATGTGGAGGCGTGTTGGGGGGGAAAAGATGGCTTCTCCCAAAGCAGCTGTACCACCAGAGTAATGGTGATATTAGACATAAAAGAGGTCCCATCTGAATACATTCCCTCATTTCTGTGCATGGTTTTTAACTCTTTTGCTTCGACGTTTTTAGCAGCAAAGTGAATGTGCCAGTGTCGAGAGCGGCCAACTGTTCCACCAGTACGGCAGGCCTTTGGTGGCGACTGCTGAAGTCCCGGAGAGGTGTAAAGTGCAGCGAGGCAGTGTGTGGAGCGGACGGGGCGATCCCTCCCACGTCTCCTTACTCATGCTGTCCCGAGGGGAGGTAGACACCCAGCCAACTGGTGTCACCGTTCCTCCGCCAAAAAGCCTCTGAGTCACCATCGAAAGGGGGGTGGGGGGGGTGCAGGCATTTAGATCACAAGCTTTGTTTCTTATTTATTCTGCAACATCTTGTAGTTATTGACCGTCCACACAGCGACAAAACCCACATTGATGAAGAGAGAGAAGTGATTGACACGTCTTATTTTTGTTATTTCAGCATGAATTTGATCGTTTTTTTCCTAGTGTGTGTGTGTGTGTGTGTGTGTGTGTGCTTTGAATCTGCAGTATGTTGCTTCGTCTTATCTGAAGGTGTGTGTGGTCCTTTTGATGTTTCATACTTCTAATTGTTTCCCTCTGTGCTGCTGCCCACAAGTGGAGTTTTGTCTTAATTTCTCTCATCTCTCCTTTCTTATGTAACACTTGTTAAAGCTGTCGAGGGTCCATCTCCATTACAACACTATAGTGAGTTTGGGCTTTGTTACTCGTTTTCATCCTCTTATCTTTCAGACTTACGGTGATATTGGCTTCAAAGATTAGACGGAATTTTTTGTTGTTTACAAAATTTATTCATACAAATCTTACAACACTTTTTTTTTTAAACATTTATTGACTTGACCCTTGCAGATCGCCATTTGAAGTAGTAATCTAATGTTCACTTTCTACACAATAAATATATATATATATATCTTTGAAGATGATTTCATTTTAGTAAGGCTATTGGCGCTTTCATTATCATACATATAATGTTTCATGGAGAGCGGGGGAAACTGATCCTTCCCTCTTGTTTTCACACAAAATTTACATCTAGTGCTCTAAAGACAAAGTGCAAAAGAAAGTGGTGCAAGCGGGGAACGCTTGGCGTCTAAAGCTGGGGGCTTCTAGAGATCCTATCAATCGTCTGTGCAACACAAAAACAACAACAAAAGGGTGAAATGTAAGCTCATGATGTGCAGCATTGTAGGGCCACTAAATAGCCATCTGTGATTCATGGCGATTTTTAAAGTCGATGCAAGGCACCACAGCCGAAAACTGCTTCCTGCGTCACAAACCCTAGAGGAGAATGCAAAATTGAAGAAAGATTGATACAGTAAACACAGATCGAAGAACTTTTTTTTTTTTTTTACCCTGCTGTTTTGAAACTCGCTTTTTCTGAAAAATATGTATTCCTCCCTCACAAATATGGTAAGAAGTGTGCAGACGGGCGGAGTGTGATTTGTCTACAGTCCGTTTTTTAGTCTTATCTTGTAGATTTGACAAACTTTGATCCCTCAACTTTTCTAAATCAGCATGTTCCTGGTCATCGTGTCTTTATTTGCTTCTCTTGACTGTGTTTTCTTCTTGTGTACTTGCATCTCATCCTTCCTCTTCTTTAGATCTAA
Organism: Leptoclinus maculatus; assembly: GCA_032191485.1. NCBI lineage: Eukaryota > Metazoa > Chordata > Actinopteri > Perciformes > Stichaeidae > Leptoclinus > Leptoclinus maculatus. Next base: position 5,135,249 of record JAVDOI010000013.1, read on the forward strand.
CTATGTGAATTATGGCAGCCGTTTAAACCACTTTAAACGTCTAAGTCACAACTTCTTAATAAACAGTTCAACACTTGGTTACAAAATCAGTTTAGCAACAGAACCTAAAAGATAAAGACATCGAGACTGAGAGATTCTTGCCAGCAGTAAAGTACATTCAGATAATTCTTCAAAGTTCAACATACAGTTTGTGTAGAAATGTAAGAACAGAAGACAACATCCAGAGATGACAGGAATGTATGTTTGCAGTAGTCAGAAAGCAAGCAAAACCATCTAGTTGGAGTCGTCTGCACAGATGCGGTGGCTAGTGCAATTACTTTAATCATGCAATCTACTGTAGTTTTTCTTTACATTGGTTCACATGACAGAAAAGGGAAGCACAATAGACCCAGAAGGTTCAAACACAGGAGTTCAATCTGCCTCGAATGTCTCTCACAAAGAACAAATCGATGGATGAGTCACCATGTAACAAGTATCATTCCTTCTTTTGTTTATGCTTTTTTTCTTTCATTTGCCTGATGGTGCTTTAGATGTTAGTGATACTTATTATATGGGCAGAGAGACACGAGAAAACCTTCAGCAGAAACCAGTCGATAGAAACACAAGATTTACATGAGTCAAAGGTGTGAGCTCACTCTGTAAAGACTGCAGAAGAAAAACCTCAAAAGTACTCTGGTCCTCGTCTCAGATTTGGGATTTTTCTTTTTTCAAGATTCCCATTTTAATTTGAAAAAAATATGGATAACTGGCATTTTGAAAGTGTTTGAAGCCAACGGGGCTCTTATCATCTGGTCTAACCCAGATTCACTATAATAATCATCATGATATCATACTTTCATTCATAAAGAGGACAAATCAATCAGAAATGATATGTATAACATATCGGTCTGAGCAAAGTCTATCCACGTTTTTGGGATTTGGAGGGATTGAAAATGTGTGAGACTCTAGAGAGACAGGAGCACAAATGAGGCAGAAGAAGCGTAGAGTGTTTGAGGGTTAAAGGTGAGAGGAGGAGGGAGGGACATGAGACGCCCCTGCGAGGATTACGGCCTCAGGAAAGAGCCTGAAACTCACCGGGAATTCGGGAGAGAACTGTTTGAGCCAGTCTCCCAAAAAAGCCTCAAACTCATCCCCGTCCGGGAGGGCATCAAAGTCTATGTCTTGTAGGATATGGTGAAAACCTATGTCTTCAAGGCTGTTGTGAATAAAGACAACTAAACTCTTAATGTCACTTTACAAAAAGCAGCATTCAATACATTGATTGTCTTTTAAACAATTTATTTTCCTCACAATCATATCTCTTCACTAAACGTTTAAAAGACAGGGCTGTTTGGAGCATATCGTCGCGTGAACAATTGTCTCCCCTCAATAAATAGGTCTAAAAAAAATAAATCAATGAATACATAAATAGAGACTATTCTTTTTTTCTTTTCTTTTTTTAGAATGAACAAAAATTGGTCCACAAAGTAGATATGTGAGTCCTCAAGTGCTTTAAGTACAAAATAAAAAACAATATTATTATCAAAATATTCATTTTAATGGCTTACTTCATACATAAATACATGTTTAAGAACACAAAAGCGATCCACTGATTGTTCAGATCTCAAAATGACTTCATGTGGGGCTGCACACACTTAAGTTTTTAGTTTTTTTGTTTGGTTTTTTTTTCAGGAGGGGAGGGGGAGGATGCTACAAATATGCCAGCCGGCGTCCTTTGTTTCTAATTCTCTGTCTATACCTTTTCCCAAGGACTGCTGCCAGGTATTTCTTGACCGCCATTTGCTTTCGGTAGCGGCTGTAGCTGTCCGTGAAGATCCCGTCTGAGTGTCGCTTGGACAGAGGCTCAGAGCTGTCGTCCAGCGTTTTCCCCCCGCTGTGTGAGAGACAAGAGGGTTCACTATCATCACACTGAAGCATTTACATTCACATGACCCCCCCCTCCCCCTGTATGTACAGCATGTGGTGCTGTGAAAAATCATCTCTGTGTCATCATCAGAGGGGGAATTAATAGATAATCACATTTCCATTTTGTCCAAAACAAGTCAGCCTGCAGAGCTGTGCAGAGACACAATCTGTGTCCTTAATTTGGGGGAAATAATCTGATTTCAACACGTAGATTATACATGCATTGTCAAAGATTTTGCATGGAAACGTTGCAAAAATGATTTTAATGTAGGAGACAGTGATTTCTTTGTTTAATTTATAGCCCATCCCAGGACAACCTGCATTAAGGTGTGATAGGCCTGCTTATAAGGATTCACTAATTGCCCCCCCTCTCCTCTCCTCTTCGGGAGCCACTGGGATTTCATCCTATAAATTATTCATATTGAAATAAATTTAAACCTGAGCGGGTTCATTCTTCCCTCTGCGCCTTTACGACACAGCAGCGGGCTCATAAAACCACACTTCCCAAATCAATCAAGCGCCCGTCTGTGCTCTTATAGCATTAATAAGAGGCTGATGCAGAGGACTCTAGCTGCATGCTGGGAGATAACAGGACCACAGACATACAGGACAGCACGTATAACAGCGTGGATCATGAGCAATTAAAGGATCAGTCCAAAGAAACAGAAACACAGAAGACAGAAAACAGTGTCAAAAAAAGAAGAGGTGACAACCAAGAAGATGTTCTTACCCTACACGTTTTGCCATCAGAGAATGCAGATATTTCCTTGCTGATAACTGACCCAGCGCTTTCCTGTAGGCTTTATTAAACATGCCGTCTGCATGCCTTTCCGTTCTGGGATGATAGATAGCCACACAGTAAAATCACCACACACCCAGCGCAAGAGAGGCAACAATTTCAAGTAGCTGCACTGTAAAAGGAAAAGTACCCATCTTAACACGTCGATTATGGTGTGATATTGGGCCTCGTGCTCGATGTTCTTGTGATGAATACAGGAAGCTTTTAGATTATTTCCCTTGTGTCTGTCTTTAGGTGTTTTCTTAAATTGATCTGCCCAGAATATTTTTGCCTTGATTCAACACTTATTTTAAGAAAACTAGATTTTTAAAGACTCATTAAGAAGTTTTGCAGCTGATTTTCAACACTTTGTTATGCAGCCAGATTTTTTTTTTTTGCAGTTTGAATATTTTTATCCTTTTTAAAAGAAAGCATGCTTTTAGTCGACTAAGCTCCCCTTCAGTGAAAACAGACTAACAAGACTTTTTAATCTTTTTTTGTTGATGAATTGCATGTCTCGAAATAATAAATAACAGTCACTGTGTTGAAAGTTACTGACAACATTTCGACGATACGTTACACTGATTCACACAAAACGCACAAGATACGTGGACAGAAATAGGACTATGGGACGTTCAACACGGATGTCTCCAGCGTCGGGACCAAACAAGGGTAATAGTCACCTTTTCTCCGGCGGGTAATACAAAGTGAAGACGTCGTCAGCGGCAGACGGAGCGCTTCTCACATCCATTTGGTCTCTGTCGTAATCCAGGGACTGTAACGAGTTCCCATCCTCGTCGTAAACCTCACTGTCGAGTCTAAAAAGATGAGACACGTTTTTCCCAATGCGCAGCTCTGTTTTATAAAGTCGTTTAGATACTTTGTATGTCTTTTAATTAAAAAAAAAATAAGCATTCTATGTAATTATCCACCAGAAATGCCACAATTTAACATTCACAAAACAATTATTTTATTGGTGTGCAATTTAAAAGAAATACCCCAAATCTGACCTCTGAAGCTTTGTTTCGACCAAAAACGTTTTCTATTAATTATCTTACCAGATACAAGTATCGATTAATGGTTGCATGACACATTGAGACACTACTTCACTGCCTCAGTAGCCTAAATTACATTACCGCCGTGTGAGCAGCACAAGGCTGTTAGATGATGTTATCCAGTAATCCAATAGGCTATTATGGCCACAGACACAGCTGTTAGGCAGATGTGGTCTGCACCCTGCTGCTTAGCACAACTATGTTCCCCTGGCCAAGCCAAAAATATATATATAATCGACATCTGAAAACGAAAAGTTAAGAGTGTACGTACCTAACACTGGGAAAGCTAAGCCCCACAGGTGAGCAGTAGACGCTGTAATGCATTAAGATCCCATAGATGAGTAAGGCTAAAGTCGCTTTACTAGACATTGTCCTGCTGCAAAAGAAAAGAAAAAAACAGTGAGTGAGTGAACAGGTGTACAATCAAACTCATGAGATGAATTCTTTGATGGTTACTTCCACACCACACCTGTGAGTTTCTAAAAGAAAAAAAAAAGCAGCCACACCTGACTGTTCTCCAAACGCTCACTACTTTACGCTGCGTAAACGCACCCGAAAAGTGCCTCTGCTTACCAGTTGTGAGCGATCCGCTGAAGACCTCAACTGGGAGAGTGAGATAGAATCTCTATCTCAGTCTCTTTCGCTCTCTCTCTCTCTCTCCCTTCCTCTCCTCTCGTCCCTCAGTGAAGCGCCTCTTCGGTCTCCTTGTGTTTGTTCCGAGTGCGCCCGCTGCTCAGTTCTTGGGGATGTCTACGTGTACTCGGTCATGGAGAGCGCCAAACATTTGTCTGCGGAGAACTTCCCTGCGTCCTGTGAACTTAACTTCCCTTGGTTTTTTATTCATGAATCCGAAAGACATGCCTTTTTCACTTGTCACGTAGGTTGGGGTGGGGGGGTGGGGGTTTGAGGTGGGTGGCTGCGTCATCCCCCCCCCCCCCCCCCCCCCACCACCACCACCGTCCCATTGGACTGCATCGTTCTTCCGCGTCAATGAAAGACGCCGAGCCAAGTCATAAAAAAAAGAAATGGAGCCTGGATTCAAACATAATCAATTAAAGAGGGTATTAATGACAAACGTTTGACGTCACTCCTACAGGATCACGTGAGGCCTGGTTGGGACCAGAGGGAGCTGTCCAGTGCTGAAATAAGACTGAGCTTCTTACAAAAAGTTTATGTCTGAATCAACTCACTTCATTTATCAGCAATCAATTATTTCCCCACCACGTTTCACCTCTCTAAGGTCAGAGGTCAGACTCAGTTACACAACCAGATACAACAGAGGTTGTCAGTAAAGGAACTATTAATGATATTTAAATATTAAACATTAGCTCTCGTCTTGTGACACTATCCGGTGCTGAAATGTGGCTGACTGCTTCTCTTGTACAAAAAGTTTCTCTGACTATGCAACGTCTCTGATGCTGCTAACTTCAACCATCAGTATGTGTTTATTATTTTATTTACCCCCATTATTCACCTCTTTAACTCTATTAAAGGGACAGTTTGCTTAAAAAAAAAGTGCCTGCATGTTCATTACAAGTAACCAGGAGATTCTCAGATGTATTTGTTGAAGCTTAGAGCACCATAAGCCCAGAATCATTTAGTCTTATTGTACTGGAGAGAAGCAGACATCTCTACTGCCAACTCACACCAAAACAAGTTACACTGATAAATAGAACTACAAGTAAGAAGAAAAATATGTATTTTTGATTTTGGGGTTAACTGTCCCTTTAAGATCAGGGTTCACACTCAGTTACACAACAAGATACTTAAAGGTGCAGTCAGTGATTCTAATCCAATCCACTTATGTTATTATACGTATTATACTGTAAGAGACAGATATCAGACTGCGTGGAATAATTAATAAGGGAAGCAAACAAAGTGGCTCCAACCGCCAAAAACACTATCGCAGCCAATCAGCCGCATGCTCGGGCACAGGACCGGTAAAAGGCCGTTGATTTATAGAGAGGAAGACGGTGAAGGCTATAGGGACAGTACATCTGGGGGGGGGGCATTTGTTTGGTTGTTGAGTCCAAATATCAACAATCTTCCTCCACCTTTAAGTATTCTTTGAACCTGAATCATCTGGTGGAAGGATTTTAATTAATGAATGGTTTTTTTTCTTTCCCTGTGACTGTCGTGTGAAGAACACGTATCTCCAAAACATCAATTAGTCATGTAACAAAAACAGGTTTGTTTTAATCTTTGTTATTGGATTTTATTTAGATTAAGAAGAACGAACCAATAATGCGATAACACATTCCAGTGGACGATGACATGAAGCTGACGTATTAGTATATTTATATATTTCATTATCAGCTATCCTCTTGTGGAGCTGTTCACTTCTGTAATATGACTGACAGTCTTTCTTCTACGAAACGTTTTTTTGTAGCTAAAACACCAAAGAGAGTCTCTGAGGCGGCTGACTGATTCATAAATACATTTGTATTTTTGTCCATGTTGCAGTTTCTATCTCAGTTCGAGAATCTGAAACCTGTCAATCCAAACAATCAATGCAGTAAAGTACTCAGATCCTTTTAATTAAGTAAAAGTACTCATACAACAATGTACACATGCTCCATTACAAGTAAAAGATCTGCATTCAAACTCCATTATAATCTGTAAAATGTACCAAAAGTTAAAGGACTCCGTCTGCAGGATGAGATCTGTTCTCTGTGATGTTTTATCACATTATTAGACTGTTTATACTATAATATTATACACAGTTAGATAGTTTAGTCCAGTGGTTCCCTACTTAGGGGTCAGACCCCTCCAAAAGGCCACAAGATCAAATCTGAGAGGTTATGAGATGATGATGATGATGATGATGATGATGATGATGATGAAGAAAAGAGGAAAAACTTAAATTCTGCCACACAAATGTACACTCATTTTGGAGACTTTATATGAGGCTTTTTTTGTGAAATAATGTATAATTTTACGTCTTTGGGCCTAAAACAGTTATCTAAATGCAGCCATCTGAGAAGTTGAGAGGGAACATCACCCTTTGATGAACTCACAGACTGAAACATGACGAAATATCAATCTGAAAAGCAATTAGTAAGAGTCAAATAAACGTGAATGAAGTAAAAAGTACAATAGTTCCCTCTGAAATGTAGCGGAGCTGAAGGATTAGGTAGCCTAACATGTGCTTGGTTACTTTACTTGAAATAATGAATAACTGTTGTATTTAATTTTCATTTGCAGGCTCTCGTGTCTTCAGTATTAATCCCCACTGACTCAGCTCGGTCCACACCGGTATCAGGAGCATGTGTTGAATCTTTAGTGGGTGATTCAGAACCGGTCGATCCTCGTCTGGCTCTGACGTTGTTGCTATAATGCAAAGAAGCACTTTGAATCCTTAAGATGTCGGGGATACGATCTGGAGCCCTCGCTTCACTCTGAGAGAGCACTGCATCCAAGTGGCTGAGAGAAGAAAGTGCACCGTAGAGTATCAAGGTAGAGATCAAATCTTATACAATATACAGGATCTATATTAGTGGGCCGACATAACAATTTAAAACGGACATATGAAGAGAGCAAAAAATCACCGCATTAGTTGAGTTAATTTATTAGGAAAGTGGAACTATAATCAGGATATACTGTAGGACCATAACAGCTTTCAAATGGGTAGATAGATGAAGTCTAAATAACACTTTCATGTTTTTTTATAATGGCAAATACTACGTGTGTGAGTCACCTTGCCTTTTGGACCCTTTAATGAGTTTGCTCGGAAATTCATTCTGATTAACACGAGACAATCGTCATATAATTAAGGCTGTTTAATTGTGTTGAGTCAGTAATCACAGTGAAATGCTGATTACTCTGCCTCATCATGTTTTATAATCAATATTTGAGCTGACGCTACCAGGATATCACTTCTTCATCATCTAATTACAGAGCTGAGAACATTAAGTAGATAAGAATATTGATCCAGTATTCACCTGATGCTTGACTCACCACACACCATAGACGTGTCCTCCTGTAAGAATCATAGTGGAATATTAATAAACGTGTGCTTGTTGCTTTTCTTGCCACACTTGTATTATATTGATTGCAAGTGTTGATATAACATCTGGATTATGTCATGAAACTGATACACAATCTAATAAACGTAGCCTAAAATCAATATACGGTACATTTTAAGAATGTCTCCTTACAGTTACTCATTGATGATGTATAGTAAAAGAAAATATCGTTCTGCAAACAGCAGACGATGTGTGTGTGTGTGTGTGTGTGAGCTTTACATCACCAAATAAGAACATATGACTCATTCTAATTTAAGTACTGTTAGCTTTTTTTAGTGCCTGGTGTTGACATGTCGTGTTTAATTAAAGAGTTTTATTGAGATTACAGTCTCATGATTCAAGTATTTTAATACCCAGCTTTTACAACGACAGGTGTTGACAGAGAGTGGATTTTTAAATCTAATTTGTAGGGTGTGTGTGTGTGTGTGTGTGTGTGTGTGTGTGTGTAAATGTGTAATTAAGATGCAACTTGGACATGTGGGGGGAAAAATGCAAAGCGTATAAATTCTTTTAATCTATTTTATCTTGTCAGAGATTTTTTATTTACAGTTTATCATTGTAAATAAATGTTCCTTTAAAAAACATGTATCTCCACAACATCATGTTTTCATGAGTAGATGATTTTTTTATGGATCTTTAAATACTTTATTTAGCTGATAAAGTAGGTGAATGTTCTTAACAGCATTAATCCTTGAGTTTATCGCAAGTAAAAGTATGGAACGTCATTAGTTGTGATCATCAATCGTTTTTACATCACTAGTTTGTTTTGTTCACATCACTGCAGCATCAATCAGTACGATTCCTTTTGATTATATATACATATTCAGTATGATTACTTATATAAGTCATTTAAATATTTAGTGTGATTCCTTGTATAATATGGCAGTGTAATACACATTTAGCATGATTCCTTATTGCTGTCTCATTTGTAACCATGTCATGTTTTGAATCTCACTAATGTGAACTCTCCTGACCTGCAGCATCACTGCTCCTCCATCACGCATAAAGTAGGTTTCTAACATGCAAGATTCCCGACATAATACAGTTATAGAATACATGCTCATTTATACAATACAATAGTACAATACTTTTTGTATTTAGTATTATTCTCCAGTTAGTCTAGTATAATTCATTTTTCAAAATGGCCGACCTATTTTAAATTCACCTTGTGTTTTCATCACGAGGTCCTCCAACTCAACACTCACATATCCATCAATCAAAAATCAGCTGAGTTGCAACATCTAGACAGGTAATAGTTAGCAAAAGCCTACAATAATCAAACCCTATGTTACGGTTTTGTTTAGCATTTTCAAATATGCACCCTAATTCCATATCAATCGATGTGTCACAAAAATATCACTCTTCCTTATTGTTGTGTATCGTTAACTTTATTATAATGGCTCCTACCCCAAAATTGAAGGGCTCATTCCATCACCTACATCCACAACTCTATTCACACACCTCAATCTTAGCTCATAATATATATTTAATATTAATATTCAACTCTCAGTTAGAAGCCGGTATCCCTCTAATTACACGTTTGATAAAATGGCCTCAAGACAACAAGATTTTTTAATTGCTATAAAGAAAAAGGTCCATTGGAGTGAACTGAGGTGACGTGACTCTCATTAAACGGCTCTGGTTTTTAGTAATGACATGGAAATTATAAATTGTTACGGTTGCCCCCCGGTCTCCCTTACATGGCAGATCAAGCTGCTTCAGATTTCCTCGAGCTGCAGATGTGCAGCTGCAGTAGCAGCGGTGCAGCCAGCAGGGGGAGCTAGAGCTCTAGACTTGAGGCTGAACACGGTTGACACACAGAGGACGCTTTGAGTCCACCCTTTTCTCTACATGAAACCACCCTCCTCCAGTCTGCAGGTCCGCTCTCCTCTGCTCCTCTCACATGATGATCTCTTTATAATTTCTCTATTCAGCCGGTCCCCCCCCACGCCCCCCTCCACCCCTCCTCTTTAGTGTGGTCGTCTCGTCTCCTCAGCTGTTCTCAGATCAGCTGTACCGGACTGTTCTCTCCAGCTGTGTGCGGCTCTCCAGTCCCGCAGACAGGGTCGGCCATGTTGTTGTGTGGTGGGGGTTGATGTAAGTTTAGTAGTAGGAAGTAGAGGCTACGAGGAGCTGGGACACTTCAGGATCTCACTTTTTTTTTTTTGCTGGATTAATCCTCTGCGAGGACAATGACTGTCTCCTCCGTCCTCAATGACTCTCGCGCTCCAGTGATTTAACTTCAGCGTCAAATCTGTTCACAGTTTTTTATTTTATCCAGCAGGATAGAATATCCTGCAGCCTGAGGATGAAGGCGGTTCGGTCCCTGTTGGAATAACTCTGATTTTTTTTCTTTTATTACCCGGATCGGAGGGGAAGGAAATAAAAGGAGGAAACAAGAAGGAGCACGCGGATTTGAGAAGGTAAGAATCCCAAATTAAAGTGGTCTTTGTGAGCAGGATTAGATGAGGATGGGCCGAAACGCAGCTGCTCGCCTGTCTGACCTGTCATCAACAAAGGAATGAAACTGTCTTATGATAATACACATACAAACCTGTCGGTAGGTTGCAGCATGCATGTAATTCTCCCACGCAATCCCAGAGTTATGCATCAATCATCACGTCATGTTTAAATGGGTTAAGATATCAGTGAAGATACAGCATGTGCGTAAAGTCCCGCAGGATTATTGCTGAAACCACATCGGAAAGCATTCTTGAAAGTAGGACAAGGTCAGCATACCTTTGCCTTTAATACCTATAATAACATTTAAACATGTTACATATTTCATAATATATGGTATTTAATATCGTAGTAAAACACAGGATTATAAATTAAACTCCAGTGAGAATAAACGATTTAATTGATGTTATCTGTCTGTTTCTATTAACCCTCACACAGAAATGTGCTCCTGTTTTAAAGCTGTTTTCCACTTATTGTATTCATTTAAAGCCAGGCACAAGAGAAGCAAAAGTGCCACCTCATCATTTTTAGATATTCAACCCAATATTTGACTCCTGCTGAGTCAGATTATTGTAAAATCAGTAGCAGGTTAAGGAGGAAGAGGAGGTTCGGGGCCCTCTTTGGTGTGAATTCAAACTTCCTGATCGAACAGCTGAGTCACAGTTTGTCTGTGTCTTCCCCAGTTTGTGCTGTTGCTTTCTTCTACTTCTACTTTTCCACATCCACTTGAAGTTCAGGGACGGAGGGATTGTCCTCATTACCTCAACATGTCATGCAAAGGATGCAGCACACCCTGAACAGCTCTGCACATCCGTGACTGAATCATTGCTTGTATTGACTCCATATAAGGGCTGGTGAACTTGAGGAGTGAAGGCAGTTTAAAGGGGGATACCGCCATTTCTAAGATATATGTTATTACAATGTGGCACCATTCTTTAGACAATGAATGGACGGTGACTTTGTTGACCCATTCTGCAAAAAGTTCTTCCTGTGTCTTATTTAAATGTGGCAGTAAAATCAGTGTACCTCACTGTGTGGAACCCCTCGATATCATTTTTATTTAACGTAACACGTGGTGGCTGATATAAACATAGATATTACGTAATTGCCTGAACAGCTTAATAAGGTCAGTATCAAGCTGACACCAATCTGGTGTGTGAGATCACAAATTCAGATTTTCTGTCTTTCCGGCTTAAGAGTTACAGACTAAATGTTCCCGCATTTGAGAAAGGCGCAGCCCAAAATCTGTGAGATCTCGCCTCATTACTAAGATGTGAAACTTTGATCGAAGCAGAATGAAACACTGACAGATCTGCAGGATTTGTATTTGCTGTGTAACGTTTCCAGCACCAAGCACCGAGAGAGTCGCCATCTTAAATACCCATAATGCACATGAGGCGTGCCACGCCTGTTGCAAATAGTCAATCAAATATTAGTAAGAGAGTACATTGTATATTTAACATTTGCAGCGATATAATGTCAAGGCTACATACTGTATATACAAAGTACAAAAAGGTACTTGGAGATGAAAATTTCAAAAATTCACACAGGTAAGAAAATGACCTTTTACAAAAAAAGAGAATCTCATGTACCGACAGTAGGATTTATCTTTTATTACAAGTTATTATAGGGAAACAAGTAACACCAAATAAGAAAAAGCATAACAAATATATTTTACAAACGCCCAAAGGGCAGCAATGCTTCAAGAGACTAAACTTTGATTGAAAAACATGATGTTTTTTTCAGTCAGCATTCAGTATGCGAAGTGGTGGGTTTGGATACGTTTCTCCACAGAAAAAAAACAGCCCAATCCAGGCCATCACGCGGCCACTCTATTAGATGTTGACACTTCAAACACTCGGCCCTGTTTTGTGCCGACAAATTTGTAGACACACGCTGAGATTCCCAAAATAGCTCACACTTAGCCCAGACTCAGGTGCCAGTACTCAGGTATTCCCATGAGGCCCGTTTATTCTAGAAAACGTGTGATGTCTGTTCTCCTGGCAGCACAATAACTCACATGAGCAACACAAAAAGATGTTGTGTTCTGATTTGTCAAAAGAAAGTGATAATATTAACTTCAATTTCCAAAACAGCTTTTTCACTCCAGACTGACGGTATTGATGCTAAAGACAAGATAAAACAATCACGTATTGATGTCTCTCCATAGACATCCCATTCACATCCGTAACATCACATGACTTTTCTCCAGACCCAGTTTACAGCCTTTGGCAGCAGAGGAATGTGGTAGGTGGTGGTAAAGCAGCATCTGTTGCAGATCTGAAGCCCAGTAAAGCTCCAGAGACCGTCCCGTCTGCAGCCGCTAACAGCTGTCTGTCGGGACGCTGGGCCGGGTTTCACTCAGACTGAACTCCTTCAGACTTCTGGCCAAATGTTGACTTCATCAGAGTCTAGAAAAAGCTAAACCCCAGAGGAGTGGAGGTTGTTTCAGCTGAAAGAACCGACATGCATTTTAGAATCAACCTTTTTATTTATGATGCATGATATGCAAAAGATTTCAAATGTGTCTTTTCAGTCAGATGGCAAGTTTACTTTTGATGATTTATATTTTATTTGTATTGTAACTTCACCCATTTGATTCAATAACGTTTGTCATTTATCTTCTCACTTCTCCACAGTACGTAGACAAGTAACTTAAGATGATATGTCGGCATTCGTTAAGATTGGTCACTAAAAAAAGGCTTTTATGATTCGTGTGTAAGGCTAAAGGTTCTTTTTATTATCAATTATTTACAGCCCATTAAGGCAAGGCAAGGCAAGGCAAGTTTATTTGTATAGCACATTTCAACGACAAGGTAATTCAAAGTGCTTCACATAAAACCATTAAAAGCATCAAAACATAAGGCATAAGAAAAGGAGATTTAAAAACAATTAAGAACATTCATTGAACATTAAAAACAGTCATTAAAACATTAAAAAGCAGTGTAAGAAATAAAATACAGTAGTAAAATGCAGAAATGCAGGAGATTGATTAATATCCTTGAATCTGGTTCAATTAAAGGCAGCAGCAAACAGAAAAGTCTTCAATCTTGATTTAAAGGAGCTGAGGGTCTCAGCAGACCTGCAGCTTTCTGGGACTTTGTTCCAGATATTTGGGGCAGAAAAACTGAACGCTGCTTCTCCATGTTTAGTTCTGACTCTGGGAACAGAAAGTAGACCAGTCCCAGACGACCTAAGGGGTCGGGATGGTTCATAAGGTAGCAGCAGATCACAGATGTATTTGCATTAAGTCTTTTAAAAGCTTGTTTTGTCCGTCTAACACTCTGAAAGCCAAAAGCAATGATTTCAAATGGTATAAAACAAAGAAAAGCAGCAAATCCTGGCATGTTTTTGCCTGATAAATAATAATTTAGATAGTTGCTAATGAAGTGTGTGTCTATCTACGCCATTAATGAACCGATCTGAACTTTAGTAAAGTATCTTAAAGCTATAGGCATCTCTTTGTGGATCACCCGGCCCTCCTGCAGTCGGCTTACTCAGCTAAACTTTGTCTCTCTGCAGCCTTCTTTAAAATTCTGAACCATGACCACTGCCAACACCCAAACGTCTTCGTCGTTCTGCGAGTGTGCGAGAGAAAACACGGAGCTCTCTCCTCTGTCTTATCAGCGTTTTGTGAAGCCTGTGTGGAATTCTTCCTCTGTGGTCGGAGCGGGGGAGAGCAAACCAAAAGCAGGTTGTTGATAAGGAGAGTGCCGGTCTTAAAGTTATAACATCAGAATATTCTCATGTTGTTCGTCAGCTGAGACATTTAGTTGTTTATGATTCTTATACAAACTTTTGACGTGTTGCTCGGCCTCTTGCTGATATATTCATGTATATTTCATGTTTTCAGCCTCTCAAATGTGAGAATTTGATGCTTTTCTTTTGTCGTAAATGATAGAAAACTGAACATCTTTGGGTTTGAGTCTCCAGAGTATAATTTCTTTTTCATTTTCTGTAGTTCCCACTAAAGAACTCTGCTCGCACTGATAAAAGAATGCACATCTTTGTTTTTAAGACCTCATGCTGGCTAAAGAAAGAGACATGTTTTGCCTTTAGCGGATCATTTCTAACAGTCTGTACCGGATCACAGCGCTCTAACTGAAGCCGAATGAAAAGCTCACTTTGTCTTTATTTTCTGTCTCTATCTGTCTCTCCGGACTCTAATAGCACCACGACTTTCCCATCAGATAGAGGAAGGATCCTACGTGTTTTCACCTTCCTCCCTCATTGGTATTGTGTGGCTCCTCTGGTGTTTGTGTGCTGTTGTAGGTCATGTTTTCATCCCGGGGCTAGTGGGATGTTGTCAGCAATAAGAATAAGTTGCTATTATTAGCAGCAAGACAGCTTTTCCCTGTGGTTTCATGGCTCTGCTGTTCAGGAATGAGCTTGCGTTTAAAGTGAACAGACTTGGATGTTAAAGTCAGTGACGTTTGACATTTAAGATCCAGTCTGGCTGCACAGTTTTTGGATTATTTATTTAAGATGAGGTGCAATCTTTTTCAGACACCTTTCATTAAGACAGCTTGCTCTTCGCGGCCTTCGATGCCACCCGACACTAACTGTTGCATCGTTTTTTACCTCCTCCTTGGAGTCTCACTTTGGTAATCTGAAGTGTAGATAAAGCTCCTCGTTTCATTGTGTAATGGCAGCGGATAGAGAGTCTACCCATCTCACTGCCGCCACCAAAATGACCGTGTGCAGGTGGAGTCTTGGGTCGGCACTGTTTCGGCTCCAGGCCCTGGTGGTCACTCCTCTTTTTTTATTTTTTTCTGCTATTATCCTCTTAGAGTAAATCCTCCATCCTCATAATCCTCGTAGTTCAAGCTGGTATAGCGGGCACAGTGTGCCTGGTTGCGCCCTCCCTCATACCACCAACCTGCTGTTCCCCCTGTCACTTCCTCTCCGATACTAAATCATTGTCTTTATGCCCACACAGCCACTAATGGGAATTTTATCCCAGTTATTCTGTCGCTTTGCCGAGCTCTACTTATCTCCCTGGATATTGTATTTTGATGTGCATAAAATGCGTAGATTTACCATATTTTCCCTGAAGTATTAATTGCGTCTGTGTAGTATGGTGCAGTTTGAGTTCAGCTCTCTTGGTGAAGATGGTGGAAACATATGTCATATGACTGTATGTACACACCCTGTCTGCTGACTGAGGCGCTCTGAAGCGCTCCTCTGCTGCAACGTGATGGAATGCTTAAAACTCCGGATGTTAAGCATAAAGCACTTTCTCTCTTACTTCCTGTGAAGTGTCTAAATCGTACTGTATAAATCCTCACAGGGGTTACTGCTAACACTTGTTTCAATCATTGATCGATCTATTTCCAGTTTGTCTCTAGAACAGCTTACTTTCTTTGACAAGAAGCCAAAGAACAAAGTGTGTTAAATAATAAAAGACAACAGCTTCGGCACAGTGGCCATCTGAACCGAAGGCCAACATCAGTATGCTAGCATGCTGATATTTAGCTAGTAATATTTACCAGGTTCACCATCTTAGTTTAGCGTGTTAGCATGCTAGCATTAGCCAATTAGCACTAAACACAAGTTCCGCAGATATTTGGTCATAAACCAGTGTTATTGTACTGTAGTAGTATTAGTAGTAGTAGTATTGGACAAATTAAAATGATGATGGCACAAAGGATAATTCAAGGTATCACCACAGATGTATTCATCCTCTAGGAATCTTGAATATCTGTAGAAAGTTTCAGAGCAATTCCTCCATAAGTGGTGGACAGACCAACAGATGAATCTTCTCTTTTTTAAAGCTTTAGTCAGCAAATGTTTGATATTTTCACATTGTAAATGACTAAAAGTATTGATTTTTTTTATTTGTACTAGACAGTTTGACAGTAAAGGGTTGACAGGAAATGAGAGGAGAGAGACGAGGATTTGCATTCACTGTAAGCGAGCTGCAGGCCGACAATGCAGTTAAGAAAAAAAACATAATGCATAATTAATAACCAAGCTTCTTATACAGTATGAATACAAATGATACTATGCTAATATGGTGTTTTTTATGTTCTTAATTATTCTTTCAAAGGCTCAATTAGTTCAGCTCAGCTTTTATGCCATTAATGCTAATTTTGGACGAGTCACGTCACTTCTATGTAACGGCTGATGTCTCAATTTTGGAAGAGAAAACTCACATTTAAATCCTGGGACGCTGTCCAGTGTTTTATAGGGTGCTAAATTCACTGCCGACCCAACGAGTCAGGCTCTCGTCTGTCTGACGATGAAACAACAGCCCACCATACTTGACTATAAGCCACTGAGTGAAGCCCTCCACTGTGTTTCCGTGACATGGTTTTTGTCTCTACGTTAAAGGAAAAGGTTGGCTTTGAAACTCGCCTTTTTTTTTCTCTGTGCCAACATTCTCAACATGCTGGCTCGAGATCTAACATCTGAGATTAGATTTATTGGTCCTTTGAAGACATTTTTAGGAAATCTGCTTCAGACACGTCTTCAGTGACGGACCGCCCGTGAAATGTGTTTGTAGAGGACTTGCCAGTGCTCAGCAAGAGCTGCAACCTGCAATTGAAACGGTTGTACGGTTTTATTTGAGCGAAGTGCTCTGAGTCTTTGGAAGGTTTCTATGGTTTGTCCCCATTTTGTTGATTTCCTTGGCAGTTCAGCCGGAGAACTCGATGAACTCTCGGATGCGCCGATGAGGAAAGAAAAAATCCCTCCCACCTCCCCGAACTCAAGGCCACTGTTCCAAAATCAGTGAAAGGTGTCTTTTGAAGAGCCTCCTCTGTTTCACTGATGCATTTGACCCTGTAATCCCGTCCCTCCTGTCAGCAACTGTGCCACATTTGCTGCTCAGTAGCACTGCGTTTGTTCAGTCTGCTTTCATACTCCTCATCACTGAATAAAAGCTCCTGCTTCGCTTCAGTCCTCTATTGTTTAACTGTCTTGTAATGTGTCAGCGCCAATTAACCAAGTCCAACTCCTCCAGCAGCTGTTCTTGGAGAACGCAAACGCTCTGATCTCCCCCGAGCTTGGACTTCTTTACGAGCATGTCTGATTGTCTCCACATTTTCCGGGCCCTCACCTCACAAAAGAATGTCTCGGTGCGACTCCGTCCAAATTGTGTTAGCAGGAGGAATGACAACCACGCAAATGGAGACACACCGATGTTTTGAATCCTGTAGCGTGCTCAGGATGAGGCTGGTTATGAGACACTGTGTTTCTGGGTTCAGTCATGTTAAAGACCCCCACCACTCCTCCTACATACAAGCAAGACACCCAGACTGTTTATGTAACATTTTGAATGTGAACCAGAATTCTCAGACTCAGAGACACAATATCGACTCCGACACGGTCGCTGTTAGTGTCTTTGCAGTTGTTTTGCATCTTTTAGTTCTTTTTAGTCTCTTTGTGGTCACTTAGAGTCTTTCTGGTCATTCTGAGTCTCTTTGTAGTTGTTTTGCATCCCTTTGTGGTCATTTTATTTCGGTTTCTGGTCATTTTGAGACTCTGTATAGTTGCTTTGCGTCGCTTTGTGGTTGTTTTGCATTCCTTTGTGTTCATTTTGCTTCTCTTTGTAGTTGCTATGCATCCTTTGTAGTTGTTTTGTGTCCATTTGTGGTAGTTTTGATTCTACTTGTAGTCATTTTGCATGTTATTTCATTCACGCTCTAACTGTTAAAGTCAAACTGCTCTGGCCCAGTGACCCCTGAACCCTTGGGCCTCTGGGTCTGTGTGCGGTTTAGTAATGCACACATGGGCGGAGCGCCCTGTGAAGAGTTCTCATTTTTCTCCTTTTCAAGGCAGAACGGCTTTAGATTGGTTTTAAACCGTCATTTGTCTGTAAGCATTAAGGGATCTCCTTATTGAACAGCCATGACATGCATTAGATCACAACAATATGAAATGATAATCACCTTTCTATCCATCCGTTTCTGCCGTTGTCATACCTCAAAGCATGCATGCTCAAATGAATCTACACGTTAGAGTCGTGTGTGGTTCAAAGCGGATTTACCATTTACCCATATGTCCCAGTTACCACATGGCTTATAGTCTTAGTGGGTCGCAACAACAAAATGATTCACTTGAAAATATCAGGTCATTCGATTTTTGTTTCATATCGGATGTTCATGCGCCTACAGGCCTTATGTTGCAGTCGTTAATCCTGCACCTCCCTTGGCCCCCTTCACCTTTTTCACCGATGGATTTGATGCTGTATTCTTTAATCTGCTGGCATTAAAGTGACAGCTTTGTGTTCGTGTCTGTCCAGGCAGGACGAGACGATGGGCTGCGTTAAGAGCAAAGAGGACAAAGGCCCTACGATGAAGTACCGGCCAGAGAACTCCACGGCGTCAGACCCCAACGCCACCATAACCACGCCTCACGTGGGTCACTACGGACCGGATCCCACCCAGCTGCCGCAGAACCAACCTCCCTCCTCTTCATCGGGCTCTGGGGCTGCAAACTTCAACCACGCCCTCACGCCGTTCGGCGGCTCGTCTGCCATGACTCCCTTTGGAGGAGCGGCATCGTCCTTCTCCGGTCCTGTGTCCAACTCGTTCTCCGGTGCCGTCTCAAGTGAGTAGTGTTTTGGTGTAAGATGTCATTACAATGCTGATGATGGTCTTCATGGAGCGCAGTGCCCCTTTAATATCACACTGGGTTTATTTTCTGGCTTTAATGATTTTGAAGCGTACCATTGGGTTTTAGTTATTTCTCATCTTCCAGGCAGCCACTCGTAATCTTTGTATCCTCCAATCAGCTTTCTGCTGGAGTGTTTCCATAATACCGTATGGTATCTCATTTTTAATACCATATTGATTTTAAATTCGTATTTAAATCAAGTTGTAGAGACTTGACTCGCTGCAGATGTGTAATCCGTCATGCTTACAGAGATGGAGATTTGCTAGCGCAAAGGAAATTAATCCAACTGACTTTGGTGATCCCAAACATTTTTAATATTGCCACCGTGAGGTCGACATTTTTGGTTTTGAGAGAAATTTCTCAACAACTGTTGGATGGTATGTCATGACATTTTAAACACACCTTCATGTCCCCTTTAGTAATAATGAATTATAATAACTTTGGGGATCCCTCACCTTTTCCTCTAGCACCATGATTTTGTATGAAACTTTGATTCGTGACCAAACACCTGCGAAAATGACATTCCCATTACTTACTTTATGTTTAGAGCTAATTAGAAAATGTTAGCTTGCTATCACGCGACACTAAGCTCTGGTTTTATCCAAGTTTGGACAACGTTTTGTCGTTTGTTCTATTTTACGAATGGCCAGACTATGATAAAGACAAAAATGCCAAGAGTACAAACAGACATACAGGAAACAATATACAAAGAACATTTCCTCTTATTTTTGTTTGTAGCTATGATTTGTTCTAATTTTGTTTGCTTGTTTATTTATTTAGCATTGTGCATTGATTTATGAGATTCACCAATGTTTCCTTATTTTTGCTCTTCCCTTAGATAAGAGATTTTATTTACAAGTGTTTGAGAAAACTCTTAACACGATAAGAAAAACATCTTGCTTTCAACACAAGGAAACATGTTTTGAATTTGAGGACAACAAAAAAAACGCATGAATATGGTATAATCAAATTTAGATTATTATATGTAGATTTAGAGTTTTGCATTTTTAAATTCATGGGATAAAGAAATACAATTGGTCCATGGATCCCAATATGGAAAATCCAATGTTTACTTTGTATAGGTTTATTTAACAGTACCTTCATTTCACTCCTGCTTCATTTCTTCTTCTTACAGATTTTTTTCTTTGTGGCATCTCCCCAATTCTTGGGCATGTGCCAGAGCATTTGCACACGGTGCAACACATTAAGTGGTTTTCATCATTCAGCACACCTGTTAAGAGCAGATTTTGAGGGTTATTCTTTGGCGTATCTGGACAAAGCTTCTCTTCATTTTCTGTTAAGAGAAAAATAAGAAGAAATGTAAGAGAATGTTGCTACATGATGCCCAATGTTAATAGTGATTTAAGTATAAAACGCACTAAGCTGAGGAGAATGGTCAGCAGTGTACATGATTGTGTATTACAGTAAATGGGCTAAAACATGCACAAAAAAAACACTTAACACCGAGCTTAACGTGGTCAGTGGCTGATCCGGCACGTCGGGTTCACGGCTAATGCCCCAGCCATTGTTATTTTAACTAGCTTTTCCTTGTTAGAGTCAACACAGGTCCTGTTATCATCTGTGATCACCCTTAATGTGTCTGAGCAGCTTACAGCGATCCTGAGAGCAACGAGATGAGATTGAACCCTCCTGTTTGTGTGGGATTTAGGTTGTAATCCTCCTCCATGTTGGATTATCTGGCTCTCAGAGCCATGGCAGTGCGAAGGTGGCACTGCCATGGTTTGGGATAATGAGATTACTGTTGACAGCATTGTTGTCGGTGGTGGGTATATATATATGAATATCTGTCTGAGGGCGTGGCTGTACAGCCGGCAGGATGTTTTACAGGATGCTGCTAGGGGACGGAAACATGAGTTGACTTTTACCATCATCTACAGAACTATGACTTGTAGAACATATAACATGATAATAATATGTTAATATGTTATAATCTACATCCATATGTACATATCTATGTACATATGGATGTAAATTATGACTGTAAGGGAGACAAACCTATTCAAAACTGGTTTAATGCATTGACTTTCCTTTGGCTTGAGTCTCGTCACAGTCGTGTTTCCATGCAGGGGAAATACTCATACTACAGGATTATAAACTATAGAAAATCAATGCAGCTCTCAGACCTTGGCGAGACAGTTTTATCCACCTTAATTAATAGGCCATTTAAACAGTCACACACACACAAATAAAACCGTTTCCTGATGCAGTCCCTCTAGTGTTCAGCGTCGTAATGCCCTCTGCTGTTATGTGTTCACGAGCTAGTTATCCATTACCAATGCATCTGTTTTTGTGTTTTTTCTTTTAGGTGGCGTTACCTTCTTTGTGGCCTTGTACGACTATGAAGCTCGAACATCTGACGATCTTTCCTTTAAAAAAGGAGACCGCTTCCAGATCATCAACAACACGTAAGCATCGTCCCAGCGTCTCTCTCAGTCCGTGGGGCTTTTACTCAGATCTGTTTCCAGTGATTACGAGATGACTCTCTTCCAAGCAGTAATCCTGAACTGCACCTGTTCCTTGTTGTATCTGTATTCGTGAATGCATTTGATTGCGACTTGTTTTCCTGATGCTGGCTTTCTGCACAGTGCTGTGGATCTTTTTATTTAATTCATGCCGGGGCAGAATTGTCGCCTGAGGTTACAGCATTGTCATGTAAAGTAGATTAGTCTCATTGAATTTCCATTGTGACAACGTTTTTCAGTCCTACCGCACATTTCAAAGAATCAGGGGGTTTAAATGAATGCAGAACAAATTACTAAAACAGCTATGTGCCTTCAAACCATTTTCCATAAGCCACCATAGTAGCTAAAGGGAGGATCATTCCATGAAAAGCTGATGCGTGAATTATTAACCATTAACCGCTGTTAACCGGTTTTCATCCAGCGTATCAGTCATAGCAGGATATGGTACCAGGCTTTGGTCGACGAGTCATTTGTCTCATCTCTCCTGTGTCATTGTCCTCCTGCAGAGAGGGAGACTGGTGGGAGGCTCGCTCCATCAACACGGGGAGAAACGGCTACATCCCGAGCAATTACGTGGCCCCTGCTGACTCCATCCAGGCTGAAGAGTAAGGCCTTGTTATAGCCTCAGTCCTCCATCTACGGAGTCTGCACCGGGAGACTAATAACACGAGCGTGATCCCATCTCACGTGGCTAACAAGACAGTCCAAATATTAACAGCTTCACGACCGGGATGAAGCTTCACAATGGGATTTTTAACAGTCAGCTTCTCGGTCCCCATTTAAAAGGGACAAACCATGAAAAAGTCCCTTTTTTAATGCTTGTGCACATACTTTTTGGGTATTTGGAGTGCCTACCAAACCCCAAACTGTGAAATAATACAACCCAGGCAGTTTTTAGATGAGAAAACATGTGATTCAGCAAGCCAATCAGATTTTGCTTCCCTTCCTATGTCACATGCGGGCTCATTAGAATATGCCACCATCTGAGTATCTCCACCTATAACTTATCAGAGCAGACTAGGCTTTTTTAAAGAGAAACGCTCTAAAACGGAGCGTTTCAGACAGAGAGTGAATACAGGTATATTCAACCAGACAGTGTGAGAAAAATAATGTGTTTTTGGAACATTGAAGCATGTAAACATGTTCTAGTAGAAACCAACGATACGAATATGAACCTGAAAAATGAGCGTGATATGTGACCTTTAAAGTTTGAGTTTGGCAGGTTTTTTAATGTACATGCTTCCTCTTCACAGGTGGTACTTTGGTAAAATGGGACGCAAAGATGCTGAGAGGTTGCTGCTGAATACAGGGAACCATCGAGGAACTTTCCTAGTGCGAGAAAGTGAAACTACTAAAGGTGATGATCGCTTCTTTATAAGTATGGTCGTAGCAGTGTGGACGATGTTGGATCACTTAAAGGCTCGTATTGGACACAAAAAACTGTCCCGGTTTAATCATCACAGTACGTAAGATGAGCAGCTGCATCAGAAAACGTCTGGCTCTTTGATTAATAATTCAAAGGTTAAAACTGTGTACAACATGTGAGGAAAGAAGTTCACCACAACTCCCACTGAGCATTTTCGTATGAAGCACCCAAACTGTGTTGATGGGAACCTGATAATACATGCACCACTTTATATCAGTTTACTTCTAAGATTCTGGGTCAGAGTTGATGAATTCTGCAACGATGGTTGCGTATAAATGCCCCAAAAAGAAAGAATCTCCCTAACTGTCTTCTTCTCCGCAGCAACGTCAGCTGATAATCACGGGTGTCGCAATATTTCGAGCACAAGTCAGACAAAATGTATTCATGGAGCACTTTTCAAGACGGAAGCTTTCCAAGAGAAGTAGTAAAAGTTGTAGTAAGAAAGAAGGAGATAAGAGAAACAGAATGCAGTCTAACAGCCCCGCTAGCGGCTCTGCGAGCCTTTGAACTAAATGCTAATATGCTCTCGTCTTTTGTCAGTGCCTGACAAATACATTAGCTTCATTTGGGAGCTATGCGTGCAGTCTGCTGATCCTCTGATTCGTGTGCTCTACGGTCCGATCTTTGACGCTTTTTGTTTTGCGATGGATGAAGAACATGTCCCTCGTCTCCTCCAGGTGCTTACTCTCTCTCCATACGAGACTGGGATGAAGCCAAAGGAGACAACGTGAAGCACTACAAGATCCGCAAGCTTGACAGCGGGGGATACTACATCACTACCCGAGCACAGTTTGACACATTACAGAAGCTCGTCAAACACTACACAGGTATGCAGTTTGCAATGCTTCCCTCTCACGCTCTTTTGTTTTTTCTGTCGTCTCTCATTCATCAGTCATCATCAGTCTGTCATCGCACCTGCAAATTACTCCCCGTCACACCTGCTGCTTTGTGCCACCATGCAGCGTTCTGTGCCCCCTGCAGCAGGCCCTCAGAGATGAATAGTCTTTAATTTTAATAACAATTGATGGAGCAGTTAGGATTTTGGGCCTCGTCCTCGAGGTTAAATCTCTGTCATCTCACTTCATTTCAGTTTGACTCTGGAGCGGGTTTTTTGGTGTATCTCATCCATATTTCATCACAGTTAGTATTGGAGCATGAATTCATCCACATCAAAAGGAATGAATGATGCATAAAAACAGACTTTAAAACCGCTGTATCCCGCTGGTTCGAGGACTGATACGTGTGTGTGTGTTTGTGTCACTGCTGGGTGTAATGCAACGTTTTTCGATCTCTGCCTCTCGCCCCTCGTCACAGAGCATGCCGACGGGCTTTGCCACAGGCTGACCACGGTTTGCCCCACGGTCAAGCCGCAGACCCAGGGGCTTGCTAAAGATGCCTGGGAGATCCCCCGGGAGTCCTTGCGACTGGAGCTCAAACTGGGCCAGGGCTGCTTTGGAGAGGTCTGGATGGGTAAGAGCAACAACAGACGAGACACGCAGGAACATGTTCTGAAAAATGCTTTCTGGCGCCAAGCATTTGTTTAGTATTCAGTCGTAATCTTCTCGATGGGGAAACACTGTTCAAAATCAGCCCGGATCTGTGTAGTCGAACACACACAAACACTCTATGCCTATATTTATTGTCTATTTTTGTCCAGAATTATCCACTTCCTGCAGTCGCTTCCTCTGTTTGTTGTGCTCTCTTTATCTCCAGAGATCGTCTCACTCGGCTCAAGACGAAATTATTTGTACCTTTTTTCAAAACCGCGGCCTCGTATCCGCTCATCCCAGGCATACTTCTGCGAGGAGTGCGTGCATGACAGCACACGCCTGAGCAATTACAAGACCTAATTAATGATATTGTCTTGCTCCTAGCCCATTAACAACACTCATTAACCCTGCGGCCTGTGGGCGTTCCTCTCCCTATCTTTGTCTCTGCAGGCACATGGAACGGCACCACTAAGGTGGCCATAAAGACGCTGAAGCCGGGCACCATGTCGCCTGAGGCCTTCCTCCAAGAGGCGCAGATCATGAAGAAGCTCAGGCACGACAAGCTGGTGCCTCTTTACGCTGTGGTGTCTGAGGAACCCATTTACATCGTCACAGAGTACATGGCCAAAGGTACACGCAGACACCTGAGACATACCTGAAAGCCAGCAATTGACTTTCTGAGATCTGTCAACCTTGGGAAAAGAATAAGACACTATTTTTAAAGAAAATGAAAGCCACATCTTAAGCCTGTAGATTTCTCAGGCACTAAATTGATCTTGCAGGGCTTTTTATCAGGCACTGCACTGATGTATGATATATGGTGATTTCCTTAAAGGAAAATGGAGGTTTTAATTAATGTGATGCACAGATTGAGAGTCCCTTGTGGTTCCCCGAGGCCTGAAACTGGGAATGTTTAATTGAAAACTGCAGTGGGTTTGTGGGAGGTTTTCAAAGCATCAGCTGCAATGCCTTTTATTTTTTGTGGCTTTTATGAGTAATTAGATTTATGCGTGTGTGTGTGTGTGTGTAAATGTTAACTCTGTGTGTGCACGTGTGCTTATTTTGAGATTCAGTTTCATTTCAGTAAGGATCGAGGGCTAAATTGAAACATTTAGCATCTCATATAGCAGAACTTTGGTATGCAGCTGGTACAGTGGCCCTTTTATTGCTCCGACAGTATATCATGGCTGCTCTGCATTTACGACCTCTCGCTGTCGCTGCTTTTATAGGAAGCTTCCTCGACTTCCTCAAAGAGGGTGACGGAAAATTCCTAAAGCTCCCCTTGTTGGTGGACATGGCTGCACAGGTGAGACAAACCACACGTACCTCTATGTTTTTTTTGTTCCTCGAGTACAGAATTTGTGTCAGTGAAATGAAGTTTCTATTTTAAGCCTCAGGTGAACATGTCTTCGCCGGTTTGCTTTTGTTCTTTCATTATTTTTCCCTCTTTGTGTCTGACAGAGGGGCTTGGTGTTCTGAGCTAAAAATTATTTACTGAAGCCGCCGTCATGAGATGCTTGTCAAATGTTTTTTTTTGTTTTTTTCAGATCGCTGACGGCATGGCTTTCATCGAGAGGATGAACTACATCCACAGGGACCTGCGCGCCGCCAACATTCTCGTGGCCGACAACATGGTGTGCAAGATCGCCGACTTTGGCCTGGCCAGGTTGATAGAGGACAACGAGTACACGGCGAGGCAAGGTAGGCGGGCCTACTACACGTAAACTCACAACCCCCAACTGTCTGAGTCACAGGCGAACGAGGTGTCGGGGTAGAGCGGTGACCTCACAACAAGGACGACTCCCTGTTGTCTCCTCTCATGGTGAATTAGGATAATGGTGGAAAAGCAGATGCTCCTGTTCGCTCTGATTAGTTGCGCTTTTCACTTCGGCTTCATCTCACTGCAACGTGTGCTGCGTAAAGGGCTCGTTCACCCAAATTACTCCCCTACCTGTCGTGGTATCTGGCTATGTGGATAGTTTTGGTTTTATTTGTCCAGGTTTTGGGGGCTGTGCTGCTGTTAGTGTGCACGTATGGGAACACACTTTGAACTAGAATGGTGCACTCAGTAGGGTGCAGATCTCCGCCCGCTGTGTCTGCAACGACCACTGCTGTAATGTTTGATTGAATGATTGAATGATAACAACCCACAATTAGCTAAGTAGAAAAGACATGTTGATTAATGGCATTAATGTAATTTATAGAGATAAAAGATGATGGGTTTTTATATAAAGGTGGTTGTTCTGTACTTTTATTTTCCATTACTGATCTATTGCCTTCATATAATGACAAATAAACACTGCCAAACAACATAATGTCATGCTTGGACACACGGGAATCCACTCCAGGGTTTTAATTTGGGTGAACCAACCCTTTAAACATAAGCTCTTTAATAATGTCCTTTATAATCATTCTTATCCCTTAAACCTCAAAATTATTCTAGGGACTTTTCTCTGAGGTGTTATTTACAAGCTGCATAACCAAAGATTATGCGTTCTTATGCTTTGGTTTCAGGTTCCTGGTGTTGTGCATGCTTGTTCACATCCCCTCTCACAGGGACACTGAAATGGGACGGAGCTATTGTGGTGTTATTAGTTAAACATGTGCTTTTCCTACCCTGACAAGTCAAAATGTCTGCTGTGAGAAAGGCAGATTCTAGGTCATTATGGTCATTGTGATTCACTGGAAATAAAGCCAGACATGGAGGCATACGCCCTCTAGTGGAATCCCCTCACCCCTCTCCTCTCCATTTACATTACAGGGGCCAAATTCCCAATTAAATGGACGGCCCCAGAGGCTGCCCTGTACGGCCGCTTCACCATCAAATCAGACGTCTGGTCCTTCGGGATCTTACTCACTGAGCTCGTCACCAAAGGCAGAGTGCCCTACCCAGGTAAGTGACAGTGACACACACACACACACACACAATCATAAACACACTCTTGAGTGTGAAGAAGAGGGCGGTGATTCACGGCTGGAGTTATCAGCTTTCAGTCTGTCAGTTAGACGTCAAGCTGGCGTGCTTCTTAATGTGTGAGGATGAAGTGATGCCGCCTGACATTGTCTGCGCTGGTTGTTTATGCCTCTGCAGGAGGAACACACACACTGATATCATTACACACACACACACACACACACACACACACACACGTTTGAGATTAGATGAGGCCATCTGGTGGAGGGCGATCAGGAGATTGAACACCACTCTTGTTTATAACCATCTGCCAGACTGACACTGCCCTGGGGAGCAGTGCCTGCAGTGTTCTGCACCACCTTCACACCGCTCCCCTTTCTATTAGATGGACCGCTAAAACAATTAATAAATTATCATTAATATTTTTTTAAAACTATTCTGGTAATTGATTTAAGGAAATTTAGGAAAATGTATTAATTTTCCTGCTGAAAGTTCTAGATGAAAAGATCAATACACTGATGTCTGTAAGCTAAATATGAAGCTACAGCTAGCTCAAAATGTGGATCTATTGTTTCAACGTTTTGCGTCATTTATCAAGAAAAAATGCCGCTCTGACGGTCCTTCCTGTCTCCTGCGTCCCCCTCAGGCATGGTGAACCGGGAGGTACTGGAGCAGGTGGAGCGAGGCTACCGCATGCCCTGCCCCCAGGGGTGCCCCGAGTCCCTGCACGAGATGATGAAGCTCTGCTGGAAGAAGGACCCGGACGAGAGGCCAACGTTCGAGTACCTCCAGTCCTTCCTGGAGGACTATTTCACCGCCACAGAGCCACAGTACCAACCTGGAGAGAACCTATAGCCTGCCTGGACCCGTATCCCTACGCCTGGGAGGACACTTGCTTGAAGACATGAGCTCTTAATTATCTCTACGAAAAGTCGACTGGAAACCAAACTAACCAGTCGCATAAACCACTACTTGCTCTACCCATTCTTGATTTTTATATTTTTGCTTTTGCTTCCAGCATCCGCCATCATTTCATTTGACTTTTTCTTTTCATTGATGGTACAAGTCTTACCTGTGTGTAATGTTTGATTTTCAATGTGGATTTTTTTTTCACAATGTACATTAATGCCTGTGGTAGAAAGAAGCAAATTAATTACAGTTATGCTAAATACACGACATTATTTTGGTTCTTTCTCATGAACACAGTCTGTTGCTGTATAAATAAGCTGTGATAATGCTTCGCAATAGAGCTCGCACTCCACTTATCCTCCAAATTGTATTCTTTTGTGGTAAATTGGTGAATAATGCATCAGAACAATGAATTATTAACAGAGATAATATATTAAACTAACAGGGAGAAGCTCTCAGGGGACTGGTGGTCATTGTCACAGTCCACTTGACGGTAATTATTTAAAAGTAAATCCCACACAGCTTAACTTAAGCTACACTTCATCAGCTGCAGTGCAATATCTTACTTGTTACAAATCAGTGACTCCAATGAGACTGTGACACGGTCTTTAATGCCTTCCTAATACCTTAAAATGCATTTTGACTTTTTTTAGTTTTTATTGTTCTATGTTCCTTTGTTATCTCAAATCTTTATGACATTTTATTCATATCACATGGTTTTATAGCTTCTATTTGAAGACCTTCCTGACTGTCAATCATCATCTAGAAATCTCTGCTCAGACTGTTTTTTTTTTTTTTATAACAATGCCATAATTCTTTCTGTCCCTCACCGCCGAGGTTGTATAATCTCACTGCGATCACTACAGAGACATGCTTACATAAAGACAGCGTGGGTAATGTGTCAGTGAGTTAAACAGTGATGAAACTCGAGGACTTGCGGCTTCTCGCTGAGCCAGAATGACACTTCGCGGAAACAAGACGATTTTACGAGCTCTTTCTAAAAAGTGGAAATCATGAACAAAGCCCACCAAGTAAATGGGAAACAACCGTTTAATTGTCTGCAATGTGACTGACTGAAGCACTTGGGACTCGTTCGTGTTCATGCATCTGAAGTGGCTCTGCAGAAACTATTTGTACAGCAATGATGACAGTTTTTTTTTTTACATCTTATCTTTGCATTTTGCTCCCTTTTACTCATTGGGGACAGTATTATGATGGGAACACTAATTGTACGGCTGAGCTTGTAAAGAAGGGCTTTGTATATTACAAAATGGTCATTTTTTTAAGATTATCAATACAAAAATGGAGAAGATTGCAAAATATATTTGGGAGGGAGGTAACGGGTGCAGTCTCATCTGAGGAATTTGTACAATAAAGACGTGATTTTACGAAGTCTAGTTTTATTTTATTATAAATGAAATGTTGTGACTCTGTCCGTGTTTCAAGTGGGTCGTGTTTAAACCAATGACGGACTGAGGTGGGTGGGATCAACTACTGGTCACTTCAGGAGGAAGTTCTCCAAACGGTGCCTGAATCACAAGACAAGTTCCACAATGTTGCACAAAATTACTGGTTTGACAGTCCGGGATGTGAGATTCCCGACGTCTTTGGAGCAACATGGCTCCGATGCGATGGTAAGGAAGTTTGCCTGCACTGTGTGTGTGTGTGCGCATGTTTTTTGCTTCCATTCAGAGACCACTGTCCACTGTAATGTCCTACTCTGCAGCACACTGACCCGGATTACTCGGTCGCGTATGTGGTGATCGACACGGACTGCGGGCTGAAGGGCTTCGGCTTCACGTTTACTCTGGGGAAGGGCACGGAGATCGGTAAGATCTCTACATATGATGTACATACATGCACTAATGAAAATGAATATCGCTCCACGAATAACTCGCTTGACGCATACAAACTAAGTCACTGCTGCGTTCAGGTGCTCCTAACAAGCTCCGAATTTCCCCCTTCCTCGAGCGTAAATGCAACTTCCAATCCAATTTGTGAATTGAACCAAAAGGTTGTTGAATGAAATAATTTAGGCCATATATCAGCTAATTATATGAAATTCGAAAATGCTACTGTTATTAATAAGCTTTGATCATCATAGGTCTATAGGAGAACAGGGTCAGTAATGCAAATAAGTTGATTCTTGAACAAATGCACTTGTCTGTTCACAATTTATTAATTTCTTTAGAGCCCAACCCAAACATTAAATGAGTGCATTCTGCCAGAATTCCACTTAGGTTAGGTTAGGACACTTTGTTCTTGGCTCTGCGGAGTCTTCGTCTGCCATTTGAGTAAACAGTCAGTCAGTGACTTCACAGCGGGTGTTATTCAATTAGGAAAAGCCTCTGTCTTGTTTGTGTCTGCTTTTTGTAACAAGGTAGGAAGTATAAACAATACTGTCCCAATCGTCCCCAGGAGAGCAGACACACTTTGGACTCCTGCGTTAGCTGCCAATAAAAATTCACACTGGATTACACGACCATCAACTGATAGGCCACAAAATAAGCTTCCCAACACTGTGTTTTGTTGTATGTGGCAAAACTCTAAAACAGTACGGTGGAAGAAAAATAACAAAAGAGCCTAAAGTTAACTAAGATTTCCAAACTGTGAATAAAATGTGAGGTTTAGTCCGAAGGTCTCCACTTTGATTTATCATGCTCATACTCATTTTTCACTGTACTTGAAGGCAGCATTTATTTTCTCAAGAGCCTGTGTGCAAAGCATAGACTATAGTATACTGTATATGATAAGATGCAAAGTTGAACCTCACATCGCCATCTGGTGGTAATGTACAGTATATTAAACACAATGCGACCGATTCCAGGTGCATCTGTTCAAAGACTAGAACAATAAAACACGTGGTACGTGTGAGGTGCGGATGTCTTTCAGAGGCTGACTTGTTGTGATTGTGACCCGCAGTGGTTTGTGCTGTGGAGGCTGTGGCTGCTCTGGTTGTTGGGAAATCCCTGCAGGAGATTGTGAGCGACTTCCGGGGATTTTACCGCCTGCTGACCAGCGACTGCCAGATGAGATGGGTGAGAACAGCCACACAAGCGCTGAAAATATAGTGTCAAAGGACACAGATAACACTGAGCAATGCAGCCGGATATTTATCATATTTAAATGCAACTGTCCTTGTAGAATAACTTGAGCTTTCTTTTCCCGCCTCGTGGCTTTTAGAGCGTTATCCATCTTGCTTACAGCACCTTGCTGTACAACATGGGAGAGAGCACATCCTCTCATCTTGTCTTAGATACCTTTTTTAAATCCATTTATTCTTACTCTAATAAGATACGAGGCATCGGTCTGATTCATGACACTTACCTAGATTCATCATGGCAAGTTGCTGCCAGGCGTAGCCTACTACTGATAATAACATGGAAGCACCCACGGATCGTCTAATCGTGTTTCTGAAGGTCCCAAAGGCCCGATGAAGACCGATGGGCCAAGACGACAAATAAATGTGATAAAATACAGGCTGTTCAAGTCGTAGCGTCAGGTACACGCAGCCAAGAAAGTTATAAGTGGCTCGTCTGATACAAAGAAAAGCAATTTATAATGTGAGCGAAGGGCAAGTGTGAAAAAAGACCTTCTAGTTTTTGAAGGTCTCAAAGTCCTGATTAAGACTAATGGGAAGAGGCAAATAAAAGGGACTAAACGTGAGTAAGGGAGCGCTCTTGAATCCAGGTTTTCAAAAAAGAAAAGCAATTTATAATGTGTGCAAAAGGTCTCTAAGTCTTTGTTAATGATCGCACACTTTTAACACACTTTCTTACTGTCTTTATTTCCATCAGGTCTTCATTTTGGTGTTAGTTTTTCTCATTCTGCCTCTTCTCTTTGAACCCATTGTTGATGCACACTCCAGATAAGCGTTCTTTTCCGGTGCTTCATGTGTTTTTAAACTGTCGTCTGAACCAGTTGGGCCCAGAGAAAGGAGTGATCCACCTGGCCATAGCTGGAGTCCTGAATGCTGTGTGGGACCTGTGGGCGAGGGCAGAGGGCAAGGTGGGGAACTGTTTGGCTGAGGCGTTATTAGATTACGAGCGTGACACTTCATGACTCACGATCCGTTGTCATCTGTTTCCTTGCAGCCGCTGTGGAAGCTGCTTGTTGACATGGTGAGTCACATGGAAATGTAGATGTCTGATTTGTGTCCAGGATGTGACCACGTTGGGAAATATCGTGTCTCATGTGTCCCAATTCAGGATCCCAAGCAGATTGTTTCCTGCATTGACTTCAGATACATCACTGATGCACTGACGGAGGAGGAGGCTGTAGGTGAGACCGGTGTACGACGTTTAATGTCTGTTCAGTACAGTTTGGGGAAAGAAACTCTCTTTTAACCTAAATGCAGTGTCGTCAAATCAACACTCTTAATGCTTCTCTTTTCTCATTCAGACATACTCATGAAAGCACAGGAGGGCAAGCAGCGGAGAGGTGAGCACGCTAAAAAAAGAGTCGTTAATTACACGGCTGGATGGGATTTTGCGGAACGAAATTGCCTCTTTAGAAACTAACAGGAGTGCTTTTAGCCTGCATAATAGCCCCCTGCACTCCACTATAGCTCAATTAAAACGCACTTCTCCCGGAGTGTTTATTACACTGAGTGGACTGCTTCTGTCTCCTCCCAGAGGATCACATGCTGGAAGAGGGTTATCCTGCCTACACCACCTCCTGTGCGTGGCTCGGATACTCAGACCAGCTGCTCAGACAGGTCTCAGTGCTACCAATGTAGTTTCTCAGGTTGAAAAAAAAAAACGTTTTCAAATAAGTGTGACAGTTGTGTGTTTGTTTCTGAAGCTCTGCACAGATGCACTTAAAAGCGGTTGGACCAAATTCAAGGTGAAAGTCGGTGCTGATCTAGAGGACGATATACGCAGGTGCCGCCTCATAAGGCAAATGATTGGGCCCGATAACACTTTGGTATGGTTGTTTTTTTTCCTCCCCTCAACATCGTATTCATATTAAGAAATGACAGTGTACTAAAGTGTTGCTGTGTTAAGATGATCGATGCCAACCAGAGGTGGGACGTAGCCGAGGCCATCAGCTGGGTGTCCAGCCTGGCCGAGTTCAAACCTCTTTGGATCGAGGAGCCCACGTCTCCAGATGACATCCTGGGTCACGCTGCTATCTCCAAGGTGTTTCTTTGCCTCTGGGCATCTGTTCAGTAATCCGTCCACTGTCGACGACTGATAAAAGATGTTTGACTTCGTTGTTGCAGGCTTTGGCTCCACTCGGGATTGGAGTGGCAACAGGAGAGCAGGTCAGACCTCATGTTTGTTCGAGCATACGTATCACTTGGCTGATGAATTGATATTTTTTTACCGTTTCCTCTCCAGTGTCACAACAGGGTGATGTTCAAGCAGTTCCTCCAGGCCTCGGCCCTGCAGTTTGTCCAGATAGACAGCTGTCGGCTGGGCAGCGTCAACGAGAACCTGGCTGTGCTGCTGATGGCCCACAAGTTCCGGGGTAAAACTCAAGACACGACAACAACCACACAAGAGTCAAACATGGAGCTTTTCCTTTTTTACCGACTGATTCGTCAAAGGAAAAAATATGAATTCCATCTTCACTATTTAAATAAAAAGTATTTATCAATGTATATTTTTGTCAGGTCTGGTTTCAGGACTCCATAGAATTAGCATATCCAAAGTGTGATATCTGTATGAAAAACAATACAAGTACTCCCGTATCTTATCTTAGTGCCCGTGTGTCCTCATGCTGGAGGAGTCGGTCTCTGTGAGCTCGTCCAGCATCTGATTCTGTTCGACTACGTCTGTGTGTCTGCGAGTCTCAGCGACCGGTAAGAGCAGGGTTTGTTTTTGTTCAGAGCTCGTGACTGAAACAGATTAGCAAATTATTTTCAGCAATTTTCTTTTTTTTTTTTTTACATGCCAGAATGTGTGAATATGTGGATCACCTGCATGAACACTTCACCAGTCCTGTGGTGATTCATGACGCCCACTACATGCCTCCCAAGGTAAGACGGAGGACAGATGGAACCGATGACGTACTAAATGTCGTGTTTCACTGCGTATACTGCCGGGTGGCTTGTGAATCAAGAGATCAATAGTCTTATTTTTAACCATGACACATTTATTGATTACATTTTGTTTAATTTGAATCTGTAATGTAAATGTAATGGAGTAAAAAGTGCAATATTTCCCTCTAAAATGTATTGAAGTAAAAGAAATAGCAGAAAATGGAAATACAAGTATTTCAGAAGTGCACTTGTTTTCATACACTGTGCTTATTGTTCTCAGGATCCAGGCTACTCTTGTGAGATGCTGGAATCATCAGTGCAGAGACACCAGTACCCCGAAGGAGATGTATGGAGGCTGAACACAAACAAATAAACATTTGACAGAAGGCTCCTTTTTAGTCTTATAATCAGACTTGGCTAAGTGGAGTGAATATGTAATAACCTATCACACTGCAGAGTAGAAGTGTAGCAGGAACTGTTGTATTATTAATCTCTGTGTGTTGCTGCTCGGCTCCTTTGGGTCAACAATTCTGTACAAATCCAGTTTACACAAATGTAAATTCTTTATTTACAAATAAGATATTAATAACAGTTGAAAAAAGGAACATTTCACAACTAACTCATTTTTACAGTTATAGAAGAAAATACTTTTCTGTAAGAACTTGTGGGGTTTTAAGTGCTAGTTCACCAAAATCAGAAAGAACTGAAACTACTACTACTATGAATGACATAATATACAGTACATATAAAGCAACGTGTATTACATTTTCTGATCATTAAAGTTGGATCTTTACACAGCCATCTGCATCTTAATGGTGGGATGAGGGTTGTAGTCGCAGATCTCAAAGTCTTCTGCGCGGAAGTCATCGATGCTCTCCACTTTTCTCAGGATCTTCAGCTTGGGGAAGGGCCGGATCTCCCGCTGAAGCTGCGAAAATGTAGACAGACGAGTAAGTCAGAGACCAGGCCGAGAGCAGGGAGACGGAAAGCCGTCTTTAACTGACCCACCTGTACTTTGAGAGGCTCCATGTGGTTGACGTAGATGTGAGCGTCTCCCAGTGTGTGAACGAAGTCGCCCGGCTGCAGGGACAGTAAAAAAAAGTATGTTGAGCACACAACGACACACTTAAAATGAGGTTGTGTTTGGACAAAAGTGCTTTTACCTTGAGTCCCGTGATGTGTGCGATCATGTAGGTAAGAAGTGCATAGCTGGCGATATTGAAAGGCACCCCGAGGCCCATGTCGCCCGAGCGCTGGTACAGCTGACACGACAGCTCGCCGTCACACACGTAGAACTGACACAAGGCGTGGCAGGGGGGCAGAGCCATGAGGGGCAGGTCTGCAGGAGAAAACGTTCAAATTAAAACGATCGTGCCGTTTAGGATTAGTTCAAGTAGATTTAGATTTTGCACGTGCAGGACCTTTAGGGTTCCAAGCGCACATGATGATCCGCCGGTCCTCTGGGTTCTTATTGAGGGTGTCAATGATCTGCTGCAGCTGGTCAACACCTTGTCCTGTGTAATCTGTGGAAGGAATTCATTACAAAAAAAATGATAATTTAAGAGCAGAAGCACAGTATTCTGGTAAGTGTGTGAAGCTGCATCTGTGTAATATGCCTTCAAAATAAAAAAGAAGCCTTTGTCACTGCACAATAAACTGCGTGTCGCTCTACTGTAACTTCACCTGCATGCATGTTTGTGTACTCGGCGCCGAAGTGCCTCCACTGGAAACCATACACAGGCCCCAGGTCGCCTTCCTCTCGATCCGTGAACCCGAGGTTGTCCAGGAAGTCACGTGACCCGTTGGCTTCCCAAATCTTCACCCCTTTCTCTGAGAGCTCCTTGGCATTTGTTGATCCCTGTGACCACACAAGGGAGGAAACATCAGAGCCCGATTCAGAGCTTTTTTTTTACACAAATATCGCAGGCAGAAATGCTGCATGTGAATATGAATATATTTGGGTGAATTGAAAAGAAATGTGTCGATCTTGTATCATTCTCACCTTAACAAACCACAGCAGCTCTTCAAGAATGCCTCTCCAAAACACTCTCTTGGTCGTCAGCAAGGGGAACTGATCTACGAATAAAACCAGGAAAAAGGTTATTTAACATTTCAGTACATAATTAATTACAGCAAGTGGTGGAAAGTAACAAAGTATGTTTTACAGCCAAACATGCTGGATCTTTGAGGCCAGCCATGATTACATGAGGGTATAAAAAAAAAAAAATCGGCACTTTTCACCATAACAAACAATTACAAAAGTCACATTTGGTCATTAAAAAAAAGGAGATTGGTAAATATTTGTAATAATAAAGCTGTCAGTGCTCCCTTGTGTTTAAACTATATACTGCTGACACCACAAACATCTCTGCATGAACTAAATTAGTTTTACTTAAATATTTTCATATTTTAAACTAATGCAACGATATTTGTACCTCTTACTCCACTACACACATGTTTTTATTCATTAGTTACTTTACAGATTAAGATTTTACAAACTAAACATGGTCACTTCATAATAAAGGATGCACTGTTGATTGTTTAAACCACATGTAAACATGTTATTTGTTATTAGTGTATATATATATATATGACACTGAAATGGTACATTCTGCATAATTTACTTTGACGCTTTGAGTTTATTTTGCAGTTGCAGTTCACGTTTGTTGCATGTACAGTAATGACATTTAATACCAAAGATAACTAACAAACCTCTCAGACTGTATCTGGCCTGAGCACCGAACACAGACACGACTCCGGTCCCGGTTCGGTCCCCCTTCCTGCGGCCGTGCTGCATGATGTACTCGATCTGATCCAGGTACCCGCGTTCATCGCAGAAAACACCGATGTTCTTCTTCTTCTCTTCCGCCGCTGCAGACTTCTTCTCCTCCTCCGCTGCAGACTTCTTCTCCTCCTCCACTGTACAGCCGTCTGCCGTGTGTATTTCCGACGTGGCGGGCATTTTTAGTAGACTTCACGATTTGACAGAAAGAAGTGTTGTGTTGTGTTGTGTCACCGGTGGGTTTTTCCCGGGTGATTTCAAGGACTTATTCTTCTTCCTCTTCTTCCTCTTCTTCTTCTTCTGTGGTGTTTAACGGCAGCTTGCATCCTTTTTGTTGCATTACTGCCGTCTTCCGGTTTCAGTCAGTTCCTATGTTCCCAACTACTAAACTTTCCCCATCAGACCCGTTGCTCGCAAAAAGTTTGTAAAGCACCTTCTTCCCAGATTACTAGATCCCCACTCTATTATATTATTCAACTCTCTTCCTCTCATCCCTAGTCTTTGCATTTCTCCCAGCATGCCCCTCCTTTCTGAGCTGTGTCTAATACAGGAGGTGATAACATGTTGTACAGTCTCTGGTGCCTGGCAGTGCTCACAGAGACCGGTTGGATGCTTCCCTATCAAGTGTAGTGTGCTGCGTAGATTGCTGTGTCCTATTCTTAATCTTGACATTGTAACCTCTTCTTAACAGTACTTTCTTGCACCATGACTGCCAAAAGTGAATCAGAAAATAATAAGAAAATTATAGTTACTGATAAATAAAATAGGCATGAAACGAGTAATTAAGGTAATTACGAGTAAAATGTGGGATAAGGGACTACTTATAAATACTAATAAATATAAACTCCTTTGACATTTAATTCAAGTATATATATATATATATATATATATATATTGCCCTACCATAAATACAGATTGTTCCAAAAACTGAAGAATGATATGCAAATATTATATTTTGATGTAAAAAGTCATTACGTGAACGATTCCTTTTATTTGGATGACTTGTGACAAAAACAAAAACAAAAGAATGGCTCAAGCACATTGTACATAAATTGATTGCATAAACATTTTAAACCCTAAGAATGAACAAATACAAAGAATAAAAGCTGTGCATGTTCAAGTTTTACAAAGATATGCTTAATTGTTCAAGAACTGGACTCTTTATTCAGCATCTGAACATTACTCAATTCAAGTGTAGAAAAAACAAAACATAAAACTATTTTTAAAGATCGACAAAAGCAAGTCAGAAGCTTAAATATTTCCATGGCTACAAAAAACAATGCTGCATTGCACATGGGTGCATTTAATCTTTTAATACAAAGTCAATGAAGGATTTAATTTATGATCGTTTCTTAGTTATCTCATCATTTTGGATTATAACATATAATACCATTTCCATTGTGGCTTTCAGGAGAAGATTACATTTGAAGAATTGCACAGGGATTCGTCATGGTGTAAAGTTGGCAGTTTCAAATTATCCCATTTCATTTTACTCAAATTGTAGTTGGAGCTCTGCCAGCTGAAGCTGGGAACCAGATAATTAACTAAGCCACAACACTGCAGGGATCAATACCTCTTATCTGCTGTTGGAGTGTCAGAGCCTCCTGAGCTACATACTGGATAAAAGCGGGGTCGTCCACCTCCAGCTCTGAGGGGACGGAGACGGTTACTGGGCCTGAGTCCAATATGGTTACAACCACACTGCTGTCGGCTTTAGGTCTCATAGTCTTCAGCTGCTGCTGCTGTGCATTCACCTGAAAAACAAGAATAAGTGGAACTGCATCAGTGATGGCAAAAATACAATAATAAAATAATAACTAAGAAGGTTCTTGCCAGCCAAAATAATCATACACATTGTAGGCTTTTTTATATACTTTGGCTTTGGAGCTTTAATTTAAACTTTCATTTTAGGGATCAAGTCAATTATCTATGACAGAATTAAACCACATGTAGCAGATAGGATTAACTGTAAATAACATAAGTATTAAGGCGCATTTGGCGCCTAGCAACCCTCATAACATCCCAAATGAACTACTATGAGATAGAGACAAACATTACTGCAGACGTACTGTGATCACACTGAAGGTGCCGCGTGGGCCCACGGTGCCGTTGGACAGCCGGCCGACCCAGCCGTACTTGTCCTCCATGTCTCCGAGCCATCTCTGCGTGTCCGCCGTGTGTCTCTGGACCAGCTGCAGCCTGTCGTCGTACTGCTGATGGGAGGCGTTGAGCAGCATGTGCATCTCCTCCGTCTCAGAGTGTAACTGCTGGACGCTGGGACACTCTGTAAGTACAAATGAGCACATGCAGAGAAGCGTGCATGAATCCAGGAGGAGTCGAGAAGAGAAAAACTGAGTAAAAGTCAACTATTTCAAAATGTCTTTTGCTGATTGCTGTCACAGTGACTATTCTATAGTTAAAATGCCATCAGTTATATTTAAAATTGAATAATCCTCCAGCAGTTCTAATCTAGAGTTGAAAAGATCCGCAGCGTCTATGTTTAGTCAGTGGCGGGCCGTGCATTTTATGCCTGGGCCTTCTACAGTTGAACAGCTACGGTGCAGATACGTGAATCCGTGCATGACGGGACGCTGGTCATTAACGGACAATGCATAGTCAAATCAACGTAACGTTAATTAACACAATGACAACCACAAAGTCACATATATTCATATGACAACAAAGCATGACAAATCAATCCAGCAAACCTGCAGCGGATCCACGCATTCCACCACACATTCAAATATTATTCATAAAAACCGAAGACTTCTGAAAACCGGCGTTTCCAGAAGCCGGCCGGCGTTTCCAGAAGCTTATTAGTCAATTAATTCATCAGTCAACAATTGTGATAATTGATTAAAGTCATTAAGCAGAAATGCAAAACATATTCTGGTTTCAGCTGCTTGAATGTGATCATTTGTTTTTTTCTGTTTTCTATCAGCGTTAAATTAAATATAAAGCAATAAATCTGAAGACGGCATTAAACAATTAATCCAACTAATAATAACCAGTCAAATAACCATCAAATTATTACCATCCTGCTAAATGTTTTCACTCATAATGCCTATTATACCCCCTCAGTTGAAAGAATAGTTTAAGATTAAGATGAACTCTGCAATGTATGAAAGACCATAATTTGCATTTTAGGTCAAGATAGGAACATTTTTGCAAAGCTGTTCTGTGTGACTGCTAAATAGATATGAAACCAATATTGCTCACTAAAAACAACATGTTCTTTGTGCCAGTTATTTACCTTTTAACAAGTAATCTTCACATGTCTCGCACAAACTTTGGAGCTGCCAGCACTCTGATGCTTGTCTGCGGAGTCGTCTGCACAAGGAATCTTTAAAAGGAAAGGTCATTATGTCATTGTGACACCATTTTTAATGTTGCAAGTAGGTCCAGATATATAGAGGCATATAACATGCAACCTTCTGACAATAATAGGACACATTATAGAGAGAGCTGGCTGACATTAGCACTCCTGGAGATTATTAAATATTATTATTATTTAAGTTATTGAGATGCTCTATAACAATCAAATACATGTAGAATACAGTGTGAGTTCAGTGACGTAATGACCCATCATTCTTTTATAGGTTTCTTGTAGTGGTGTAACGGATCACGGCTCGATCCGTGATCC
This sequence comes from Leptoclinus maculatus, assembly GCA_032191485.1. Classification (NCBI taxonomy): domain Eukaryota; kingdom Metazoa; phylum Chordata; class Actinopteri; order Perciformes; family Stichaeidae; genus Leptoclinus; species Leptoclinus maculatus. Next base: position 5,175,724 of record JAVDOI010000013.1, read on the forward strand.
GTGCGGATCACCCCTCACGGTTCGGATCACTCGTGAACCGCGGATCAATTGAGTATTTTTTTTCCGGTGAAAGTCATGGCGAGCGGAGGAACTTAGCCCCCGGTGTCATTTAAGTCGCAAGTTTGGGAGCATTTTGTCTTCCCTGTAATTTATAATGACGGATAAGGGTGGAGGACAAAAGCGTTAGGGTATGTAGGCGTTATTTAAAGAGAAGGACACACGACAACGGCAATACATTGGCATGTCCACACATATGAAGAGCCACCATCCCAGCGACGGGGGACACTCCGTTGTGGAAAACAAAGTATTTCAAAATCTGGTTAAAATGCTTGAGCCACGCTACGAAATCCACTCACGCACCCACTTCAGTATGAAGCTTGTTCCTCTATGAAGAGGAAAAGACTGTGACCGCTTTCATCATGGCGGAGCTGTAGACACGCCCCCTCTGTGAGAGTCACACAGACACACACCTGGTGCAGGTGCTGACAGAAGTATCAGAGTGAAGCTAGACAGGCCCAATAGCAATATCCCAGTCACCACAGAAAGGTCTACCCTCTCCCCAGACAATGTAGATATTCTCATCTTTTTGAAAATAATGTCACTATACATTATACAGCAAGATAGACCACGTGAATGTTAAGCCATCAAGATGATACCATCTAATCATTATTACATATGTACATTGTTTAAAGCTGTATTTGATGTTGTAGCTAGCTTGTTGAGTGGGAGCTAACTGCTTTAACACTATAAGCTGCTGGGTAGTGTAGTTCATAGTGGTGGAAGAAGTGGTCAGATAGTTAGCTATAAGCAGCAGTACCACAGTGTAAAAATAGCCTATTACAAGTCCTGCATTCAGACGTTTTATGAGCAAGATATAGACTCCTATAAATTTATATTTTTTTAGAGATGAATTGCCATTTAACTGTAAACCAGCTTTTTACAGTTGCAGCTCTCTGTGGTGGAGGTCATTTTAAGAACCCGTGCTTATACACGTACTGTTGTAGGCTTTCCTAACCCTCAAAATGTAAATAATAAAGTACAGGTACTTAAAAATGCGTGAGTAAACATGGGCTACATATTTATTTTCCACCACCGTTCATAATAATAAAGCATCATATTCAAATAAGTCATATAAATTGAGTAGTAAAAAATAGATCTGCCTCCAAAATGTGGTGCAGCAGAATTAGTAAAACTGATGGGAATACTCAAAAGTAAACAAATGTATTTTCTTGTCAGTTTGGAAAATCCCGTCTTTTATTTTGAAAAATTACCAGAAGTCGTAACGTTTCATGTTGATGTCAACTTTCTCCAGTATGGCTGACTGACTGAAAAAATGTAGTTTTGTGTTACAAAGCTAGGGGATAAAAGGCAGGAACTATTTCTTAAAAACATAATCTGTGCAGTTCTTGTGATGAATTCAACATTTCTTGTCATTTAATTCAAGGAAGAGGCTTTAAATTCTCAAGGAATACAAACCGGAAGTAGCGTTGTTGTTGCTGGCGAAACAAAAGTAGCTTGATGCTAACTGCAAACATACTTACTTACCTAGCTACATATTGTGCTCAAAATGTTCTTGTGTTGACATGTTGGGCATATTCTTGAGTGTTAGCAGCCGCTACCCCCAGACCAGCCGGCTTACTCCACCGTCAACGTTACACGTCCAGGTGCTGCTTTGCCGCGAAGTCCAGGGTGTGCTGTGATTGGTCAGTGGGCGAGCACGTGACTAAAGTGAAACTTGCCAGCAGAGCTTAGTTGGAGTAGTACGAGTTCAAATTGAAAGATATGGAAGAAATTATAACATTTGTAGGGTTTTGCTTGGTGTAGTTTATTTATTTTTTGACCTAGCTTTGTTTTTGAACATTCAATGACTCAAGACTATCGTGAAACGAAACTTAACAGCAGAGGCTTGCAGCTCAGCCAATCAAATGGCCAGCCTGACAAGTTTCCTGACTCTTCCACACACCATGACACAGGGGGCTGAGACGAGGAAGGACATTGCAGAGCAGTACGTTTAACGTTTGAGTTGTGAAAATAAAATCATGAGATGGTCTCCTATAGAGACTGATCAGCCCCGGCTTGTTGTTAAGGGCAAGAATTTTGCAAAGTGAAAAAGCGAAAAAAAAATAAAATAAAAAGGTGATAAAGCCGGCCGGCGAAAAAGCCGGCCGGCGAAAAAGCCGGCCGGCGAAAAAGCCGGCCGGCGAAAAAGCCGGCCGGCGAAAAAGCCGGCCGGCGAAAAAGCCGGCCGGCGAAAAAGCCGGCCGGCGAAAAAGCCGGCCGGCGAAAAAGCCGGCCGGCGAAAAAGCCGGCCGGCGAAAAAGCCGGCCGGCGAAAAAGCCGGCCGGCGAAAAAGCCGGCCGGCGAAAAAGCCGGCCGGCGAAAAAGCCGGCCGGAAACGGAAACTCTGGTTTTCAGAATTTTTTTCGGTTTACATATTTATTTTCCACCACCGTTCATAATAAAGCATCATATTCAAATAAGTCATATAAATTGAATAGTAAAAAATAGATCTGCCTCCAAATGTGGTGCAGCAGAATTAGTAAAACTGATGGGATACTCAAAAGTAAACAAATGTATTTTCTTGTCAGTTTGGAAAATCCCGTCTTTTATTTTGAAAAATTACCAGAAAAAGAAAAATGATCCGAACCGTTACTCAAGAACCGTGATCCGAACCGTGAGGTTTGTGATCCGTTGCACCCCTAGTTTCTTGCACTGCAACAGGAAATAAACAGTACACATTTTGAATGTTTAAAACTTTAAAAATGGTCTATAGTGTAAACACAAATGTTTTACTTCGAATGGCATCAGATACCTGCGCTTGGTTGCTGAAAGTACGTTTCTGCTTCTTGTATCTCCTCAAATACATCGGCCACTGTGGAGCTCAGTTCATCCAGCACATTCCTCCCGAAGTCAGACACCGACTCGAGGATGTGATCCAGACCCAACGTCCGGAAGAAGCCAGCGCCGGAGCTGCCCTGCATGGAAGACAGCGGGCTGGGTCGGACCTCTGCGGTGAAGGCCGCCAGGAAGGAATGCCCGAACACCTGTTGCATCCTTTTCACCAGCGCGGTGCTGCGGTCATACAGGAGGCTGGTGTTCGACAGCAGCCGGCCGAACGACGCGTCGGCCTGCAGAAGTTCCAGATCTGCACCGTCCTCTGGGAGCTGGTTCTCGGGTGAGTTGGTGTGACCCACGCTCTCCTCGTTTTGATTGTAAACATGCTCCTCGGCCTCCAGCTGGGCGGCCATTCTCCTGAAAAACTCCTCCACCTGCAGAGAGAGATTCATAGAGGAACCGTCACAGTTGGAGCCTGAAACAAATCAGTCTCAACTCTTATCATGTTGAATGTCTGAGACCGTTATAACCTTGAATGAGAAAGAGGCAAAGCCGCGGCGACATGTAGACGTGTAGAAGGCCTTGCAAGTATCTTCAAGACATGGCTGACATTCTTCAAAGGAGGATTTGGTTAAATATTGACACTGCTGCTCAGCCTCCTCTAGTTTCTGCTCTGTTTCCCGGACCAGCTGCATCGCCCCCTGAAGAAACCCCGAAAAGAGAAAATGCTGTCATGGATACATTACCTCTTAGTAAGCCAGAGTGTATATGATGTGGTTGGCAGAAAGCCTTTTATTTTGAAATGATGTTAAATCTACAGACAGTTCATTTATCCTGACCGCAGTAGAACTACACCCCGACTCCCTAAACCAGCCCCACTCCCACATTCATTCTTCACTGTCTGCTTTGAGGTTTCTCTGTGAGGCTTTGTGTGGCTTTGCCTTAACGAGGCAGAAAATATGTCACGGGCTTCAGAATAAATCACAAAGACCGGCATGTAACTGCTCAACTACACACTGTGGCAGAAACACAGTTCATACCTTCTTCTTGTCACTGCTGTGTCTCAGGGCCTCCATGAGATGTCGGTGCATCTCCTCTTTTTTCTCCATCGTTTCCTTCACCTGCTTCACCCCGAGTAACGCCCGCTTTATTTCCTCATCCACGGACTGCTCTCCTGCTGCAGACAGCTCTACACACACCAATGAAACATACTGCAATCAACCAATATTGGTAAGAAGAAGAACATCTCAGTGTTTTCTCTGTTAATGAAGGCCTCACTTTTCAGCGTGTCCTCGCTCAGCGGAGGAGAGTCGGCCGCACAGAGCAGGACTTCGGTGATGCAAAGGATTTGAACAAGCAGCCTCCTCATCTTGTTCTTGAGCTCTGTAAAAAGTTAAGAAGTTACTCATTATTCTGCTGTGGAGCACCACACACTTTACCAGCTCTTTATATAGACAAAAGACAGGCTTTGGTTTGACTAATATTTAATGGCACGTGTCATGTACCGGCCATGGAACCTGCCACAAGGTGGTGCCAGTTCTCAAGCATTTTAATACAGAGCCCATTTAAATGTTAAAACAACACAAAGCCAGATAAACATGATGCTCCTGCAGACAACTGTCATCTAATCACCTTACATAACAAGGATAATAACCATAATACACGTTGACATTCTATTTATTATTATGAATTCACAAGATTAAGAGCTCAAATAGCTATTTATTCATTCCTTAGTGAATAAGATAGAGGACTCTTCTAGCACCTGTAATGGTGGATCTCTTTGTACTTGTGTTAATCAACAAAATTAATAGAAATAAACAAAAGAATAATAATATGAATCAAACTGGCAGTGCCCACATAACATACATTATGTCATATTGTGGATCTTTTCAATGCTGAAGCTAATTATTTTCATTACCTTTCCCTGACAACACAAAGCTTTACTGTTTCTCTCAGGTTGCATATGTTGTACGTGTTCTATCCCACTGTCCATGCATGAGTCCTAAAATCCATCTCAATGGAAAATGACTATTGCATTTGATGCTGCCTGTGAAGAAATACCTTCTCCAAGTCCACTGTTACAGAAGGAATCACTGTGATCATTAATGCGGAACAAAAACAAAATACATAGCTAAATATTTACCTTTGTAGATGCTGTGAGGAAAACACCAGACTCCAGAACAAAAGCAGCAGGTTGTGCTGTTGGAGGGATGAGGGCGACCTTACAAGGATTGTTCTATTTTTATGGATCTGCTCACCAGCACAGATCCTATTAGTGAGTTGGCATAATTAAGCCTTATGTGCGCAGCATAACCACAGATCAGTTTAAGACACGAGTTAAAGGCATTTAATTGTGTCCCGACATACTCCACAAGCCCTCCTTGTTCAGCTCTAACTTCCGTCACACTGACAGTAAGCCTGAGCTTCCTGCAGAGACCTGGCACACACTGGCATGCTCTTGGCTTAACGGGGCAACAAGAGGAGGAGAAGGACTGCATGTACATGTGCAGATATGCATGCTAATACAAAAACACTAACTTCATCTCAAGTACCATATGGTGTATTCTAGAGCATCCATCACAATGTGTCAGCACTGCATGAGGAAAAAGTCATCTTGCTTCCTGTCTTTCAGGCCTGTAGCACCAGCGACTCTCTCCTGCTGCACACAAGACAATCCGAGTTGTTCCTATCGCGGTATCTAAACAGGGCAGCAGCGTGGTGAATGTGGAATTCCTGCGTGCTTTCTCAGCTCTCTGTTAATCTGAGCCCACTGCTGAAAAAGCCTTGACCCAGCAAATGAGGTCCCAACCTCTGAATGAGGACCAGCAGGAGCGAGGCTGCAAAGATACCTGACCCTCAGCTGCTTTTTGTCAGCATGCCACGATCCCTATCTGGGCCCTAATACCAGCCTGCTGCTCCAATTATAGCCGACAGTAAAATAACAGTTTTGAAGCCTTTAGGAAAACAAGTAATTAGTCGCTTTATCATCTCAGGCGAGTCTGGAGTCTTAAGCTGTGGTGGACCGGGTCAAACTCCAGCTATTACTGAGCCTGTTTGAAGGATGTGTTATCCAAAGAAAGAAGCTAAACAGATCTGGGTTGAATGTCTGTGTTGTGTTTTTTAAAGCTCTGATGATTTTATAGCTGGGACGGTTGGTGTTATCTGTATCTTTTTCCTGTAAATCACTTGGTTTGAACTGAGCGAGTGTAAAAGAGATTAACATCGGGGCCACATCAGTGTGACACTAACCTGCAGACACAAGAGTGGGTCTGTCTAATTTCTTTGAAGTCTGATGCAGCTGTTTTCATGCCTTTGATCAGTGATCTGCATCTGCAGGCTGGAGAGATTATGGAGGCAGGAACTGTTGAAATTATCACTGCACCTGGAGGAGTCAAAAGGGGAAATGGCCGCTGGTGAACCTTAAAGTCTAATTTTGATAGATTGTGGTCAAGTATTGGCTGCTGTTTGGGACCATTTTATGCAACAGAAATCATTGTTGTAGCAAAAGTAAGCAAATTAAAAGATCTATATCATCTAATGAGAAAGTTAAGAACGATATTGTGTGTCACAGCAAAGCAAATTGATCTTGGTTCCTATGAAACAGACATTAAAAGGAAGATAACAGTACGTACACTGTACAATTATTAAGCCTGACACTATAATAAATAACTGATAATATAGCACTAAAATGCAAAAATCTACATCATCTACAATGTTGTTTTCATCAATCAAATTAGTAAGGCAACTTTTATGAAATCAACTTTTAATGATGCTATTTGTCTTTGTTTGAGAATACAGACTTATTTCTAGCAATTTCCCTAAAAAAGTTGCCTGCACTAGACCAGGTTAAAATAATTTAACTGTAATAGAATATGTCTTGAAAATATTAACATTTTGCAGTAGTATAACTAGGAATGTGAAGTTATTATAAATCAGTTGATAAAATACCCCAAACCACATGAGTAACATATCATTGAGAACCACGGAGAGGCCAAATGGCCCTGAAGGAATATCATATGAATATGAAAGTGATTTTTCATCCTAACAGGAAACGAGATGTGAATATGTAAAAAAAACACAGGAACTGCATTGCAATGTCGCCGTTTCGGTGTCCCTCGACCTCCTCAAACCTTTGAAATTATCTTTAATGGGTACCAGATTTTTTACCCGGGGACGTGATTGCCATCAACCCCCCAGTAACTTAATCTCATCTCCGGCTGGATTACTGCAACGCTGCACGACGTCCCGGGGTCTGTCCGCACCTCCTCTATGCCGACAGGGGGAAACTCAGCAGGGGAGGACGGGACCGTCCCTGGTATGACTTCAAAAACCTAGAGTGAGACAGTGGTTGTGGCCAAATGAAGCTGGTGATGATGTAGGTAGGAAAGCACCGGAAATGAGGCACAGCCTTCAAAATAAGAGTTTTTAAGGTCGGCCTTTGTTTTGGGGGTCAGACATGTCTTTAATGTTTGATAGACTGTATGTTTCTAAAAATACATTTATGGCACTTTGATAAAGTAATTTTGTGGGTAATTGTCAGAGGCCCACAGGTGTGTGTTTCTGTTGGGATGTGTTGGTATCAGTATAGCCGTAGCCATGTTGTTTGTGGTTGCTGTTCGACAGCCCAACATGTCTTCTGTGGGCCCATTTACGACATGTAACAAGGTAGGTTATAGTTAACCTAACACATTATGTTTTGCTTGTTCAATTAGTATAAAAACAATATATTTTCGACAGAGGGTTAACGATATGCCCGACTATTTCCCAAAATGTCAAATTCTACCTTTAGTTCAGAGTGTGTGCTTGGAAGAATCCAGATAAAAGCAAAATATTTAGTGTTAGATTGGATATGAATTATTAGGTTGTAAAAGGACATGTTCATTTTTATACACAGTTTTACGCAACAAAGCGATTTAATTCTGAAAGCAACACCGGAAATGCATCTAGTTTTTCTCTGTAACTTTACACTGGTAGACTGCCCGTCTTCCTCCTTCAGGCTCCGCTAACATCACATCACTCCTGCTAAAACTCCCCTGAAACTAAGCGAGCAACAGAACAGAGACGATGGGATTTTAAACTGAAGACATGAAGACAAACTTATAGTTTTATTATTTATTTTATTAGTGTGTGTCGTGGATCAAGTTTGCACCATTGCACTGGTTGCTGAGATGCGCAAAAAGTGACAGGGGTCCTCATCTCTTCTACAACCCTCAACGATTTAGAAAACGCCATGAAAGGTATGTTTTCCTTCACGTGCAGCTGATATTTATTTAAAAAGTAAGTGTTTTCCAAATGCACAGATTACACTCTTTCCAGATTTCGGTGCGTATTTCTTTGTGGTGCGTGATTCACATCTGGATGACATTACGGTACTGCGGTGCAGAAAGTTGTGAAACACTTTGATTTCCCCCCCCCCCCCCCCCCTCTTACCCCACACAGTCACATCCGATTGAAAGATATAAAAGACCAAACCACGTTTTCTTTTACTTGTTGAATATTTAATATTTGAGAAACAAGAAAACTTTATTATCCTAAAGAAAATATCCCGCTTGAGTGATGATGACCAGACTTGATTAACTGCTGTATTTATGCTGTCACTCCACCTCTTAACAGCAACGTATTTGTGGCATCGATAACAACAATATTCATTTCACCAGGAGAAACTGAGGTGAAATACCACTCGTACCCCCTCTGACCCCCCACCAACAAACACACACTCAGCTCAACCCTTGTCTCCCCTCTGGATCCCATCTGTTTACCATTACCGGTGATGTTCTCTCTGCTCTGCTCCAGTCCTCAGTGTAGTGCAGCAGAGTGTAATTAGGGTTTACTGTCAACAACCCAGAGAAACCGCAGCCTGTGGCTTTTACAGTTCTCTGGACCTCCTATCTCCACATACACACACACGCAGAGACAAAAGATGATACTCCTCTATCTCCGACCTAATGCGCTGTCGACCGCCTCCACTCTGCCAAACTGAGATGTTTGTACTCAAGGATAACATGTTGAATTCTTGGCTCTGTGCCGCTGCCCTGCAGCGTTTCTTTCCTGTTTTATTTTGATTGTAGAGTCCCACCAATTGAGTAGTGTGCATATGACCTACTTATGTCATGTTTCTGATTATGTCACACAGACGACTTTGCAGACGAGGAGGAAGTACAGTCTTTTGGATACAAGAGGTTCGGTGAGTGAAAAGTCCTTTTTCTTAAGGTGGAAGAGAGAAAAGCCGACACACTTGGAGCACTTATCATTCAAACATTTTATGGTTTTCAGAATAAAATATTGTGAATTAAAGCCGCTGTAGTGTTTGGGCTTTTTCCTCTTTTCTACTGTTACTTACCTTGAATCTGCTAGTTAACACAAAGGACACATTTTTCATGTCAGGACAGACAGCAGGCTGCCAGAGCCTCAACAGTCCTGATAATTAGCTTGGTCGCTAATGGTCCTGCAGGGTTTTGGGTTGAACATAAATGTGGCCGACAGTCTGTGAGGTCCACCTCACCACAGAACCGACGACCGCTGACAGAGCTCACCAGATCAAGACGTTTCAGAAACTCTCTTCTCCCTTTCATTCACTTAAATTGAGTCACTTCAACGCGTTGACTCACACAATCATGCCGCAAGTACCAAACAGAGTTCACATGCATTTGGTTTGTGTGCAAGTGTGCTCATTCACATGCACCATGTGGGTTGTGATTAGAGTAAAGGATGCAGTTGGGCCCCATTTTCAGACGTTTTCACATTGGACTGTGCTGGTAGTGAACCAGACAAGACCAGAATGATATGGATGAAAAGCTTAAATGTTCAGTTCACCCAAACTACAAACACATACCTCAAGTGGTATCAAGCCATGCAACCAGTGTTTTTTAAGGTTTTGGGATGTCTGTCATTGACATTTTTGCTTCCAATACAATAAAACAGCAACATGTCTCCACTTTACGCTGAGTAATCCACACACATCACTGTAACAAATACTTCCCATTAATGCTTCCTGTAAAGTGGAAAAGTATGTATTTTTGGCTCGTTTTTCCCCCCTGTGGCATCCAATATGGTCCATTGTGTTCTTCCCTTTTTCTTCTTCGTACGTTCAAGATAAGTTCACGCAATTTGCATTGTTATTTCGCATTTTATTTCACAAATGCAAAATTTCTCACACATGATGCTGCATTAATGATCATCAAGCTCAACGACTTTCATGCAGAGAGGGTCCGTCCGTTTCTCTGCTCCTCCACTCGCTGCTGTTATGGTTTTGTGAGCCATATGTTTGCCATCAAGTGCATGCATTCATGCTTTCGGGTTGAAGAAGAAACAACTGGCAGCAAAGGGCAAACGCTATGTCACGCACACACTCAAACACGTCATTAGTACTTTCCTCAGAGACGTCGGTGCTCTCCATCACTGTTCTGTTGATTCAACATTGATTTGGGATCAGGAGCCGGCGGTGGACTACAGCACCGGCTGAGAGGAATTCAAACTGTGTTTAAAACACGATGTCTTTTATCCGAGTTACCCGAGTGGAAGCATCCTGTTTGTCTTTCTCTGTGAGCGCGTGCGAGTGCCGCTCATGGATCAGATTAGAGAGCTGCAGGGGCAGGGAGCCAAATCCCGCTCTCACTTTTAACTTTATTCAAATGAACTCTTGACATTCGGAGGAGCATAGGAAGAGAGAGCTGCTGAACTCTGCCGTTGGCCCTCTGAGGGACACGGCAGCTGTTTGGAGGGGCCGACTCCGAGGGTCGGTCTCACCACTCTGGAGGCTTTGTTGTGCAATCGAGCTGCATTCATGCAGACCATCACAGGCCCTCATTCTTCCTCTATTAGCACTATAATCTCAGTACGCAGGGGACACAAGCAGTTCTTTCCTCTCTGCATGTTGTGCTTTAATTCATTGCATTCTCCCAGGAGACGTTTGAATTGTTGTGTCAAAACTGTTACAAAGTCCCCACTGAGAACACTAAATAACTGGTTCTAAGAGGTGGACATCTCTAACATACAACACCAGTGGGCTTCTGTTTTTCTTAGCATATAGATACACATTTCACACACTTTGCTATCACAGCTGACTGTTTTCTAAAGCGCCCAGAACATATTCCTGGAAGCCGTTGACTTGACCAATTCCTTTACGCAATGAAAATCACCCTCCAGTTTGAAGACATGGATATTCAAAATTGTGAAGCCTCTTCATCTTAAAACTGAAATACTTTGGAAAATGGACTCCAGTATTGTGAAACATACATGGTTAGTTAATTGGCTAAAGCATGCAAAAGCACTGTGGTCCTTTCTGCTAGAATGATTAAGGGCTGTTGGCTTATGTGCTTCAAGTTTTCCTTATAAAAGTGCTTTAGGAAACATAAAGGAGCAATGAAATACCTCTGATGGTTGGCTTCATTTTCCAAGAAAGTTCTTTACAAAACTCTCCTCCAGTCCCTTGAATTCTAGGATTTGACACGGCTTTCATTCAGTTTCTTCATGCACACCAACAAACGCAGGCTTGCCTCCAGTCTTTCCGCATCAGAAAGTACAATGTGTAATATCAACACATGAGTACAAGTAACACTTTGTGACAATGTTGAAATATCCTCAAAAGTACATTTTTTCAGCTTTCCGTAGGTCAGAAAGAGCCCGATGAGGAAACACACACACACACACACACACACACACACACACACACACACACACACACACACACACACACACATTTTAAACAGTGAACTGTTTCTGTATCTTACACAAACGTCATCCAGAAGGAATGCATACATCATGTATATTTACACAAATACACACATTTTTCCACTAGTTTGTATACAAGTGAAATTGCACAACACACACACACACACACTCACACACACACACACACCAGTACATGCCCAGAGTGAATTCATCTGGTAATCCCATCTCTCTCCCTGACAAGTTGAAGCCAGGCCGGAATTGCTTCCACAGTGCTCGAGCTTTAAGCATATTTATTTTTCAGTGGGGGGTTGACATAAGAAGGCCGTCAGAATAAAATAGAAAACTACCCGAGCTTTGGCTGAACCCTCACAGCCCCCTTAGAGCTGGTATAATCGTTGGTCATTGGCAGTCAGCAGTCGGCCCTTGGCCTGAGTCAAACCAGAAATGCTCCGGTTACAAAAACCTGGGAACTCTAAAGTTTGGGTCCCTTCGTTGTTAAAGAATAAAAATACAATTGGAATTGTAGTCCTGTACATCCACGGAAACCTCAGTGGGATAGGTGCTGCATTCAAAGTTATCATACTAGCTGTGTCACATAATCTTATTAACCCAAACTTTAAACTGCTCCACAAAAGATGTGGCATGGTTTGCAGTCAGTTGACCCGATTGAAACACAACCACGAGCCATTTTGTGTTCACTTTATTTTGCTCTTATCAGTATTCGTTGTTTAATCTCTACATGTTTATAACTTAAAATGTTAAATGCAACAAGTTCAGGCACGTGCACTATGAAAATCAGGGATAACAACCAGCAATAATACATGTATGTTAGCAAAATGCTAGTAGCACCCAATGGAAGCAATATTAGCATTAATGTCTGGGACATAGGGTTTTTCTTGATAATTAGGTTTCTCAAGGTAAAAATAATGTATATCCTATATGTACAATATATTGGTTCACTAACTACAAAGAGCACTTGTGTTTCTTTCTCAAAGTAAAGCAAACTTTTCATCCCAATCGTTTGTTTTTAGCGAGGATAGCAAGTTAGCAAGCAAGTCAAACATCACGAGAGGAGCGAGGCCTACGTTATATCTTAACGTTTGTTGTAGCAGTCACCTGTCAAACCTTGAAGCCATTACATTGGCTTTCCTAGGAGATGTTAATGCAGAACACTGTGGCAAAGTGAGCTTTCCCCAGAGGGTATTCTGTAAAAGAAGAAAAATGTAACCTCAGACACACAAGACAGATTGAGGCAAAATCAGCAGAACAGAGAGTAAATTGCAAGAGTCCCTGTGAAAAGATGTAATGCTCTGAACCTCACATATCGGTAATAAATAACTGTCAGAATATCTAAGTATACATTTTTCACAAATCAGTGAGTTTACAGTTAAGTGACGCCATATTCTACATAAATGGTCGTGCGTTGCTGGATGGCATTACTGTACTGATTTCTACTGGAGGAATGCTGGTCTGCATAGGAGTCAGGGCCAGTCATTAAATAATGGAGGCTTGATTGCTCCATGCAGCAGGTCCTCCTGGGACCTGCACCGATGTCTGGATGGGGGTCTTACTCCCTCTGCTGCTGTGTCTCCTGTTCCCACACACATGTGGGTTTTGGAGAGACCGGGCTCGGGAGGTTTGCGGCCGGCGTGGAACCCAGAGTGCACTAATCTATTTCCTGCACTTGTTATGGTTTCTCCAGCGAGGCCCGGAAAAAAATTCCTGGAGCCGAGCGCGACGTTGGGGTGTCTGTGCCTGGAACCAGCTGTGTCAGCACAGCCGGGGCTCGGTTCGGTCCGGCGTGTTTCTCTGGCAAAGAGCATCGCTTCGCAAACCACCTTCAGCTGGAGCCGTAATGACACCTCACCTACCACCTCATCCATCCTGGTTAACATGGACTCAAACATGGTTGTGTTAACACTACTAGCCAGCTTTGGTCAGACCCTGACACATTCAATACATATACTGTCATTCGAAACTTGGCAGCGTGTTTGTCAGAATGTTTGATGAGGATTTTTATGCACTTTGCTGTGGTTTCTTGGCCTTTTTTACGGAATTGTGTTGTGGTTTTTGGTACAAAGCCTTCTTCAAAATGTTCCTTTGGCCTTAAGATTTCACAGTCAGCATGCCTTCGCAAACATGTCTGTGTGTGAGTACATGTGTTACTTGTCTTTATTTTTTTACTGTGCCTCTCGTCAGCTTGGCTCAGTTCGGCTCCAGCCCCCCCGACCCTGAATAGGATAAGCGGTTACAGAATAATGGATGGATAATTGTGCCCTCTCTCTTTGATGCTAATGTTTACATTTTCTCTCACGTGATTCTCACAGTCCGTAAAGTCACATTTCTCATTTCCAGTTACCGAAATTGTAACTTAATGTGAAAGGCGTCGCTGACAAGCAGCTAAAGAGCTACATTAGATATTTCCCCTCTGGAGTGGACGTGCATTCATCAGAAGGACTCAAACACGACTCAGCTGAAGGCCCGTGTTCCTCATGTCTTCTGCATAGATGCAACTTACCATAACGACTTAATAATATGTCAACATGGTGTTTGCAGCTTGTTTCTGCTGCCCCCAAGTGGAACAAAAAAATCAGTCATTGCTGGTTTAAGTTTAGTTTGAGTGCTTCGTAGTGGCTTTTTGTGTTGAAGACGTAGACGTACTTGACCTGCAGCGGGTTAAACACCTGTTGTAGAGAGTAGACGTAGATGAGAAAACACTTTCTGAAGTCAGCTGCTAAAAAAGGGGCACACCAACTATGAAACACAGGGTTTCTCTTTGAGTGGCTTTTTGAGTGCTATTTTTTAGAATGATTTAAAGTGATTTCAAGGCCGTAAATTCATTTTTAAGCATTTTCAAGCACATATGCTCTTTCTATATGTTTTCCTCCTATCAAAAGGTATTGTGCCTCTTTAACACCTGTGGTGGATTATTTGTGGTTAAGGCCCCACACCTGTTGCTTGTTGACTAATTATGCCCATTCAGTATAAACGGGACTGTGTGCTGTTGCTCTGTTTGGCTCTGATGATGATCCTGGAGAATCAAAATGTCTGCTGCACTTCTCTGCACTTCAAAAAATATATTTCCTTCAATTTTATGCCATTTTGTGTCATTTCCAAGTCCTATAGCCTGGGCACTTTAAAAAAAATGTTTGATTGATTTGTCTCAGAAACGTTCACCCGCAAGGTTTTTAAGATTATAGAAGATGTGGGGAGCTTAAGACACTTTAAAGCACTTAAGAGGAAAGTGGAGACATTATAGTGGTGGCTAAAAGTGAAGTAAATGTAGGCGTTTGTGTGAGTGAGAGACAGGAAAATTGTAGGCAGTCAAATTATATTTCCCAAGCAGACATCCAGAAACAATGAAGTATTATATCATTAAAAAAATAAAGTCAGATCTTACAGAAACCAGCTCCACGTCTCAGTTTCACATGTCAGGCTTAACCGTCTTATTTCTCTGGGCAGGGAGAGGAAAGTTCACCCAGAGATTTTGGAGCAGGCTGTTAAAACCGAATCCCCTGGGTGTAAACAAAAAAGATGATGTGCAGACCAGGGACGAGGGATTTCCTCATACCTGGTTTTTGGGAGAATCTCACACCACCGGACAGACGGGAGGAGAGATAAGACCGAAATGCTGAATGAGCTAAAAGGGCAGGGGCCGCTGGGCGAGAGGGTATTTTATCCCAGGAGATGGGAAGGGGAGTGAAAAGGAAGTGGGAGAGGGTGGAGGAGACGCAGCCGGTTGTAAGAGAAGAGCAGGAAGTGGATGGATGGGTTTGGAGGCGCATGAGAGGAGCTCTTTGTGAGGAGATAAGGGTACGAGTGTGAGTGTGATGGCGGTAGATAAAGAAAAGAGGAGGGAGCTGTAACGGTATAAGATCCAGCTGGAACTGTTTATCTGAAGCACAAACTACACACCTTTTCTGACACAAGAACATGTGCACTCACATATACAATTAAAAAATCATTAGTTTAGCACTGCGGTTTTTTCAGACGTCATTACTCACGCTCGCAGACGTTTAGACGCGGTCTTATCTCTGTTATATTTCAATCCTTTCAACCTAGAATCCCACAGAACTGTCCGACCGTGAAGAACGGCAGCCAACAGGGGAAATGGCAGCCGATCACAGAGGAGTTCTATGAACACACATTTTTCCTTTTTCTTTGAGTTTACGATTGTGCAGCCTAGGATGACAAAAGCAGTGGTGGAAAATTACACACATGCTGTCCTCAAGTATAAGTTTGAGCTACTTGTATTTGAGTACATATACACATACAGTATACATATATATATATTTTCTGTTTTTTCTTGTGAGTGTATGTTCTGTTCTGTATGTGATCTGGACGAGTTAAAAACATAGTATTCATTGGTGATGAATTGGAGCATCAATGGCTGAGATATTCTGACTTGTAGTCCCTAATGTAGCTTCTACTTCCCATAATGCAAATCGACACCCCCAGGCTGTAATGTCTTTGTATTCATACCCAAATGTCACTTGAGTAACCTTCTCAGACTTTAGAATAGTTGCTTCATTAACTTTAATGTGTAAAAATCAGTTTAAGTAAATGATCTGAATACATGTTTCAACACTGAACACTGTAGAGAAACTACAGCACAATGGAAGATTTTTAACTGTAAACTTTTGTCCAAACTTTCCACTCCCTCCTCTCTGTTATGCCCTCATTAGGCTGAATAAAACAGCGGTAACATGACTCCGGGCGCTATATATGAAGAGTCGATCGGCGATGTTTTTTTTTTCCAGGGCAACACATGTGCTGGTATTTAGCTGGTATTTTCAATGTGGCCTGTGATCATCCCGAGTGTCCGTGACTTTAGTGACTCACCTTTTAGAGGAAAAGCAGCAAAGTCCCCTATCAGCCCTCACACACCATAACAACCCCGGTGTCCTTGACGTGACCCACATGCAGATGTCAGGGGAGGGTTTCTGGAGTTCAGTAAGGCCTCTCTTTAGGAGCCTTTATTAAGGGGGTGTTCAAACAAGGGGGTCTGAGTCATTGATTTAGTAATTAAATAAAAGGATGGCAGAGCGCTCCAAGACACCTGCGTTCCTTTAACGCCTCCCATGAAAGGACTTGTGTACGATTTTGGCGAGCTGCAGTTCTTTGTTCTGCAGGGATCATGCTTCTACATTCGATGTTACATTTGTATTCCCTCCAGTGTGTGTGTGTGTGTGTGTGTGTGTGTGTGTGCTCAGCCTTAAGGTAACACACGTCACACTTTTGCAATACAAACTGATAACTTTTGTGAGTCTCATGTGTCCATGAACACTGAAAGTTCTCCAACACCTCCGGCAGCAGAACACACAGGCACACTTTAACAATGAATTTGGGGATTGTTATTCCTCCTCTTTTAGTATAAGTAATAAAACCTCCTAACTCTGTTATTCACAGTCCAAAACGTTAATGAAAAGGGGGAAAAAAATTACCGTGAACGTTGCCAAGATCAACCTACAGCTTCCTGGTTTGCAAAAAGGAGTTGAAGCGGAGAGGAACAGTGAGGAACTGCTCCAAAACTCTGTCAGATCCATAATGACTATCATATTTTCCATGTGTGTTTGAGACTGCAGACAGAGGGAATTCACTGAATTCATTCTCTGGTACCTTACAGAGCGCACTACATTTCTTATCGTGCATGCATATGTTTGATTAGCAAACTAAAAAGGGATACGGTATATTTATGTTGTTCACATTCCTCGTTGAATTTGGGTGCTCTACTTTGACTTAAAGCGACTCTGAACATGCAGAGTTCACGTTCACATTAATCTTTATTCAGTGACTCCATATGTTCAGTGCTTCCATCTTGTATGGAAGGGCAAGTAAGGGTTTGCAGATATAACTGATGAGAAAAATGTCAAGTGGAGAAAATGTTTTGGGGATCTGAGGAGGCTGTGGTTGAAAAGGTTAAAAACAATAGTGAAGATGGCCAGTGAAGAAAAGTTCTTGCCATCAGGCCTAATGTACAAACTACGGAACTGTAAATGTTCCTAATCTAAATGTTACCTGGTTGTACTGTTGTTTAGGTTATGGTACAAAAGTTTGGTACTATTTGGTGATTATAGGTGTTCAAGAAAAGTTAATGAGTTTCTCATGTTCACTGTCAAATTGTTCCCTAAAGTTAATTCTATAATCTAATAATACAGGATCATATAGTGCGTGATCCCTTCAACAGTTTTTATTCTGTCACCCGTCTCTGCATTGCACACATTGCAGAAGCTCTGAGAAATGTTGTGAAGGCACAGCAGTTTGATTACGAATCATTTTGGTAGTCCGATCTCGTTGTTTGGAGTTATAAAGTAATCTCTTTGCTCCCCGATGACGCCTGTGCAGCTCAGATTCTTCAACCGTTCAGAGAAGAGTTTCCCTTCTCAGCACTTCTTCTAGATTACCCTAAACAAACAGTTGTGTCGAGTAATTTAAAGCCATTGTCTGGTGTTGATTACTGCTTTCAGTAAGTGGTGTGATTCACGACCCAGATGTCAGACAGCTCCTCCTGATGCTTCATCGTCAGGCTGCTCTGAGGTTGAAGAGCGTGTCACCCTCATGTCTGGAGCGTGTGTGTCTGAACAGATTATGGCAGAGAGACTTCCTCTTCTTCCTGACCAGCGGCAGGAGAAGATGGCTTGTTGTCTTTCAGACTGACAGACCACACCCCCGCAGCCGGCCGCAGATGTTGCAGGCCACCCAGAAGGAACTCCAACACTCATGATGCCGCATAACAGAAGGCATTTCCATTGTAACCCACGTCAGGGAGCATCCCATCAGTCTTTGAGACCTGTTTTTGTATTTGGTCTTGCTGACTTTGGAGGAAAAGTGTATAATTTTGTAATTGAACATTCTGCGTGCGGTTTGCTCCCACCCTCGAATTTGAGTTATTGTGTTGAACAATTCATACAAGAGATCATAGTTTCCACTTCATGAGCAATGCATATTTTGTTCAAAATATCCTTCTCTACTTACATTTTTTTATTAAATACTATTTTACAGACACTGTATGAAGTTATACAGTTTAAGAATCACCTTCATTCTTTAAATACACGGCTCAGTAATTTCCTAAAACAGCTCCTCACTGTAGCTTTTATCCAACACAGTTTATTTTTGTACTGATGATTGAACCAGGAGAATTTCAAGCAGATTAAAACGATAAAAAAACTTTGACATCGTCAATGAGAAAATGTAATTATGTATTGGAGCCATGGGTGCATGGAGTAGCCCCTCCCACTTTAAACTACACAGAAAATTAAAAGAAAAAGCTTTGGTGTGATGTCTTGAGAGGTCGGGAGCTGTTCTCTTGGAGCTTTGGAGGCGTGGGTGCAGGAAATGAAGACAGTAAAGCGTTGGTGTCTTAATTCAGTCTTCTCATAACAGGTCAACTTGATTATTGCAGACAGAAGGTAAACAAAACCAAAACAGGTAATTAAATTGAAATTCTAGCTCGCTGTTCTCTAGGTAACATAACAAAGCCACAGTCTTTGACAGATATCCAAAGTCTGCTACAGTCAACTACAGTCTTCTACAGACAACTACAGTCTGCTACAGACAACTACAGACAACCACAGACAACTACAGACAACTACAGTCTGCTACAGACAACCACAGATAACTACAGACAACTACAGTCTGCTACAGACAACTACAGTATGCTCGTGTCAACTACAGTCTGCTACAGACAACTACAGTATGTTACAGTCAACTACAGTCTGCTACAGACAACTACAGACAACTACAGACTGTTACAGTCAACTACAGTCTGCTACAGACAACTACAGTCTGTTACAGTCAACTACAGTCTGCTACAGACAACTACAGTCTGCTACAGACAACTTCAGTCTGCTACAGACAACTACAGTCTGCTACAGACAACTACAGTCTTCTACATACAACTACAGACTGCTACAGACAACTACAGTCTGCTACAGACAACTTCAGTCTGTTACAGTCAACTACAGTCTGCTACAGACAACTTCAGTCTGCTACAGACAACTACAGTCTGCTACGGACAACTAGAGACTGCTACAGACAGCTACAGTCTAATACAGACAGCTACAGTCTTATACGGACAACTACAGTCTTCTACAGTCTGCTAAAGACAACTACAGGCTTGTCATTATTTTTAACACTATCATTATTGACCAGTTATTATTAAAGTAAAAAAAAAAGCTCAACTTCAAGATTTCATAACCATATTTTCCAACTTTGCATACATTTTCACTTCATCTGTTACTGAATTAATTCTAAGCTTCTTTAAGGCTAACCACCTGACAACACACAAACACCCCAGTTGTATTTCACAGCCCTCCGTGTTCTCCCACTGTTAAATGAGAGAGCTTCTTATTACAAGCAACCCTCAAAATCACAGAGCGGCGTCCTCTACGATGACCATAATGTTATACAGACATTACCCACAAGCGACCAGAGCAGAAACCACCGGGTCGGAGGGAAGACGTCAGTCCACGGAAGATCTGTTGGAGGAGAAACATATTCAAAGAACACAAGAGGTGTTTCGGTGTAGACCATGTCCTTCGTCCATGTGGCAGAGTCAGTTACGGATGTGGCCAACACGGTGATGAGTTTGGCTGACGTTGGCATGGCCTGTAAAAGAACTGTTCCATTGAGGAAACTCTGTTTAAGTAGGACATGGAGTCTGACGTTAGACTGTTGAAATTAACTAGAATTGGCTTTTCCTCTGCTGGATAATTTTTTGTTTTAGATGTTTAAAGAACATTGTGAAGTGGAGACAAAACATCAGGATCCGTCTGCTGCTGTCTTTTTGTTTATTCATCCAGTTGAGACACCTGTAAAACACAATTATCTTGAAGATTTTTTTAAATCTTTAAAAAGAAAACACATTAGACTATATTCCAACTTCATGTTAAAAAAAATCGTTTATTTGTTGAGCTGAATGTGTTTTTTTTTCCTTGGTCATTTTACTGCAATCAGAGTCGTCTTGGAACATGCTTCTTAGTGGCCATTATTGGTACTGCATGTATCTCCTCTTTAAGAGGAATGACCTCAAACTTCATATGTCGGCATCATTTTGCATGCAGGAGTGTACAGTATACACCACCTTCTTTACCACAACTAGGATGCTGTTTCCCGTGTACTAACCTACAGATAAAAAGTGTGTAAAACAGCTTGCAAACTAGACAGAAAAGGGTATATTTTAATGCCTCAAATACCTTTTTCTGGGGGTTTATTGTTACAGCTGCTCATTGGAGGGAAATTGTCACGTTATTTCTGCTTTTCTCCAACTGGCGATAGTTAGCTGTTTGTTTTTCTTTGAAGTTCTTGCAAGTGCTCTGTCGGCACTGAAGGTCTCTGTGGTGGGTTTTCACATTTTGACTGGCACCTGAAGCAACCGGCGGGAGATCTAGACGTCGTTCAGATGAGGTTTCGGAGACAAACTCAGATCCATATCCCTGCAGCTGAGACTCGACTTTGATGTTGAAAATTCCGACTGAAAGAGATTTACACATTCTCAGATTTTCTTGTGCTGCAATGTTGTTTGAAAGGGAATACGATCCAAATTCAGTGCTGCACTTTGTGATCAGTTCTTCCAGCAGAATGTCAGCTGACTGAAGACAAACAGCCTTTGAATCCTGTTTTTTCATCGGATAAAATGTTTCTTTTGTTTTTCTTGTCCTGCTCTCCTGCATTCTCACTTTGAACCTCACTTCTTCTTTTTGCTGATGGTGTTGTGTTTCCTTCAAAGTTGAGCGTAGGCAGGCTATCAAATTCTGGATGCTAATGTGATGGTCGTTAACCAGAGGGCCACACACACAGAGATAAAAAAGAAACACACACACACACTTAGAGAGCTGCAACGATTTGAGGTGCTTAAGCTCTGATGTTTTTCTCTGTAACTAATACCTAAGTCGCTCCGTTGGGCCCCAAATCCCTGAGCTGAGTAAGTCCATTCCCTTTCCCCACTCCATTGTTGATGTAGTTTTCTGGAAAGACGACCTGTTTGTGTAACTGCAGCGATTGCTGAGTCTGTGCAGAGCCGAGCGGGGCCTCCGGGGCTCGTGGGAGGGGAGGCAGGGCTGCAGGGAGGGAGGATGCTGCCGCGGCCTGGATGCTCATCTGAAAATCATTTCTCTACCTTTACTATCAGTTGGTGAGGCGTCATTATGGTACGATGAGGAGTGGGCAGTTTGGTCGGCTCTCTGTGTCTTTTGAGTTATATTGGCAAAAGCTGAAAGACCACTGGAGATTCTTTCTGTTCAAGAAAGCGAACAAAACGAAGAATCTAAACCAAGCTAACTTTTTGTATTTCATTTTTCTGTCAGGAAACCAAACACCTGCGGTCTTCTACATTTGCCAATTAAAGTAGGAAGGACATTATATAATGATATGACCTCTGTATTGTGATTCATCCTGAACTTATTTTTACATTAAAGCTGCACTAACCAATGTTTTTGTATTAATAATAGATCAAATGACCCTCTAGGAAATGGCTAGTAGTTAAAGAATCACCAGCTCTACAGAGAGTTTTAGTGTCTTTTAGCTCAACCTCGTTCCCAGCTTTGATAAACCACTGAACACTAAGTCCACCACCAAACGGCAGACAGACAAAGTTAGCAATAGCTGGTGAACATAGTGGAGCGTTTAGCAGCCAAAGAGCAAAATATTTCTGTCAGGAGTGGGTGGAGACCAAAACAAAGCTAACAGTCAAAGGTACATTTTGGACGTGGCTCCAAATATATTTGAACGTCTATTGGTTGTGTAAATAAGCAACTGTAACACATTCACCATAACAACTTTTTAAGGCGGTACTGTAGGGTTTTTTCAGCTGCTCCCAAGTGGCCAAAACAATCAACTGATGCAGCTTTAAACAAGTCCTGTATCTATTTTCCAGGGGCATGAAATAAGTGTTGCACTGCTCTTTACAAGCTTGTCTCTTTCTGCAGCATCAGTGCAGACATCTTGTTTGGTCAGCAACTATATTTACACTACAAAAAGTGACATCTCCTGCATCAGTCAAACTTGAACCTTAAGTGGAGGCTGGCTGATGTAGGTGTTTATGTACTCAGGAAGCCAAAATGCAACTTTGTATTAACAAAAACCTGTGTTTTCTACTTCTTGCCTCGTTCCTTTTTTAATACGCGTCCAATGGAACCTCATAAACCTGTCACTGGATAAAAGCAGATTCCGTCTTTATGTGGAAAATAAATGATTCTGTCCCGCTCCCCACAGCGAGGCGGCAGACAGTCGGAGCCAGGAGAGCTGCTGGATGCTGCAATATTGGTTGCCTCATAATTTGACAATGCCTTTTGTTGGATGTGAAGCTCAGTCGGACATTTTTTCCTCTCCTTTTCATTTTCTCGTGGATGATCTGGCCCATGTCACAGTCCCTGAGAGGTTCTTGGCTCACTGCGGACGATGTGACAGAGGTTACTGTCAATTAATCCGTCACTGCTTTTTCTCTACCTCTCAGATCTTTAAAGTCATTTTTGCGCTCCCACTCTCCCGTTATACTTTCTCACATTTAGTTTTCTTTTCTCTCAAGTCATCCGTTGTTGGCCTTGTCCGGCCTGTCTTCACTCCTCCCCTCACTCCCCTCCCCACACTCGCAGTCGTGAGCATCACGCCCGCTTGTCTCGTGTGATGGAGGCGTATGGTTTCCATCACATGTAATAAAAGAGATGGAGCCTGAATCGGGCCACACATGGAGCCGGGATGGTGTCGGTTTCCTTGCAGGGCCCCAAAGCCATCCCATGAACTCAGAACCCTTTGGCCCCAATTCTGCACTTCCTCTTGATGGCGTCATTGGCAGGTACGGCCTCGAAGTGAGCTCAGTGGGCATCCTGTAGGACGAAGTGTGTTCTCCAAGATGTTAAACAGTCAGTTATTAGGCCAGGACCTCCGCTGCGAGAGACCTTTGTGCATTGGCTGTGGATCGTGTTCAGCGTGTCCTCTCTCTACATGTTCCTTTAGAGGAAAAAAGATCTGTTTGTGATGTCATTTTCATTTTTAGGTCTATGTTTCACAATTTCTTTGCCGGGAAATCACCTCGATCTCCTTCTTTTTGGCTACAAATGAACACAACAAGTGTACTTCTAATGCTTTCTACATTTTTCAGTAAGAGAAATGTAAAGTCGTTTTTCAAAGTCACTGATTCATGTCCGCCAACACTGAAAGTCATGCAGCAGTACACCCGTTCACACACACACACACACACACACACACACACACACACACACACACACACACGATTCAGTGCACCACCTCATCATGCCATTGAGAAAGCTGAGCGGTGTATGACTCATTCATTGAGCCACCATCTCCCTCCTGACTGTAAAACATCCTGGCTTAGATCACAGTGTTTCAGAGATCTTGTGAAACAGAAACTTCTTTTTTTGTTTGAGTAATGAAGGACAGATGACTGATATTTCCCCCCAAAACAATTGGAAACAACTATAATTTTGTCATTCAGTGATTCAACAGAGATACTGTTATCTGATACGCAACAGCCATCCACGGTCTTTGAGATGTAATGAAGTGTAATTATTGTTATTATTGTGGTAATTATAAATCTTGACCACTCAGAGCAAAGAAAGAAGTACTGTGAGTTATTACAGAGCAACAAAGTCACATGTGGAGCAGGTCGAGGGGGTTGGATGAATTACCCTCTTCAATGAGTTGGTTTTTTCTGTCCCTTTCTTTTATCCTTTTTCTTTTTTCTCTCAAACTTGACTCTGTCCTTCCTTTCTGCCTTTCTTTCTTTCTTTACTTGTGTCCTAACTTTTCGTCTGTTCCTCATTTTCTTTCTTTCTTTCTTTCTATCTTGCTTCACCGCCCAGAAATAGTGAAAACTGAGGATACAAAGTCCCCTCTCCTTCTTCACAACGAGTATTTTTCATGTTAAAGCTATAGTACTGTGTATACACAGGACTTCTTACTTGTAACAGAGTATTTAGTCTAATATAGTCAGTTCAAATGTACTTTGACTTAAGGCTCAGAGGACTTCTTCCACTGCTGCAGTTTGTCTTGAACTCCTCTCGTTGCCTTTGATGCCAGGTATAATTCGATGATTGCCCTCTTGCAGTAATCTGCTCTCTGGTTCCTGGAAAGGGGTTGAGTGTGTGTTAAATCCAAATCACAGTTTGGGTGACCTCAGCTCACAGCTTTGTGTTCTCATCCGTTACTATAGCATCCCTTCTGATATTTACAGTAAATAAACATTGTCTTTTAATGAGCGGGGCCCACGCATCGGCCGTGGAAATCATTTTGGCATGTCTTGGGCAATTGGAAGGATGAAAAATCTGATGTTTGGGTAATCCTTTGTTTCAGGAAATTACGCTGGTGTAAGACACAGACTTGGAGACACTCAATTATCAAGGTGGACACAATCCAAATATTACTTCAACATAGACGTTTTGCAGGAACAATGGGGGACTTTATCCGGCCAAAACACACAATGACATTCACATTTGAGAACCCACTGGTGTGTTGTTGTTGTTTTGGAAAAGGCGCTTTGTCTTTGGAGTATCCGTTTTGTTTCGCTATGAGCAGTAAAAGTGTTGTTGTCAGCTTGTGGCCTGAGCATCCTGGACGATGGTTGTTCTTGTGGTCGTGGTCGGTCAGATCTGACTGTGTCTGACTGCGCAGGCGAAGGGGAAAGATGACGAACCAGAGTCTGATTTAATGACGAGCAGCCAAACTAAAGGAAACGGAGTCTCTGATGTTAAACTGTGAACAAGGAGTTCACTGTTCACTTGTGTTTTTCCACAGTCTGCTTCAAGTTCTCTTCCTCCTAATTTTGAATATTTAATAATAAAGTGTGTCACACTAGACGCTTCTTTTTTTTAACTTCATCACATGACTCCACGTGTAGCCAAGCTTCATGTGCTACAGACCTCAAGATATGTTATCCATGTGTGCATCTGGGCCCCGTTAGTGTGACAGATATTTGAGAATGTGTGAAAGATGTTGATCCTGACGGTCGCATATCCATCCGGACTTTTGTCATGTAAACAGTTAGGGAATGTGGAGCGATGCCATATAGATTGTTTATTATTGTTATTTTTCCTCAAGGAGGAAATTATTTTCCACAGTAGGTACATACACACATAGCACAAACAAGTAAGATACACACAATTATACACAATTACAGTGAGACAAAGAGGAAGGATTAACACTTAACATACCACAAGTCTTGGATTCAGTTTTGTTTTTAATGCAAACTGTCAAAACCAGGTTGAAATTCCTGCGAACAAAAACAACCGAGTAAGAGGACATGAATGTGACCTGTATAGTTTACAGAGCCGCGTCCCATGTAAACATGGTTTTGATAATTTGCAGGTTAGCAGACAAAACATTACAACTGAGCTAAATTTGGTTGTAAGGTGAGCATTTGAGACGTCTATAGTTACATATAACAGAATCTCAATGATTACCTCTCAACTTGTAATTAGGACCTGCTTCACATTGAAATGTAATCATTTGAATGCTGTTAAAACAAATAACCTAAACAGTTACATTTCAACCCAATTTAGCCCAGTTGTAAACCTGAAGACCTGAATATCTTGTTTCTCTTCCTGTAGATATGTGGCAGCATCTAGCATAACTTAACTATCTAAGGCTTATTGAATTTCAATTATGTTTTGGTACTAATAGCTGGTATCAAACGGTTGGTCTGATTCCCACTTTGATTCAAAGGTGTTAATCAAAGCGTTTCTAATTTAACTTTATTCATTGTGCTTATTGCAGATATATTGTTACAGGTAACAATTTAGAAAACTTGATTTTTCAACCGTAAATTCATTCTGAGGGATCCTTACTTATTGTTTCTTTATGTTACGTGTGTATGTTTTTAAAAAGTACTATCAACAGATATATCAATATTGGATTTTGTAATCTCACAAATATAAAAAATCCAGTATCAGTTACTAGTATTGAAACTGTTTAAGTCCCAGTCATTAGCTCACTCAAAACAAACCAATCAATACAATAAGTGATACAATAAATTAATGGCAAACAGCTTCTTAAAGGGACAAAAACAAGCCCTGATATCTTCACTTATGCTGATGACATACATGTATATGTAAAAAAAACAATGTAAAATAGACAGGAAACACAGATGAACACCAATATTATCCTAAAGCTTCCCACAGCAGTCCGGCCAAGCATCCGTCTCTTCTCCTTATTTGTCCTCCTCATCCAGGAAGTGACCCACTGGGAAATGAAAAGCAAGCAGGTCACAACCCCCGATAAAGCCTTCGACAGCCCAGTGGTGTGTCGCCACTCGGGGGGTGAAGAGATTACAGCTGCTCCATCTGACGTCCGTGTGCTCACGGAGGAGAGCTGTGAAACTGAAATCTCCTTTGTTGTTGTGTTGTCGGCCATGTGTGTCGTGTTGTGCCAGGTGTCCTCCGTATTTGACAGCCAACGCAAAATTCTCCACTTATCCGCGGAGCATCTGAAGATCATCAGCCAGTGTGCACTGGAGTGGAAAAGCCTTTTTGCCTGTGTAATAGTTTATAACCTAACAAAGTGTTTTGGTGTAATTTCAGCGCTGCAGATTTGTAAACACTGTCGGCCTGTTTGGATTGGAACAGCAAATTGTGGGCAGCAGCGCTTTGATTACTGTGAACTGATGAACTGATATGCTTGCTTTATTGTGGAAGCACACATGAGCTGACACTTCAAACATGTCAGCAGTTATGAATGATTACGAAATGCAATCATTTGTCGTGGCCGTATTCCCAGAGTGCACTTCTCTGCTTACAGTTAAACCGGTGGCGAGGGAAGACTTTGGTAACTCCTCATACACAGCTGTGTTAGCCGCTTTGTGCTTAGTAACTGGCTCCACACCCACAACTGTGCTTTTAAAACACTATTGTCTTATAGGCATATACACTCGTAAATACATTTTAAGGAGCCTATTGAGGCCCTTTTCCATGATTTAGATCATCAGCCATGTTTTGTGGCTCTAAAAGATGAGGTCACTCTCAGGTGTGTGGTACAATATATAAACAGAAAGCAACACGCCATTATGATCATGTTCTCCTTACTTAACAGTTTTTATTGTCTTCTAGCATTTCCTCTTTTTCTCTCCATATCTTTTTTAAACCTTTTGTTGTTCCCACAAAATGTGAAGATTTTGGCAAGAAGTCGACAAAAGTCAGAATTGTTGATTTAGTTTATGTAAAGATGTCATGCTCTCAGATTTATTGACACATTTTTCAGTGCAGCTTCAGGCAAAAGAAGTAACGAAGGACAGTTAATTGGCTTAATACTCAGTTTAAAGATGCTTATAACCAATATTTTTATATTAACTATCAGATGTCCATATGCAATCTGATATTCTGAATTCTGCACTGCAATTTCTTGTTACTTATCGGCTGACGTATATACCATTGTATCTGCATCAAACAATATCAAAGTTTGATAAAGTTTGAAACACAGGGCAGCACCTTTTGGCAGAAGAAGTACCGTAGGTTGGTATTTTGGCGTTGGTGTCATATGAGTCGGCCAAGAATCAAAACCACGGACGGATTAAATTCACAGCCCCTTTAAGTGGACTTGCCCGTGCCTTTTACCGTAAATCTCATGTTCTCTCAGGTTGGCCGGGTGCTGAGGAGACCTCCCTTCCAGCTGGACTTGGTGTTTAACTGAGGTCTAACTCTCGCTGATCATTAACAATCCCTTCACACCCATAAGAACGAGTCAAGTTTATAGCGTTGGCATCTGGACTCCCATCGAGACCCCGAGGAGCCAATCAGCGCTGCAAATTTAATTTATTGAAGTATTGCCTCATGTATTAAACTAGGTGTGCGGTGAAGTCTTTGGCGCTGAATGGTCCTGGCTCTTTACAGGTTGATGAATAATGGTCATGTGATTGACTGGCTTTCAGATGGTGATAGTCATGTATTTGCACTCTTTGTGCTGCCATGTTGATTAAGAGCTATTCCTTCATATTGCGAATGTGAAGCGAGTTTCATTCCAGGTGCATGAAAACCAGAGCCCCCTGAACCCTTCCACACACACACACACACACACACACACACACACACACACACACACTTCCTGAATAGAAAATGAAACGCAGCTGTGTTCCCGTCAGCGCTGTGGATCTCGCCACTCATCTGTCATGAAAGTTATCCTATTATTCCACAAGTGTCCCCACCAGCTGAGGCCTTTTTAGTTTGACTTCTAGGTCAACTGAAGCTGTAAGAAGAGGACTAAAAATGATTCGCAGAGAGGCCGAATTTAATGTCGCACAAAAGGATTTGCTTTCCGTGCTTCTTGTGTAAAACTCGGCTAAGTCTGAATCTTTGTGCACACGAGAGAGACATCGACTGGAAAAGAGGATGTTTGCTGAGTGAAGGCTGAGTTCAGGAAAATAAGCATGTCGCTGAGTGTAAACGAATCAGTGGGGGGGATTGTTTTTGTGTCCCCTGCCCCTTCACCACCCGGGCCCTCAGGGAACTGCTGGACTCTTTAATGTGGACTCCAGGGCTGTTTGTCCAGATGTGGGACTCCTGGACATGCAGAGTCCCTAGCTAACACTAAATTCTGCCCACATGTCCTTTTTAGACCTTTTTGCTCCAGAAATTATAATTTTTTTTAATCATGTGGTCTTTCTTTTTTCACACAGGGATCCAGGAGGGCACCCAGTGCACGAAGTGTAAGAATGAATGGGCGCTGAAGACCTCCATAGCTCTGCTCTACGTGCTGTGTACTCTCCTCACCATCGCCGTCGCTGTGCTTGGATACAAAGGTGAGACGGCCGGGTAAACTACACCACACTACTACACTATGCTCTTCTTACGTCACTGCGACCTAATGGGCAGAATTACTGGATGACAAACATTTCCAAACATCACTTCGACGACCCAATTTGTTTTCTAAAATGATTTGCGGACGTCCAAACATATCATTTGGTTTCTCTTTGTGCTGCCAAGAAATAAAAGCATTGCTGTTTGATGAGGGTATGAGTAGAGTGTGTTTGTGTGTGAGAGAGAAAGAGAGTTCATCATCATCACCAGAGCGGCCTTCTGCATGACCAACTTTGTCATTATGTAAAGACAATAGATCAGTAATGGAAAATATGAGCAGAGGACCACTACGCCTATAAGAAAGAATCATCAGTCACCCAAACAACAATTTAAAGAGGTTAGATTAGAGTTTGACATTTTGTGAAATACACTTACAGTGTTTCCAAGTGTCAGATGAAAAACATCAATACCACTCTCATGAGCTCTTTGTTAAGCGTAGCTTAGCACAAAGACTGAAAGCAGAGGGAATCAGCTAGCCTGGCTCTGTCTGGAGGGAAACAAAATGTCCCTACCAGTATTTGTGAAACTCATTAATGAACTGCTTATATCTTGTTTGTTAAACCTGTACCAAAACCCTTACCTTTGTGACTGATCCAGACTAGCTGTTTCACCCTGTCTCCAGTCTTTATGCTAAGCTAAGTGGCAGCTGGCTGTGGCTTCATATCTATCGTCTATTTATTGAATTCATCAACAAGATCTGTGGAACGCATCTTTCGTTGTAATTTGGGTGAACAGACCCTTTAAGTTTCCACCCTGTCCCCTCTCTTTGTGCTTTAGCCCCTCTGTCTCCAGCCCACAACCTTCACTCGGTTTATTTTACCAACACCCCCAAAGCTCACTCCTCCGGGGAGGGTCTTCAGTCTTCAGTCCCGCCGTCTTTCGGAGAACTGAACTCTGAATGTTCCTGATATAATTGAGCTAAACGCTCCAATATGGGACTGCGTGTGACTCCTCCTTATTTTGGTTTTTGTTAAAGTGAACATGTTCAGGGGTTATCTGCGTGTCTTGAGTGCATTGACAACTTACTCTGCATTACTCTCTGAGCTCAGTCGGTCCTACTTGTTCCATGGAGCATGTTTTTCATGCGGGCCTAATTGATCCCAGATGAGCGGCGAGTGAACTCAGCGCAACTCCAACAGAACCCACTGAAATTGGGTTTTTACTGGCACCGAAGCATCGCTCTGTCAAGGGAACCACAGCTCACGCTAAACGCACTCCCATCTCCAGATGGTTATGTATTGAGACCCAGAGTGCTCTATGCACTTAACATGTGTGCTTCCCTCTGTCCTCCACCACTGACCCACAAAAACGTCCTGGTTGTGACCCTTTTGTTTTGATGCAGTTTAACCGTGGAGGTTTGGCGGGGATTGGGTGACCTCTGTCTTCTCTCCCACAGCCAGCTGTGTTGATTGACAAGACCAAAAGCAATATGAGGTCATTCTCTGGACTCTGGAGGATTTGAGTCCCATTCATTTTCTTCAGAGTCACTTTCTTACTTTGTGACTACTGTGCTACTGCTACGCTATGCTTTAGCACGTCACAGTTAAACACTTGAATGGTTTTATCACAAAAGTAAAACCAGATGTAAACACCCCGTACCTCACTGGGAGACATATTTGTTGTTTCCTGCTTGTGGTCCCATTACACTGACGGTCTTTCAGGTCGCCGAGTGGAGTCCTGACATCACCTCCAGGCTAGCTGCTGCTCTGCTAGCATCTGTGATTCAGGGCATTCTCCCACTAAACATTTCCTTCTCAACAAATGAAATGAGTCCCTAGTGTTCACTATCCAGACTTTAACATAAATGTATAGTAAGATCTGCTTTGAACACAGGTAATAATTGAAAGCTACCTAGATGAACAAAGTTATTTATTTATCTTTTAGCATATCACTGATATTTTCTTAAAAAAACACAAGATGAAGGTTTATGTGTCGATGCATTTCCGTTTCTTTTGTAAATCTGACCAAGAATGTTAATCCTATCTCCTCTGTCCTAACAGTTGTGCAAGAAATTATGAAATATTCAAAGTATGGAGTTTACAATTCAGTCGCTTCGTATCTATTTTTACTATTTCTGACTTTATATACATAAGGAAGCAAAGAAAGGTTTTAGGAACCACACACAAGAGCTGGAAAGAGTTCAAACTGCATACAAAAAAGCAGTTTTTTACAACCTAAAGAAATAATGCTTTCCTCTGTAGACCCTTTTGCAAGTTCATCTTCTTTGCATGTGTGTTTTGTGGTTAGATTGATGCAGTGATGCAATGAGGCTCCCTGGAGGCCAGTACACGAACAGAACATGTGGAAAAGGCCCAGAAATGTCTGTATGTGGGAGTCTGCTTGTTTTAGATTCAGTTTCCAGCCTAGTGCACATGTGAGTGTTGTGAAAGAAGCAATGTGCCAGTGTAGCTTATGGTTCAGTCTGTGGACGTGAAGTCAAAGTGTCTTTTGTAATAATAAAATGTAAAAATTATTATTTTATTTTGAAGTCTTAAATCTAAAGGAAACTTTGTTATTTAGAAAAGTATTCTAATTTGCTTTCTTGCAGAGATTTATTTATGATTAATACGTTAATAAGTTTCATATCTTTATGGTAAATATAAAGCCAGGGAGAGCCAGAAAACAGTTAGCTTAGCATAGCGTAAATACTGAAAACAGAGGTAAACAGCGAGCCTATCAGCACTGTAAAACCATAATGTGTCGTTTTGTCACTTATGATAAAACTTGACTAAGCTTTAGAGGTGCTGGTAGGCCAACTTTGCCGGCAAGTTGTGTCCCCCTGTTCCCAGTCTCTATGCTAAGCTAAGCTAACCAGAGGCTGGTGGTAGCTTCATACTCAACAGGCAGACATGAGTTTTGCTTTAAGTTTAATATACATGGGATATGAACTAGTGGCTGTTATATCACATATTTAAGGGCATTATTAGTGCTAATCGGGCCATGAATAAAAGGCTTTACCTGTGTCCCTATTTGGAGGGATGGATGGATTTGAACCAGCCCATCTTGTCTCTGCTATTGAAAGCCTTGGGACTGAACTGTTGGGGAGCAAACATTTGGGATGCAGCTTCCCAGCAGAGGAGTCCATACAGTTCCCAGTTAGAGGATGTGTCCCCCTGGCGAGGCTGGTGGTAGAAGTGGGCTGACTCCTTGGAATCCCAGACACATTCCAGAGGAAATGAACGCTGGTGTCGCCTGTGGGGGCGTGAAGAGCCTCCCTGCCACAGCGTCTGTCTCCTCTGGGCTGTCTTTGATCCGCCTGTTTACTGAAGAACCCCCCCTAGGTCACTTCCTGTCCCCTAGGGCCCTCGCCAATGTCTCCCCATGCACCTCCGTCCTCGTTGTCTATCATTGACCACCCACTCCATCTCTGCTGAATCAATGTTTCTTCCTGCCTCCTTCTGTCTCTTTCGCACTGCCTACCTTTTTCTGTCTCTCACTCAAAATTGAGTTGCGCTCCAACTCCAAAATTCCGTCTCTACATCTCCCTGCCACACTCTAAATCTGGCCTAACCCAAGAGATTACATTAATCGAGTCCAGCATTATTACATGCCTACAAGACATGTGGACACATCTCTTATAGTCAGTGGTTTCCTCTCTGATCCCTTTTATATATGATGTCTGTGGTTGCAGGCAATTCTGGTCTCTTAATAAAGCACGGAGCCTGTGATGAGGCTCTGACACTAACCTTTGTCCTACCTGTCCTGTTTTTCTTCCAGTGGTGCAAAGAGTTGACAGCGTATCTGAAGGTATTGCAAACTATGGAGGAAAGATAATTGCTGTTGAGACTGATTTGAAAAAGCTCGGTAAGTGGCCAAGTGTCTGGGCTTAAATTGTAGTAAAAGCTACAGTGAGAGGCTGAAAGTTTTTAGTAATTTATTGTACAAATCTCCGCCGTCAGATGATCAAGCAGGCGAGAAGTCGGAGAATACCACCACAGAGATCGAGACTTTCAAGAACAACATCTGGACTCTCCAGAGGCAGCTGTCTG
The DNA here is from genome assembly GCA_032191485.1 of Leptoclinus maculatus. Lineage (NCBI taxonomy): Eukaryota > Metazoa > Chordata > Actinopteri > Perciformes > Stichaeidae > Leptoclinus > Leptoclinus maculatus. The sequence continues at coordinate 5,209,016 of JAVDOI010000013.1, forward strand.
CGGTGGAGGAACGCATCCACAGCGATCAAGTTAAGCTGACTCAGCTGCAAAACGTTGGCTTAGACATTCAGAACAACCAGGGCTCCGTTCAGGGACGGCTGGAAAGCAACACAGCCAACTTGCACTCTGTAAATGGCACCCTGCAGTCTTACGGCGGCATGATTGGGGGTCTGCAGGAGGACACGGCCTGGCTGCAGAAAGAAATCCAGCAGCAGGTGAAACTGCAGGACCAGGCGCTGCTCAACATCAGCAGCCTCAACTTCACCCAGGCCCAGCAGAGAGGCCTCATCGCCGTTCTGCAGCGCTCGGTGGATGACACCAGTCAGGCCATCCAGAAAATGCGCAATGACTTTCAGAGCCTCGAGCAGATGGCCCGACAGACGCGGTCCGACACTGAATGGCTTCGTAGTAAGGTTGAAAACCTGCAAGTCATGGCCGGTAATGCCTCAACTCTTGCAAAAGCCAACAACGACAGCCTGGAGGAGGTGGGATCACAGCTTGCTCTCGTGGCCAATCAGCTCCACAACACCAGCAGCCTGACTGATGCCCACGACCAGCGCCTGAGGGAGATCTTGGACGAGCAGAGGGACTTCGACCACCTCATGTCTGACAAGTTTGACGAGCTTGAGGTGCGGCTGGATGAGTCTGAGCAGAGCATGGACCGGGTGACCGGCAACATCAGCTTCACCACGCAGCTCCTGGGGGCCATCAACCTCAACCTGAACGACCTGCGCACTTGTTCGGAGACCGTCGGCCGTCACTCGGACTTCTTGGTGAACCTCAACAGCAGCGTGACCGACGTGAGGACAGATGCAGCAGGTCTGAGGTCCCAGCAGGAAGAGCTGGCAGCACGTGTGGACAAGGAAGTCACCAGCCTCTCTATTGTCATGGAGGAGATGAAGCTGGTGGACACCAAGCACACACAGCTAATAACCAACTTCACTATTTTACAGGGTGAGGGATGTATGGCTGCAGAGTGTTGTACTAATGAAATTATTGTTTTAAAGTTAAAGAAATATACATTTTGTGCAAATCAGCTTGCTTTTAGACTTAGATGAGAAGATCAATACCACTCTCCTGTCTACACAATATACAGTCAGCAGAGTGTTAGCTTAGTTTAGCACAAAGACTGGAAACGGGTGGAAACAGCTAGCGTGGCTCTGTCTAAAGTGTTACACTTTGTTTGGTGATCTGCACAATAAGTGTCAAAAGAGAATGTGCCAGACATTTAAGATAAGCTAACTAGCTACTAGTTGTAGCTGTGCTATCAATCTTTTCAAAAAGAAAGCAAAGAAGCATTTTTTTGTCATCAATGTGTGACTATTCTTTTGAAGAAAACGTTTATTCCACTTGCTTACAGTAAATCTTATTTTTCAGGTCCCCCTGGTCCAAGAGGGTCAAGAGGGGACAAAGGACCTCAGGGACCATCTGGTCAGCCTGGTCAGAAGGGAGAGAAAGGGGAAAAGGGTGGTCCAGGGATACGAGGACCCAGAGGAGAGCAGGGTTACCCAGGACCACAAGGTTTGCCAGGGATAAAAGGACTGCCTGGCATACCTGGCAGCCCCGGATCTAAGGGCTCCCGAGGATCAGGAGGAAGGGCCGGACCTTCTGGGGCTAAAGGAGAGCCAGGTACTGCCGGTCTGTCTGGAAGAGATGGACAGTCTGGTCCTCAGGGGGCACAGGGCCCACCGGGTATCAGAGGCGCAATGGGGCCAGCTGGTGAGCAGGGGCCAAGGGGACTGCCGGGACCAGTGGGGCCCCCGGGGCCAGCAGGATCACCGGGACAACCAGGGATCCCCATCCAGGTTCCAGGACTTCCTCTTGGCCCTGTGTCTCTGCAGGATGAGGCAGCACCTCCGACTCTTTGGGCCCCAGGTACGACTTTAAGTCTTATCACTAGTTTAACGTTTCTGTTGCAGTATCAACTCATGAGATCCTGAAGGGAACTGAACCAGCTATCAATCAGGGTTCCCATGCGTCCTGGACCAGGAAAACCTGGAAAAAAGTTGACCAATTCAAATGTCTTGTAAAATCTTGTGTTGTCCTGGAAAATTGTCTCAGCATTCTCCTATTTTCCAATGATCTTCTGGTAAATCTATCAGAGCTCTCCAAAACATCAAACATTGCCATCTGAAAGTCATGGTCAGGATTATATTAACATTCAAAAGGTAGTTTATGGACAAGAGTATTTTGGTTATGTTGTTGAACACCCCCACACCTCACCTCGTGGCCAAAACTCTGAATATAAGTTATTTTATCCTCCAAATGAAAATATTAGTCACTGCTGGCTGGAAACTGTAGTAACGGTGGTTTTGAATTATTATGTAATTCTATGATCAATTTGTCATCATTTCTAAGCACATGAGAGCTTTTTATGTATACCAATTTGATAATCTAGCACCATTGATAATAATATGGTAGATTTGGCTCTTTTACAGGATGCCCTGTGGAGTGGGTCAACTACAGAGACAAGTGCTACTTTTTCTCCAAAGACCTGCACAGTTTTGATGACGCAAAGGCAACCTGTGAATCAACGTCTGCCTCACTGTTGATCATCAACGATATGGAGGAACTGGTGACTAATTATGAGTGTTATCTTTAGCACTAAAATCATTGTGTACTATAAGGGACGGTTGTCTTTGCTCGGTCACGTGTGAGGTAACTTCTCAGTTGTGACTTGTTCTGTCCTCGTGTGATCTCAGACATGGCTGAAGAAGCAGACCTTTGGAAAGGGCTACTTCTGGATGGGTCTGACCGACAGGGAGGAGGAGAACGTCTGGCGTTGGCTGGACGGCACCGAACCCGCTTTCACGTCAGTATTAATTGTTCATAGGGAACGCCTTACCTTGAATGAAAGTAGGTGCTGTTCCTGCTGGATATTCAGGGTCAGACCTGTTCAAAATACTGCTTTCCAGTAACAATAACAGGCAGTAGGTTTTCACTTACATGAAACAATCTCAACTTGCTTTGAAATCATCCTCTATTCCTGCAGCCCATTCAAACAAAACAAATACTTTAACATCCAATAAACCTTTACTTATTTAGGGTGGTCCAATCAGAGCAGTCCACTCTCTTGCAACAGAAGTAAAATAAAGGGTAAAGATACAATAAGGATCAATGATCTAATTCATCAAACCAGCATTGAATAAAACCAGAACACGGCAATATGGTAAGAAAGCCTCTCTATCATTAAATATTCCACGTGTGGTCTAAATTAAAGATTTAAATCGGATGATCCAACTTCAACTCCCGCTGCAGTTTATTCTCTTTCCACCAGACTGTTAGAGAAGAACCTGTAAATGTAATGTGTGGTCGCCCCCTGTTGTTTGCCTGCAGGAAGTGGAAGCCCGGGCAGCCTGACGACTGGGGCCACGGGCACGAAATGGGAGAAGACTGTGCGGGACTCATCCATGAAGGCTTGTGGAACGATTTCTTCTGTGAAGATCTCATAAGCTACATCTGTGAGAAGGAAATGGAGACATGTACGTCTGTTGTCGTCTTCTTTTTCATCCCCAAATGTCATGAGTGCTGATTCCCTCACAGGCGTCCTAATGTCATTCTGTCTGTTTCTCTGCAGCGAGATTGCCTGGATCGTAGCGATGTCTCGAGAGGGAGCTTGCAGTGAGCAGCTAGACTTTCCCCCATGTGGCACTGGTCCACCGGCACGGCACATGGAGAGTCCGTACGGAAAAAGAGCAAAAGGGACAATTTTGAAATGAGCCCGGGGCTGCAGCAGCGAACGTCTGTCCGATGCTGAGGAGATGCCTTTCTCCTCCAAAGTGAACCCAGTCCAACATCACCAGCAAGTGCAATACAGCAGGGCAATCACAGAGGGGGGGCTTTTATTTTTCAAAGTACCAAACTGATTTTATATATATATATATATATATATATATATAAATATTGTTATGGTTATTTGAAATACATTTTATAAAACTGTATTCCACATGCAACTGAATATCTGAATGTATATTTTCATTATGCAAGTTTTGTAGGAAATTATAAATTCTATGAAGCCGAGTGGACTTACCGTCGTGCTTTTCATAACATGTAATTGTCTTAAAAAGGTGCAAAATGATGCGCAAAAAACATGAAATGTCGCTGATATGCTATCTTTGAGGAGCCTGTTATCTAACCTCATGAATGTCTATATAGCATTTCCATTTATATGAGTAGAAGCAAATATTTACACATAAATGCGGAAAAAAAGTCACAATCAGCTTGAGTTTTAGTTCAAGACTGCACGTTTACAGTTTAATACTCTACGTAACGATGCAGTATTTTGTGATTATGAGATTTATTTTTCACTTTTACAGACGTACATGTGTTTATGAATATAAATCTGTGCATCCTACCTACAAATGTAAAATGTGCCATTTTCTGCACTCAGGTACTGTTTCCTGTTAAGAAAAACACTTGAGTTTAAACAACACTACAAAGATGAAGGAAACACTCACAAATAAATATGTAAAAACCCAGAAGATGTTTGTATTGGTCATCTTATTTCTACATTTTGATGCAGATCCAGATAAACAAACCTGGTATCAGATGAGTGTGAAGGTCATCACAAAACTCTCCACGGTATTGTAGAATTTAGTTTATTGATTTTGCACAAAAAGGTATTTTCACATTTTTATTGTTTTCTTCTTGAAAAATAATTTTTCCAGAGATTTTTGTGACATTTACTTTTATTGTTTTTTTTTTCTTCTCTCTAACCCAGATTATAGCAAAATGTTGATTTTCTTCAATAACCATTGGCTATGCAACATTTCCTCTCAATCAATTCACATCCTGTTTTCTGCTTTAGGTCAACTCCAAACACAGTCTCTCCTTCAGCTGCACAGAAGATTGAAATGATCTTACAATAGCACCTTAAATCGGAGGGAACCTAACTACCTTTCTATCAACACGCACATGAGATTCTTTATGTTAAAAAACAAACACAACAGCGACTGAAGACTGCGAGTGCTCACAAAAAATCTGAATTGAAGTCTCATCTACAGCCGCCTCTCGATAAGCTGCTACTTTTTTGAAGACTCAAATTTGTTTAAGATGCACTGTAAACATCAAAGCAACATAGAAGAATGCAGGAGCCAAGCAGACAAAGTGTTACGTTTGAGCTGTGCTTGCTCTAAGTGACACAGTTATGTGAATAAATTATCTTTAAGAAATATGCTTACTATTATCCGCTCATTTCACATTGCATCATTTACAAACGTACACAAAAGAAGCAGCATATTGTCTAAATGTAGATTTATTGTTGAGGTATGATAGAACTATGAGTATTTTCTCTTTTTGAACCTTGTTCTGTATAAAATATATTTTGGTGGAATACACTTTTTAAAAAAAATGAATACAACTGCCAATTGGGTCGGTTGGGGGGGATGAAGTTTGGACAACTCAGGAGATGCAACTTTCAATCTTCCCCCCCGTGTTTCATTTCACATTTCCCTGGAAGCCTCTGGTTTTCCTTTCACTCCTTCAGACAGGTGTTGTGACTCTGCTGGGGCTCATGTTTTTCAGTGCAACAAGGTGCCAAGTTAAGCGAATAAAGGACTCAACGTCAGGCTTCTGTCTCAAGCTCCGGCGACACTGGGACTGTAAACATGTTTCCAATATTACCATTCAGATAGGAATTAATCCTGTGAAGACTTAGGATCAGCTATTATTATCAGTACTGTGAGCTCCTTTCTTCCCGATTGTCACTCTCGTCAGACAGGTCGTCATCTGTGCGGTCCCGTGCGATGAAGAATGTAACGGCCGATGGTGCTAAAGATGAGGTGGAGATGAAGTGGGTGGAGGGGACGGTGACGGTGGAGGCAGGCTGGCTCAAACGGAGGCATGAGGTGGTGGCTTGTCTAGTCGTCCTTCTCCACTATGACCTCCCCGTGAAGCACCCTTCTCCTCTGCCGCAGCATGTGGAAGAAGAGCTGAGGAAACACTGGGGAAGATAAACCGGATCAGTCAATACTTTTCTTATTACTGTTCTGGTTCTTCATCTCCAATTGGCCTGTTATCACTTTGATAATCCAAAACAGTCAATGATTCATCCTAAGATATTAAAAGGCTCCGTTAGAATAAATAATTATGAACTTCACATTTTGAAGTTAACTTAATTACTTGGCACAAAGATGCTATACATAGCATTTTGACATCAGTTAATTAATCCCAAATACATTTCCAGATGTTGAATTATCTGCTGCTTTATATCACAAAAAAACAAAGGTGGCAGCAGGTCTCAAACGTTTAAAGGAATAGTTTGATGTTTTGAAGCTATCTCTGAAGTCTCATGGAGCAGAAGATAGACAGGTGAGTCCTCATCTGTCCGGGGGTCATCCTCCTTTACATGTTGTACCATAACGTGCAGTGTGGGAGTAGAAATGCTCCTTACGTGGGATGTAGGACAACATGAAGACGATGAGGCAGTAGTAGTAGTCGAACGACACGTTATACTTGTTGGGGAGCCTCATGGAGTACATTCCAGATCTGCGTACGAACGGCAGGGCAGCGTAAATGGTCAGCAGTTCTCCGGCGACTCCCAGCGGGTACAAGACGATGAAGAGGTTGTATCTGGGAGGGAAAGGATGTACGAGGTCACACACCTGCAGCAAACACTCATGCAGTTTAAGTCTGTGGATGTTAAAACACTCACATGCTTAGATGTCCACACACACAATCTACACTAAAACTAACAAATGCAACCTGTAGTAATGTTATAAGGGTACTTTTGCAGTATTTCGTCCACATTTCTATCTGCAGTACACCTTCGAGCCACATGAGGGAGCCAGAATGCTTGTATTGTTCTGACAATTATAGCGTACTTATAACATTGAATCGTTTGTTTTACCGATGAGAGGAAATGAAAATAATAAGATAGCCAATTAACTCAGCCTAAATGCATTATAATTGGTGCCATTTATATAGTATTTAACATGTGTATATGTTTTTAACAAGACATGCATAAAGCGAAGTTGTGATTTATCATATGTATCTTGAAAATGGCCAATTCAAGAAAATATAAGGTGACGTGGAAATGGAAACTTTCATTAAAGCACTAATTCGCTCTTTTCACGATTTATAGATAAGACCTATTGTGAGTTGGGTCGCGATGGTTTGTCATTTTTTAAAAAGTGGGTACCCAGAAAAAAAGTTTGAGCTACAATGTGCTGTAGCCTTGTGTCATTTAATGTCTTAAATCTGCTTTAGACAGGTGATCAAACAAACTCAGTCCCCTTGGTATCTTGTCAAAATGTGCTGTTTTCCTGGAGTTGCTGCATTGCACTGGTTCCTGGCTATGTCCCTCGTGCCTTTATACTAATTATCCCGTCGTACATGATCCCGTTATATTTGTCATTTTGCTCACTTCTGGATTTTGGTAGTTTACAAACTTTCACTTGTGGATCTTCTGATTGCTTTTGGTCTCACCAGCCTCATCTCTTATATAAGTTTTGTTTAGATGTTGTCTTTATTAAAATCACCTTTTAATCCCGTGTGTCTGCGTTTGGGCCCTACTCTGTTGTCCTGCCTGCTGCTTCAGGATCTGGTTGTGGCTGCAATTTGTGCCTTTTGACAACGGTCAGTGCACTAAATGGTTGATTAAAAGGGATACGCTTTTGATTCCTCGGTATACAGACTACATGATCGGATGAAAACCAGTGTTTCACTGCAATAATTACAAACATCAATAGGTAGGAATTATTCAGCAGAAGTTGGCTTTACTTCTATAACCTATTAAACAAATCTGGGAATGCCACGTCAAAAAATGATCCATATTCATCATAAAATCATCTACTTCAGAATACAGCTGCCCTTCATTAACAGACTGTCATCTTCTTGGCTTTCTGCTACAACTGCCTGCCTGTCACTTCACATAAGTGTGACGCAGCCCACGTCCCTCTGTAGTACGATATATGCCATGACTCAGGGCTTTGAGTTTAGTGGAGACCACAGCAAAGGCTCGGGGGAGCGTCTCGGCGGATGTGAGAGAAATGTTGGGCGAACATTCCATGACCAAAACAGATGGTCTTAAAAACATGAGCAGCTGAACATGAGCCTCTCTCCGGGGGCCTGTGGCGTCTCCTCCATGCTTTAAAGAAAAGCTGTGAAGGGTCGGGGGGGGGAGGGGAAGAGTGGCATCCAACACTCGAGAATCAAAACCCAAAACAAAAGAGTAACTGGCGAAAAAACTGACAATCATATGAGACACTGAAGTAGCAGGAAAAGAAAAATCGCATTCTTCTGGCGGACCTTCTTGTCTGCAGAGACGTCTCACCTCGTACCGATGTGATACCCAAACGTCACTATTTTCTCAAGTGAGCTCTCTTGGCTGTGAGATGCCGAGCCTGCGTGTTGGACAGCTATCAATGTGTACAGCTGACGTTCCTGCCAACGACTCCGATTTCAGCCGAGCTACTGTAGCAGACGGGGCTGCTGCCACGTCACCAGAGCTCTTCATACAGTAGCAGGCCGGCGTTATGTCACTCCAGAGCTGAGAACTGTGGCGATCGTCATCACATTTCACTGATAATCACGACAGCGGTTTCAATTAAACATGTTCTGTGTTGATAATTAAAGCTTTGGATTTGGAATAACGGTTTTTGGATTGCTATCCTTTTTACCGCAGGTTACAGTAAATACTTTTTTGATACATTTTTTTTTTAAATAATTGATCAAACATAAGCCCTAAAATGATTAAAAGTCTTCTGTAATGTTTGTTTTGGATCACCAGTGCTGTCAGAGCACAATGTTAGCAGTTAGTTCACCCTTCATTGACAAGACAATGAATAACGAGGTGCTAATCAATAAACACACACATGCTTCACCTCTCTGTGTGAGCCGATACTTAACACACACACACACACACACACACACACACACACGGCTGCACTACTTCCTGATGTAAAGCTGGTTTAAAGGGAGCATGCCAGAGGGGGAAAATAGCCAGATCAGTGACCGGCATGCTTAGACAACAATGTCTGACACTGTAATGACAGTTCAAGCTCATTCCGGCCGTCTCAACCTGGCCCATTTGATGAAGTACGGCAGGTGGTGGAGCAGGTTGAATGTGTAGTAGGAATATCTGGTAATCTCTGTCAACGTCCACACAACCAGGAATAGGATTACGCTTTCTTCATTCTGGATCTTCATTTAAAAAGATACAGGCAAGTATGCAGAGGAAAGAGGAAGTAACTTGAGTCAAAAGCTGACAGGTGCAGATGTAGAGAAGCAATTATGTTAAATACAAAAGAAATAAAACCGTAATAAAGGACGGGGGTTCTTGCTGTTTTTTATGCAACATATGCATAAAATAGAGACAGAAAAGAAGGCTAATTTGATTAGATTTGTCCCAATAAACCCTGAAAGAATCTATCTCTGATTACAGAATGTTATGAATATGTACACTGTATGTGTGGGTGTACAATTATAATACAACAGTAAAGAAAACAACAGTAAAATGACGCTCCTCTTCCTTGGTCTGTATGACTCAATAAAACTCCTTAGTCACCTGTCTGATGCTGTTGGTGATGAACCAAACCATGAAAATCCGTGAACACACTTGCACCCCGGTAACAATCACAGAAGTCCTCACTATCCCTGCAGCGCAGCAGGAGAGAGGAGAAAAAAATACGTTTACAGCCGCAAAGACGTCGGCACGTAAATGTAAGTTTGTTTACATAAAAACACAAGTTGTAAACAAAAATCATCACATACCGATGGCACAATGTCCCACCTGCAAGACAAGATACATAAATATCAGTTATTTCTCTGAACTGTCACAGCCATGCAAGTGACAGCAAACGCCATTCCACTCATATTCTTACCTCGACTAATGCAACGGTCTGGAAAAACTTGAGTGTTCTTGCTATACTTCTGTACAGACCCTTGCGTGTGCCTTTCTGGAAGTAGAAGCGCATCATTGCCATCGCCAAAACCAGCCACCTGCAGAAACAAAAAGCAACAAAAAAAACATTAGGGAACATAATGGCACCCACCGCTTAGTGTGACACGAATGGTGTAAGAGTTTGTCCATAGTTCCCTGTATCCCAGTATTGATAAGAGAGGATATGAAAGAACATAAAAATCATGTTATTCAGCTCTGCGTGTACTTGTGCTCACTGTGTTTTCTGATATGGCAAATGCTCATTTATTTGAAGCTAAAACCTGAAGCTACTGCACCTTCTCACAGCTCTGTTACAAGCACTTTTCTCCCCATTTACTGCCTCAGTTTTAATCAAAACAATCCAAATCGGACTCCCACACATGAGTATATTATAGCTTCAGTTAGAAGACTTAAGACCAGGAGAAACCAGGTATTCTGTGCAGCTTTCAGGACATTTTAACCCGGCTGCTCCTGTGCTTCCTCATGGTGTGAGTGCAAGTTATGCACAGTTACAGCGGCGCCGAACTTGTCGTGTCCCCACAGTGACAATAGATATTTACAGTTGACGACATGACATTCAGACACTCAGACAGAATGTTTCAACTGTAGTACTTTGGTCAGAAGAACGGCAGCTGAAAAGATTTCACAACACGGAAAATGTGCACAATTACAGCAGTTTGAATTTAAAACATTTGACTTAACTTAAATGATCTACACTTCCTCTAAAATCGTCCTTAATGAATAACATTAGGCAACCCTTTCACATAATCCAAAGCATATATATTTATAAAGGCAGCTAAACTGTTGGGACTGCTCTTGAACTTTGGCAGTATTTCTTTATATGTATCCAATAAGAAATACTGCCAAAATGTAATACAGGTGTTCAAAGCATTGAAACAAACAGGCATGTCCTTTTTGCTTTAAAACAATGACTAATCTACTTATTATTTTAGCTCTAATTGGATACTTTAAATGTGGCCTGCTCTACTGTGTTGTATTCTGTATAATGCTTTTTGTTTAAGTTCATTCCATCATTCCATCAGAGTGCATGGTACATTAGTTTAGTGTGAGGACAAACACTGGCATTTTGAAATCAGTTTTGTACACAAAACAAACTAACAGCCTATACAACATGATTCTTTGTTATAAATCAAACTACCCAACAGTTTGTACAAGAACCGCTGATGATAATAGTGACAATAATCATAAGATGCAGTCCTTTACAAAGCAGACAGTAACAACAGTAAAATCCAGTTTTTACATTAATGCACGAGTAATAATAATCTAATAATATATAATAGTATAACTGGGTCACGTCCCTGCATCGAGTGCTTTAACTTTTAATACTTCAATATACTTATACTATCAGACTGCACAACCAACACTGCTCCCAATAGGCCACACATAAAAACCCGGCAAATTACTCATTCATTCATGTGCAACATCAGTATCAATGTATGTATGTGCAATATAAATACTCTGTGCAATATATGCACTTCATATTTCCTACCTCACATGTGCAATAATCTGTACCCAACCACTCAATCCGATCGTATTGTATTCATAGCTTTTGTTGTTTTTTGCGATTTACTTATTTATTGCTTGACTATATATTGTACTTGTTTGTACTTCTACTGATAATAAAGTATTAATAAAGTATCATCTTATCTCACCTTAGCACATTTTCCTGATACTTTTAGATACTGTAAGTGATATTTTGAGGACTTTTACTTGTAACAGAGTATTTCTAGACTGTGGTAAGTAAGTACACAGTACTTCTTCCACTGCAAGCTGGAGGCGTGTTATTGATCTGGTGAGTGCCAGTTGTTGTATTGACCTATTGATAAGTGACATGAGTATTGATTCACATCTGGACAGTTTATAAAACAACGTGCTCTGTTTGCTATTCATAAATATTATGTTGTTATTATTAAAAAAAAAAATCTGCCCATTGAGCATTTCAGTGTCCCAGACCTGAGCTCCAGTGTCAGCGAGCTCCGGCTATACTTATCACTGCAACTGTCGGACGCGCGGTGGGCCTCGACGCTGACACCCTCATGCAGTCAGCCCTATTTGGACACGGCTGCAGCGCGAGCCTGTCACTTTAACCCAACACGATTCATTCATTGTCCGACACTCACACAAATAGCCCAACACGTATATTTCTATATATTTTTCAAATATCAAATTGTTCAATCAAGTTCCCCCCAACTGTCACGAGCCGCTAAATTGAGCGAGCTGAACAGGCACTTTGGGATCGCCGCAGAGACGCACAGTCCTATAAACAGCAACGCGCGCGTACAGTTTTTTAGGGAGCGGCTAACTTATAGGGTTTTCTTATTAACGAATATAACGCACGTACCCGGCGGTCATGGCGATGTTGTAGAAAGTCAGCCATGCGGTAGCAATTGCGCCTTTCGTTCTCTTCTTGTTGTTGTTTTCCTTCTCCTCAACCGTGCCGTCCTCCTCGCTGGACGCCATGGTTCCGGGGGCAGGGTGGGGGGGAGGGGGGAGACAAGGGAGAGAGCTGACAGCTGGGGCTGGTAGGGAGGGAGGGGAGCAGCAGGGTCATCCATCCCTGCCCCCCCCTCTCCCTCTCTCTCTCTCGCGGGACTAGTGCTGCAAACAAGTGCATGGCCTGCCTGTGGGCCAGGGACTGTTATTATAGTGTAGAAATAGGCTGCTCTCTGTTACAGGTAAAAGTGTAGTATTGGAAATGCTATTAAACCGAAGTAGTATGCAAGTATAACCAGGAAAATGTAGCCTAATCAAAGTACTGAAAAGTAAAAGTACTCTATGCAGAAAAATAACCCCTATGAGTGTTATACAACAACTCAGCAGCAGGAGCGGTATCGGCTCCTTTTGTGTGAGGAAGAACAGTAAAAGCACTGCCAGAGCCCTACAACATGACCTCCAGAGGGCTACTCTGGTTCATGTTTGTGACCAAACCCTCTAAAACCGACTCCATGAGGGTGACGTGAGGGCTGGACGACCTCTTGACCTGTGCTCACAGCCCAGCACCCTGCAGCTCGACTGCATTTGCCAGAGAACATCAAAGTCTGGAGACGCCGTTATACTGCCTGCAACATCATCCATCATGACCGGTTTGGCGGTGGGTCAGTGATGGTCTGCGGAGGGTCGCACAAACCTCCACGTGCTATACGGTACCCTGACTGCCGTTAGGTACCGGGATGAAATCCTCAGTCCCATTGTCAGACCTTACGCTGGTGCAGTGGGGCCTGGGTTCCTGCTGGTGCAGGACAATGTCCGGCCTCATGTGTGTAGGCAGTTCCTGGATGACAAAGGCCTTGATGCCATTGACTGGCCTTCGGGGGCGTTATGTATCGGTGCATCCGACACCGCCAAGTAGCACCACAGACTGTCCAGGAGCTCACTGATGTGCTCTGTTCCAGGTTCCAGTATTTGTACTCTGTACTTGTCCAACTTCTGCTTTTGCTGCTTGAGATCTTTAAATTGTCACTCATTAGAAATGTGTGTAAACTAATCATAGTGCAGATTACCTAATCCTGATCCATTTCCTTAATTAAAGGTTCAGGTGTCTGAGGTCTGCACAATGTCCAGCTGTTTCAGGACGCATTCATTCTTATTCTAATCAATTGACCTGAATTTGCTGAAAATTGATTTGTTGAAGCAGTGTATTAAAAAAAACACTGATATGTTTTTAGTATTCGTTTCATGTGACTCTTTGTAGTTATCACATTTTGCCACTAGATGGCAGTGTTTAAACATGAGAAGAGCCACAAGTGCCTTGGATGTTGTTTTTTTCTCTGGGTGTTATCAAGTCCACCGCTTGTGTTTGCTGATTTTGGAAAATGGAGAATATAGGGTACAACTAATGCAAGGCTACATGTATTTTATATATGCCCAGAAAAATATAGGTCATGTGTGGCTGATTGATAAAACTGGATTTTAGCTTCATAATCTTTGAAGCATCATTTTCAGGACTAAATCATCCCAGATGTCTGTAGGACATGCATGTCCCTCAGGGCGCAGAGGTAGACAACCTTTTGTTTTTACCCCGTATATAAAGGGAGTAAAGGGCCAGCCACATCACCGTCCCACCGAGGCACACAATGCCTAGTGCAGTGTAAGCAGTTGGGTGAGCAGAGAGCCACGGCTGTGGTGTGTGGAAAATGCTAGTGGAGGCAGACAATGCGCCGGTCCGAGGCCTGACCAGCCCTCAGAGGGACAGGGGTCGCCTCACTGCGACAACAGACCCCGTCTCCCACCCTTATTTTTCTTTTTTTGAGCTCCGCAGCATGGGCTCGGGGAGGACGCTGAAGTTCGCCCTGTGCGAGGTGCTGCAGTTTGCCGGCCTGTGCGTGCCACTCTTCATCGTCATGCAGAGGTTCGCCGTCATCGTAGCGAAGGTCAAGACGTCGGCGCAGCCCCCCGGAGACGGCAGCACGGCCTACTGGTTGATTGTGGCCTCCTCTATCGCCTACGTCACCTCCACCGCCCTGCTGGTCTGGGTGCCCATGAAGTATATGGTCTTCATGAAGAAGAAGTTTCTCATTGGGAGGAAGAAGTGGTGAGTTTCTCCCGCCTTTGTCCTGATGTCAGGGGCCTCAGATTGAATGGTCAGCAGCTGACTGAGACCTGACCAGCGGTTTCATCTGAGGCTGGTCTGGATTGCTCTAGGCTGGTCTGCAGCTGCCCTTTATGTTCCTTCCTTACTTTCTTTACCTTCCTTTGTCTTTGTATCAGGAGGCCTGTGGCCCTCGTATATGTGATCCTTTCAACATTACCCTGCTTTGCCTTTCTCATCGCCAGCTCTGAGGTACAACATCACATCAGTTCATCTGTACTCTGATCAGGAACTTTGACCCCTGTCAAACTGTTATTGTTGATCCTTTTGTAGTTATTTTTGGATGATTGTGTCTGCCATACAAAGAAGCTTCTTGAAACGTAAAAAAAATACTCGCCACAACTTTACCTTTGGAAAAATATTTATATGAAATTTTGTGGAATCTCAGTGTGAGGTATCTGTGAGTGAAATAAAGGTGATGATTTATTTGTGAGGAACCTTTTGGTTCTCGGGGGATGAATATGGATAAGGAGCTACTGATAAGCAGCTTGGTCCCTCTTCCTGTCCAAGCGGCCCTTGTCAAATCATCTGTCCATGAGGCACATTTTCACTTCCTGGCTGGCTGCAGCCCAGGTCCTATTTGCTGTTTTATGTGGCCCTTTTGCAGAGCCCAAGCCGACCTTTTGGCCCTTGCTTATCTGGTATATTTTACATAAGAGCCATAAATTCTGCTAAGATGACCAGCTTGTCCGCTTTGTTCTGTGTCCTGTTGGTGTGAAGTCCTGACTCAGCCTAATACCAGCGCTGCAAGTGATTTTTAGCCCACAAACCCAGAACTAGAGGAGGTCAGACATGTAGACGTAAATTCTTGGTGCAAAGGTCCTTTTAATGTTGAGGTAAATGAATGCGTTCCATATTGAATTTAGTAAGTAATTAAGTTAAATGCTCTAGTATGTTTCTAATGATTTTCTGGCTGTTTGCCCAGGTTCAGATAAATAACAACATGAAACACGATACGTTCACGGAGCTCCCTGTGTCACTAGTCCTCTTCTCTCTCATCTGCATTGACGTTGTGGAGAGGATACGCCACTGCAGACTGACTGGCCAGGGTGAGCGCCGCTCTCTGAACACGTTACGCAAATCACTCAATAGGTGCTTTAGGTCCTGAACTTTCCCCCCTGTCGACTTCCATAGTGATACCTACCCGCCTTTACATTGCGGGAGCTGTGAGGAAACAAATGCAGCTAACAGTTATTTGTATAATTCATCCAGAACACTTTTGACTTCACATTCTTTGGCTCTGTGCCCGCAGTTGAAAGATATGAGTGCAACTGGGGAAGTGAGCAGGACAATTGTAGTCCACTTCTTGTAACACAGTGCTGAGCTGACAAAACTACAGCATTGTTTTTCTAAAGGCATTGACGTGGTTCATCTGGTATTCCTTGGAAAAACTCAAACCTTTTGAGAATTTGTAACGTCAGCTGTCTCATGAAGTTTTGGCTCCAACTCACTGGCTGCATTATTATCACAAGCTCTATTGGTGGTATATTGTATCTCTATTATACTGATTTCTCATTCGCCAAACAATATTTAAAATAAAATCATGCTGAATATTTTTTTCTTGTCATGTTTGGTTAATTACAAAAAACACCCCATGAAGAAGAGCAACATAAGCAAATGCAGATTTCATCTTTGCTCTGTATAATCTTTAACTTTTCTCTCCCCAGCGAATGACATGGAGAGGGATGCTGACATCCCCTCCACTGTCCTCACACATGTGGAACAGGTAACGCCTGTTACTCCAGCTGTGCCCGGGCCAGCTGTGCCCGGGCCAGCTGTGCCCGGGCCAGCTGGGCCAACTCCTACGCCGGCAAACCAGCAGAACGGACCGGGGGCTCGCCCGGAGACCAATGGGATGGTCCCGGGGATACCGGGTAACCCCGGGAGGCCGTTTAGCATCTCTGGCCTGAGCTCCCGATCGGCGAGCACCATGGCGTACCGCATGTCTCCGTACACCTACACGGGTCCACTGAGGTTCCTGTGTGCCAGCGACGCCCGAGCGGAAGTGTTTGTGGACAGCTTCATGTTCTGGATGGATACAGTGGAGATGGTGAGGGTGGCAGGACACCCCGTTGTCTACTACTCGGGCTGGGTGTTCCCCATCTACATCTTTAGCTTCCTGTCTTGCCTGCGTGTGGTGGTCATGCCCCACAGCCCCCTGCTTTCCTCACTCGGAGTGGCGTTGCAGGACTTCCCCTT
The DNA here is from genome assembly GCA_032191485.1 of Leptoclinus maculatus. Lineage (NCBI taxonomy): Eukaryota > Metazoa > Chordata > Actinopteri > Perciformes > Stichaeidae > Leptoclinus > Leptoclinus maculatus. Next base: position 5,225,704 of record JAVDOI010000013.1, read on the forward strand.
CTTCTTTGTGCGCGTGGGCCTCGTTGCGTTCTTCGGCTTCGTCACACCCGTCCTCTACCTGATGAAGAACCTGCTGGTCTGCCTGGCCTTCATCTATTTCAACTTCGTGACCAGGCTGAGGGTCTTTAACACAGAGAGGATGTTCTTTTGAGGCCGGCACTTCAAGCAAAGACAGTTGCAACATTAAAACAGATAGCAGGAGCAAGAGGTTGGTCCAATCAGGAACCAAAGGATGCCAGGAGGGTTCGGGAGGCAGTTGCACCAGCTCTTAAAAATAACTTAAAAGTAACGGATTTAAGAAAAGCTGGTGCGACCAAACCAAAGTATGAAATTGCGACGCAGAAGAGATATTCTGTCGAAATGCATGATGGTACTTTTCACAGGCCAAAAGGGAGCTCTTAGGCAATGTTTTCCAGGACATTATGTGTTGTGTTATGTATTATTTACCTTTTATGTTAAACTTTTTCTACCCCTCAAAACCCCTCACCATGCATGGCACTTTGGGAATGTACACGTAATGTCATTTGAGATTTTATATCAGATTTTTGTTTCTACCATCATAAAGTGCAGTGAATATGTAAAAGCATAAATCAATGTTGTTTATATTAGGTTTTTCTTTGCTAAGTTATATTCACGGAAGAACAACAAAGTGTGAGTTTGTATCATTGATACATATGTTTTGGTAAGATTAATAAAGAAAATCATTCAAATATATGTTTTAAGTTTCAGGAGTGTGATTTATCATGTATGCAGAATGTTTTTGACCACCAATCAAAACTTTAACACTGGAAATTATCCCATTTCTTTACAATCACTCTTCAATAGAACTGGTTTCCTGTCATTACTCTGCAAAACATTCTTCTCACATGCCTTCCTACATGGTCCAGAGCACAAGAGCACTGGCGGCACCTGTACAATCCGATGCAATTTAAAAAATACAAAAAATTAATATTTGCATGAATTCTCATTCAAATGGTGCAAACAAAAGAATGCAATCAATCAAAAACATGAGGTGAAAAATTATACTTATTTCTGGGCTGTTTGCATTTAATTGTACGTTTAGTCAAAATACTTTGAACTTCTTCTTATTTGGCTCTGTGCCCACTGTTGAAAGATATTGGTGCAACTGAGGACTGATTTGTAGTCCACTTCTTGTAACACAGGGCTGAACTGACAAAACCTCTGCATTGTTTTTCTAAAGGGAGGCGTTCATCTGGTACTCCATGAAAAAACTTAATCCTTTTGAGAAATTCTAATGTCAGCTGTTTTGGCTCCAACTGCTCAGCAGATCAGTGGCTCAGTATGATCACAAGATCTCGTGGTGATATATTGTATCTCTATTGTACTGATTTCTCATATGCCAGACAATATTTAAATCAAGTGACATTTCTCTTGTACCGACTCTTGTGCTATGCCTATTGTAAGAAGATTGAATTAATTCACCAGAACCCACTTATATTCAATCTTGTGTGATTAATATTTTGACTGATCAATCATTTCTGATTACACTATGTCATTAGTAGGTGTCAGTTTATTAGAATACACTGCACAACTTGTAGTATTAGATACAGCTTTGTGTCCATACAAAGGACAGGTATTTCACAGGTATTTGTCTGCACCATTGCTGGGCATCCCTGCAGACAGTATGAGGCCAACGTGGTCAGATCTCCGCTCACTTCCCCCAATAGGAAGCAGGATTTCCTCCTGTCCTCTCTTTCTACTGACTTGTATCATCACTGCACTCCCCCGGCAGACCTCCCGGGGGCTACTATCCCACGAAAACCCTCACATCAGCAAAGTGCTGCAAACCTCATTGAATCCTCATTTGCTCTGGCTCAGTAATTGTGCAACTGTCACATTCGTGATCGGATGTTAATCTTCCCGCTTCTGAAACTTCTTCAAAGCCAGTCTTGCTGAATGACATCTACTCTCTGGCACACATTTAGTACAGACTGAAAGGCTATTTATAATCGATCAAAAATCTGAGATAAAGGCAATATATTGAAAGCCTGCTTGGATAAATTAATTCCCCAAATTCATCTCTTGCCTTTGATTTAATAAAAATAGAAACACTGTCCCACCTTGTCACTATGAGTTTTCTTGAAGTAACAGAGGTGATTTTCAGCCTTTAGATAGTGAGCTGTGATTGCTTGACTCCCACTTCCTGTCTTCCTTTTTTTCTCTGCCAAAAAAACTCTGTGGAAGCTCATGGAAATTGCTGTCGTTTGACCAACCTTAGCTCCCCATGTGACAGGATATCCATCAGTGTGATTAAGGGGGGAAAGCACCATGTCTCTGTGTCATTGTTGCTCCATGTCACACACCTTAGCACACACCAGACCACTTCTCTCATGACTGGAAAACTCTCCTACGATCACATCCACCACTGAGTGCAAACTACACACTGAGGATAATGTTACCCTGTTCAAATGTTGCCGTGGTCCTCTGTCTCCTGCAGGTCCTCTGCATTACTGCAGACATAGGTACGTACCCCTGACACATTTTGTCTGTTGTGAGTGAAATTTACGAGAGTGATCGGATTGTAAGTATATTTATTGATGCTGTTATGTTCTGCTCCAGACAGTGGCTCCTTCCTGATCTTCAACGAGAACCACAACAAGTGCATGAAGGTGGAGAGCGCCACGTCCATGACGGTGGCCCAATGTGACCCTCATGCCAAAGAGCAGCAGTTTCGTTGGGCCTCCGAGTCGCGCGTCCTCAGCCTGTCCCTCAAGCTCTGTCTGGGGGCCACAGAGATTAAAGACTGGGTGAAGGTGCTCCTCTTTGAATGTGACGAGAACAATGACCTCCAACATTGGCAGTGCAAGAATGAAACCCTCTTTGGCCTAAAAGACCAGGACCTGCACCTGAACTGGGGCAACCGCAATGAGAGGAACATAATGATCTACAAAGGCTCAGGGCTCTGGAGTCGCTGGAGGATATTTGGCACCAAGGGTGACCTTTGCTCAAAGGGTTTTCAAGGTAGGAATTGTGGAGACACAATCGATTTTAATAAAGACAAAGCCCCAATAGTGTAAATTGTAGAGTCTAATATTGATAAATGTTGGAAGGGTGATTCAGAAAGTCCTGCTAAAGGGGTTCTCTTCCCATGCTGGAGATTGTCAGATATTTCATTTTTCAAGTAAAGACAAAAATAAACTTTTTACAAGCAATATTACATTCAACAAATTGTAATTTTTACCTTGTAGACCAAGTAATCCGTGGCTGTAAACTACATGTAAAGAAATGCCTGTTTAAGTGATGGACTCACTAACAACTCTTTTTGACAACGTTTTTTGTTAAGATCAAATCAAAGTTGATTGATCTGAGATTCCGTTTGACTTGTAATATATTTTATTCTGCTCAAAAAAGACCAAATAATCAGATCAAACCCCAATTTATTAAAAAAGCAGGTTGCGGTCCTGAAGCTTATTTCGCTTAGTTGTGGAAAACCGTACACTCTATTCTTCTAAGTCTGAGCATAGTTATCTGCCAGAAGATGCAGTATGTTAAAATGCAGAAGTGTAAATGGTAAACTAGCCATTAGCCAAAAGTATTGCGGACTACCCCGTCTGTCTATGCTGCACCTCATCTACTTTGTATACAATGGTAGATGATAGTGTGAGGGAGGCCCTTTTTCAACATGTCACCACCCTTGTGCTTGAAGCAGGTCCATAAAGAGACTGTTCTCTTAGACCTCGCTAATGCTTCTGTGGCTGAACGGGTGCAAAACCCTGCAGCCAGGTTCCTAAGTCTTGGGGAAAGCCTTCTCAAAGAGTCACTGTTATGGCAGCATGCAAAAGTCCACAGTCAACAATCATATTTCAGTGTAATGATCAAGTGTCTACACACCTTTGGCCGTGCATATCTAGTAGGTTGCTGATTTGCAGGCTTTGCTTGCGTTTTGATTGTCTTTAACCTTCACGATCTGTGTCTCCTCAGAGGTTTTCACGATAGGGGGCAATGCCTTTGGAGGCCCCTGTCAGTTCCCATTTAAGTTCCATGAGAAGTGGTACGCTGAATGCACTAAGGACGGTCGCACAGATGGACAGCTGTGGTGTGCGACAGAGAGAGACTACGACATAGCCAAGAAATGGGGCTTTTGTCCCAGCGCAGGTAAGAAACATCCACGATAATCAACAGCTCTCGGAGAGATTGTGTTGCACAATTATATGAAGAATTCTGTTAATCGATCCATGCAGAATGATCTTGTTGGTCTGTAATTCCTCTAAGTGCTATCATTGAAGAGGTCAGTGCTGACAGGTCTGGTTTCTGACCCCCTCCTCTCCCCCAGCAGAACAACACTGCCACTTCCTCTCATGAGTTGTCAACACAGCACTGTCCTTGTTTTCCTCTTCTCTCAGGCCCATCGTTCCCCTGCCGCTGCTCTTAAACTGGGGAAGGAAAGGGGCAGAAAAAGAAAGCGATCTCACTTTTGCTATTGTTTTTTTTCATGAAACACAGCACAGTCCTAAACAGGGCCGTCGAAGATGTTTCTCAATCATCTACTTTTTTTTCGGTTTTCAGACACTCACACATTGTCCTCAAAATCCATTCAGATCAACAGATAACGTTACTTTTACCTCATGAAGTAAATTGTTTTCCCTCAGTTTGATCATTTGTGTCTCTCTCGACCACAATGCAGCATCCTCAGGTTGGGACACTGACCCGGTCACAGGAGTTCAGTATCAGAGGAACGCACAGTCAGTGTTGACCTGGCATCAGGCCAGGAAGAGCTGCCAGCAGCAGGAAGCCGACCTCCTCAGCATTGTAGAGCTACACGAGCAGTCATACATTTCAGGTACAAAATCAACCTATCAGTTACTCATACAATGTTATATCGTTGACCTTTGGTAAAAAAACATACATTATAATGTTTGGGTTGACGCAGGGTTGACACATACTTTGGGAACATCTCTGTGGATTGGACTGAACAGCTTGGATTTTGAGAGCGGATGGCAGTGGAGCAACGGAAACCCGTTCAGATATTTAAACTGGGCTCCAGGTATGTAAAGACATGCACTGTGACAGGAGCAAGACTTTATTGTATGTATGTGACCAGCTGTATGTAAACTTCTCCAATTATTACATATTGACAGTTGATGTTGCAAATGCTCTTCTGAATTTTGACATTAAAAGCCTGGGTCAATGTTTCCAATAGGTCATCCCTCGTCAGAGCCCGGACTCACCTGTGCCACCCTAAATGCTGCAAAAGCCTCAAAATGGGAGAGCAGCGCCTGCACCAAGAAACTTGGTTACATTTGTCGCAAAGGAAACTCTACCAGTCTGCCGCCACCACCAAGTAAAATAATATAATTCACAAATTATCTGGCTTATTATTAGAGTGAGTCCAAATGTGTTCTCACCTCTTTTGGTCTCTCTCCACAGACAAAGACCAGCCCAGCTTCTGCCCCAGTCACTGGATTCCATATGCAGGTAACTGTTACTACCTGCAGAGGAACAAAAAGATGTGGAAGGATGCTTTGGCTGCGTGCCACACAGAGGGAGGAGATTTGGCCAGCATACACAATATAGAAGAGCAGAGCTTCGTCATATCTCAGTCTGGATACTGTAAGTGTGCAATAAGTCTGTTTTTTTCCTCCAGTGATTTGTTGGGTTTTTACAACAATCACCTACAGTATGCTAGAAGTAATGTTTTTGGAAACCTTTGATAACAAAGGATTAAAGGATTAGTTGAACATCTTGGGGAATATAGTCATTCGCTGTCTCACCAAGAGAAGATTGATACAGCCAGCCAGCAGCTAATTAGCTTAACGTAGCATAAAGACTGGAAACAGAGGCAAACAGCTCACCTGGCTCTGTTCAAAGATAACAAAATCCACCTACAAGTAGACTACCTCTATAGCTCATTAAGTAACACATTATATCCTTTTTTGTTTAACCAAGACTCCAAGAAGTCACTGCTCCGGGACAGGAAATAGTGTGGCACAACACCACCCGTGAAACCCCAGCGTGATGCTTTCACACTTTATTTTTTTAGCAATTAAACTAATAAAATTTACTTTGTTTGTTTGTGAGTATTAGGGGTGCTGATATGTGGATTTTGTTACCTGTTGACAGAGCCAAGCTAGCTGTTTCCCTCTGTTTATCAGTCTTTGTGCTAAGCTAAGCTAAGCTAATCGTCCGCAGCTTCACATTTAGCGTACAGAAATGTTAGTGCTATCGATCCTCTTATTTAACTCTCTGTAAGAAAACGAATAATCGCATTCCCCAAAATATTAAGCTATTAATCTAAAGAACAAAAACACTAAATACAGAAGAAATAAAATGCGAGAAACGGTACCACATTAACATCTACATGTGCATTCAAACCCATCAGTGCCGACAGATGTGCTCTGGATTGGCTTGAATGATCTGAAGAACCAGATGCTGTTTGAATGGTCTGACCACTCCCACGTTACCTTCACCCAGTGGCAGACCGATGAGCCATCTCATGCCACCAACCTGCAGGAAGACTGCGTTGTCATCAGAGGAAAGGTAACAAATGCAAAAGGTGATGAATGGAGTGATCAACGTGAGCGGTGCTGTTCTCATCTGCTGATTGTGGCCCATACAGGACGCGAAGTGGGCTGACCACATGTGTGAGAAGACGTACGGATACATCTGTAAGAAGAAGGCCTCCACTAGACCAGCTGAAGGCGCCCAAGAGGAAGCCAACCCGGGCTGCAAGCTTGTGAGTGATGTCATTTCATTCAATATAATGATCGTACAACAAAGCTTTTATCAGATTTAGTCTCACTGTGTTTTGTTTTTTATCATCACAAGGGCTCAATCAGATTTGGTTCTTATTGTTACAACATTGGATCTGAGACAAAAACCTCTGATGAGGCAAAGCGGACATGCTCAGAGGCTGGTGCTTACATGGTGGATGTGGCTGATAGGTATATTCTCTTATTTATGTTGCGTTCATGTAAAATGTTGCCCCATATTGTAGTGATCAAAATGATCTGACACACCTGTTTTTAAAGTATTTCATTGAGTTTGAGTCTTATAAGTCCAATTTTGAATATATGTCAAAGCTAGGAATAGTTTGTCTGTGTTTTAAACTTTGCTTTGCAAAAAGTGAAGATTAGTTTCCACTTAATCCTAAAAATCTCAAGCTTTATTTTGAAAAGATTTCATTGCTCACCTTTCTGCTTTCATATTGTTTTCATGCAGATATGAGAATGCCTTCTTGGTCAGTTTGGTGGGTTTGAGGCCAGAGAAGTATTTCTGGACCGGTTTATCCAACACAGTCGACATTAACACTTTCAAGTGGACCACCAGAAGAAAAGTCACGTTCACTCATTTCAATGTGGGCATGCCAGGTACAGCACACCTCTCTTCAGCTGTGTATCTGTGCTTCCTAACCATTGGAATTGTGTCTGATGCAACAGGTTGTATGTGCTTACATTTTGACTGGACGGGGAGGTTAATGTAATCTTTTACATGTTTTATTTTTAACTATGCTAAAGGCATGACTCTATGAAGATCAATTTTGGTTCAGACTGAATCAACTATTTTGTACAGACATTTATTTTCCCCTCAGGAAGACTTGTCTTAACTTTGGTGGTTCCTTAATCTTTTATCCAGCGTCATCATGAGGTGATGAATTTGTCTAATACTTTGGTTTATGACTAAATACCAGCAAAACTGATGCCCTTTACCACTGCAGTTTTAGTTTAAAGATAATTAGCAAATGTTAGCATGCTAAACTCAAAGCACCTCTGTGCCTACATACAGCCTCACAGAATACTGGCTCTGGATCTCATTATTTACTCCATAACACCTTCCTTTATCGTAATAATTGATGGTAATCTTCACACCTTTGAGCTCAGTTTATCGATATTTTTCCCCATTTCTTTTGGCGTGTTTAATAAAAGACAGAAAACAGGGATGCGTTGCCATGACAACTGGGGTTGTCGCTGGATTATGGGATGTTGTCAGCTGCAGCAACAAGGAGAAGTACATCTGTAAGAAACCAGCAGAGGGTGTACATGTGACAACAGTCCCACCCACCACCCCGGCCTTGAGCTGCGAGTCCGGGTGGACCCCCGCCGCCAAGAGGAGCGTCTGCTACAAAGTAGGAGGACTAACTCAACTAATCTGGGAAAATGGTGCAATTTTAAGAACACAAAACTCAACATATCTTTTTCACTCATTAAAAAGCTTTACAGAAAATCTAAGCCCGAGAAGAAGAATTGGCCTGAAGCGCGGGATTTCTGCAGGGCCATTGGAGGGGACCTGATGAGCGTACACAGTACGCAGGACCTGGCCAACGCTCCGTATGTTACCTTTGTGTATATATTATGTATATATATTGTATATGTATATTGCATAAACGACGTGTATGTCAGAATTTTTATTATGCTACTCAACTATCCAAGTGATCAGTTCTGTTTCTCTCTGCTGTCATAAAGGTTTCATAACTCTGATCAAGCCTGGATTGGCCTCAGCCTTGGTACCAATGCAGGTTTTGGATGGTCCGATGGGTCACCTGTATGTAGCACCTCATTGTTGTCACAAAAGGCTTTGCTCACTGTTATTCTCAACCCTGGCCCTAATTTTTTGTGTATTTCCCCAAAACTGTGACCTAGTTCGGCTTTGAGAAATGGGCCTATGGGGAACCAAACAACCACAATGACGACGAACACTGTGCAGAAGTCCACTTTTACTACGGACGGCACTGGAATGATGCGCACTGTGAGGGCTACAAGGACTGGATATGCCAGATGGGCAAAGGTAACACCGACCGGTCTCATCATGGAGCTGCAGTTCACACAGAGACATTTGTTTTTAAATAAGACATGTGGTGTTTGAGTAGTGCTTTGCTCATCGTTAAGATCTCATGTTTCTTGTACTTTCAGGTGTGACTCCCAAACCTGAGCCTGTCACGGTTGAAACAGGTACATTTCAGCAGCGGCTTTGTTTCTTTCTGTTTCACCAATTCTCTTTTTAGTCATGCTAGGTGCTTTGGTTCACCACTTTGGTCCAGACTAAAATATTTCAACTACGAATCAAATTGCTATGAAATTTTGTTCAAACATTAATCGTTTCATAAATATAAAGCCTTATGATGATGGTGATCTCCTAACATGTTTGGCAATGGAATATCTGGAAAATGCGTCTCATACATTACTTTATGACTAAATACTTGTGCAGCTAATGATATTCCCATCAGCCTCAGCTGTACTTTGTGTTTAGTGCTAATTAAAACATGTTGGCGAACATAATAAACGTTAAACTTTGTATTAGCATTAGCATTTAGCTCAAAGCACCGCTGTGTCTCACAGAACTGCTAGCATGGCTGTAGACTCTTGTTTGCCATCGATCCCTGATAGTGTATCTGAAAGACATCTGATAACAGTTTTTTTCTCTTTACAGTGTACAACACCACCGAAGATGGCTGGTTTCTATACAATGACACACATTATTTCATCAACAAGGACAATCTAGACATGGAATCTGCTAGAGCTGTCTGCAAAAAGAGCTTTGGTGATCTTGCGGTCATCACGGGAGAGAGTGAGAGGAAGTTCCTCTGGAAACTGGCAAGAAATTCTTAATACTCCCCCCTCCCATGTGACAATTGTTTTTGATTTCACGTTAATGTAATGTTTCTCTCACTATGATGTTCCAACAGATAGCAAAGGGCGATGAAGCACAGTACTTCATCGGCATGACCGTGGATTTGGATAAATCATTCAGGTAAATCCCACCACATTGTTTCGGCACACTACCACTGTCGGTGTGCTGGGTACTTCCCACTAACCGTTCGTCGAAGTCTCGTCTGAAATTTGATACAAAACATAAGCAAAGATGTTTTTTCTTATTAGTGACGTCTTGTTCGTTGTCTTCTCTCCATTTTCAGCTGGGTGGATGGCACACCTGTAACATACACTTCATGGGAACATAATGAGCCCAACTTTGCTAATAATGATGAAAACTGTGTGTCTTTATACAAGGCCATGGGTGAGTCTAACACTCCATACTCCGGTGGTTTCAGAAATAAAAACTAGTCCGACTTAATAATGAATTTCTTTTAATTATTTATTCATTGTTCTCTATAAACTCTGCACATATAGGGCACTGGAATGACATTAACTGTGGTATGGAGTTACCTTCCATTTGCAAAAGAAGCAATAATTTTATCAATGCAACAATGGCCCCAACCACTATTCCTCAGGGAGGATGTGCACCAGAGTGGCTCGCTTTCCAAGGAAAGGTAATGATATATAACTGCATATGACACGGATTACTCCAATACAATGCTGAAACTCCTACTAATACTTTTAGGATTCGATTTAAACTCTCAGATGTACTTAAATCTGTTCTGGTAAAATGTGTTTCACACTTGTTACCTACTGTCCCTTTCCGTGTTATTCTAACACACAGTGCAAATCTTGTTTACACAGTGCTACAAAATAGTTGTGGGGGATGACAATAAGAACTGGCAGGATGCCAGGAAGCACTGCATAAACCAGGGAGGAAATCTGGTTTCTATCACGGAGAGAGAGCAAGGTGAGCGTTTTCTTTGTGTTTGTCTGTTAAGGTTACATTTCAGTGTGCAGGGACGTAATCAACCCACAATTTTAAGTTAAAGAGTTAAAGATGAATTGTGTCTTCTTTTATAGCATTCCTGACAATGCAGATGCTGAGATACAATGACAACTTCTGGATCGGCATGAACGACGTCAACTGGGAGATGCGCTTTGTGTGGACGGACGGCAAAGCCATTTCATACACCAACTGGGCAAAAGGGCATCCAGTATCAGTGCCTCGTTATTCATTTAATGATGAGGTTATTTCAACTTAAGCTCCTGTATTCAAAACTTTATCTGCCCAACTGTCCATCTCAACAATGTGATGGTCATATTCTTACAGATTAGTTGCAAAGAAGTGTGAAAAAAGCATGAAAGACACGGGAAAATGTACTTCTAACACTAGACAGCCTGTCACCGTTACAAAAGAACCTTGTATATCCTGACTTCAGACATTTAAAATGTCTAACTGATGTACGTTTTTTTTCTGCCTGACAGACGTTTGACTGTGTGATCATGGTAGGAAGCAACTCCAAATTGTCAGGATTATGGAACGTGGAAGACTGTTACTCAAAACATGGCTTCATCTGCAAAAGAAACACTGGTGAGTAAAATGTGAGCAAAGCCACATCAACATGAGTTACATTGATATAGTTCATTATCAAATGTAATTCTGTAAATGCGAACTGGGGACAACATCAATTTAAAGTTTTGGGTTTCAGCTTGATGTTTTTTCTTTTCATGATGTTTCCTGTTTACAAAGATTCTCAGATTGCAGTCCCAGCCACAACTGTGTTACCAAAGGCTTTCCATAAGCTTGGCAATGACTCCTACAAACTGGTGGCCCTGAAGATGAAATGGGACGAGGCGAGGAGGCAGTGCCAAGCAGACGATGCAGATCTGGCCAGTATCCTGAACCCCGTCACCCAGGCATACGTCAACTTGCAGATTTCCAAGCACAATGAGCCTGTGTGGATCGGCCTCAACAGCAATGAGGTAAAAGGCTCTACCTCTTACTGTTTACCACTAGTTCAAACAGGATTTCAAACTGAGACCTTTTGGCTCTGTTTCAACTTAAATGCAAGTTGTTTTTTGTTTTTTTCACAGACTGGTGGGCGGTTCAAGTGGGTCGATAACTGGCTACTGTTTTATACCAAATGGGGCACAAATGAGCCTAAAAACAACTATGCCTGTGTGTATATGGATGTGGACAAAACATGGAAGACTGCACCATGTAGCAACACCTACTATTCCCTTTGCAAGAGGTCACCAGGTCAGACAATCCCTCTGTTGGTTCTCCTGCAGTATATACTGTGCATTACCAAACACTAGGCATGGCTAGCAATGCATTGTCCCGTCTCTTTTTCAGTCTTAGCACCCACTGAGCCCCCACAACTCAACGGCAACTGTCCAGAGCCAAAGAAACAAAAAACCTGGATACCTTTCAGAGGCCATTGTTATTCCTTCATGAGCTCAATGGTGAACAGCTGGCCCCAAGCCACAGTTGAATGTCTGAAAATGGGTACGTTATGAAGAATTTTTACTAATAAATTACAAGTTGTATGTGTATGCAATTTTGACGGTGTGCTATTGTTCATCAGGTGCCTCTCTGATGAGTATTGAGGACCCTCAGGAGAGTCTGTTCATACAACAGAACCTGGAGCTTCTGCAGGACGGTGCCAAGTCCTTCTGGATCGGCCTCTACAAGACTCATGAAGGTGAGCTTGTCTTGCAATTCCTTTTTTCAACGTGTGAAGAAGTTAAGCACTGTCCCGATTACATACAACACAGTACACTACACTCATAGACTGTATATAAGTAGAGGACGAAGCCACCGTGACCATTTTGAAGCCTCAAGTTCGTGACTTTGGCCGTCGCTATCTTGGCTTTTTGCAACCACAAGTTACACGAGAGGGTGGAGCTAAGTTCAACCGAACGCTGAATCAAATATTTTTAGGCGACCAAAAAGGTTACAATTAACAACTCCCAGACCAGACAATGCTGTGGTAGCGACCTGTTAATCACAAGGTAGCCCCGCCCAAAAGCATACCCTGCTTTATCGTCTATTTTACTCCAAATGGGATCATGATCTACTAAACGAACATCATGCTGTATTGAGGAAGACTTGAAACTAGAGATTGAGATCATAAACTCATGTTTATAATGTTTACTGAGGTAACAAATCAACTGAGACGTAGGGTCATTTTCTCATAGACTTCTATACAATCACACTTCTTTTTGCAACCAGAGGAGTCGCCCCCTTCTGGCCGTTAGAAAGAATGCCAGTTTAAGGCACTTTTGTATTGGCTTCACTTTTCTGAAAGAGAAGTTGCCGTCTAGCTTTACAAGACAAATTAGTTTTTCAGAAAAAGTAAATAAACAGATTAAATGTAACGTATATGGACAAAATATATGACTGATATTAAATTCATTAATTTAGCTCATTTATGTTCACGTTTGACACATTGAGCGAGGACATTTTTTTTCAAGCATGTTTCTTTTGGGTTAGGAAATACTGTAGAGTGGCAACCAAGCAAATGGGTTGAAAATCTTTTCTATTGTACAGCGGAATGAATATTGTTGGAAAATTGGATGCTTAGCTCTTTGACTAAGTAACAAGAGGCACATGAGCTGAAGTTTACTGTGTCTGATTGAATAAACGAGCTTCCCTGTTTCAGGTGAGTGGATGTGGATCGATAACAATGTTGTGGACTTCGTCAACTGGAATAAAGGGATGCCAAAGTCAGAGTTATGTGTGGACATCAACTCTGAAAGTGGACAGTGGAGCACAAACAACTGCGGCAGATACAAGTCTTACATCTGCAAAACAGCCAAAGGTAAATTTAATCAACTGTTGTACAATAGTTTTAATTTGACCCATCAGTCACTTACATTGAGCATTTATCCTCTTTTTTCAGTTATTAAACCTACAGAAAAGCCACCATCTGTTGGTAAGTTATTTGACCATCATATTTTAAATATAATCTTTCAAACTGCAGTTATGTCACTGTTAATACTTCTGTATGTTTTGCCTTCCCAGCCCAAGTTGTTAAAGAAGCGTCTCATGGGTCTGCTGGCATCACTGTCGCTGTAGTGCTAGTTGTAATCGCCGTAGTTGGACTCGGTGCCTTCCTCCTCTTCCGTAAACGGATACCCATCCCTGTCCTGGGAGAAAGCGCCTTTGACAACAAGTTATACTTCAACAATCCCATCCGAGCCCTTGTAGACACCAAGGGTCTGGTGGCCAACATAGAGCAGAATGAACAAGCATAGGAAGACATGAGCTCAGTGTTAATCAGCACTATGAGGATGAATGATTATGGTTTCATTCTTAATTTTGGTTCACTTTACTGGTAACTGGATCTCAACCAAACCCTGTAATATCTTTCAATTTAAAGAGATCTGGATCAAGGATAATGATTCATAATTATTATATAATAATTCATACAAGCACTGGCATTGCACTTAGTGAACTAGGAACAAGATAATATGTGAACGATCAGTAACAAATATTACATGATTATGTGATTTGTTAAATGTGTACAGTTTATTTTTTATTTTTACCAATCAAGATAATCAAGAGCATTTGAAGACCAAACACCAGTTAGGAATCATGACAGGTGAAGATGTTTTATTAGTACAATTATCAGATTTTTCTCAACTGGGATGCTTGTTATTATTCTCTGTGGGCTGCTCATCAGTCTATTTATGCCTTACAACTTGTAAATAGATGCTCAATAAAACAAATTAAAAAACTAAATTGAATTTTTGTCTTTTTTGGCACTTTTTTCTTCTGAAAATCAGGCCAACAAATTTCAACCACGATTTGCAGAGAGCTGTGATGAAATGCATCGAAACATTAAAGAGTGACTAATACTGAGTGTTTATTAAAAAAACTGAAAAAACAGAGCTGTTTTGATGAATATTAAAAATGTGCAATGGACATGAGTTCTGGCGCTATTACCTAATGCAAGCTAAATGCTAACATCAGCATGCTAACAGTCACAGTGACAAAGCTAACATACTGATGAGCGGCATTGTAATGTTTACGATGTACACTTACTTAGTTTAGCATGCTAAAATTAGCTAATTAGCCCTAAACAAAGTACAGCTGAGGCTGATAGGAATGTCATCAGTGTATTTGGTCATAAAACATAATTGGACAAATCAATCTGATGTTGGAGCTAGATGAAAAAGTAAGGGGATGACCAAAGTCATTAGGATTCAACCTCTGGGCACCGTTGTGAATATTTGAACCAAATTTCATGGCAATAGTTGTTGAGAGATTTCGCTTAAAGACAAAAAAGTCAACCTCTTTGCAGTGCTGGATGGAAAGTCAGGGGATCACCAAAGTCAGTAGGCTACATCCTCTGAGGAACACGAATCTCTGTACAACTTTATTTTATGGCAATCCATCCAATAGTTGTTGAGATATTTCAGTCTGGATTCAAGTGACGGATGGACCGACCAACCATGTGACAGGCCAACATTAGCATCCCCAGGGTAATGCTGCTAGCATGGCTATCAATTAAAAAATAAAAGGAATAACAACTTTCATATTCATGAGTCCTATTCTTCTTTGATATTGTCATACCAGGATCACCTTTATTTAGGTGATTACAGGGGTAAGAGTGGGATGGGGATGCTTGCTTCCTGCCTTCTTCTGCCAACAATTATGAGGAAATGTTGAGAAATTGTTGTTGTTTGGTGAAACTTATACCCATGTGACAGGATCAGAGTATCAGTGTTTCTTTTTTCACACACAAGATCCCTTCTCCATAAAGGCAACTATAGTACAGCGGCATACACTTTTGATTGCAAACTGTACGAGAATAATGTTTCCTTGTTTGTATTTTGCTGTGGTTTCATGTCTCCTTACTGCTGATATACATACCAGATGATTTTAGATCATTTAGATAACTCCTGTTGGTAAAAGTGAGGCGTTTGATCAGATTATTAAATGTCAGCCAAATCTAAATGCTCATTTAAAATGTAAACAAAGGCCAAAAATGTATGATTGTGAAAATATACATGTGTAAAGGTTATTTTGTACAAGATAATTACCCCAATTTAGAGCAAACTATCAAGTGTTCCATCTGTAAATCTGTTTTCTTTTTAAGTGATTTTTGTTTGAAATTATAAATGATTCATGCTCACTTTATCCGTCATCCGTCATTCAGTCCCCCCTACCAGCAGCTGCCCCCCCCCCCCCCCCCCATCACCTAACGTTGAAAATGAGGCAGCGTTCTCCATGGAAACTGCAGCCCTCTGAGGCAGTCGCAGCTAATCCTCGGGAGATTTACTCAACTCTCATAAGAGGGTTTTATTTGCAGCACCAATGCCCAAGAATTCTCCCCAAACAAGCTCTGGGTCTTCGGTTTATCCCGTCGGAGGAGGAAAGCAAACCTAGTTACAGCAGCAGAGAGGATCAGAGGGGAGAACGGTTCATCTGGTAAGCGTTTTCATCTATTCTACCTCAGGTATAACTGTAGCTTTAGTCCTCTTATTGCTCGGTCGGTGTGACCTGCAGGGTGCACAGCGTGGGAGGATGTTGGAAGGTGCTTTGCGAGAAAGCTCTGCATGTTTTGCTCTGCATGTTTGATCTTAGATGACTCAGAGATCATAGAGAATAAAAAAAAATGTTGTGTTAATGTTCATATCACTGGTATGTGTACTGTCTGAATATCTGGACAAATTGTATTTTGATGCTTTGGCAACATTGTTCTTTCAAACTTTCATGTGGGGGGGGCTCACTCTCATGAGCTCCTGTTATCTTCCTTATCTATTGATGCTGCTGGATATGAAAACTGGTTCAGTATTTTACCGTTTTAAAAACATTCAGACTTTCATAGGTGCAGCATTTCCAGTGACCTTCAGTGGAGAACATTGTTTTCAGATGTGGATCTCTACGTCGTTACTTTGTGTTAATAATAGCTTTCCCCTCAATACAATTTTCTCCACAGTCTCCCCCTCCATGCCCCTGAGCTCTCTCACTTGCCTGCACTAATCCCTTTGTTGTGGACTGAGGGGCCCAGGCTTTGGCTGACCGATCGACACTGTAAGGGGCTGGTTCAGCTGAAAGGAGCCCATCGAGCCCTCCTGTCCTCCACCAAATCAGACGGGCCTATTATTAACGCTTCTCACAGCTCTTCTTCTCTGGAAGCTTTCAGATCCCTCCTCTCGTTCACCTTGATTCAAATTTCTCTCTCAAGCCACTTGTTTGTGTCCACCATCTCAAGTCCTGAGCCAGTCTTGGGAGCTTAAGGGAGTCGGACAGCCCCGGTAGGAACATGCACTTCAGGGGCAGTGCTCCCACTTTGCTGCTGCTGCTTCTTTGTCAGCTGGAGGTAAGAGGTCAGGAGCTGGGGTACCTGCAGGAGGCTCTCAGGGCCTTGGATCTGCCCCCGGGTACCGACGAAAAGCCACAGCTCCAAAAGAACCACACGGGTATCCTGATCACCAAGCTCCTCCAGGATGTGCACTGTGCAGAGCGGATTGGCACCTCTCAGGATGTCTGTGGCAAGGTATGTCTGTCTTCTTGTTACCGTACAACAACTTTTACATCCACATGCTAAGTGCTTATTATGTGTTCATCCCACTCCTGCCTGCAGGTTCCAAGAAACATGCTTGTTATGGCTGGAATGTGAGTGAATGTGGAGGCTTAAGTCCTTGAACTCTATGGGGCATTCATGCTGAGTGGCTTTAGACATCCCTCAGTTTGACATAATAAACTGGAGTTAGAGGCACTTCACATGTTTGCGCAGGCGGGCTGACAATAGGATTATGTGCGTGCCGAGCCTTGAAAGTGAGGTTTTCAAAACGAAGAGAGAAACGTTCTGCTCCCTCAGACAAATAATAGTGCTCTGCTCTTAGCCTTCTGTGTGTGGGTCTAATTGGGCACAAACAGTAGCACAAAGCTAGCATTTATCTGGGAAGCAGAGTGCAGTGTATGCAGAAGAAAATAGGCCGTTCATCAAGCGGACGCCTCTTCTAAGCTCACTCGCATCTCAATCAACACTCACATGACCTTTCTGCGACTTTCCATCCTTAAAATCTGTATTTTTTCTTCTTTCCTTCTGTTCTTGTTACAGTGCCTGACACCAGACGTTGCTCTCTCTGTGCTAGAGGATGATGGGAAGGCATACCTCACTGAGGGGGACTACCACCGGATCTCCACTGTTCTGCTGTACTACATAATTAACTTGCAAGACCTGTGTGTGTCAAATGCCGCCTCCCTTTCCTCGACCTCCTCCTCATTTGGGAACTATCAGTTCTACCTTTTGGCCCTCACCAATCTGCACCCGGCTGAGGACAACCTGTTCCTGTCATCCAGAGAAACAGAAAGTATTCTGCAGCTCATCAACCAGCACTACGACTCCTCCAATCAAGACGCCTTATCTGATTTGCAAGTAAGGAATTTTTATCTGACAAATCTATCCCGTGTAGACAGGTGCACCTCCGGATATGATGATTTAACCTTTGATTCCACAGTGTATTGATGCCGCTCACCTCCTTGGGGAGGTTAACGTACAAGAAAATCCAGGTGCTGGTGTTTCCTCTGTGCCCAAACTGGCTGCTGCCATCATCAGCCATATCCTGCAGGGCCATTGTTTCAGACGAAGGAACCTCCCGTCTCCGGCTTTCTTTACCGACTACATCTTTCAATCCCTAAATTGCACAAGTGACCTGCAGACAATAGGTAAGTTCAAGAGCACAGTTGGCTTGCTATGCACATTTAAACTGACATTTGCTTGTTTTTTTTATCTAAGGTATTGATCATGTTGTCCTCTGCTGGTATGAGGAGATTCCTCCTTAATCACAGCTACATAAAAACTGCTGCAATTTGATCTTATTCTCATTCTATGTGTTGTTTAAACTTACAATAACTGAATTTTCTGCCACTTGGGGCAGCTGGAGCAAGCTATAAACACAACACTGTCAAACAGTTAGCCAGCAATTGAACATCCAACAGGTACGGAGCAACATTGGCATTTATTTGGAGTCTGGCCACCTGACAATTCTCTTTTAGATCTCTTTCAGCTCTGTTTTTGGTCTTTAAACTAAGTCTTTAGCTGCTAAATTCTCCGCTATGTTTACCAGCTAGTCGCTTACTATGTCTGTCTGCCGTTGGGGGATGAGCAGGTAGTCGGTTAATCAGAGCTTTTTCACACAAAAAATAGCTGCCTGCTGCTAAAAGAAGCTTTAAGACAAAGTCAGGTGATCATTCTCTGTGGGTTCATCGCTACAAGCAACATCTTTCACATTACTCACAGTCACTTGATCCATTGTTATTATAAAAGTATTGATTATAGCAGCTTTGACTCTTTGAATCTTGCCTGTAAGTCAATTCTTCATTTGAAGTGTCGCTGACACTGAATAGGAGGAATGAGTCACCACGCATGAAAGAGCAACGAACCCTCCTGAACGATTTTCATCAGAAAGAGGTTCTAAACATCGTGTCAGATACTTTTCCATGCTGCTAAAATGAATAAACAATCGTCTTTTTACATGAAAAGGGTCAAATTCATTATTAAATACTGGCACAATATGCTGGCTATCTGCAGGTTCAATCCAAAATCTCAGTGCTGTATTGAACTTTACTACTGGACGCAACGGTTAATGACCAGTCATCTGTGTCACTGTTAGGTTTTCTTTAGCTCTATTATTCTGCTGCTGAATCTCGCCTGGTGCACAGTATCATGATGCAGTGATGTCTCTGCTCAGATTTAGAGGAGTTGCTTCATCAGCTGGGAGTAGGACGGGAAGCAGCGTCACACTCTCGCAACAGGAAGAGGCGGAGTTCACGGAAAGGGGCCGGGCCTCCGCCGGATGGTTGCAACCATGAAACTGGTGGAATAAGCAGGGACTGGGCACAGGTGAGGCTGAGGCAAATGTTTGATTTCCTGCACAGAGAATCACAAGAAGCGTGATAGCATTGCTGTAACCTACATGCAGTTACTGTGAGGCTCGATTTAATGAGCCTCCTATTCATCCACAAATGTGTCTCTTCCTTTGAATCCAATCAGGTCTGTTATTCCGCCAATCAGCTGTTGGATATTTTTGCTCTGAATCCTCATTTGCCAATTTCCAAGGAGCACTTCAGACAAATGTGCCCTGCCATCATTCAGCAGTTGCTAGGCAATGCCTGCGAGTCTGCAGAGCAGAAAGGAAGAGGATCTCTGCCCACTGCTCTTGAGAGTAAGACATTTTACCTATAGAGGGGGGGTGTCGGAGATGCACTCAGCTGAGTTATCACTTTGCTGCTCCTAAAGGTCGAATGGGAGATTAGCCATGGACAGACACAGAGGTGCACACTCACTCACATATGCACACATGCGACTGACCGCATGGTTCTCCTGGGGTAGATAATAATATGTCTTGTGTAACTCAATCAAGCAGTCATGTTCTTTGGTTTAAATACATACAATAATACATTTAATGGATAAGCGAAGGGTCCTCCTCAATAACAGCTATACAAAAAGAGGAAAAATATTGTCCTTGTAAGACGGATCTTCAGAGTGGTGTTTTCCTTTATTTCATGTTGTGATATGATCAGCCAGAATTTTTAATCTTAATATCTGGACAGGGAAAAACTGTGTCTCTGCTCCCTGCAGAGTACGGCTACAGCACGGCGGCCGTCCTGCTCATCACGGTGGGCTCCATGCTCGGTATCTGCCTGATCTTCTTCAACTCCTGCCAGGAAACCTACACACTCATCCTGCAGCTGTTTGTGGGCTTGGCAGTGGGAACCCTCTCAGGAGATGCACTCCTGCACCTCATACCGCAGGTATAGAACACAGAGCCACTGCATCACCCTCTGTAACTGTGAGTCAAGCGCCATACATGTAGAAAGAAACTCTCTGTTGACTGTGGAGTAAATGTCTAATTGTTTTCCTCCCCGTCTCCTTTGGAGATCCTTGGCCTCCACGATGACACTCACAGTCACGATGACGAACACTTTGCGGGCGAAAAAGAGTATCTGTGGAGGATTCTGGGCATAATCGCAGGGATCTACGGCTTTTTCCTCATTGAAAGAATCTGTTCCTTATTCGTTCCTTCTCATGGCCATGTAAGCGTTTTGTTTTTGCAGCCCGTATCAATTTAATGAAGGAGAAGGGGCTGATTTTGTTTATCTAGCCAGAGGTAGAACTTTTAGTTTTCCATGAACAAGCAAGTTTGTGCAGAGCTGATTAGTTGAGCAACAGCGGTCTCGTGGTCTTTCTTTTGTCTGCAGAGTCATGGTGACCTTCCCTTAGAGCTCAACTGCAATGGCCAGTCACAGAGGGGCAAGTCCATCTCCACCATACAGCTGGTGAGTCTCATCACTACCCAGAAACATTGTTCTTGGCAGGAAAGCCTGATTCCCGTCATCGTCCCTGTTATGTGCTTGTTAGAGGAGATGCAGGGAACATGACAAGGTTACTGGAAGTTAAACAGCAAGATATTAAAACGGTGCCTCATGCAAAGTGCCGAGAAGAGAGAGGAAAAACAACAATAATGAGATGTAAGGTGTTATATTGTTACAGTTATCTTGCAATTGTAGATGATTAAGCCAGTGCTGTGTCACACGTTTAGACAGAGCACTGTTCTTTGGTTTGATCAAGTTTGCTGTCACATTACACTACTGCCAGTTTGAATGGCAGGAGCAGGATGTTTCAACTATTTATCTGTTGCAATTAGCCGTCTTTTCCAAATTCGCTGCCAGCTTTCTGACTTGTTTTCGTAATATTTCGTAACATTTTGAGCCCAGGTGGGGGGCATGTCACTTGCAGTTGGCGAACCGTATCTGGTATATATGTATATATAATAAAAAAATGTTGAACTTGGAATGGAACATAACTGGAACATAACTGTTATCCATTGCAATTAAAAACTTAAGGTTGAATTCCTAATTTGTGCAACAAAACTATCCTTCACTCCCAAAAAACAAGAAGCAGCTGTAGCAGCAGCTACCCAAATACAATGGTTACATGTTGTGTTTACTCTGCTGTACCACTGTGGAGTTATTAAAGTCAATATATTTTCTTTACTCCCACACTACTCCTCCAGTTAAGCATCAAGGAAGCACTAATGCACTTGTTATAAACAGTGGAGATTAGGACACTTGTCGATAGGAGAACAACCTTTTAGTCACAGCACAATGTTTAGTCGGCACACATGAACAGCATGAAACAATCATATAACACACGTATACATGTATCCATTGAATCCATGTTGAAATTCAAAAATGCCGACTGAAATTCACTTGAATCAATTTTCCTGCACTGCTTTTATATAACAGGCAACCAAGAGTGGTGTGGGAGGGAGTGAAGGAACAGGGCATGTAGGATGTTGGAGAATGAGAAGTATTGAATCATTCAGAAAGCTCTTCATGCCCGTGTTGAATGCACACTTGAAAACTCGAACATTTTCGGACACAAAGATGGGTCACTCACGTGGAAATAGACCTATTTTCCAACCATCTTTGTTACATAAAAATATCCCGTATGGGTGAATTTGTCTCTTTGCGAACCAGTCTTGATTTCTCAAATTGGAATCAAAGGTTAAAAAAGAGAGTATTGCTGCGAATAATGATCTGTATCCTGCAGGGACCAGTGGATGACTTGGAGTGTACCGAAGCGTCTCCTGAACACGTTGACACTAGGAGACCTTCACGTCAGAGTAAGGTCCTTCAACGTGAGCTGCACAACACAGATGAATGTGATGCACTTTGTAATTAGTCGCCTGGCATGACAGAGCATTTGTCACGGTCTAAGGATGAGCTTCAGCGACACAGACTCCCTTTTGTGTTCCCAGTACAAGGCGTTCCTCTTCTGGCCGTGATGGTAATCGTGGGAGACAGCCTTCATAACTTTGCCGACGGCCTGGTTGTCGGGGCGGCCTTCTCTTCCTCGGCCGAGACCGGCATGGCGACCACCGTGGCCATCCTGTGCCACGAGATCCCGCACGAGATGGGTGAGAGGTCACGGTTACTCACTTTGGGAGCACTTTTGTTATATTTTGGCTGAGGCCAGGAAACACTTTGCTTGACTTTTTTTTTTGTCTGCTTTCTGTCTCAAAGGGGACTTTGCAGTGTTGTTGAGCTCTGGACTCTCAGTGAAGACTGCTGTGCTGATGAACTTTCTCAGCGCTCTGACGGCCTTCATGGGACTCTACATCGGACTGTTTGTTTCCTCAGACATGGAAGTGCAGCGGTGGATCTTCGCCGTTACTGCTGGGATTTTCCTCTATTTGTCACTGGTCGAAATGGTAAAGGAGCCTTATTAAAGGATAAGGCTGGTGATACTCCACATTTCGGTTATTGTCAACAACTCCCATTAAAAAAAGATCAAAAGAAACAATGAATTAATCCTGATACACCTCTGATCCCAACAAAGAGTGTCACCAATGCTGAATATAGTCTATAATGTTACTTAGCTTATACTATCTCTGTGCTTTGCCTTCTTGTTACATGTATCGCTTCATGTTGGCGGCTTCACCCAGTTAAAAGTACTTTCCCTCAGTCTTTGTTTTAGCTGCATTTCCTGTTCTTTGTAGTTTCCATCATACCTAAATCTGCTTAGCTTGTGACTTCGAGGTGACTCGCAATTTTCCCTGTTGGCCGTAGCGTAGCAAAGACACCGACAGTTTAACTTGCACTTGACCCACATGTGCGCAGTTTGATTGACAGCCCTCCATGCATTCTTCACAGCCATTGGATAAAAGCCAGATTTCAGAAAAGTGTTCAGAAAATTGTACTCCTATTCATAAAAAGACAAACTACCGTATCAATGGTTTTGGTCTTTACATGGGATTTCTTGACAATAACAAAAATATAGAACAACGCCAGCCTCTTCTTTAAAGAAATAATCCTCTTTCTATCCAATACATCTATCAAAACTGTTATTATTTTAGTTTTACTCTTCTAATTCTGTCTTTCTTTCAGCTTCCAGAGATGAGTCGGGTGAAGACCGACAGACCGTGCCTCATGTTTCTCCTGCAGAACCTCGGCCTGTTGATGGGTTGGACCTGTCTTCTGCTCCTCGCACTCTTTGAACATGAACTCAAATTCTAAATGCCGCTCACGTGAGTCGTGGCGCAAATCTCTCCGCAGAGGGTTGAGTCAAAACAAATGTTGACTCGTGTGCACAACCGGGATGTTATAACAAGTCATTATTGGTCAACGAGTGAGTATTTCATGATGTTGTAGTCTCAGCACTGGATGGTAAATGTACGTTAGCTGTATGAATCCTCTCTTTTTTTTATACTTGATGATTTATTTTTGTATGTTTAGGTATCTGGACACTAAATAGTTTAAATTCTAATAATAACCATATTTGGCAGATTCAGGTACACTTGTGCACATCTGTTCTGTCAAATACGTACGTTGCCTCAGACAATCAAATCAAAGTCATTCCTCACAAGCAAAATATGAAGTATTGTAAATGTACTTGTTTTGGTTTGCATGTATTTGACGTAAGTGTCTTTATACTAATTGGGAATAGTGTAGTTAAAAAGACATCGAGTCCATGACCAGGATTTTGTGCCGTGTCTCACGATATATATTGAACGCTTTATTTTACAGGCTCATCATTTCTGCATAATTTCCGAGTATATTTGCCAAGAGGTTTCTTGAAAGAACTGTGAAACTTTGACTAATAATAAGGAAAATGGAGACAAGTGTTAATCAATAAATTCTGATTAAATCGACACGTGGTGATTTAGTATTGGCCTTCCACCGACTAGAGACTCACAAAAGACACATCTTAAAAGGATATCCAGATTTTTAGTCCGTCTTTCACCCTTTGTGCCTATAAATTCACATCTTGCAAAGTAATCATTTATGCTGAGGAAATCCATATTTTCATTAATATATGCATCAATATACGTATATAGTGTTTTCAGGAAACTTCCTAAGACATTGTTAGAGAAATTATTAGAAAATTACACAAATACAATTTTTATGCAAAACCGGATTGGCTTGATGAGAAACTCTTATATTATTTGCAAAGAATCGACTAACCCCTCTTTGTTAGGCAAAAGCTGCCCTGCAATACATTTATTTTTGAATTCCTGTTCAGAGAAACGTTGCTCTCTTTGAGCTTCTCATCTCAGAGGCATTGTTCTTTGTTTTTGAGGCCTCTCTGTGATCCAATATGAGGGCACTTCCACCCACCTGAGCTACTTGTTCTCTTCATCCACCAACCTGGATGACTAATGCTCGCTTGTGCAAGACAGAAACTCCGGAGCGATCCGGCCCACACAGCGCACACGCTCTTTAGCGGCCAGAGTGGGCCTGCAGGAGGAGGTGGAGGATGAAGAGAATATGACAAATGCATCAGTACAATGAGATAAATTAAATGCGGCAAATCAACTTATTTGTACATCAAATTGGATTTGTGATATTGAAAGAATGAGTGGGTTTAAGAGAAGATTTTTGCTGTTTTTTAATCAGCTTGCTGTGATTAAATTCTGGTGCTCTCAGCGTCAACATATTTCTGTACAAATTTAAACAAACAGCTGTCGAGCCATTTCCTTATTCGTGTTGGGGATTAGTCTCATCTCACAATTTGCATGGCGATTATGTTAATTTGAATGGCTTGGAATGGCTTGGAATGCCAAGCCATTCCAAGTGCAAAGTCAGTTGTGTTGACAGTATCATGAGCTTATTTGGCTATCACATCAGAAAAAAAGCTGACACCATTTATTGTGACTTCCCGAGTAATGTTCAAACAATAGCAGGAAGTCTGTTGCATTTTCTCTTATTCTAGCAATTTTGCTGTTATTTTGGAAATGCCAACCCCATTGGCATTTCCAGGAAAGCTTCAGGCCTACTGGTATATGTGTGTGTGTGTGTGTGTGTGTGTGTGTGTGTGTGTGTGTGTGTGTGTGTGTGTGTGTGTGTGTGTGTGTGTGTGTGTGTGTGTGTGTGTGTGTGTGTGTGTGTGTGTGTGTGTGTAAATCTGCTCCTTTGCATCAAAGAGGCATTCTTTTGGCATGTGTGCGTCTTTTCAAGGCAACTGCTTGGAGGAAGGAAGGGCTTTTTATCTGGACCGTGTTGGTGTGAGCGCTGAGTATCCTCACATGCTCATCAGAGACCTGTCAGAAGAGGAGTTCAGCTCCGGGGTCATCGGGGCAGCAGAACACACAGAAACGATGGGAAATGCCAAGCGAGAGGAAAAAAAAAAAGAGGAAATATAAAAATGTTTTCCCTTTGATTAGAAAGGATCTGGCTGAAATCACATTTTGCACCTGTTATTGTTATCACACAAAAACAGCTGGGATCAACTTATAGTGTGGAATTTTTGTTGTATTCACAATATTGACACAGTATTTTTTAAATGTAAAAAGCTCATCTGAGTTTCTAAATTATTTCGACTAAAAACTGATTGTTTAAAGGGGTGCTACATCAATTTAGTAGGGTGCTTTCATAAAGTGGGGAAACTTGCAAAAGAGAGATATTTTTTTTTTTTAATAATCAAAATCGTGAGACTAAGATATCCTGGGTCCCCAAAATACTTGATCCTACATTTCCCATAATGCAACCCAATAGTATCTTTCATTTGACCATCGGCGCCGAGTAAACACCCACATCTTTCAAACCCCACGACATTTGTAACGCCAGCTTTCTGTTCATGATTTTCCTCCAGTCCCACGCCGAGATAACCCTGATGACATCACTACAGTATGACATCATCAGGGTTTATTTTTCAGACTGGTGCCGCAGAAGACATCATGCAACTGTTTCCACAGGCTGAGTAGTACAATAACAATGACCAGCAGTCTGACTTTGAGGAGTAAAATCAGTGGAGTGGCCCTTTAAAATGCAAACGCACATGAAACCACTAGAGGGCAATAATAAATAACAAAACTTTAGCGCCGTCTGAAGAAGGGGTGCAGTAGTATTTAGTTTAAATAGTCTCATTTCATACAGGGATGTGCATCACAACATGTGTCTGTTCCATTAAACCGAATGACAGAGAGGCTCTAAGTAGTAGTTCACCTCTGTGGGGAACTCACCTGAACAGGTACAAACAGTACTGTCTTAGTAAATGTCTTCTTATATATACAAATATATTGTAAATGTACCACTTAAATCTAGAGCTGAAACAATGAGTTGATTAATGGTGATTGATTAATCGTTACACTTGCTTGATCAAGCAAAAAAGGGCAAATATTTCTTTGGTTGCAGCTGTTCAAATGTGAAGATCTGCTGCATTTGTCTGTTTTATATCAATTGTATATTGAATATATTTGGGTTTTTGACTACTGGTCCGATGAAACAAGGCTTTGGATTCTGATTCTGATTTTTTTTTTTACATTTCATAGACCAAATAATAAATAAAAAATGTAATTCACTACCTTAATTCATCTATTTATAATGTGTGTCCCAGTTTGCATACAGCGAAAACTCTTTAAAGCAAGTTCCAGCATTTATGTTCTTCTGCCTTCCTTTCACCAATGATCTGCCTTCTTGTTGTCAACGTTAAGCTTTCCTGTTCTCCCAGAACAGACTGTTTTCACTAAAACTACCTTGACTTCAGTGTCATTTAAATTCAAAGCTTACAATCAGTCACAGCTACGATTTGGCAACAGGCTTTGAGCCTTAAAATCTTCCTTTAAGTGGCAAAAAATGCTATAAATAATATATAAAAAAAATGTTTTAACATAAACAAACCATCATCATTGTCAAATATAAATCTATTTTTGTATATACTGCAAATAGCCATGTATATATATACTGTAAATA
This sequence comes from Leptoclinus maculatus, assembly GCA_032191485.1. Taxonomy (NCBI): domain Eukaryota; kingdom Metazoa; phylum Chordata; class Actinopteri; order Perciformes; family Stichaeidae; genus Leptoclinus; species Leptoclinus maculatus. The sequence goes on from JAVDOI010000013.1 coordinate 5,252,971, forward strand.
TGTACCTACTTCATGTATAATATGGGATATAATGTAGCATAACCGTGAATCATTCAATATGCAGACAATTACATTCCTGTTTACAATCTACAGAAACAATTTGACTTGTATACAGACTGTGCATGTTGCTGTTTATTGATGCTTTTACATGTATTTATCTATTTCTCACCTACTTGTATGTACATAATACTACTCTTTGTTCTTGGCTGTATGACTATTTCCATGTATATATTATTTCTAACAAATGTGTTAGAGGGAATAATATCCTCCACTTTTTTTCTGTGCCTCTAGTGTAAAAAAACAAAACTGTGCATCTTTATTTCATTTTTTTCTGATTCTCAGCTTGCAAGCTGTTATTCATCCTTTCAGTGCTGAGAGAAGGCAGAGGTGTTGGCGTTGGATGAGGGCGCGTGGAGCAGCCAGTGTGGGTTCAGCACAGTAGGAGGGCGCTGGTGAAGGAGGCTCTGTGGTGCTGAAGGCTATAATATCCGAGAATTCAAATCATCATCATCTGAACTAGAGGAAAAAACGCTTTTCTCAAACCCTCTTCCGCACAAGCCCCTCCTTTAAACCCTCCTGTCTCAAAACTTGGAAGATTGGCGGTGGCTCAGTTCGGCTGCAGCGGCGCCTCGTTTTTCTTTTCGTTCAAACTGATTTAAAAAAAAAAAAGAGAAAATGACTTTTCATTTTTGGACACCGCTGCTGCACCTGTCCACACCGAGAGGTTTTGTTGAATGTTTAATCAAATGGTGTAATGGTCGTCAATAATACTCCCAGAAACAAGATCAGCAGCAGCAGCACCTCTGGACAAACACATGGACTCGCTGGAACATCCGATGTCACAAGTAAGTTAATTCAAATGTTAAATGACAAGTTTCTCCTTCAAATGACGTGTCACAGTAGTCGAAAGTCAGCTTCGCGTGCGAGAGAAGCAGGCCAACTTTAGCTCACCTGTCCACTTCCTCGCGCCCATTGGTGGCTGCTTGCTCAAATTAAGTTTTGATTACGTAACGTTATAGTGAGCCCCGAGGACATCACCTCGCGAGTGCCCGTTTTTATTTTTAATTCTAACGATTGATTTTAATTAAAAAATGTCGAAACTGCTGCTGGTGTGAGACAGGTTGGTGTCTTTAGCCAGGTAACGTTTTAATCTTAGTACTTCAAACACAAGGAACGTTTTAACATTTTATTATATTTTTCTCTACTTTTTACATCTCTGGATAAAAACATTTTTGGTGCGGTGGTAGAAGTATTTGCATAATTTACTCATATAAAAGTAGTGATTACCACAATGTAAAAATACATCTTTACAAGTGTCCTACCTGTCAGCAAAGTTTACTAATATCAAAAGTACTAATGTATTGATATGTATGCAGCGTTTTAATGTTGTAGCTGCTCAAGTAAATCTAATTTCAACAAATATAGTGTTGGGTGGTTTCAATTGTAACATAATATCATATTTCAATAACTGGTTTTGAATGAAAAACCATTATCGGCAACGTAACTGTAGCGGCCCGATAAAGATAGTGGAGTAAAAAGAGCAATATTTCCCTTCTGAAATGTTGTAGAGTAGAATAATAAACTAGCATGATCATCATCAAAATGATACTTGAGTAAATGTACTTGTAACTAAGTACAGCCTCAGGTAAACATATTACAGAGCTCTTTCTCATACATTAAAGTGCGTTATTCAACATGCATCGTGTAATATGTATTTGGCTTATTGCGGTGAATTGAATCTCATCCTGTTTCTCCAGACGTTCTTTGCAGCTCAAACTGTGTTTCATGATGGGCTCCTAAGAATATCCTCAGAATATCTCTTTTATAAGCGTTATTAACATGCCTCGGGGGGGGGGGGGGAACGGGCTGAAATAAGAGGCGGATTTGAAATTAATTTCTGTTTTTCAGTTGCCACTAGCAACACACGCTGCATGAACACTTGAGCTGAGTGCATTCGTTTTCCAGACCCTCATCATATCAGAGACCACCCACATAATTACCATTGTTTTTATGATACCTGTCATAATGTTACACTTCAAATAAAACACTGAAAGCCGTACTTAGCTAATTGAACTAACAGTGAGGCTCTTTACCCACAAGAGGACAGCTTCACATTTTCTTCAAGCCTGTTTTAAAAACACACTTGCATGCAACGCATTACTATTGGATTACTGATAAATAGTTTCACTGTTTGGACTGCACAATGCCCATCACATTGGGTTGGTGTTCAAACAGTCCACAACCCAAAGATATTCAGTTTGCCATGATATTAAAGATACCCATAGAATCATCAGACTCTAGAATATATACGTTTGTCCATTATCTCTTACATTGGACGAGTGTCAGGAAGAGATCTCTTTGAGACCAGTATTGACAGGAGGAACTGTAACAGCCACAAAACACGGTTTTAATCTACATATGGGCATGAAAACAATATATTAAGATACGCTGGAAAGGACGTGGACCTCTTCTTTAACAATTTCACTCTTTCCTTTTTGCCTCTCTGTAGTCTCAGGGCAAAGGAGCTCGAAGAAAAGGCCGATTTAAAGGTTCAGATGGCAGCACCTCCTCCGACACCACAACCAACAGCCTGGTTCGCCAGGTAAGAAACATTTAAACTTTGGGTTGCAGACGTGGCTTAGGGGTTACCCGCAGGTCCTCGGTCGAATCCGGCCGGGAATCTTCCCCATCTGTCTCTCGTCTCTCGCTCTAAAAATTCTGTTTTTGACAAGGCCCAAGGGTATCAGATCACTCTTTGCACCATACAAGAACAACTTAATGAACTGTATCCATTCCTGGATACAGTTGCTTCATTCAGGAATGCAACATGCCCGAGTGTGTGTGTTAATCCCTGACGGTAAATGCAAACTGGCATAAGAGCCCGGCCTCAGTCATCATCATCCATCAGCGATGAGATGTGCATTGCAGTGAAAGCCCTCTGTAAACACTGTTGGGTACAGTATGTTAAGTGGAGGCCTCTCCTCCGGGCTGCATCCTCAGCAGTGACACAGCGGCCTGTTATAAAGCAGACCCTGTGAGGTACACACTCGACGCGTCTGGTATTTGTTGAGCAGACCTGCAAGGGACAGGACGGGCCGGGTTAAGGATGCGCGCCCCTGTCTTAAATGTTACTGCCTTTTTTGGAGGAGGCGTACATGTACGCCTCAAGCAACGGGAACCTGGAGGAGATCAGAGCCTCCCGGCCTGCTGCTGTCTGCTTCGTCTCAAAGGCTCCGGAGAACTTCTGAATGAGCTGCTCATCATCAGCTCAGCAGGAGCTGCTTGGTGAGAAGTTGTCTGATTTTTTTTTTTTAACCGCCACTCCGTGGGAGCTCATGCCCATTCCCACAGTCCCGTCCCCAAATGAGGAGTTCCCCTTCCAGCCTGAGTCATCGCAGATAAACTCAATTAGGCTGAGAGTGAGCGTCATTCTGCACTTGCAACACCACATCCGACAGAAATGGTCGGCCATTGAAGCAAGAGACGGTAGAGGGATGTGGTGAGAGTGGAGGAGTAATGTGTTTCAGGGTCAGCGGGGCCCTCTCATGCCGAGCACAAATACCCTCTTTTAGATATCTGCCGCAAGAGGGCCCCAGGAATAGCAGACCTTCCAGTAACGTCTCCTCTGTTTAGATAACAACGTAAATACTGTTTTTCATTTGCGTTATCATAACAGCAGTTTTAATCTCACCGTATTTCCCTCACACTCGTGCTCAATCATACTGCCTGTGATTATTTTCACTTTTCACAGAAGAATGAGGACATAATATTTAGATGGATAAACTAAGGGAAGGTATGAAGCTAATCGTTGTGTGGTAATCTCACCGCCTATTCATCAAGCCTGTCGTTTGGGTCTCGTTTCTCTTTTGTTTTATCGTTTCTTAGAACATTAGAAGCTGCTGTTTTCTAAAGAACGTTTACATGACTGGATTTGAGATTTTGATTGTTATCGTTTGCCCTCCCAAATGTCTGACCTGTTGTTGTTGTGCACTCCTGTAGGCGTCTTAAGAACCGCTAATGCCTGTCAATGTCACTGTGTGATCGATCCACCGCAGATCCGAGGGTCAAAAAAACCAGCCTCTCCCGTAAGTGCATAGAAACGGCTCCTAAAAAACAGAATTACTCATGCTGCTGAGGGCAGAGGGCAGACGGAGAGTAGGTCGAGAGAGAAAGGATGAGAGACGTTCCCTGTGGTCGTGGCCCGATTCCCGGGGGAGTATGGAGGAGGCTGGGAAGGGTGGAGGTCCAGGCCAGACCAAACTGCTCAGCCGTGGGAGTAGCGAGGTCAGCGTTGAACTGGAGCTCAGCTCTCCATTGAGAAGGAAGAAGGGCAGAACTGTCTTAGATTTGTCAGCAAACGTCGACATCAGGTGGATGTTTTGCTTTTATTTTATGGGTGGATTCGTTCTGCAGTGCAAGCAAAGAAAAGGCTCACAAACATTCTGTGTGCGCACATGCCGAGGGGCTACAGATGCTAATAAATAGTACCAAGATTAGGATCACGTACTCTAGATCATTGTTTTAGCACTCTGCCTGGGTTTCCTTTTACAGTCCAGACGTTTACGTCAACCCATTTCTCGAGAGGGAGAAAACCAGATGTTTCAGCATCCAGCAAATGAAAGCCGACACCTGTTGGACCTCCTCGTGCTTATTAAAAGGAAAAGTCTGACTTTTTTTGGGAGATACGCTTCCTCGCTTTTTTGAGTTTGATGAGCCAGCAAACTCTTTTGTTTAATCTGTATAAAAAACAATATGTAAATATGACAATTTGCAGTTTTACAGACTATAGTTTTGCTGGGAGAAGGTGCCAGGTAACCAGTGGAGACTCCCAAGAAATAGTCCAGCACAGAAACCACCGGAAACTGTTATTTATACTCTTTTTGATCAAACAAACAAGATATAACATGTTATGTAGTGAGCTTTAGATGAGCTGATCTGGATGAGCCAGGCTAGCTGTTTCCACCTGTTTCCAGCCTTTATGCTAAGCTAAGCTAGCCCGCTGCTCACTTTAGCTTCATATTTAGCGTACAGATATGAGTGGTTGAACTAGGGGTTAGGGTTAGCTTGTTTTCCAAAAACAACACAGTCATCTCTTAGTGTGCACAACATGGTGCTTTATTTTCTGAAACTCAACACTGTCCATATGTGTAGATGTGAGTGATAGTCCATCTGTAGACTGGCAGTCTGTTTGGAGAGTCTGCCTTGTGCCTAATGCATCCTGGGAAACGATCCAGCCCCCCATGACCCTGAATAATAATAAAGTTTCTTTAAATAGCTCTTCTCTAAAACACAGTTTACAAAGTGCTTCATAGAGAGTGAGAAACAAAGAGCAAACAACAGAATTAGACACGGGTCGGGGGGGTGGGGGGGGGCTCAGTAGTGAATTTAAAAAAAGACACAGGCTTTGCAAGCATCATTTATTCTGTCAGGCTGTTCCAAATAGTGGGATCTCTAATAATGAATATTTGATCAACTTTTTCTTTTTTTCTTCATGGCGGAGAGACTGATGAGCTCCCTTTTGAGGATGTCAGTTTGCCCTCCGACAGGTATCTCGTAAAGAAAAGCATACATTTGAAGGAAACAAAGAAAAGCAGGTTAAAAAAATGCCTGAACTGATTTGATATCAAAGCTCCTGTCAAAAAATATTTTTGGGGCTCAGGGGAGGACAACTTGAATAAGACTTTTACTGCATTAGAAAAAAGAAACCGTAACAATGAGGATCTTTTAAACAGCAGTTCAAACTGCGATTTGCATAACTCGCAGAGTATTATGTCATAATTAACCTCCTCCTGCTTCCCACACTCACACTGTTTATGTAAATGGTTGCACCAGGCTCTGGATCGCCTCCACCTCCATATATATATATATATATATAACAGTGCCCTGATGTCTCAGACTGCTGCAGCTTTTCCATGGCACATTGTTGCAGTTCGACCCTCTGCGTCTGCTCCGTCTGTACATTCAGGCTGGAGAAATGAAATGTGGTGATGGAAGGCTGCCTGAGAGGGCGTGGTGAGGAAAGGAAACTCCTTTCAGCGCTCTCCCTGATTGCCGGCATTCTTCCTTTTTATCATCAGATTATTTTTTTCTCCTCAATGGATAGAAAGGAAGAGCTTGTTATTGGCTCTGTTACTTATCAGATCTGGCAACCCTTGACTTCTTAAGTGACACATACCAGGGCCATAGGGTAGTGGTATGGGGAAGCTGTAACGTCAACCCTGCAGACCTTTTTCCTGAATTTTGAGCAACATATGTCGTAGTTTTCCAAGATATTTCTGGAGAGCCATATGTGTTTTTCTGGCATCAAACTGCATTATTGATGGATGGGCGTTAAATACTGTAAATGTTGAAACCACTGCTGCTCAATCAGACTTCATAGAAGCACGAGGCTGCCATCCAGTGGCAAAATGAATAAGTGCCGGTATTCAATTTGATATATGTTACATTATCAGTGTATTCAAATCTGTATTTGTGCTCTAAATTTCCTGGTCATGGTAAAGCAGCTATAACTTCTGGCATTTGTCCCTAACATTTCACATTAAAACCACCTAGGAAGTTAATACATGTTTAAAAAATATGTTTTGTGAGTAGCAAGCAAATGTGAAAAAGACGTAAAAAATACATAAAAAGGGCAAATGTTTTGCTTAAAGTCACTTCAGCAGTGGATGCTTCACGTTCGCAGTGACCTGGATCCAAATTGCTCAGCCTCCACACTCACCCCACCCTGCTGTGTGGCTAAATTAATTTGGCACGATGTAGAGGCACTACCCCCCTAGTGGACAAGTTCAATGCTTCCTGCTGCTGTTATGAGTCTTCAAAGTCTTCCATTTAAATACATTTTCCATTAAAATGCTATATCGGACATTTATTAGGTTATAAAGATAGATGCAGAATGTTAACGAGCTTTTCTAAACCACTTAGCAGAGAAGTGCTGCTGATCATTCTCACACTTTTTGATATATTTTTTAGAGATTATCACTCGTATTTTAGTAGTGATTGGAGTTTGAAAGCCGTGCTATAAAATGCATCAGAGTGTTGCTGGAGATCAATAAGGCTACTACTGAATATTGTTATTGGTTATTCTGTCTGTTGTTTTCCTGATTCATTTTTAGGTCATCACAATTAGGTCACAATTTCTTAAAGTCTAAGGTGACGTCTTCAAATTGCTTGTTTTGTCCAGCAAACAGTCCAAAAAAATCAAAGATTTTCCGTTTATTACCAAGACAAAGAAAGTTCAGAAGCTGGGAAGTGGTAATTTGTGGCATTTTTCGCTACTTTAACAATTAGTCAATTATCAGAATATTTGCAGATTAGCGATAGATATACATAAAATACAAATGGCACACCACATCCTAAACGGTGTATGGGAAAGTAAACCTTAAGTTATTCACAATACTGCATTTTTAAAATGAAGTCATAAGATGGATGCATTTAATTAGCTCTTCTTAGCTCATTCTCATGCCTTGCCAGTTTGCGCTCGTCATCGGGTGTCTGCTGCCTCTGTGATTGATTGATTCTGTCTTCTGGGTAGTGATGGAGACTTAGAAGAATAGACAGTATATGTCATTGTCTTTCTTTGTTGAATGACTTGCTTCATCACAGCGGGTTTCTATCTGCTTGTGAATAATGGTTTTGTTTACGTCATAATCTGATGCGACGGCAAAAAGGGATGCGTTTTGTTTTAAGTCAATTAATTTTAGAGGTGCATCTAGTAAGTTAATGAACCTAAATGAAAGAGTATTTTAGTTAGTAGTAGTATTGTTCTGCATGAAATCGTCAGCAACAGCTGAGTGATGACTTCTCAAAAGAGGACACGCTCTGACAAATGACCCTGATAGATAGGATTCCGTTCACACTTTAAGGTGCACATCCCTCTGTTTATAATGATGCCTCTCCATCACAGCTGACACCTGTCAGCCAGTGAATTATCGGCAGTGAACTAAAGAAGCTTCGATGTTGATGAAAGGCGGTGCCAGATTTATGTTGGGCAGAGTGTCTGTCAGACCGGAGCAGGTGATACTAGAGCCTGACGGCAGTTATGTGAATTCAAAGACCACGTAGGTTCAGGAAACTTGAGAGGTGCTGGTAGTCTGATTTGGTTACATTTGGACAAAGCCGCAGGCTAACTGTTTCCCCTGTTTGCAGTCTTCTAAACTGAGCTAGCCAGCTTCTTACTGTAGATTCATACTTACCACCCAGACATGAGAGTGGTAAGAAAACCTATTTCTCAAAATGTCTAAATATCCCTTTTTTTGAAGCAAAAGCTATTTCAAACTTAAACTAACTACATTAACTTGTCCCTTTTATTAAAGAGATAGGCTACAGAGGTCTCGTCATTTTTTATGTCAAACTTGCTGTTTTCAGCTGCAACCAACACAGACTCAAGCGACATCACTTGAGGCAATTTATCACATTTTGTGCAGCCACAAAACAGAATATACAACTATTGTCACATATGAAGTAGTACAACAAAAGACATGAAGCCACCAGAACCAAATTGTAGCTAAAGTTAGGTGCCTTAAAATCTTACATTGCCTTCTTTATTTATTAAAAAGTTCAATATGATCAGGTATTTTGCTTCCTTAAGCATCCGCTTGGTGTATTCACTAAGACCGATGTGAAGACAGATGTGAGTTTGTTTTTATGTCGATGCAGCTCTGTCCGACAGCAGAAATCATGTTGTTATTTTCCTGATGCCAAACTACGTCCACTGTGTGGCACCTCATACGGAGGAACAACACTGGTAGAGTGTGTGCTGCAGCAGACGAGACAAGCTTTAGACTCTTCATCGTCGGAGTCAGCTCTGAGCAATATTCAGGTGGAGCACAATGTTAGTGACGCTGCAATAAAAGATGACAATAAGGGTATTATGGGAAGAGCCTCAGCCAAGTGCTCATACGCAGAGAGACACCAAAACAATGGCCGTCTTTTAGCATCAACATGTCATCTTAAAGCTAGCGTTGGTAATGTTGAGAAACTAGCAAGAGTACCCTAGATTTTAGAAATAATCCCCAAAAAAAACAGCCAAGTGTTGCCAACTCTTAGCGAGCAGCACTGTCTCCCTCCAAAGCCACTCCCCTAAAATTGTCCTTAGAACATTTTTTTGTCGGAGTATTTGATTTATTGATTGCTGTCGGGATGTAAAGAGAACATCAACAAAAAGATGATTTTGAAGAAGATTACCAACCCTAATGATCTTAATATCTCAAGAGTCATTCATTTAAAATACCATATGAAATGTAATACTTTACATTTTCAGTAAACCTTTTAATAACAACTGTGCTTTACTGTAATAACTGCTGATTAACGTCTATCACAAACCCCTTTTAATTTCAAGAAATGTCTGCTATTATCTTAGTATTCATAGCATTCACAAACGTCTCATTGATTAATCATTTGCAAGACATTTCAAAGCTAAAGGGCATATTTAAATCATTGAAATTCAGTCCATCACTCATGCTGTGTGCCCTTGTTGCCAGATAAGATTAAAAAAACCCGTCCACAGTCATGCTGTGTATATGAATATCACCTCTGCAGCTCCCCGCCACATGTGTCTTTTCTGTAACGCTGAGGCAGAGCGGCAGCTTACGTGCACTTCTAGCTGACACAGCAGTTACGACGCAGCAGTGAAAGCTCTCCTGTCAGTCTGGACTCAATCACCTGAACGCAGTGGGGAAGGGCAAGAGTGGAGCGGAGGTGTGTGACGGGAAGCAACGATCACGCCAGCCCGGCGCTCGCGCCTCTGCATGACTTAACCGTGCGAGCGACTACTTACCCTCTGCATCACAGGCAGATTTTTCTCTGCTGCTCGGCACAGGACACACACTCTCTGTGACATGAAGCACAGTGCAGTCTCTTCAGCAACCAGTAGCTGTCTTAGCCTGTGTCCCAGCCACTTGCACAGAGAAAGTAGGTAACGCAATGCAAATGAGTACTGCACGACACAAAGGGGGGGGAAAGAATTGAGGAGAGTGATGAGGCAATAAACTCTGAGGAAGAAAAAGGGAGGCAATATGTCAAGATGAAAGCCAGAGTGTGTGAGTGAGAGTGTGTGAGTGAGAGTGTGTGTGTGAGTGTGTGTGTGTGTGTGTGTGTCTCAAGCTTTTAAAGCCGACTGAACCTTGGATGAAAGGAGGCGGAGAGTTTAGAGGCGGCGTCTTCCATTAGGAAGCAAGGGACAGCGGCCAGTCAAGGACACTCAGAACTCCACCTCCTTCACATGCTGAGAAGGAACTTGTGTGTCTGTGTGTGTGTGTGTGTGTGTGTGTGTGTGTGTGTGTGTGATGATGAGTGTGTCTAAATCCACCAGCAGTTGAGCCAGCGTGCCAGCCTGCAACTGTACCTCTCTGCCACACAGCACAGCAGCACTGCAGAGGATTTGGCAGCCCAGAGGATCTGCTGGAGCGGTTACAGATTTCGGGGTGGGGTAAACACTCGGCTCAGACCTGCACCTCACTTGCGAGCTCGTGGACACTCTGCCGCAACAGTCCGGAGATGGGTCGAAGATGAAGAGGAGGAGGAGGGGGAGCGTTGGAATCCGACTTTATGAATCCTGAGAGTTTCTGAGTCGGGGGGCCGTACACGTGGGGGGTGGGTGGACGGACAGAAGTAGGGGGCTGGTGTGGAGACGTCAGTCCTCTGCTCCCTCTGCTCACTCCTCCGTAAAGGATCTCCTCTGCCCTCATCGTCTCCTCTGCGTCTTTTGGTGGTCCGCAAACCACCGGCGGGGGCCGAGTGTGCCGGGCATGGACCGAGGCTGAGCGGATGCCGCTGCCTGACAGGGAGTCTGTGAGACGGCCGTCCGCTCCTCCCCGCCCTGGTCCCCTTCAATGCCGTGCTGTGGGCTGGGCCATCGCCGGAGAGCACAGCTTCCATATGTGAGTTCGAGGCTCTGATGCCGATTTTTATCACGAGGGTTTAGAGGAGAGAGTGTGCGTGAGAGAGATGAAGAGAAAGCCGATGAAGCCCGACAATCGCCGGCATGTGGAGGCCAATGTGATTAAATGTGCTTGATTGTGATTGTTTCCCGATGGGTTTTGCTGTATGAATAATTGATTTGTGCCGGTGTTTCACTTAATGCATAACTTCACTGAAAATGCCAGTGTTGCTTCAAAGCACCAGACTGAATGGATCAGTGGACGCTTGCCAGCTCTCCCCCCCCTCAATGTTGATCTCTGCTAGATCTCTATCCTGAACCCAATCCTGAATGCTGCAGGATTTAGCAGAAATATTTCAGCCGCGCCAGCCTGACAGTTGTCTGCAGAGCTCCGTTCCTGCCGCCAGACACGATAAATATTTTATTTCATATTCATTCCGGGACACCGCCGAGGTTGTAATGTTATTGAATACAGAGGGTTCACTCTGCAGGCACATGCTCGGTTGACAGCTCCACTTTATTGGGCTTTGCTGGTTTATTTCATGTGTCCTTTGTTTTTTAGTGCCTGGCATTAAAAGCTGTGTACTATGATGATAAGACCACGGTGGCTGTTTGGTGTAATGAAATGCAGTCAGACGAAAATGTGGGTTTCTAACAAATATGACTTGGGATGGGACATTTGATGATCTGTGCTTTTTTTTATACTGTTCTTTGAATCATTAATTTAGTCATTTAGCAGTGGTTTCTGTAGACTCCCTTGTGTATAGCAAAAAATGAGGAGGCTTGTTTTCTGATTTCTAGGGTCTCTATTACACTGTTCACCAATAGAACAATGCAACAAATATGGATTTTTATTTTGATCTCATCCACACAATTTTCCAGTATTGCAGTTACAGACGGTCTTCCCTAAATTAGTTTTACCACTAGATGGCCATGTTACACTTTTACACTCACACACTCACACACACACACACACACACACACATGAATACATAAATATACCATGTCCATACAGAGAGAAAATGTTTCAATGCCCTCAAGGCTCAGAAATAAAGTTTTCATGAGGTGTAATTTTTTTAAATTCTATTTTCAGAAAGGATCCTCAGATCCAAGACAGAAGCTCGTCGGACAAAATGTTCTGAGCTCAGTGAGCCACATCAGCCTTAGGTTGAGTAAAACAGGTGATGTGTCAATACAGAAAGGTCTGTGTGAAGACATACTCCTATAATGTGACATAATTATGTTGTTTTACGGCTTAAATGTTAGTAACGTTTGGATGAAATACAGCTACTGTAGAGCTCAAAGAATTAGTCAATCTACAGAAGTTTAAAAATCAGCTTACGAAATTGTGACAGCTAGCCATTTCTCACAATTTGTGAGAAATAGTTGCCAATTATTTTTCCGTGAGTTGTCTAATTGATTGATTGTTTTAGCGCTAATATACACATTTGCTACCTGGTCACAAACACCAGCTAAAAACCAACATGCTCATGTAAAGTTTCCTGAGTTAACGAGGATCCCCTGACTGTTCGAATAAGCAACTGTTGTGATACTCAGGGCTGCAACTGATGCACCGGTTGTGTAACTATAATAATTCTGCCAAAAGAAGGCTGTTTTTCTTTCTTAGCAGCCTTTGTAAAGGGACCAAGACTTTTGTCTCAGAGAAGGAAAACGTCTAGTGGACCTGTGCCGACTACCGTAGTTTGGTTAACACGATTGCATTATGCTCAATCAACATTTACCGTTCAACTGAGTAAGCTTTAATATAACTGAGTGGATTAGTGTCGGACCAGCTGTTGATACTGCACATCGGACAGTCTAAGCCTCACGTGTAAGGTGTTTGCATGAAAACAAACCATTCAGTGTGGTGGAGTATAACTGGCAACATGTGTTTTATGTTTTAATTACTGCGCTCAAACTAAGCGTGAGAAATTAATGAGTTCTGTTAAAACCAGAGGTTTTTGCCTCACAGTCCAGCAACCGTAGCCAGTGCTGACCTCGAGAGGACCTCAGCTGCCGTGAGACGCAGCTCTTTCTATGACGCTCCTCTCACATGTTTCCAATATGGAGCACCAAACCGCCGTTTTACGTCTGAAATGGGGCAGAACGTAACTCCACTCAGGCTGGAATGTGGAGCACGGAGACCCTGGCCGGATGGGACTCCGTCTGACAGACTGAGTGGCCGGTCCGAGACACTCCTCACGGAAACTCGGCTAATTGAAGACAGCAGGCCCTGCTCTGCATTCCCCCGTTTGTTCTCCAGACTTACCTGCTCGCCATGATGCAGCAGTGGTAGCCACACTTCTATCTGTGAACTTAGCAGAGGGCCAATGAAATGCACAGAAAGTTTATGATGGCTTATAAATATGTATTTAATTATCATTGACTTTTTAATAATTCCCTAAAAGCAATTTAAAGTGCTTTACATACTGTAGGCAAATAAAACCTTTAAATAATCTTTGACCTACTGGGGGCGCTAAAACTACCCCATAAAGAATGAAAAATTGCACATACTGAGGTATTACACAAAACTCTCTAATTATTCCCAGAAAATACTGAGCTTTGTGTGTTGGTGGTGAGCTAATCTCCCATGGCGAAAGTGTGACCTGGAATTCCCAGTTTTCCAGGCTCTGGGATGTACGCCCGGAGAGGAGTGTCGGGCCAGCGCAGAGCAGACTGGAGCAAGGTTTCTTTGGCAGCAGTTGTGCGTTCTTTCACTTTTCAAGAGAATATGGAAATGCCCTGAAACTGAGCAGCTAATTGGCCACAGAGGCCCCTGAGGAATGTCTCGGATTTAGGTGGATTTTTATTGCTTTTGCATAATCCATCAGCTCACTATGGCGCTGGAAAGAGTGATGTATATATCTGTGAGGGCATATGTAGAGTATAGCTTCACTGCAGCCTGGAAACACTGATGTCAGTGACGCAGTCTGCTGAATCTGTGTGCACTGAGTTTTAAAAGCCTCACTTTCACGGGGGGAAAAGATGACTTTCACTCTGTACAAAATATACTGTATTATTTTAATGCAACGATGAATCAATATATTTTCTACAGGTGGGCTTTCTGCTGGTGTGACTGCTTGAAAATCCTTTATTTGGGGCGTCTTGGTAGTTGTATGGTTAAAAATCATATCAAATATCCGCAGCATACCCAGTTTGATATAAGTTAGAGACCTTTGCTGCATTGCATACCCTCCCCCTCTTTCTCTTCCACCGTTTCCTGTCTGTGCCTGTACCATCAGCTGTCCAATATCAGTGAAAATGAAAAATAATGAGTAGAAAATGCCTAATTGGGTTGGCTTTGTCTTGGCTGTACCAGCTTTTGTTGCCCATTATTTATAATCCTTTAAGTTTTGTAGTGTACGTGCGCGTGTGTATATTTTCTTGAATGTAGGAAAAGTTTATTTTGCATTTTTTAATTTTATTTATTTAATTTACAAATTCGATGTACAACAAAAAGTAGTGGAATTAAAAAACCTGAATAATATCCAAAATAGACATGACAAGAAATCATATCTTCAATCAGACAAGAGTCTGACAGCCGGGGCTGATGGGAATATCGTAACCTTTGCAGGTATTTGGTCAGAAGCTAAAATAAACATTTTGACCTGATTGCAAACTGTACAAAATGTATACACACTGTATGGCCAGTGTCTGTAGTTTATATCTGCTCGTGTGCGGTTTCAAAACCTGCCGCATGAGACCCATACATGTGACGTAATTTACTCCCTGCAGTGAATGTTAATTTTATTCCAACACGTCATATTGGCTGCTTCACTGCTATCAGTGGAAAGCAGCTGCTTTGAGGCCTGGAGTGCCATCATCCATTTCTGTGAGGCTCGCCGTTTCTGGCACAATCTATTCAGTAATCCCACTTATTAGCGTTACGTTACACTGCGACACATGGCTTTAGGAAGAAATATGTCGGTAGTAGATTCTCGGTGGAGCTGTTTCTATTTGCTGCAATATAAATTATAAGACAAGGTTTAGTTTAAGGTTCAATTGGACACCATAACTCCTTTTATATAGTACTTTCACTTGTCCTCTTGCACGTCTTTATTTTCCACTGTGTCTCCAGTAACGACCTACAGAAGGTAAAGAATCTGCAGACAAAAATGGACAATCAAGCTGAAGGAGCTGTGGGCAAAAAAAAAGAAAACGCCACCTCAGACGGGGGCAGCCAGGCCAAACCGAGCATCGCTTAAAACAGGAGCAGATGTTGTTTGAGAGCAATTAACAGCGGAGAGATGCAGACAACCTTGTGCACCAGAGGAGGGCTGCCAGCACCTACGAGAGACAATTAATTAGAGTGGCAGACGTTAGAAATGGATCAGGCGCTTGTGTAAAGTCTCGCTTTAGAACTCCTGGATCCTTAAGATATTAACAGCTTAGTATTTGTGGCATTTGCCGATTGTCATCAATGATTGAATTATAGGTTGCTGTATACGAGTACACATTTAACAATTAATAGTTTTAGTCCTTTTTCAAGCAGAAAGGACATGAAGTTCCAGCTTCTTAAATGTGACGATTTGCTGTTTTTCTTTCTCATATTTAACTGTCGGGACCGTTAAAGAGACTAAATAAGCAAATTGAAGACATTTCTGTGGCTTTTGACAAATTATGAACGCTAATTTTCCAAAGCTTTTCAACATTTCACAGACTAAAATGATCAATCGATGAATCAAGAAAATAAGTTAGTTGCAGGCCAAGTAAAGTTATTATTTATTTACGTGTTTGGAAATGACCTACTACCGTAAATATCAGCCCCGTTGTTGGTCATTTGTGTTGCTGGCTGTTGGTTTGACGTACTGGCACCTTCATATTCCAAGTGAAAGCACAGGTTGTGCTGCTTGTTTATGTCTGTAGTGTTTTCCACCACCGCTGATCTGGAGATCTGTTTCTTCTCTGTGGTTCAATCCCACTTAAGTGCAGCCACTCAAATCGGCAAGGATAGCCTCACAACCCTCCACTGATCTCTGACAAGTAATCCGGATCGACTTGTGCCAAACAGACGGGCACCAGTGTGGAGCTGACGGAGAGGAGCTGCTGCTGTCAGAGAGAGGAAGATGAGACAAAAGTGAGAAAGAGGGTAGATTTAAGTTTGGTTCAGAAAGCAATGCCACCACTGAAGAGATGAAAGAAAGAGAGAGAGAGAGAGAGAGGGAATCCCTCTTTCACCGAGCATCTTTTATCCGTCACGGTACTTGTCTCTTAGCAAAGAGGTGTCGTGACAACAGGTGTCAGCCGGGCGGGGGCGCGTACCCCTGAGAGGGAGATGGAGAAAGAGAGGGAAGGGCGTGTTGAGGAAGATGAAACGGAAAAGAGGGGAGGATAATAAGTGAAGGAGGCACCTACAGAAGATGAAGACGAGGTCAATTACATGAAGTTTCTCCTCTGCTACTTCCTGTTTGTTTTGTGTCAGGTGTTCAGTGACCTGCCAGTCAGCGGAGAGCCCCGTCCTCTCCTACAAAGAATCAGTATGTTCACCCTAATGCTTCTATAAGCTCACCCCCCCCCCCCCCCCCGGGAGCCGGCCACAAAGATCTGCTCCGCGATTGGGCGCGCACTGAGGCTCAGCAGGGCGGGGTTAAACCTGCTGGGATGTTTCATATTCATACTCCGCGTGAATACATAATCAGTCCATCAGGTCACTGTGTGCCGTCAGGAGGAAGAGACTCTGACTTTGCCGGATGATTCTTGTGTGGTCTTGACTTTTTTTTTTTCTTTTTTTGCCCAGTGAAGAAAACTTTGTCATCGGTTTGTCTTCCGCGCGAAAGTGAGGTCTGATCCCGCTGACAGATGCCGGGTTCAGTCAGAGCAGGCGTTTTGGGTTGGCAGGTTTGCAGGGCAGATGATGACCTATGGCTGAGCGCGACGTGCCCCCGGCCGTCACCCCTGATCCCGCTCAGACCTGCCCACACAACGGGCCGCGGGGCTGAAATCTGCTGAGGAGGGGGGCTCCTCTCTCCGAGTTACGGGGCCTGCTCTCGTTGCCATGATCAAACAAGCCAAGAATAAAAATGTCTCCTGGGTAAGTGAGGTGTGTTGGTGGAGTTTTTCTCTTCTGCTCATGAACTACTCACTCCTTTTCTATCTATGCTGTGCTCCTTTTCCAAAACTACTGAAAGCGATGTAACATTTTCGCATCACTATTGATAAGATTTTCTGGTTTAACAGATTATGTAGAGACTATTACAGTACATAGCCATTGGTTTTTGATGCTCCTGTGCCCAGTGGCTATTCCAAAGAGAGGCTTAGAGATTTAGCTATTATATAACTACAAGCTACTACATGCCCACTTTATGAAATCTGGTTATCAGTCTGCCAACTCTGCCGAGTTACAAGGAATGCAACTGATGTAGAGTTAAAATAGTAGACAAGCTGAAGGCTGAATCTGCAAGAAAATGCATATTTGATTGTTTATACTCTTAATAACAAGAGGTAGACTGGTATTTTCTGTCATGTTATCCTAGGTTTCCTTTAACGTGTGTGAGTTTGCCATCTGATTCTTTGCCAGTGCAGCCGGATCAGGGGAGATTAGAGTGAGAGTGGCTTTGCGAGGATGAAATCAGCTACTTGGAGGGGAAAAAAGGGGGGTGGGGGTAGGGAGGAGAGGATGTGATGGAGAATCTACCTTCTCTCTGTCTGTGGACCTTTTAAAAACATTTTCTCTCTCTCTCTCTCTCTCTTGATCCTGCAGTTGTATTACCTCCAATCGCTCAGCCTCTTTGTTATGTAATCTCTCTTGGTGGTGTTACTGTACGTCAGGTGCAAGTGACACAGTCGTGGTGTGATAAACCCGAGGCTTAATTCTCCTCCATATACACCATATGTTGTGCTCTCCTACACGGGCATTCGTATTCGACACTGCGGTCCATTTTTTTATCTTTGTCCAGTATATTCTACGTGCGCACGTGTGCATGAATAGAGATGTACATATGTGTTTTCCTCCGGAGGGAAACACTGCTCCACTTTTGCTCAACCCGCCCATATGCCGCATATGTCTCGCTGAACCTGATCATTCCTGCACACTCAGAGCTGGAAAGTTGAGTACCTTAAAGTAACTTAATGTCTGGTGACATAATGTTACAGTGCTGCCTCTCAGTCTCAATTCATTATCAATTGATAATCAATGGAGCGTACCTGCTTTCTTTGGAGCGTACCGTCAGTCTTAAAGCAGTTTTTACTTTATGTCGGATACATTTTCATTTGGATTTCTTTCTTTTGAATGCTGTTTTATATATATATATATATATATATATATATATATATATATATATATATATATATATATATATATATATATATATATATATATATATATATGTTTTTTTAAGTTTAGGAACTTACTAATTATTTCTTTTTCACACAGTTTATTAGTTGGTTTTTGACGTTGTTGTAGTGTGTCAGGGCCCTTGATGAACAACATACTGATGATGCTTTTTGCTAATAGAGTTTTATCAGCTGAGGGCCGGAAATGTAAAACAGCATTACGCTTTCAGCACGATGCCGTGTGTCGGGACGGCGTTATCGGTGAAATTGGTCGTATAATAGTGGCGGTGATTAGCTGGCCAGTGGGTCACAACAGAGACTCACATGCGTGACAAAGTACAGAAAAGCTCAGATTACAACGCACACAGAGGGAGTGTGACTTCATTCTCTGCTCTGACGCCATTACTCCACTATATCTTTGCACAGCAAATAGTTGTTTGCTGCTCTATTAATGTTCTGCCTTTCAAATTGAGCACGATTAAATCGAGTAAAAACACAGCACAAAAGCATATAAGTAGCCTCTGTACGTTTTAGGAAAGGAATATCAACTTTCTCCGACTTCAACATTGGCCTTCACGCGTGCTGTTTGGAGAGCAGTGACAACTCCCGGCGTGCGACTTGTGCAAGCATGAACACATTGGTAATTGCAGACAGTGAGCAGGCAGCTGCGGAGCAGACGATATTGAGACCTTTAAGACAACGCCTGGGAAGGTTGATAATATCGTTGGGAATCATATTACTGGGACATTAAATATTCATGCCCAATTTCATGAAAGGATAGTCGTCGTTGAGACATTTACACATAGTCCAAACAATGGCCATCCTCAGATCCTGCTGCTAGTAGAGCAGAAATGTCCCGCAATGTAATTTAATTATTTATTCAAATCATCCAGACCTCTCTTCTAAATCTCGGCTTGCTTATACAACCTACTGTGAACATTAGTTAATTGTACTACTGATATCTTTGCAGAAAGTGCAGATTTGTGCGACGCTGCTGTTGCGCCTCTGCAGAGGCACTGATCCCAGGTATCTACTTGTCTGTCCAATAAGCCTAATGACATTGAGGGCCACGTTCATAATGACATTGGTAGGCAGTGCCAGGCGGATTAGGACTCCAGATGGTGCTGTTACTGCCTGACTGTCTGGCCGCAGATGTACAGCTGCAAGAGGTCACATGTTTTACTACAGCGGGCAGCGCTGCCACTGCAGCCCAGCAGCTCGGCATCACACAGAGTCTTCAGTAACCATGAAGCTGACTGTCACAAGTGTCCGTTCACAAGAGTATTTCTGGAGTTTGAAAGTGTGTGTGTGTGTGTGTGTGTGTGTGTGTGTGTGTATGTGGTGCGTGTTTCTCGCCGCTTTTTTATAGCGTCATCATGAAGCTGAGTTTACCATGCAACAGATGTCGCACTATCAAATTAAAGCTTAATGCCCGGCCAGCTGAAGAAAAACACTTCAGCGCTGACCATGACACCGCAGAGCTTAAACACTCGATTGTGTGTGTGTGTGTGTGTGTGTGTGTGTGTGTGTGTGTCCGCTCGTCCATGTCTGTGTGTTTTCTGCTTGTGCCCATGTCATGTGTGTGATCCGTCTGAGAGACTCTTCACTCCACATGAGGCATGACACTTGCTGGTCGAGGAGCTCTTGAGGATGACGGCGTCTCATTTCCGCTCCTCTAAAGATCACCTGGGAAGTGACACCGGTTATATTTATAAGAGCAACTGTAGCGCAGCAGTCAGTGTTCTCCCTTTTTGACTGAGGCAGAGAGGTTGGTTTTTTTTTTATGCCAGGCGTCAGCTGCTTGCACCCCTGGGTCATGGTACTCTGAACAAAAACCAGGGGATTTGCATAATTCATTACAGTCGCTGTGGAACGGAGAGGCGACACAGGTGTCCCGGGCATTGTGGGAGAACGAGCATGCCTAAGAAGCCAAAGGTAAAAAAAAAACTAGAAAAAACACACAACCTGTTCTTGTTTGTGTTAAATCAGCAGCTTACTCCTCTATCCAGAGCTAGTACTATTACTTGTAGCGCTTGCTTGTTTTCTGAAAGCTTTTGCATTGCACGTACAGCTTAAAGAGTGCTTTTTCTCTGCTCGCGAATTCTTTCTTTTCGGCGTGCGGTTTTGTTTGTGACGGCGTCCAGTGTCACAGTCTATGTCCTGTCTGTCTACGTAGGCCTTATATACTGTAGGAAGTAAACCTTGCATAAGTAGAGCTTAGTTTTTAATCATGGATTCACGGGGGACTGTGTCTGCTTGTTAGTCCTGTAGAAAGGCACTGGTGCTTGTAGGTGAAAGACAATCTGCCGGGTCATCTTTCTCTCCCTGTGTGTAGATACCTCGAACAGGTCTGGTGAAAGAGTCTGTTCGTGTGGCTAAATCCTATCTTTGAAATCTGATTTAGATGGTTTGGAGCAGCATGATTTAATCTTTTGTCATTTTACACAATGTAGGGCAGTATTTCCCAATCTTTAAACTCGTGATCCCTTGAAATTAAAGTTTGTTGTTTTTCCTTGTTTCTATTTCAAGAATTATTTCAAGCGTCACTTACTAAAGCGCATTGTGTGTCTATCAAGCCTGACAAAAGCGTTGAGTGCATTTCCCTATCATAAAATACAGTTTTTTTAATATTTTAAATTGTGTATTGTTTACATCATTGTTTACTAGCTAGCAGTCTTCTTCAGTACCGGGTTTGTTGGTGCATTACTACGTTTATTTGTGTGTTACTTCCAGCAACTGTCAACCAAGAAATGATGAAGAATGTGCAGCAGGAATATGTATTTTGTGCATGTGTCCTCATGTGGGTCCATGATATTCACTAAATAAGAACCCACTTGTAAAAACATTGCTCCGTACGCTTATCAAAAACTCCACAAGGGACCTTTTGAAGAGCTTATTGATAATCCATTAATTTACTAGAGAAAAGGCAGAGATTGCAAAAATAAACCCCCACTGCTCGCTTTCACATAACCTTAGTGATATGAAATCTTTGCAGGTTTAAAGAATAGATTTTAACCGTTTCTGACCATGTTTCATGTCAGTCATTCTTCTACTCTAAATCCTGGATTGGGTGAAAGGCAGAAGCAGATTTAAATCTCTTTACTGAAAGAAGCAATCATCACAAAGTGAGTCAAGGGATCAACTGGACACAAGCAATCACCCCCCGTGGGTGTTATTGTGTGCAGCAATGGATCGTTCCCTCCCTCCTGTAGCGATGTACAGTACACCGAGGATCATGTGACGACACAGAAGATGATCGTCTGTCACTACTGCTCAAACTGCATGACTGTGTTCAAGTTAGGAGCCCATCAGGGATGACAGAGTAGCACACAAAAGTGGCTTTGTTAGTCCAAAAGTGGACAGAAAAGTATCTTCATTTCTTATTTATAAAAACGTGTCTGAGCTGTCAACGTTACAGTAAAGAAAGTCCTCTTTTAAACTGTGGTGATCAGTGTCAAAAGAAGCAAGAAACCTTTTTGTATTTACTGTATTTCTCTTATTGTCAACAAATATCCATGTGTAACCCGTACCCTAACCACTACCTCATCAGATATCAGTCCGTCCATTTAACTATCAATGACCACTCATGTGTACAATGATGCGGGTGCCTCTTGATCTCTTCCGTTGTGTTTCACAGGGCAGGCGGTGTTGCTAAGTGTGAAAGTGTGTTTGCGCCCAGTGTGCGAGTGCCCTCTGTCAGTGTTTACCTGACCTGTGCATGACTATATTGGTCACAACGGTCCCAATTTGCCGGCTGAAGAGTTTTTCCTATGACTCCATGTGGTCCGGCCGATGTGTTGATGTGTTGATGTGTTCAGCGAGCGTAAAGTGACTCAGCGCCACACACTCGCACTGCAGCCGCCAAACGTTGTACACTGTGGTGCAAGTCAGCGCTTCAGAATTCATCAAGTCTGCGCTCCCGTTCGCTGTCCAGCAACTCTGAGCTCATGATCTTCATTCCTTTGGGCATGCTTGACAAGTTGTCTTGGTCTCCACTGACTAAACACATCTTGGGAAGGGTAAGCTTGACTCAACTTTCGACTTCAATCTTTGTTGTAATGTACTGTTCTGATACCACATTATTAGGCCGTGGCTTTAGATGCCACTGCTTCAGTTGTACAGAAAAGTACTCTGGAGTCGCTCAGAGAGGAAACGGAACAGCTGGGGCTTCTATCTCTCTTTCACATCCTCTATCTCCACCTCTCTCCCTCATTTTCCCTCCTTTTCCTTTCTCTCATTGTCTGTAATTAGAGATGGTCCCTTGGCTCGAGTGGCCTGGCATGTGTTGTAGCTAGGTAACCTCAGTCGGAGGCTGGCTGCCGGGCCCTGGGGGTTTCATTAGATGCGAATCACGGTCCCAGTGGGCGCTGCATGGGCTCTCCAGTCTGATCTGGATATTATGCATCAGCACCAGAAGAGTCCTGCTCTGAATTGGGAGTTGGGAATTTTTTTTTTTTTAATGCCTTGCTTTTTGTAACAAAATAAGCTAAACTTCTCAAATGCATTCGTCTTTGAAGGATTAGTCCTACATTTTTTGGGAAATGTGCTTATTTGATTTCTTGCCGAGAGTTAGAAGATCAATACCACTCGTATCGGTAACTGTGGCTGTAGCCCTTAGCTTTGCAACAGTTACAGGGGGAAACAGCTAGCCTGGCTATGTCCAAATGAGAAAAAATACATCCACCCACCAGCACTTCTAATTTAACATTGCATCTTCATACAAAAACCCAAGTTGCCTGGCAACCAGCAAAAACTGCAAGAAGTTACTGCTCCCCACTGAGAAATAGTTTGGCAAAAATTAAACAAACCTGATGTAATGTGTTAATTAGTCTTCTAAAGATAGATTATGTTACCCTTTGGACAGAGCCGGACTAGTTCTTCTCCCATGTTTCTAGTCTTTATGCTAAGCTACGCTAACTAGCTGCTGGCTCAAGCTGAGAGTGGTGTCAGTTTAGGCATTTAACTGACATGTAGTGTAATTTCAAGCAGGGCTTCTCAACTTTTTGTAGTTTAAGGCCCTTTTCTGATTCTTAAAAAAATCTGAGGACCACCATCCCAAATATATTCGATAACAATAAGCGTAAAATAAAGTGCCCTGTAAATATGTATGATGCCGCTTTAAGCTGTAATGACCAAAATAAATACTCTGCTTGCCCTCACCCATCACTGCCTTCCATTATGAATCCAAATTTGACTTCCTTTGTTACGTTTTGGACAACAAAGAAATATTGAATAGGGAACTTCTGGACCAGTCCAGTTTCATTAGTATAAAAGCATTCTTGGCAAGGCAAAACACATTTTGCAGGGGCCTTTCTGACAGATCTTCAGTAATGTAATTATTGTATATTTTAGCCCATTAGTGATCTTTTTAAGTTTACTAAACATAACGTCATCTGTGTGAATCATATAATATCAAATTTGATGGAAAACACAACACTGTCGTCGTTGCTGGATATTGTTTCTGTCGGTGGCGAGATGCTTGTTTTGTCTCGTGTTATGATGTCTTCAGTGTTATGATCTTTTATTGATGTAACACAGATTAAGTCATGATCCTGAGTGCTTTTCCTCTGGCAAGTGTGTTCGGCCGAGTAGAGAGGTTTTGTTTTAGACTGTTTACTGTAATAGTGAGTGGTGGACCTCCTGATATGGAGGTAGATCGGCCCGGTGGCATGAGAGACGGCCCTCTAACTAAAAGTACACAAGTGTGCTTACGGCTATACTGCTGACTGAATCTCCACTCGCTCCAGAGTTTATCAATCTGACTCTGTACTCCCTCTTTAAAAAAATGATTGTGTGGCTGAAAAAATGTACATTCTTTTTGCAAAAATGTAAATATTTGCAGGTTTTCCAAGTCGTCTCTGATATAAAACTGAATATCTTTAAATGTTGGGCTATTGCTTGGACAAAGCACATTTGAAGACATCACCATGGAACTACTTTCTGACATTTTATAGACCAAACGTTTAATCAATTACTTAAGGAAATAATCTGCAGATTAATCAATAATGAAAGTAATCGTAAGTTGCAGCCCTAATAAATAGATAGAAAAAGATGTAAGATCAATACATCAGGATTCAATTTCTGGATTTAATAACCATTTACACCTATAAGATATATGTGGTTGTTGTCATCAACATGCAA
Organism: Leptoclinus maculatus; assembly: GCA_032191485.1. Taxonomy (NCBI): domain Eukaryota; kingdom Metazoa; phylum Chordata; class Actinopteri; order Perciformes; family Stichaeidae; genus Leptoclinus; species Leptoclinus maculatus. The sequence goes on from JAVDOI010000013.1 coordinate 5,277,260, forward strand.
TAAATCAACATATCTACCACAATATAGATATTTCATATTTTTCTTTTTGTCAACAAATCCCACTAAGTAATGCAGTGATTCTGCTAAGTAGACCTATTGTCTTGTAGCCGCCATTGTTAAAAACATAAATGGCCTTGTCTCCTTCTTGGGATAATACAAATGTAGAATATCACCAGCCTTATCCGTTAAACAGCATTATAGACAACAAAGAATATTGTTTCCATACATTATTTTTATTTTTCTCCGATATAACCTTTATTGCACAATGTACATAAATGTGTTAGTTTAGTAGGTACAATAGAGCCTGTCTTCATGAAGGTTACAATGTTCAGAGAGGTGTCGATACCAGGATTTATTGCCGGGCCGTAAGAGCGGCAGAATCAGAATGGTGTCTTTCAGTCTCCTCATGCTGCACAAGGTGACTCTTTAGTAACTACGTAATGAAAGGAAACGACTGTTAGCAATGTCATTTTTGTGGTGAAGCACATTGGAGTGTCGTATTGATCTCCACCTCGTGGTCCAATTACTGTATGCTGGTTTTGTAAGCTATCCTGTTTGGCCTTTTGTGTGCCTGTCAGTGTGAATGCCTTCTGACCTCACTGTGTGCATGTATACTGATCGATAAGCCCAAGGCAGTGCCGGCATTCATTTCCCAGAACACGAAGACATTGATCTGTCAAATCCCATTCAGAGAGTCCATTATGAGAGGGCTGATAATTGCTGTTGGCAGTGAAGAATACTATTGTATCATTACATTATAGTAATTACACAAAATAAAGCAACCAATCTGGAGTATAGCTTTTTCTGCTTTCATATTCACAGTATGCTTATAGAGATGCTAAAAACCCCATAATATACATTGAACACAGTAAACTTGAGTTGCCTCAGCTTAAAAATCCTGGCAGGGATAGCTGGAGCAACACAATATCAATAAACATACATTGATCTTTACACATTTTGTCACTGCTTTGGTTGCCTTGCAGAGTGTTGCAGACTTCACATGCAAAAGTCATTTATAGTGAGCATTCAGAGGCTCCAGATCACACTTCCTGATCAACTGTCATCACGCTCAGCATGCGGAGGTTTTTGCCTCCAGGGCTCGACTTAATTATAGTCTGCTTTTGCATTTAATTTACCTTGACCGCGCATCGCTGCTGCAGGGTTTGGATTGGACTATAAATTGCAAAACGTTTGGGGGCTGAAAAGCAAAAGGGCTGATTTAGTTTACTCAATATTTACTCAAGACAATATGCATGAAACACTCTTACCAAGAGTTTCTTGATGAGAAGACCTTATCTGTATGGTATCAAACAGTATGGCATAGTATCGCGATATTTGTCGTGGCAATATTTTACCGATACACGAACGCCAAGTATCGATCTTTTTTTACTAACTACCGTATTAATATTGCAAATACAAGTTAAACCTTTTGATAACAACAAAAGATTGAAGTAAGATGAACCGAGTGTCTTATTTGATGTCATAATTTGCAATTGAAAAAAGGTATAAATCAAAATATATGTTATCGCAATACTCAGAATATCACAAAATGTTAAAAAAAACGCAAAAAGATTGTTTCGTGATAATATTGTATTGTTGCTTCTGGTTATTCCAACCCCTCGTATAGACAAACTTGTGCACCGGGACTTGAAATCATTGTTCTGGTGAAATGAGGATAACTATCCCACAGTTCGTCACGTGCCGAGCACACACAGAGGATGATAATCCTCAGAAAGGGGTTAACCCTGATCAAGCACAATATAATCCAGGATTTAGGATGGGCCGCCCAGAAAACATTTTCTCCCCACTGAAAAATACAAATCTGGGCTTTACGGGGATGTCGAATAAAGCTCAGAGCTTGTAGTTTTATAGTTGCATGATCTTACAAGTTGGGCATCAAATGGAACTATTTGGTTCTCGTCTGTGCTGCCCAGTCGCTCCACCGTGACCTCTGACCTCATTCCTCTGCTGTTACTCCTGTTTTATGACCGCAACATTTAACTTGGTCATTGTGTCGTTTTGTGAACTCGTGACTCAGACTCAACAGTTTCCAACTCCATTTTTTGAGTCATGTTTTACAGCTTTAATAGTATATTTGAGTTGCTCGGCCTACGTAAGCTGTGACGTAACAGCAGCGTGGTTACAAAGCACACATCACAGCTTCACATTGTCTGATGTCAAAGAGATCCTTTTACGTGAATGTGTGTTTTTTTTTACAGTAACCACGACAGTTTCTTAGAAGCAAACTGGAGCTCCGACTGGCAATAGAAATCCGTCACTTTATTACTAAACCAACTTTTATACGGCTTTAATTTTATAGATGTAAGAGTTGGTCGTATGTTATGTGCTCCCTTTTGTCTAATGTAAGGTTAATGGTGTACCATCAAATAAACAAACGGAAAGTTTGAATGACTTTGGTCCCCTTGATGATGAAAGCAAATATGGCATTTTGTCGATGTAGTGAAGATAATTACTTCCTGACGTTTTGGTCTCAACAACATGTGTCGAGACTATACAGTGAGTTCAAATCCTTCAGCCTTCCTCCCCTCGGAGTGTTACCTCTTTAAGGGAACACATGTAAACTCCCCAGATCACACACTCGCACACAGACATAAAAAGCTTTTGCAGCTGCTTTTGGTGCTTTCTGGAATTTTCAGGCCAGCCCTGTTGGCCAGATATCTTACTTCCTAACTGGCTGTGTGTGTGTGTGTGTGTGTGTGAAACAGTGTTCATGTGTGTGTGTGGGAGGGGAGAGGGGCAGGGGGGGCTTGTTTTTGGGGCTGGAGGACGGTTGCGGCTCTCTGAAGGAGTGTTCTCCCAGCGTGGGAAAGACGCTGATCTTTTCTCTGCCTCTCAGGGACCAAAGTAGGCCAAAGAAGGTCTGAGAGGAACTAACTTCTTTCCTCCGGCTCTAACTTTCACTGCACCGGGCTACAGAGGCAAAGCCGTTACCCTCTGGAGCGGGGACAAGGGGGATTTGTAGAAGCGAAGCAGTCGGGCTGGTAGGAGTTCCTGTGCTCCGAGAGGAGATGGGCAGCAACTCCTGAGATTTTCTCCCAGCCGGGCTGAACCGCAGAGAGTCGGCTAGAGCAGCAATGTATCACTCCGGCAGTGAGGAGTCAGATCTGGTAAGTTTGAGTTAACATGCGACTCAAACAGTGTCCTTTTACACTGTTCTGAGCTTAACTGGGCTGTACCTCTCACTCTTCTTTCTCCCGACCCTCTGAACAAAGAGGACGGGCTCGCTCTGCAGGAGAATGGAGGTTATTAGTGCAGGATTTAAAGGGGCGTAATTACACACTTCCTATTCTTCTCCCTTGCTTTGACTGAACATTGGTTCGAGTCATGCTCACAATGCACAACCGTGACTCTCTCACGGTTGTGCATTGTGAGCATGAAGACGCTCATTTAAACATCTTGCCTGAATTTGGGAGCACCGCTGCGTGACCATTGCTAGCTTAAATGGGAAGCTGAGACAGTGGTTAACAAGCAGAGCGAGGGAAAGAAAGTAAACAGCAGGGGTAAGCTCGGTTCTTTATGTACAGAGAACAGCAAACGGCTCAGAACTTGGCTTTGACCTACAGAAAAAGTTTTGTCTTCGCCACATGAGCCAAACAAAGATTCTCTGTAGTTTTTTTGTTTAGTCTTTGTATCTGTGTGTGTGCTTGAGGGTGTGTGTGTGTGTGTGTGTGTGTGTGTGTGAATGATATGGTGGTGAAATATTTTCCTGTTTTAGTAATCAGTGATTGTTATCAGCCAGAACCTTGTATTAATAACTAATCAGCTTCTAAAAGCAAGTCTGAAAACAGCAGTCAACACAGGAAAAGCCTGTTGTGGACCAGTCAGGAACAACGTCTACTTAGGGCTGCTCGATTATGGCAGAAATACTAATCAAGATTATTGAACGCGATTACTCGACATCATGCATTTAGAAAGAACATTTTGTAGCCTACATTTTAAAGTGAAATGCATCGATCACACCGCTGTTAAGGAAAGGTGGCGTTCTGACATGAGACAGAACGAGAACAGAATGCAGTGCCGGCACAAACATTATAAGTTAATTATCTTGTTTTCATAATCGTTGAAAGCTAAAGTTGTAACTGAAATTGATAATAGATTTCTTGCACAGCCCTACATCTACTATATGACTGACTCGAACCAGATCAATTCAGGCCATTAAATCATATATTATTGAGTGCCACAGTATGCATATGTACGTCCATGATTTGAGAGTTTGTCTGCAGCAGATACTGTTGTGTATCCGTCTAGTTTATTTCTAGTAAAAGAGAAACTATCTGCTGCTCAATCTATAGCTGGCTGTCGTTCATTTAGGTCTGGGAAAACCAATGACTCACACAGACACACGGAAGCTCCTGTTGGATTTAATGAGGGATCCCGTTCAGGAGTTTTAAGTTTCAAAGTGACAGCTGGGAGTAAAGTACAACACTGTGTTTATTTGAATAGCACATTTGACGAGAGTATTTAACATTTATAAAATCTAACATTGATTCAAGGTTAAGTTAGGATAGACTACTAGACCTTTGTTTTTCTTTTAGTTCAACATAAATAGAAACAAGGATTGTCGTGATCCGAACTCAAAGATCAGTATCGGAGCCGATCAATGCATTTTTTAACTGATAGCTGTCTGCAATATTGAGCTTGATGCGATCCCTCATTTTGCATTAGTTGTCACACAAGCTTTCATGCACAGCAACGCAACTTCTCTCCTCCACTCTGCTGAGCTCAGTGTGTGTGAGCAGCACAAAGTTATTTACCTAATATATGTGCACTTCCATTTCAGCTCACTGTGAGAGTTGCGTTTTTTGCTGTCATCTATGGTGCATGATGATGTGCAACAAAAGCACCGCGAGCAAAAATGCCAATAAGAGTAATTTATTATTCTCATCGGCACAGAATATATACAGACGATAAAATATACACTCAACGTAACTCGGGCAATGGCAGCACCAATCCATTCATGTATTCATATAGCTGAAATGATGAAGATGATGTCACATGAGAAACTGTATAAAACTCATTCATTTTCAAGTGATCATTTGATGCTTTTATTTGACATATATGATAATGAACATTTTATATTTTAGGGTTTTGGGCCTTTCGGATATTGTAAAGAAAGATTTTGGAGTTTTATTTATTACAGTTAACGTAAAAAAAGAAAAGTTTAAATTGACCTTTGGTGGGCTTTATTTAGAGAGAGTTTTTGGTTTTATGCATCACTGAAATCTGGGAAATCCCCATGCCTCCGTGCCAACAAGACCAATATTGCCTATAAATCACAACTTTTGCAGGAATTGGTCCAGAGTATGCAATTCATCTCTGTATGAAATGAAATAAAATAAATTAACCTCAAATCATTTTACTCGAGCACAGTCCCATTTGTTGGACGGTATGTTTTGCTCCACTGAAGATGGTTAGCAGCTCGTTCTGCTCTCTTAGCCGGTTCTCATCAATCATCCAACGCCTGCCTCGTTCACCAGGAAACTGCCGGGATATTGATGAGGCAAGCACAAAATAGCAGCACAGAGCAGCCCCTGGCCTCTCTCACTGTATTCCCCTTCATCAGCCCTCGTCCTATTATGGTGCCGTGTGTCCACGGAAGGGACGGACCTGCGAGATAAACTGGATCTCGCTGTGAAGGGATTCACTGTAAATGACAGCAGTGCCCCTCTAGAGACTGCTGCTGCTGCTGACTGCAGGTGATACTCACAGGTGGAAAAGGATTAGCACATATTTTGCAGTGGTAGGGATCCCGTTGTGTTGTCATAACGTTGGATTTGAACTGCTCTCTGTGAGGTGCAACACCAAACTGTACCGTTTAGTCAGAAGAGCAACGAAAAAGGTTTAATCTGTACATTACTTTAGTTTATGACTAAATACGTGCACAAGTAAGGGCATTCCCATCATCGTCAGCGGTACTTTTCTTAGTTTGTTTTAATGCAAATGTAAACATTAAACCTGCTGAACATGAGGTCATTGTGAGCATGTTGACATTATACTAATAATGAAAGTACATTTTTATTTCTTCCTTAATTTTGATAATAAGCCTATTTAAGAATTACTGTAATTGTAATTGTAACTATTTTTACTCCCTTTTCATGATTTCATTTGAGTATTGCGAATTTAATCTTTCTTTTACGTTTTGCAATAATAATAGAGGTGCGTGCACAGAAAGCTTACCATGTGATTGGTTTCTAAGTTCCCAGCTAGCAACGGTGCTGCTCTTAGATCATGTGATTGACAGCCAGTGAGTCCATCCCTTCGATGGGATGATGCACTTATCTAATGCACTGGCACATGGGATGCTGGGTAAACACTTTTTTCATAGGCCTGTCAGTGTCACCTTGGCGTCCATGCGGCCAATCCTTCTTTAGCTACGCCAGAGGGATCGTTACTCCTCTCTCCTCTTCTATCTCTCTCCACATCTCTCTCTCACAGGCAGTTATTTCTTTCACAGATGTACCGACAATCTGTTTCCCTTTCACTCTCTTGCTCACTTAGTTTGAATTCCTCTGTGTTGAATATTAGTAACCAGTCCTTGTAGTCACACATCTTTCACTCTTGGCTGTCAAGTCTGCTCTCGTTGTCTCTGTGTGACGAAGGAGACAACATTTGTGGACCGACGATTGAATTGACTTTATGTTGCACTGAGGGAAGTGGCAGTGATGGACAGATGGCTGGGGAAGGAGGCTTTGTTTCCAGCCAAGAAGGAGTCATGCCGAGCCAGAAACTGCGAGCACACTGGCTCAGCTCATTGTCAGCCCTCTGCGGTCGGCTACAGTCCGTCAGCCAGAACTGAACATGACTTGGCACGAGCAGCAATCTTCATTCTTCAATCGTGATGCATATTGTGAGCTTTACTGTGCAATCTGACCACGCTGGCCCATTAGTTTCACTGCTGACGCCCCTCTGAATTTTGGCTGTTTGGATCATTTTAAACCTAGGAATGTTTTTACTTTTACTCCATTACAGAATTATGGCATGGCACCATTTAGATGTATATGGCATGTACGTATACTAAGGCATAGCATTGCTTTAAGCTTAATGCTAACATGCTCAATGACATGAGCAGTTATGGCGTTTGCTAGCACCATCTTAGTTTAGCGTGTTAGCAGGTTAATATTTGCTAACTTGAGTTTGAGTCCTTATCAGCAGATTAATTAATACTTCCATCACTGGGAAAAGGTGACTGGATGGAGACGTCTAACCCGATCCAATCTCAAAGATCGGTATTAGGGCCGATCAAGGCATTTTTTTAAGTGGCTATATTGACCTATTGAGCCTGATCCAATCCTTCGTTTTACGTCAGCCGTCACACAGCAATGCAACGAGTGCAGCCACCATCAATTCTTCGCTGTCCGTCTCTCATCCACTTCAATGAGCTCCTGTGTGTGGGCTGAGCACCGTGTGAGAAAAAAGCACCATGCAACCATAAACGACATTAAACACAGTCTGAGAGTCTGTTTAATTGTCATTTACCTAATTTATGTGCACTTCCAATTCAGCTCATTATGAAAGTCTCTTGCGTTTTGCTGTCATCTGTGGTGCATGGTGTTCCACAGCGGTGGAGAGCGGACGACAACCACACACACACACACACACACACACCATGCTACTGCAAGTGTAACAGAAACGCCAAGAGCAAAACGGCAATAAGAGTAATTAATTAATGTAAAAAGATGCACAGACAACGAAAATAAACAACGGAATAGACTTAACTCGGGCAAAGGCTGCACCAAAGCAACAGACACTTGGGAGAAAAAACTGCAAGCAGAAAGAGAGTGTGCAGTGTGTTCCTGGGTGGAAGGAAGGAATCAGCAGTCTTGACTGTATGAAAGCATTGATGGAAATAACTAAAGGAGTCTTGACAAGGACTTCTTGACCATGAGAGCACTTTATAGCTCACATGCACGGCCGTTGTTTTCTGCATGACCACCGCTGTCCATTTTTATACTGGACACATTTAGAGCGTAGCTCCTATAGCGGCTAAAAATGAAAGTGGAAGCTTTCACATCCTTGGTCTAACGGCTTCATCCACTATAAGTGATTTTGTCAGATGCAGGAGGCCGCAGTGACTGAATCACAGCCTCCTGTTTGACTGTGGTAATAGCCACAGTGATTTGTAATGGCCTAATGTAATGATCGCCGTGCCACTGCTGCATGTAGAGGTCATTGGTGGTCTTGCAGCAAGGAGCGCTGTCCAAATGAATCAATTTGAGCGGTAGAGAGATCACAGGATCATTGCCCTTTCAATTCCCTCCCCTTATCTCTCTTTCTCTGGCCAACGCATGAAGACTCTTCGGTTTGGCTCTTCTGCCAATGTCGCCGGTGCAGATTTGCAGCCAATTCTCCTGAGGAAGTAGGATTAATAATGGACAATTCTGCAGGACACGAGTCAAGTCCAGTTCCAAATTTCAGAACCAGTGCATGAAGTAGTGTGCTGCTCAGGAGTGGATGGGATTGTAACGCTGCAACATTTATTGTAGCAGGTTCAACATTCAGCGATGCCGTGTTTAAGCATAAACTTAAGACATTAGCACAAATCAAAAAGAGTTCTGCTGATCACAAACCAAAGTGGTCAAATTAAGATTTTGAACTGATGATGGCGCTAGATGTAATGTCAAAGGATCAGTCAGTAGAATTCACCCCGTGGAGAACATGTATCACATTTCATGGTAATCCATCCATCCGTTCTGATAGTTCGCTCAAAATCACAAATGTCAATGGTCATAGTGGCCCTAGAGGAAAAGTCACAGGATATATCATCTGGGAATCCGTTAAGTAGATATTTCACAGAATAAGTGAACACTTAAACCGGCTGTAGGCCACAGAAGAAAATGTTAAGGAACCACCAAAGTCATTAGGGTTCATCCACTGGAAAACTTGGCTACAGGTGGACCACATTTCAAGGCAAGCCATTTGCTCGTATGGCTAAAAAAACACTTCTAGTAAACTGTTTGATATCAACGCTTTGTTTGGCAACTGTGATGAGATTTGCAGCTTTTTTTCAGATCATGGTAGATAGGCAGAGTTAACAGGAAGAGCATCCTGTAATTGGAAGATTTTAAAGTGTTTTTTTTTTTTTTTTAAAGGAGTCAACCGTGCAGAGTTGACTTGTCAAGACACTTAAACCCCGCTACTATGAATGGAGCTGTGACTCTCAGTCTGCTGGGTGTAAGCGGTATCACACTGCTGTAAGATTATTATTAGTGGCCTGTGTGTGGGTGACACAGTGCTGTCAGTATCAGTGTGGCAGCGGGTCTAGAGGTCAGTCCTCTCTGGCAGCCGGAGGCTCATTCTGTCGCTCTGAGTCTTCGTCAGTGTTGCTATCCGAGTGCAGCCTTCACAGCTCCACCGCCCTCCTCTTCGGGCTCCACAGCTCCACGTTCAGAGCATCTGTGCCTCGCCCTGAGACCTCTGCAGGCTAGTGTCAACCCTTACTGAAACATATGTGACCATTGCACCATTTCTTAGCAACGCTATGGGTTGGTGTACTGTTTTCTGTCCTAAACTGCGGTTGAGGTGATTAGAGAGCTTTGATGTTAGAGTGGACAAGGTACATTTTGTTCTTGTCCGCTATTCCCATTATTTCTGTTCAAAACATACGGTAATCTACCTCAGGTAATTGCCTTCCTTGTTAGGCCAATTGGTCTTAATGAGCTAAAATCAAACTATCCTCCCTCAGCCTTTCCTTTCATGTAAGACGTGTCATTTTTAAGTGCACATGTCTAGTTAGAAAGACCCTGAGCAGATGGAGGCGTGTCATTGATTGGTTTTGATAAGCACCACTGATTAGCATGTCATCCTTTGATCTACAGTTAGTGTTCCTCGGGGAGCGACCGCTTGCCATAAACCAGCGAGTCCATTTTAACCGCTGGTCCCACGGGCCGATCCCTGACTCCTCTGACCTCACACAACCTCATGACGGGTCAGACCGAGGAGCGTCATGCGTCAGCTCTGCAGCAGTGCAAATAAAAGGGACGTTTTGAATAATCCGTCCGCAGAGTTTAACTTTCGGCTGCTCCTCTCGTGAGGATGGGAAGTTTTTAATTAACGCCGTAATTATTCTCATCTGTCCTGTGTGGCTTTGTGACGCTCCGCTCACATGTAATGAATCACCGCTGAGCTGACAGGCGAGGATTTAGAGCAGCTTTCACCCCCGAATCCCTGATGATGAGAGTGAAGAAGTGATGATTTTTAAAATAAAAGATGTCTTTGTCTCACACATAAGGATACAGTAGACATACGATGCTCACTATTAGGGCTACATTAGGGCGCATTTTTGCTTGCAATGTTAATTCATTTCAATTGAGTCGCTCAGCTGATGATTAATGGATGTAATCATTGCAGCGCTGACTTTCATTATTGATGCTGCTGATTATTTTCTCAATTGGTTTGACATAAAATGGGGAAAAATGTGTATTCAAATTACTCATTTTGTCCGACCAATAGTTCAAAACTCAAAGATGTTCAATTTACAAAAAAGATGAAGAAATCTTTAAAAAAAACACATTTAAGAAGCTGGTACCAGCTAATGTGTTGTTATTATTTGCTTAAAAACTTACTCGGACTATTCATTTATTCAGCTCTAGACATTCAATTAATCTGAAAAAAAATGCAGATACGAATTTATTCAGGTGGAAACCCTGCAGTCAAATCCAAAATATGAGAAAGCATGTTATGCTCTGAAGGTTTGTGTGTTTTGTGTCTAATTGAGCAGCGTTGTTCTGCATTTGCACAGCAGTCACCATTCAGAAATATAAAAGGAAGCATCCAGTCCGTGTTCTAGATAATGTTTTTAAATATATCTTTCTTGTTTGTTTTAGTCTCCCAATGTTGTTACTGGCGGATACAAATGTTGGAACGCAGGGGAAGGGGGTGTGCGTGAATTATTTTTCACTTCCAAAGGAGGGCATGAAAGGAAACGTCTGAGAACCAGTGCATGAATCAATAATGAGAATAACTATCAGTTGCAGCTTTAATATGAGTGAGTAGATCTTCTGCAGGAAAACAAGCTCTGCCACTTATTTTGTTCCTATAAACGGCTCATATCTGGGTGAATGTAGTGCGCTCACACCTAAATAGAACAAAACAGCATGCACAGTCGACACATAAACAGTACCCATACAGCACGTGCCCATCCCATCACTGCAGAGACGCAACGAGCAGATGGACTGACTGTGAGGGGTAAAAAAAAAAGAAACAACGAGGGGAGTGACAGAGAAGGATGAGAAGGAGGGGTTGGGTAAAGACGGAGGTAGAGAGGCAGAATCCCTGAAGGAGTGTGCAGGACATGCACTGACAAGCTGAGACACAGAGAGTGAGATAGATGGAGCTTGCAGCACCTGAGAGGCAGCAGCTTCATTAGCATCGGGAGGAGAGCCGGTCACAGGCAGCCACGCCAGGACTCGTGTGGATAAACTGCTGTTATCCATCGCTTGTGGAGCAGCACGGGAAGGCTACAGCGGAGGAGGAGGAGGAGGAGGAAGAAGAGGAGGAGGAGATCGAGGCTGGAGCCAAATCTTGAGCGAGAGGCTGAGAAGCGTCGCTTGCCACCTGACTCGTACTGGGAGTCAGCCTCAGCACCTGCTGGGGAGACCGGGGAAGACGGGGAGAGAGAGCTGCTGAGATTATGCGCGGGGCAGTGTGCTCCTGTGGATTCCCCGTCTTCGGCAGCGGCAGCAGGAGCTGTGGCTCTACAGATAGCAGCAGAGCTAGCTGGAGCTGCAGCAAAACCAGGAGCCCCAACTCAACAGCTATTTATTCACCCAGAGATGATGGTAGCACTCGCACTAAAGGTGTAACGGGAACCGGCTGTCCATGTTGCCACAGTGTTGAATGTACCTGTAGCCGGAGCGGCGACGCCTGCTGCAGCGCTGGTGCAAAAGTGACCACAGCAGTGCAGTCAGGTGTAGTTGTAGCAGTAGCAGGGGGGGGCAGTGGCTCAGGACACTGAATGACCAGTGTGGCTGATGAAGGCCACCTGGATCCGCTTGCTGAAACGAGCCAAGGGAGGTCAAGTCAAGAGCTCCGATGACTGTGTAAGCAGATTTTGAGTGTGTTTACGTCGTCTGTGTTTTTGTGTGTGCATGCGTTAAGTCTGCGCGTCTTTGGGTCGTCCGTCAGTCCACAGTGTTTGGGGGTCAGCGTGGCTCGGTTATGTATCGCCGGGTGATGATGAGAAGCTGGATGTTGTCATCAGTTATGGCTGTCAGTTTCTGGGCAGAGCTCCATATCACCTCCTTCTTACTCACTTTGACGATCACGCCCCGTCGTTAGCCGTGACCTGATGGGATAATCATAACGGGTATTTTCACTCGCACTTTTCAAGGGCCAAACGTAGCTCGTAAAAGAGAGGCTATAAGAAGGTGCAACAAGATGCCAATTTAGGACATTTTTTTATCTTACCTTAATGTGGATGTGCAGCATGGTCACACTCAAGCTTGTGCAGCGTTTGACACGTAGTTTAGATGCTTGTTGATGTTTTGAAAGCCACGGGGAGATTAATATGGTCACGGATGTGATGACAGCAAAAGCAGCGCATTGATTTTTAATGAGCTTGCTTTCAGATGAGTTATTTATATCAGGTACAAAGTCGGGAGGATGAGAGACACAGAGGCAATTGACAAGCGGCAGGGTTTCATTGTAAGTTGGAGGACATGAATATGAATAACCTTGTATTATGTCCGGTGACACCGCTTGTATAGTCTCTTTACACCAGTCAGGTAATGTGAGTGGAGAGGACATTCTCCTTTGTATGTATGTGATGGCTGGGTAATTCTCATCAGGCCCAGAGAGTGAGGGAGGCTATTTTTAACTCAGACAGCAGAGCGTAATGGTGCAGTGAGATGAATGAAAGACCTTGTGTGGGTGGCATAGTAGCGTGCGAACAGGTAAGGATAAAGCTCACACTGCCTTCACTTAGTTAAACATCTTTCAATCTGATTTGTGTTGAACTGAAACTGAACTGGAAATTATTCTGCAGTGTATTTGCAAATGTATTTATTCCAACATCCGCAAATGAAATCAACTTTTCTTCAGTTTTTCATCAGTATTTAATTTCACTTAGTTGTAGTTATCAGTGTCCTACGATGCCTAAATGCAGTAGCAACATATTCATGCTCCTCAAAATGTTGTTAAGCCTCAGAATCTGACTTGTTGGTATTTATTTATATATGTGTACGTTTAGGCCATAAGGAAAACAGCTAAAGACATTCAAAGCAAGAGAGACAAATCAAGCTACGCTATCTGTGTCTAAAGCTAAATGTACTTATTTACCCCATGTTGTTTTCTGTTATTGAGATGTATCAATTTTGGTGACCTAACATCTTGGTAATTTGCTTGTTTTCCCACATAAATGAAGTCGTAGCTTAATCTGGTCATAGAGGATAAAAACAGCTGAACTAGTCATATAGGTTGGCAACACATTCATGATTTTTTTTTAAGCTTTTATTTTTAAAATCACGTTTGAAAAGTTTTTAATTGTAAATGAATATGTTATAAAGCTTTCTAGAGGAAAGCTTAAATAACACATTTTGTTTGCCAGTACTGTGTATTTCCCTCCTTTCCCAAAAGGCGTAGTTCAGTTTTAGGTTGTATCTATGCGTCTATTCTTGTTTAGTTTTAGTTTACCCAGTCACCCAGAAAATGTAAAACCTTTTTTCTTCTTCTTCTTATTTCTTTTTCTTTTAAACTTTGAACTGATCTCTAGTTTTGTAGCATATTGTAAACACTATGGACTATATAGCAGTAGCCTGCAAGTATCACTTTAACTACCTCAGCAATTATTTATGATCTGTTTTCATGCAGTATATAACGCGATGTGTGACGCACATGTGTGTGTGTGGCGGTGTGCACCAATGCACTAAAATCAGGCGTGTGTCTAAGGTAGTAATCGTGTGTGTTTTGCTATGTTTGAGTCTAAATATAGTAGTCTGAGTAGATCCGTTGCAACCACATATCACATAGAGACATACTGCGACCTGGTGTTCGTCAATATCTCCCCCAGTGCTTCTCGCACAAGGATCACAACACATCTGTAGGTGAGCAGCTGAGAGAGAGAGAGAGAGAGAGAGAGAGAGAGAGGGAGAGAGAGAGAGCTAAGGATAGAAGAAGAGCTGCTGGTGATGTGATTCTATGAAGGACTGTTTGTGTCCTTTGGCGTCCTGTCTCGGAAAAAGAGGAAGTGTCCTTAATGTGCGACAGATTTGAATTCCTCAGGTCGTTGCAGTGATTTCACAGCCTCTACAGTAGATTCATTATTTCACGAAATCAAACTGAGATTCCTTTGATGATCAGAGCTTAACACTTCGGTCTGTGTGGGCTTGTTCGCACATTTGTAAGTTGCACATCAGATGCTCAACTCCAAAAGTTGAACATTTATTTTGAAGAGGAAGCTCAACGCAAAGCAAATGAAGTCCTCAAGATGCTGTGAAGCCCCCCCCTCCCCCCCGCTTTCTCTAACACCTGTCGTTTTTAAAGTGTGAATACCAAATGCGTGTTGCTAACGTGTTAATGTTTGTGTCTCTGCAGGGTTCGGCCGACTCCTACACCAGCCGTCCATCAGACTCCGATGTGTCCCTTGAGGAGGATAAGGAGGCAGTGCGCAGAGAGGCAGAGGGACAGGCTCAGGCACAGCTCGACAAGGCCAAGGTTGGTATCCGAAACCCGGCTGTCACTCTGTCCACTTCCTCCGTACTAAAATGTGCTCTATGGGGGGCCGTAATTCAAGTTTTACACCTTGAAAGTGAGAGCATTTGTGGAAAGTGATGACTTTTCCTCTGTTTTCGTGCAGGGCTATTGACCGCTAGTAGCGCTATGACTTTACTGTTGACAGTTGGTCACGGCAATGAGAAAAGAAGCAAACGCAAACATGAATGCAAACGTGGCAAAATTCAGAATATTTAAAAAAAAAAAAATGCTTTGCAAAGGTTTTATGAGCCATAGTTTAACAGGTTTAATAGAGCTCAAGGATACACCCAATGTGTTTTGATGGGAACCACTAAATGTAAACAGACTTTTTATATTTGCAGGAGGCATGTAGTTGTGATGGCTCGGGTCAAGATAATGTGGTATGTCAATGAGGGTCCCCACAAGCAAAGAGTTGTGTTTGCATAGACGAAAACTGGTTTATTTTGCTTGAATGACTGATGTCTGGCATCACTCAACTGGTAATGTAAACTTTACACTGCTTGGTTTGTTATTGGAAGAATAAAAGCTGCGTCTGCTTCCTTTTTGGTCTCATTTCTGAGCCCTAGATATATTTATTCTTTTTTTTTATATAGTGGCAAGAAAACAAGCTATCTCATTCTGGTAAGGGGGGGGGGGGGCAGAGTTGGTGTAATTCTGACTTGGAGCTAAGTTTTCTTATTTCTGACTTCCCCGGCTCATCGGACATTAAAACAATAATGTTAATCATATGTTGTTTTACTCGTCATGGGGTGAGATTAGTGGGAAATGCTGAAGGACCGACCAGGTGACAATGAGAGCAGCAGGAGGCCGATTCAGCTGGCTTCTGAGACGAAGGAAGGGCAGTTAGGGGCTGCTGATGTGAGAAGGTTAGGGGCCTCGGAGGGCTCAGCGTCACTGTTTATCAGAGCCAAGCCTCGCCTGCTCTGCTCTGGGCCACAATTAGCAGCATATAAACAAACACACACACACACACACACGGCAGAGCAGGCTTGCCTTTGCGCGACAGGAATTGCAATCAGCGCTGGCTTCCACAGAATCACTCAAATCGCTGGCACTGTTAAGAATATATGCCTTTAATCTTTGGAATAATTCAGCTATCTTCTGTGCACAGTTTGTCCTCTTCCTGCTTTACAGCTCATTTGATCGCTTTACATATTAATTCAAGCAAGTGTCTGGAAAATGTGTTTATTGTCTTTCACCGGGTGTGTAACGGGCTAGCGCGCTCATTAGCTGTATGTGCTGAGCTTTTGGCTATCCATCCATTTTCTAGCCGACGTGTTCCTCCTGCACTGTGTCTGAAGGTGGCTCAAAGCTGGCAAAGACGGATCATTCCAGCACATCTATGTTGTTATTTTCCAGAGTTACCCTCTGCGGCTCACTAATTAAAAAGATAGGTTGGCTTTATAGATAACCTGGCATAGATTACCCCCCGCTGGCATTTTACATGACAGATGACTAGTAAAAAATAGCCTCTCAGTGGGCTGGCCACCAGAGAGAGAGAGAGAGAGCAAGCTGGGGTCAGAGGAAGTGCAGACTCTCTGACTGTGAGCCTTTATGGGCAGTAATTCACTATGACTTCCCTAACATACCACAGATACTCGTAAGGAGTGGGGATAGAGTTGATGCCTGTAATGTTGCATTGATATACTTCTCCACATTACATTACATTTATTTGCACACGCACACACAAACGGACACTAAACACCCTCTGCTGTTTCTACTTGACCTTAAACGAGCACTTCATCCAATTTTCACATTAAAATGAGTTCTATTGGCACTAGTCAGTCTGTGTAAACTGCTGTATAATGTCTTCTATGGCTCTAGAGAAGCTTTGTCAAGTCTGAGTTTGGTTTTTTTGCACATGGCTTATAGATAAGGTAATGGGTCAGAATGAATTACTCTCACTTTGTCTCTGAAGCTCTCGATACCGTGTAGAATCTGACTTGTCGAATTAGTGCACACACATTACCATTAATGTAGAGAAGATATCATAACTCGTGAGTAGACTGGTAGCTGCAATGGCCTTCATTTGTAATCACTTACTTTGCATACTCAGGCTCCTCTCCTAAAGCAACCTTGGATAATTGTGTGTAAATATCTTTCCACATAAATTAAGGAAGGTTATGGCTCCCTTCACGCCATATAATAGTGCATTGAAGAGGCACTCGGTACAGCCTAAGGCCACCGCACGAATCTGAAGAGAATTCATTTCAAATCGATCCACAGCATTCAAGGTGAAACAATGTGGGAGGATTTATGGCATGAGATCTTGTGTGTGTGTGCTGCTAATGGAGGGCTATGTGGCATGTTGCATAGCAAAACAGCAAGGGCAAGTGTCAGTCAGTGTAAGCACAGAGAGGACAGGGAGGTATTGTCTATTGAAATACTCATGGTGTGATGTGGTATTGTGACAAGCGTCGTGTGGTGTTAATTGGCTGTGGTCCATGGCGCTCCCTCCCAGGATTTCCAGTTACAGATTGGGCTTCTCTTGAGCTGGTTATCTCCGTATTATCCTTATTCTCTTATCTCCACAAATGTGTCTACTCTCACTTCCAGTCCTTCCTTTTTTTTTTTTTTTTTTGCGCTACATTGTCTGCTATCCTTTTGTCCATCTCCTTTCCTTTCTTTTCTTTTTCCCCTCCTCCCACGCTTCGTACCCGGTCTCTAACCCTCTGCCTCTGTCCTTCTCCCTCCCTCACTGCAGTCAATATGGCATCCATAATGAAGGCCCGTGTTACGTAAGAAGCAACAGAGCAGTATGGGCTCGGTCAGGAGATGTAAAGATACTCTCCAGCATTGCGAATGTGCCATTATGTAGAAACCCTGCAGTCACCTGTGATATATACGGTGGCATGTCAGGACATGTATGCGTGCGTGATCGCCTACAGGTTCGTCATTAAAGCTTATAGAAAGCTTCACCTGACAGGCGGCCATGATGGATAAAGGGCGAGGAGAGCAGCTGGGAGGGAGGCAAGAGGCAGCGGTCCACGAGACACACGTGTAATGAACCTCATACCATCATGCAGCCATGTTACTCAATGCATGCAAACGCCAAGGGCGCTTTGTCCTCTCCGGGTCCCGGCGCTGCACATTGGATTGTATGATCTCCTTAAAATCAGATTGCAGGAGACAGGTATGACGCACTTTGAAATCATTTTGCCGAACCTGCTTGAGGTCAAACTAAAGTTACAGCATCAAAGCTCTGATCTAGTGGGTTCAATTTGGCTTCCATCTGAATATTTCATACCCTTCCCCTCGATCTTGCTCTTTTTCCTCTGCAGGTTACTACTTAGTGTGCGAGTCTACCCTGGGAGATTACTCTAAGCTACATCCCTGTGCATTCGCTTTGGCTTTTCAGTCGACTTTCGTCATGCTCGTCACACAGTCAAAGGCAGAGCGAAATGTAATCTGGGTTCGGGCTTGACCATGTTGCCAACTGTTGCTGCCATCGGCTCGCTCTATGATTATGTCCAAAAGCATTTTATGTAATTCTGAAAGCGATGTATGTCTTACGTGGGTATATTCTACTCTTGTAGAGATATCTAGATTCAGAGGGGTTTGTCTGTGAGCATGACGTGCCCTTATTAAATCTCATTCAAATCCCTTTTTTGTAGAAAATGTAATGCGTCACTTTGGGTCAGAGGAGATTTGCTTGTGCAAAAACATCTTTTGCTGGAAAGAAAGAAAGTCGCTCTCTCGTATGTGGACAGTCAGTTGTGTTGGTGGTCATATCACGGCTTGCAAGACTCCAGAAATGGACTGTTTGACCCAAAGAGGAAGGGGCCACTGTGGCTCAGTGGTAGAGCAGGGTCATCCTGGCCAGTATGTATTCATTTACACACGTTCTGTTTGTGCTACTCATAAGTCAAAGCTAAACAAGAGTCCTTTTTTTACTGTGTGTGTCGAAGCGGTGATTGCTGCAAAAGCGTTTTTAATGAATAGGTCTCTCTCTTGTGGATTAGGATATTAGGATACAATTACCATTTATATCTTTTACACAATCTGACATTTTCATTTATCTCCCTCCTTTTTTCCTCCCGGCAGACCAAACCAGTTGCATTTGCTGTTCGCACAAATGTCAACTACAGTCCGTGTCACGATGACGATGTCCCCGTGCCGGGCCTGGCCGTGTCCTTTGAGGCTAAAGACTTCCTCCATGTCAAAGAGGTGAACTTTCCAATCAGAGATGGTATTCAACACAGTGTGATGCTTGACGGGAGTGAGGAGGATGCTCGAGATAACCGTCTTTACTTATTCTGTGTAGAAATTCAACAACGACTGGTGGATAGGACGCCTGGTGAAGGAAGGCTGTGAAATCGGTTTCATCCCCAGTCCAGTGAAGCTTGAAAACACTCGTATCCTCCAGGAGCAGAGAGCCAAACAGGGCAAGTTCCACTCCAGGTAAAAGCCATCTCATCTCCACTAAACGTCTCTGTCTCGGCTGGGAGGTTGTCTAACATTGATGCTGACTTCTTAAGGATTGATTGTCAACTTATTCTCTTTCCAGTAAATTGGGAGCAAACTCATCCTCTAGTTTAGGTGAAGTGGTTCCTAACTCACGGAAATCTACACCTCCTTCGTCGGGTGAGTAGCTTCACTTAAAAACTCCAACTTTATACTTAAAAGTCTTTTAAAACTATTTTCAACCATTGAATTCAAGTTGACGGTAAGATGCGCTACTTAGATTTTTCATGCTTTGTATTTTTATCGGCAATAAAGTTGATATATTCCTGTAAGTTATGTTCTAATGGCCATAATTGTACTTTTACATGTTTCATTTGCTGCCAATGTGCAGTAGCACACATTCTGTGCTACTGCTCCCGTTTACCTGTGACCCCCTGTGTTCATCTGTGTGATGGTGGTCTTATCTGTCTGTGTGCGTAGCCATTGACATAGACGCCACAGACTTAGACCCCGAGGACAATGAGCTTCCAGTCAACCTGCGCTCCACTAAAGCCAGTCCAAACACTGTCACGTCGCCTCTAGCAAAAGAGAAACGAATGCCCTTCTTTAAGAAGGTAAACTCTGGACGACCCAAGCCTCTCTTCCTCTATCCGTCCGCACGTCTCTGACTAAATGCCCGCTTGGCCTCACTCAGCGCCCGTCCTGTTTGTCTACAGCACCGTCTTCGTCCCTCAGCGTGCTCCCGTCCGTTAGCATGCATGCCTGTTCTTAACCTCTCTCTCTCTCCTCTTCCGTCTCACCATAGCTAAGCAGAAGCAGAAGTCGGTAAGTTGTGGCGTGCGGCGCACCAGCTCAGCAGGGTCTGAACTGTACAAACCCTCTTTAGAGTCTCTGTACTGACCTCTCACCCTACTCACTGCTCCTGCAATCCTCTGTGTTGTTTGTTTACGTGTTTGTAAGTGAACTTGTGATTGGGTGAGAGCTCAGTGTGAACAGTTTTTTTTAATAAGCCATACAAGATCTGAGTTTAAAGGAACAGTACAACATTTTGGAGAAATACACCCATCAGATTAATACCCTCATGCTAGTCACCAGTATTGTGCACCAGTTCCCACAACGTCCCAAGGGAAGCACAATGACGACAGCAAATGTCAGGCAGAGAGAAAACGTTCAGAGGTGGACAGAGAAAGACGAGCGAACATGAAATCTACTCATCATAAAGATAACACCGACTGAGAGAGCAGCTTGAACAGCAGGACAAATAAGGAGAGCAGCATCAGGTCCATTATAATCAAGTGGATACTTCAAGCAGTTTACAAACAATTACAAATAATTACAATAAAGTTCTGTCAAAATAATACAAATGACCCCGAGTGTCTAAATGTGGCATTAGCTATAACAAAGAGAACCACCTGAAGAATAGAATCTCCATCAAAAAGAGATTTCTTGTCACCTGTACAAATTCTTATCAGCAATTAATCAGATTTTAACATTTTCCTTTAAGTCATTATGAATCTTTTTTTAATTGCTTTGACTGCACATTTCAAATAGGTCTACAACTAACGACAAAAATGGATTAATCTGCAGAGTATTTATATTGATTCATCGATTACATCTATAAAATAGAAGAAGATTTCACCAAATTGTTTTGGGCTGGTTAGCAGAATTGTTGCAGATTAATAGTCTGTCAAGTGCTGCACAGATCAAATCTTTTTCTCCTAAAACAGATTATTTTTTTATGTAAGGTCTTATGTGTGGCACTAAAACTCGACCAGATGGCAGAAATTCCGAATTTTATATTGACATTGGCCAAAAACCCAATTTAATGTGTAGCGATCACATCATCCCTGAACAGTACATCCCTAATTCTGTCAATTGACGGACTGATTAATCCGCAAATTGTTTCAGCTCTAATTTCCAACACCTTGTGAGAATCACCTTTTATGATTTAGATTTGAAACTGAGGCTGTCACACAAAGCGAGCTCCCACTTTGTCCCATCAGCAGTGAGCAGGTTTTTCTCCCCGTTTTCACATTTTTAACACGTTTTTCAGCCGTCGCTTCTGTTGATCTTCTATGGCTTTTTCTCACTGACCGACTAACCTTTATTGTCACAAAGCTTTACTTTTTCATTCAACGACATCAGAACCATGAAATGAGAGGATTTATCTAAAAAATTGTAATCCGTAATGAAATATTGCAGTTTTACTGTAAGCTGCTTTGAAGTATCGATAACGTGATGTAAACTGCCAAAATCTATTACATAAATCAAAGCTTGTGATTTGGCCAGCCGGGTCGTCCCATTTCATGGTTCACAATGTCCCAGTGCTTTTAAATCTAGTCTGGGTCATTGTTGTTCCAAATCCCTCAAGTGATTTGTGATGCTGAGTGTTTACTTTGTCTCCGTAAATGTTTGCAACTGTTTTTCTTCTTGTCCTCGCTTCAGGCGGAACACATTCCTCCGTATGATGTGGTGCCTTCTATGCGGCCCGTGGTTTTGGTTGGACCGTCACTGAAGGGCTACGAGGTGAAAACTCTGACATTTCAATCACAAGTTTGTCGGGAAATATCTGTCCCTTTTTGAACTGTTCTCTCTTAATATCTCCCTTCATTCCCGGTCCACAGGTGACAGACATGATGCAAAAAGCACTGTTTGACTTTTTGAAACACAGATTCGAGGGAAGGTAAGGCTCCCTGTGACCTTTTTTTTTCAAAACACAAGCTCTCATCCTGCTTCCTTCCTCATTCCTCCTCTCTCTCCAACTCCATAGGCTGGTATTCATCTGTCCCCCGAGGTTAGCCGAGGGAGTGTGTAACAAGTTTGTTTGGCCTGGAGATGTGTGCTGCTGCTTTAAATAGGCCCTCTCCATGTCCTTAATAGGCCATAGCGGCCCTAGAGCAGAGCAGGATTCTCCTCACTCAATGTTGAGTCCATCCACCCATCTGAAGCAGAGAGGCGGTGAAGTTACACAAAACTCAGATCCACTCAGACCACCAGCAGCTGCAGTGACTGCTGTAAATTCCCTTTTGAGTCCTGTTCTTCAAACATAGTTTAAAGGGTAACAACCACAACCAGACTCTTTTTTTTCCTATGTTTTTGTTTCCAGTATTTAGGGAGTACTTAGTAGCTACTCAGGCTCAGATTGATATCATAAGAGTCCGACAACTTTATGGAAATGACCCTACAGAGTAATGAAACTTCTTACTTTACCTCAATCCGGTCTGTCTGTTCACACGGAGAAGCTTTGTTCTGAAATCTACCTCGACGAAATCAGCTAAATATTGAGCCATGGCATAGAAAACCTTTTAGATAACACTTCGCTAAACTTTCTGTCAAATAAAGTCCATAATATCAGGTTAACCAACTATTTTTCTTGTGCTTTGTTTCAGGATATCAATCACTCGCGTCACGGCGGACATCTCTCTGGCCAAACGCTCAGTCCTGAACAATCCCAGCAAGCACGCCATCATCGAACGCTCCAACACACGCTCAAACTTGGGTACGTTTGTGCTCAAAAATCACCGCAATGCCTGGGAACAATTTGGTGTTTTGATTCACAATGTTTTCAAGGAGACCAAGCTTATGTGGAAAAAGGAAGGAAATGATTAAAGGAACTCACGACAACGGTAATGATGAATCCAGACAGCCCCGGAAAAGGCCTTGGCCATTTTTCTTTTGTTAGGAATGAAAGATAAAGCATAAATGCAAGATAACAAGTTCAGCAACCGCTCTGATTTGACCGAGGCTGATGTGGGTTCAGATGGAATTAGAATGAAACAGATTCCTGAGTCAAATCTTTGCCATGTATCAGCATAAGCTTCAGTCAGCGGCTGCAGCAGAGTAAGAAAGCCCAGGTTAAGTTGTATGCTGGAAGCAAGAAGTGTATTATATAAAAACATTTTATGATTACACAGAGTCACCATACTACTTTACGATGTTACCTTTTTCAACGGTGTGCTGCTGCTCCAGTTTAAAAACTGAAAAGGAGCTTTAAGGCAACAGCTCCTCCATCTCTACTGCCTTTTCAGAGGCACAAAAACGTTCTCTCCATATTTCACCCAAAGCTTTTAAGTTTAAGCAAGTGCCACTTTGAGTCTATTCAGTCAGTTACGTTTATCTTAAGAAGAATATCATCTTAACAAGCCAGTTCGTGCCCTATAGAGCCTGAAAGAAAAGAAAAAGAAATCTGCCAAAATTCTGAAGATTTGCACAGCTGTTTCTGATGCAGATGAACATTTTCATGAAATGTTTTGAATCAAAAGCGACACTAGCTTGATGCGAGTGAAGCCTTCCTTTCTTTCTGCATTGGTGAAATCTTCCATTTTGCATATTTTGTGAACAAAATGAGAATTTGTGACTCAGCCGTAGTCTGAATGAGCTGTTAGGTTAGATTGTTATAAGTTTACTTCAGACTTTGTCGTGACTGGAAGTCATGAAGCTTGGCCACGATTCCTCTCAGTTTGGGAGTCGTGGCCTGCTGTGATATTTGTAGGATAGTTTTTGCAGTCGCGTCGTCATCTGTTGGAGTGGAGGTTGTGGGATGTAACAGTTGGTATCTGTTGGAGGTAACAGACGGATAGCTCGCTGTTTCTCCAAGATCTAACAGTCTCTAAGCGTGGTCCCTAAAGTCATGATTTATTTTGAATATTTAAGTTTCTATGAAACGGAGAGAAACAAGCCAACTAGTAAGTGAAGATTTATTGATAGAGCACTTTTTAAAACAATTGTCACAAAGGACTTTACGATAAATACATGAAATTTCAAACAGGCACAATACAGATAAAGATAAGAGCAACACAATGGAAAAAGACTAAATATGAGCTCTGATTGATCCATAAAGAAACAACCTGGATGTATCTGCTGTACTTGTGGGGAAAGAAATGAAGTCGAACCTCTGCATTGACTCCCACTCTCCCTGTGTTCTTCAGCTGAAGTCCAGAGTGAGATTGAGAGGATTTTCGAACTGGCTCGGACGTTACAGCTGGTGGTGCTGGACGCCGACACCATCAACCACCCGTCACAGCTGGGGAAGACGTCCCTCGCCCCCATCATCGTCTACGTCAAGATCACCTCTCCCAAGGTGAGTAGGATTAACACGCTTGATCCAGTGACGGAGCTACTCAGTGTGAGTTAAAAGGAAAACTAGCTGTGATTTTAAATACAGCATGTTTACAGCAAAATGCTTGGGAGGACTGATTCATCACTTTGACCTTCAGCATGAGTAAAAGAAGGTTCATGATTCAGTGATCAATAAAAAACAAAACAGGCATTTGGGTAACTTAGAAAATGAGAAAAAGCATAGCTAAAGAGGGATGAGGAACAGGCTTTAAATCAAAGTGGCATCAGTGTGAATCACACTCTCAGTGGGAGAAATAAACTGCTCTCTACCACCTGTCCTCTCAATTACAATCTGCTGTCACATCATGGACAGCTAACCGTAAAGTACTTTTACAAGTTATGATATAACTGTATGAACAGTGGTGGAAAAAGTACTCTTAAGTAAAAGTACCAATACAACAATGTAAAAATTCCCAATGACAAGTAAAAGCCCTACTTAATGTGAACTATCGGCAGTTGAGTTGCATTGTGGGTAATGTAGGCGCCAGGTTTTGACAAGTAAGATGAATGCTTGAGTCTGATAAACTTTAATCGAGTGCAAAGCTAAATTAGTAGAGTAGTTTTTAATCCTAATGCGTCAGGTAGTTTTATCCGGTGTGTCCCTTCCAAGGGGTCGCAAGATAAATCTGAGAGGTTGTGAGAAAAAGAGTTTTGCTTCATGATTACGTTTTTGTTTTTGTTTTTAACTTTTCTGTAATTTTCATGCCTCAGATCCAATGACAGCTGTGGCCGAAGGCGTTATCTTTTCTGGTTGTCCATCCGTCTGTTCAGTCTATTTTCCGTGAATGTGATGTCTCAAGAACGCAGGGAGGGAATTTCTCTAAATTTGGAGCAAACGTCCACCTGGACTCGAAGATAAATTAATAAAAATGTGGTTGTCAAAGGTCACAAAACCCATTTTTGGCCATAACTCAAGAATTGATAACTTCTGAATGTAAACTGCAACTTTTTGTGAAATGTTGAATAATTTAAGTATTTGGGCAAATACTTAAATACTGTTAAATAAAAAAACATCTGAGAAGTTTAGCGGAAATGTCTCTTTGGTGGATTTACTAACAACTCGTACGTTTTATTCTTACATGCGTTTCCTTTTTGTGTACATTCTTGTAATGGTTTATGGTGTCTGCTTTTCTTCTCTCTGTCTTTGCACTGGAACTGAGCTACCAAAACAATTTTCAAGCTCAAAATTATTTTTAAGTACAACACTTAATATACTCAGTTACATTCCTTCACCGCCTGTAAGAGCTTTAACTTTAAAAGAGACTATCGTCTTTGTTTCTGCACAATATAAAATGAACTTTCCTTAACTTGAATATTGCCCACACAAAGCCTGAATTCAGTTTTATTTTTACAAAACCACCATGACCTTGTTGCTTCATTTGCCCTCAGGTGCTGCAGAGGCTCATCAAGTCCAGAGGCAAGTCCCAGGCCAAACACCTCAATGTCCAGATGGTGGCCGCTGACAAGCTGGCTCAGTGCCCTCCTGTAAGTCTCTATAGAGGACCCACATTACACAAATGCTCAGTGACTGCAGTCTTTAAAACAACCTGGAGTTTTCTTCTTTAGAGATAGTTTTGGCTTAAGTTTCATGATTATCTGAAGACAGATTTTTTTAAAGCTTTCTAATTCGTGCCAGTTCTATTTCTGCTCTTCAGTAATCTGCTTAGTTATTATTTTAGAAAATGAAGCAAGCACCCCAGGCTTGAGAGAATGCAGGCTTAATTTAATCCAAATAGCAGTCCATATCTTTGGGGAATCGCTCTTTCAGATTTTCTCAGAATGAATGCCTAATGCTATTTAGTGTTTGATTCAGTGGGTTCATTCTAACAGAGTCTTTTATTGTGAAATTCCGCTACAGCACAGACCATTTTCTTCAACCCTGTCTGAACCCTTCTCTCCTTCCCCAGGAGATGTTTGACATCATCCTGGATGAGAACCAGCTGGAGGATGCATGTGAGCACATGGCTGATTACCTGGAGGCCTACTGGAAAAGCACTCACCCCACCAGCTGCAACCCCCCCAACCCACTGCTAACCAAGCTGCCCACAGCCATCCTGCCCTCCGGTCCAGCGCCGGTCACCGGCGTGCAGGTACGAGAGCTGAGGCCACAGAGAGGATGGGGATTAAATGTATCGTGGGTTGGCAATATAGAGGAGGTAGACCTGAAGTGGGTCAACATCATGATTACTTGTAACCCACGATTTCAAATGCAATTCATTTATATTCCTTACTAGTAACTATGTCTGCAGGATTGATTGTCAGTTTCATGGTATGATATTGTGTGTTATAACAGAACTTTTCAGCTAATGCCACATATCTGAGTAAATGCCTTATAATACCTTAACCTCTACCCCTCTCTCCATCCACTGCCATCACAATGGGAAATGTAAGACTGAAAATGGGGAAAGTCCTGATATTGATGAGGAGGAGGATTGAGCTTGACATGTGATTGCTAGTGTGGTGAGTGTGGTGAGTGTGGAGAGGCCCTCAGATAAATGTTATTTACACTTCAGGTGCCAGAAATCCATAAGGACTCCGTCTTGATCCTGCAAACTAAAAATACAAAACACCTTGAAGTTTTCTTTAAAAAATGTCTCCTCCCGGATTCATTAACCTTCAATGGATGGTTAATGAATATTCAAGCAGTGTGTGTGTGTGTGTGTGTGTGTGTGTGTGTGTGTGTGTGTGTGTGTGTGTGTGTGTGTTCAAGCGTGAGTGCATAGATACGATATGCACCAGAATCTGCAAGGGTGAAGTGAATATTAATCTGCAGCATGAGTTGTGTTTGTGTGTGTTTGCAGTGCGTTTATTTGCTTTCTGTCACCCGACTGACTGACATGTGTTACTGACCTCAGGGTGGCATTGCAGAGCCGAAAGGAGACAAAGCGATAGTGGAGAGAAAGGGCTCCAGAGAGGATCACCAGCACCATCATCACCATCACCACCACCACCGCCAGGACCAGGACCAGGCCGATGCCGATGCAGAGGCTGAGGGGGAGGGCGATGAGGAGGAGCGGCCTCTGAGGACTGAGGCCTCCAAGAGAGCCCAGCACATCCACCACCGTTCGTCTTCCACCAGAACTGAGCAACACAACCACCATCACCACCACCAAAACAGTCGAGGGCGGGGCCTCTCCCGGCAGGAGACTTTGGACTCGGAGACCCCTGAGAGCCGAGAGAGCCGAGAGAGCCGAGAGAGCAAGGACTCTGCTTATAATGAGCCGCGCACTCAGCTCCACCAACAGGAAGAGGAGGAGGAGGAGGAAGAGGAAGAGGAGGAGGAGGAGGATGATGAGGATCTAGGGGAGGGGCACCCCCAGCAGCAACAGCGTTACGAGCCACTGCCCCACCGGGACCACAACCACCATCACCACCACCACCATCACCGCGGTGGGGCGGACGAGGCTGGCCACAGCACGGGACAGCACCGCTCTAAGGAGCGCGAACAGGACCATAACGAACGGAACAAGCAGCGCTCGCACCACCACCGGCCGGCACGCGACCACCACCACCACTACTACGACCGGGACAGAGACAGGGACCGAGAGGGGGAGGTGGCTCCCAAAAAGAGGGGTGAGGCAGGGGAATGGGCCAGAGACTCCTACATCCACCAGTGACAGACCAAATCCCTCCTGAAGCTCATCTGGACTCTTAACCATTCTGTTCTCCCATCGTGCTGCTATACCCTGAAACCACAGCATCCTATTTATGTACACTTCCTTTGTAAATGCTGTTGCATCTTTTTCAATGGCAGGATTTTGATTACATAGATACAAATATAAATATATAAATATATGTATGTGTGTATCTATGCATAGACGTCGTTTATGTGTGGATATGCATGAATATTCTCAAATATGCATATTTTAAACCTGTGTTTGATAAAGCATGACACAAAAGCAGAATTTTTTTTTCTGTACTGGGCTGTGCTTTCTGTGATTAGCATTTTTATTTTTTATTGTTTTTCTTAATTTTGCTTGCTACCACTTGAATAATTTGTTCCTTCAGACTACTGCTAGGGTTGACTGTGTTGACGGTTGACTAACCAAGTGAGTTTGATGCTGTATTTTGCAGCGGTCTTTTGTTTAAAAGAGTAGTTTTGTCAATTTGGGAAATACATTAGTTCACTGTCTTGCTGAGAGCTACCAGTTTATTAGGTACACCTATAGTAGCTCATATAATGCAGTCTAAAACAACAGTCCTGCAAAAAAAAATCCTATTGGCATGACTGGTATAATGTTCGTTTTTGTTTAAACTGAATCTTATGATCATTTTGGAGACTGCAGTTTGCGCTGCTGTTCATCTATGTTGTTCTACTGGAAGGTGTTTCTATTATTCTGTCCACCACATTGATATGAATGATGGTAGTCTAAATAACAGGAACAAGACTGTTTTATTAGACTGCATTAGTTTTCGCTGCCTGAATAACTGCCAACTGAGTCTAGATGAGAAGATCAATAACACTCAAATATAAAGCTACAGCTAGCAGCCGGTTAGCTTAGCTAAGCTGGAAACAGGGAAACTGTAGTCTGACTCTGTATGAAGGTAAAAAAACAAACTAGTTTGGGTTTTACAGCAGGGCTTAACTAACCTTCTCTAAGCTAACTGGCTGCTAACGCTAGCTGCAGGTTCATATTTCGAAAAGATAAAAAAGTGGAATCAATCTTCTCATCCAACTCTCGGACAGAAAGAAAATAAGCATATTCCCCAGTGTTTCAGACTACTTCCTTGATTTTATGTTCATCGTTTATGGCTTGGTTTCTTTTTTAAATTCTGCGTCCATGATTTTAGACATGTTTTAACATATTTAAGCCTCGCTCGAGGTGCACCTTAGTCTTGCTTTCCAAGACGAACGAGTTCTTCAATAACTTCCTCTCTTACATGCAGTACTGTTCTCTTTGTATGGTTCCAGAAACATTTTGTAACATTGATACACACTTTAATCTGCACTTTTACTGATTCACGTTGGTTTCAAGTGAAATTTGATATGACATTGCAACTTTACTGTAGGTCTACAACCAAAACTCCATCAAGGTTAATCTTTTATTAAGTCTGCCCCCCTTTTTCTAATGAATGTTGTTTAATTCCCACTTTAACTGCAGAGTTTAAAGAATGTTCATCTTAGGATATCTTCTTTGGTATGCTCCTTACTAAAAAAAAATCAAAAGATGCATTTGCAACTCAATTCAAAAATGTTTACCAGACAAAATTAGTTTTGTCTTTTAGCATTTGTTCACTCCCCTGGCTAATCTATTTCAAGAGTCAATGACGTTGGATCAACTTTAAACTTTTCTTGTATTAGTTCATGACGCTGAAAATCTGAATTAAGTCCCTCCGTTTACAAACCCACCCTGTCCCTTCACTTTCTTTGATTTTGCCTGACAATTGTAATTATAAAAGACTCCATTTCTATGCTACATTGGTAGCACTACAGGTTTTCTAACTGTGTACATGTGTATGTACATAATGCATAAATATAAGGAATAAAGTTGGCAACAAAGAACTGATGCCGAGGGAGAAGGACTTGATGTGTGCTTTGTCAGAAGACCCAGACAGAGGAGGAGAGCGGCGTCTATAAATAGTCATCTGAAACTCTGCCGAAAAATTGAGGTAGACTCATCGGGCCTTCCTCCGGAGTAGTCATGACAACATCGACATGAACGACGATACTGAGGGGATGCATCCAAAATAGCTTCTCCACACACAGACGCCTCCAAAATAGACAAGCGCTCACAGAGGTGCAGCTGATTTGATCTCAGGATTTTAACGTTTAGTGCAGCAGAGAAAAGAGAGGCCATTTTAACCAGCAGTCTACATAGTTAAAATGCACAGATGCAGGGCGGCGACGTGCAGCTGGCATTCCCAGACAGATGTGTGTGGATGGACATATAAGAGTGTAACGGTACTCCCTAGGAAGAGGGATTGAGCGGAGGTCATTGTGAAGGTCCTCAAAATGCTGCATGATGGGAGATCAGGCCAGATGTTTGTGCGCTGTCGGCACAAATCTATAAACTCTGTGCAGATTCAAAGGACACCCGTAATTCAATTTGCAATGAATAAATTAGTGACGAGTATTGTAATTTGTATTCAAACCAACGTTTCATGAGTGTAATCATATTATTTGCAGTTGCTTTATACATAACGAGCAAGAAGAGAGACAAATCAGATTTTAAAGTACATTTTATTTTGAAAAGATTTCCTTCTG
This sequence comes from Leptoclinus maculatus, assembly GCA_032191485.1. Taxonomy (NCBI): domain Eukaryota; kingdom Metazoa; phylum Chordata; class Actinopteri; order Perciformes; family Stichaeidae; genus Leptoclinus; species Leptoclinus maculatus. The sequence continues at coordinate 5,307,696 of JAVDOI010000013.1, forward strand.
GTGGATGAACTACAAACAGCATAATGTCTCTCTTACAAGCAGCAGAAGTCTTAATTAGAGGTCCCGGTTGTCTCCACCACTACTATAACACACTAAATTGCTAATACCTCCCATGACCTCTTTCTGCACGCTACTTCCTGATCTCTGAGTTCCAGCGAATCCACTGTCACCATGGCAGCTGTGTCGTCATTGTTGTTATGGCGCTGCAAGCGCTGCTGCATTTGCCAATACTCATTCAGTCTCCATCCCCACGTGCCTCCCTCCCCCTTGCTCTCCCCTCTCCCCTGCCCTCGGTGTTCATAAAGCTTATCCCTATATGGCCCGCAGTTTCAGAGAGCAGCTGTTAAGAGGCAGATGCTGTAAACAGCACAGTGAGCGTCTTTGTCAACACTGGCCCCGTCAAAGCACACACAGCGTCGTAACATAAACACTATTGTTCCCGTCTGCAGTCTCGTGTGAGCGCTGACGGTGCTGTAAGAAAGAAAAAACATGCCCTCCGGTCAGTTTTTCAGGAACTTGGCGATAAAAAAGCCGATGGTGTCCCCGTCGGCTCTGCAGGGGAGGGGGGCTGCCGTTCCCGTCTGGTCCCAGCTCAGCTCAGGACTGAACCTCTGGAGGAGGCGCAGCTGCTCAGGTGACAGGCCGGCTCCCAGCATGCCCTCCGTGCCGATGTGAGGCTCCTGGAAACAAGAGCGTGATTTGGTGAGGTCTCCTCGAACATCTCTCTCCATATCTGTGAGTCCGTACAGGTGTTTTTACCTGAGGCTGCAGCGTGAGGCAGGGGAAGGTCTCGAGGGCCCAGGCTATCTGCTCCTCGTTCTCCGCTAGAGTTACTGTGCAGGTGCTGTACACAAGAACCCCGCCTTTCTTCAACAACCGCACTGCCTGCAACACAGGAAGACCTTTTATTAAAGCGGCTGTAATCAATATTAATATTATATGACACAATGTGAAAGTGGTTACTCGTAGTGATGAATTCTCCTCATCTTTACGGAGCTTTATTGTGAGTTCCAGCTTGTTGTTATAGTTTTCCGGTCCACAACTTTACTGTTTTGGTACACTGTACACTACCTGCTCAGCAGACACAGTTCGACACCAGCTGGTGAACAAAGTGGAGCGCTTAGCGAGTGAATTTTGGACTTTCAGCTTGGACTTTATCAACTTGCCCCTCCAAAGTGGCCAAAAATGAGTATTTCTTCAATCTTCATGCTGAATAACTTTAAGGAGATGCGTGTGAAGACTAATAGAGCACTATATGTCACTGAGATAAATGATGTCCTCTGCACTCTACTGGACTCTAATCTCCCTCTAGTCATCCATCTGTTAGCCATACTTAAAGCAAAACCACTCTAAAAACAGATTTCACGTTTGTTTTTGTCTACATTTATGTACATTTGTATAAAAAGTAAGCTCAAGGTAGAAGGAGAAATAATTTCTAGAGCTGCATTTCTGAAAAATAACTATCAATTGTCACAATGCACTCATTCTAGAGTATAAATCAAAATTGTCAGTATTACAGCATCAGTGGATTGGGTTTAAAAAAGTAACTTGATTAGATAAGAGAGCAGGTGTTTTGTTCACTGAACCTGCCCTGAAACAGCTTGAACCCCCCCCCCCCCCTTGGTAGGCCTGCCTCCCACGTTAAAAAAAAACTCTAGATTAGAGCAATATTTCCATCAGTCACAGCTAAAACTATAGTTTAAGTATATATATAACCTTGAGGTGTATTTCACCCCTAAGATGAGACTTCAAGCAGTAAGATGAGACACCAGTGTAATATTTGTCCAATGCTGCCATCAACTGGTCAAACTGAGTTACTATCAATGTGCTCAAGTGCTTCGTGTGTGTGTGTGGTCAAACCTACAGCGTGGAATAACTTGCGCTGCAGTGGCTGGTAGGAACAGATCTCCTTGAGGCTCCAGGTACAGGACATGCTGGGTCTCTGTCCGAGTCCGCTACACGGGGCGTCCAGAAGAACCCGGTCAAAGCTTTCAGGAGGGAAGGGAGGTCCTGGAATACGTACAGAACACAGGAGATATTTATACATATAATTATTATTATTAATTTATTTATGTGTTTATTTGTGTCCCTTCTGTCACTCTGTACCTTCAGCTCCCTGTGTCGGGTCGCTGCTCACAGCTCGAGTGCTGTTAAAGCAATAAGCTTTGATTGAACGTAAATGCAACATTTGGGCGTTTTGACGGATTCGATCGACCTTTTTTCGGACCCTGTCCAGAGCCACGACCTCGCCCTGCGAGAGACAGACAGAGACAGACAAAATAAGAATTAAAAAAATACTTCTTTACAAATAAAATACCTCAAAATCTTCTACTGGATTCAATTACAATTTAAAGCTAATTCTATTTTTTCATTACACTTTTTTCTTTGTTAAATGAAAGCCTGTAACTAGCTTATTGGATTACTATTTTCATTATATTTCACTTAACACGTGTCGTCTTCACGAAGGACAAAGAAACCAAAGTCGACTCAGGAGTGCGAGCATGAATAAATCCTCTTACTCTGAGGAACAGTCATTTTCTGGATCAGTGGTTCACAACCTTCTTGGCTCGTGTCCACCTTAATGTCTGTCTATGACCTTTCATCAGAAGTTTGAGAAGTCCATGAGCAGTTCAAACTTTCTTAAATAGTTTCATTTGATTAACTTTTAGAAGCCTGAAAGGGTAAAAACCATCCCGTAATTAATTATTAGAGAAGAATCAGGAGAAAAGTGTAGAAGAAATATGTTTTTGATTATCAATGATCCCATTGATCTTATTACCCCTAAGATTTATCCTACGACGCCTTTATATTAGATGTGTATTTTAAAGACTGCATCCTCAGATTGAAACCCTGAATATTAACTGTGATCCCTCAAGCAGCAAACATCTGTAACTTGTACCTGATCCCTCATGAGTGCAGCGATGTGGCAGGTCTTCCCTCCGGGTGCAGCACACATGTCCAGGATCCGTTCTCCAGGACGAGGCCCGAGAACGTGTCCCACAACTACAGAGGGGAGGTTCTGCACAACATGGAAAAAACAACAACACATGAGACGAGGCAAAAAACGAGTGCCTCCCTCTGTTCTGCTATATTATCAATTTAATGACACTTTAGGGACATTGACAATTAGGCACATTATAGCTCTATTATACATTCTAATAGTATAAATACCTGCAGGAATGCCATGCTGGGTAGAACACCATCAAAGGAAGGACTCTGGTAAAGTGGCTCCACCATCCGAACACCTACTCCTCTAAAATGAAAGACGACAGTGACCGAGTACGTTCTCCTTTTTTAATTTAAAAGCATCACAATGATTGTTTGACCCTGAGGAAGACTGGAGTGTGGTCGATACACAGTTGTCTTGTTTTTAATCATACAGCCACTATGAGAAAGGCTTTTTAACTTTTGGTTAGATATATATATATGTCCTTCGGGACATTAATATCTGTCTTATCTGATCTTACTTGGCAGGTGCATCTGTGCAGAAGATGCCGGAGCGGTTTATCTGAGCGACTCCGTTTCCCACAAACACTCGGTTTCCCTGGAAGCTCGTGGCTCCTCGGGTGCACCGACCCTCCAAGTCAGAGAGGACGGACACCACATCGCCTGCCTTCATGTCTGAGAACAAAGAAACGCGGGTAGATTACATGCTAGATAACAACAATCAACAAAGTGAAAGCACTATGATGATGATTCATTTGAATTTAACAGCATCTGTCTTTGAGTCTTACACTTGGGGCTGGCGACAATCCCCGGCACGAAGACATGAGCGCCTCTCAGTACGGCGCTGCCGCACTGAGCACCGACCACCACCTCTGAGCTGAGCTGCTCCACAGGTCTGAGAACACGAGAGAGAAGCCAGTCACATCTAGTCACATCTACATCTACGGCTCATTGGACAACCTCGAACTATGGCAGGGTTCTGGAGATACAGCATGTGTTGGCGTGAATGGAGAATTAAACGCAACTTTTTTAACTTTCCCTTTGTTTAAATGTCTGTCTGCAGGTGCATAAAAAAAAATAACACCATGAACCCCTAAAAACAGAACAGAGCACTGTCTTTTCTATCTCTTTGGATCAAAACACACAACCTAAAACAACTGCAATTGTTACACAAAAAGATTCAGTGGTTGTTCATCATTCCATGAAGTCTCATGTGGGTTTTGGCCTCAGGAAACACTCGCCCAGTGATACTGCAATTTAAGGCTAAGTGTGTGTACTCCACAGAGCAGATCCGTCTGACGCTGTTCCAGCATTCCTTACATACCTCGGGCCATCGACGGGAAGGAGCAGCACATCTGGAATTTGCGGGTGAGGAAGAATCTGAACGGAGGCTTCCTCTGCTGATGAGCTGCACATCTGCTGCTCAAACAACAACACCACACTGAAAGATAAGGACACGACTGACCACCGCTGTGGCTGCTTTCCTTTACTCCCTCTCTCATTCTCACCTTTTTCAGCTCTTCTCCTAACTTGTGTCGGATCTCTTCCAGGGGAGCGAGATGAGTGCTGGCCCGAACACAAGTGTACGAGGGCGGGTGAGACAGACACGTGAGCAGCTTCTGGAAACGACATTCTGCCTCCTGATGGCCGACTGCAGCTAACACCTGAACGCAAACAAGACGACGTTAAATTATAAGAGTTAAACAACAAAAGGAACTTTATTGATTTCAAGTTTCAGCATGTACCCCTAAAACGGTCATCGTACAGTATATTAAAGTGAAAATAACATTACTTCCACCTGAACAAACTTCATTCAGGTTAGATTAAAGAGAATTAATAAATACTTCCCAGGAACAGAGCAACCACTGAGGACATCAAGCCCATATCTGCTGTATTTGTTTAGGTCCAAAAGAAAAAATAAACAGGCTATATTTTGTTGGAAAGCCAAAAGTTTGTTAGGGAGGGTTTTACTGGAGGAATTTGTACAGATAACATCAGTTTATCTAAAATCTAAGCTACGACATGAAGGTTTCCACATCATCCCCGTGTTATCTTTTCCACTGAAAGAGAGGAAGACGTCTATTTTTTATGAGGTGTATTTATGATTCTCCAGAAGAGAGAAATCACATACAGAAATACAAACTGGCTCTAAACTCTGCTCGCTCCACCTACTACTCTGGCATCATCCACTCTGGTTCCGCCAACCCCAAGGTCCTCTTCTCCACAATAAACAAACTCCTCAAACCTATGGACAATCTCTCCCACTCCTCCACAGCAGAGAAAAGCAACTCCTTCCTGTCGTTCTACAAAGCTAAAATTGATACCATCTACAACCAACTGGCCACTTCCAGCCACGCTTCGTCCAACCCTGTATCTGTAAATCCTCCACTAACTGACCGGTCACTCTCCCGATTCTCTTTCATCTCCCCCTCGGATCTCAATAAATCACTCTCTGGCATGAAGACTCCGACCTGTGACCTGGACCCTATCCCTTCCACTTTAGTTATGGCCTGTCTCCCGGCCCTCCGCCCGCACCTCCTCTCTGTCATCAACTCCTCCCTGTCTACTGGCTCCGCCCCTCCCGCCCTCAAACTCGCCACAGTCACACCCATCCTCAAAAAACCTGGCCTTGACCCCGACATCCACAACAATTACAGACCCATTTCCAATCTCCCTTTTCTGTCTAAAATACTGGAACGCACTGTTGCCCATCAACTGAAAACCCACCTTGACTCGAACCAACTGTATGAACCATTTCAATCCGGATACAGATCTCATCACAGCACAGAAACTGCCCTCATCAAAGTCACCAACGACCTCCTCCTCTCCTCTGATGAACACTCCCTCAACATCCTGATACTACTCGACCTCAGTGCAGCCTTCGACACCATCAACCACTCCATCCTCCTTTCCCGTCTCGAGTCCTCCCTCCACATCACTGGCACAGCCCTCTCCTGGTTCAAATCATACCTCTCCGACCGTGAACAGTTCATTAGCATCAACAAATTCAAGTCTGACACAGCCCCAGTCTCTCATGGTGTCCCCCAAGGTTCAGTACTCGGTCCCCTCCTCTTCATCCTCTACCTGCTCCCCCTTGGCGACATCATACGCCACCATGGTCTCCACTTCCACTGCTATGCTGACGACACCCAGCTCTACATCTCCACCAAATCCATCACCCCCACCATCCACTCCACCATCACCAACTGCCTCACAGATATAAAAACCTGGATGCAAGTCAACAGCGACAAATCTGAAGTCCTCATCATCGGCCCCAAATCCCCCCTCTACTCTGTCCAAGCATCGGACCTGGGGGGACAGGGCCTTCTCCATTGCTGCCCCCTCCCTCTGGAACTCCCTGCCCCAACACCTCAGACATTCTCCGTCACTCGCCACTTTCAAAACTGCACTTAAAACTCACTTATTCAAATCTGCTTTTAACCTCTAAAGTCAGTCATGTATGTTTTCTTTCTTTCTTTTCGTGTTTTTTTTTTTTTTTTTTTTCTTACTGTTATGATGTCATAGATTTTGTTCTTATTATAAATGCTTTTATTGTTTCTGTTTTTACCATGTAAAGTGTCTTTGAGTGCCTTTTAAAGCGCTAAATAAATAAAATGTATTATTATTATTTACCTCCTTGTTTAGGAAGACACTCCGGAGATAATCAGTGACTTCAGGCTTCAGTGAAATCCTTGGAAAAATAGACATTTCTTCAATCTGCACAAAAGAAAAGGATCAGATCAATAACAAATAAGAAAGAATGAATCACCATTGATGAACTGCAGGAGGAGAATGTAGAAATCTGGTTACAGTTTGAAAGCCTCTGATGTTGATTGAATGAGGCTAAAGATCCTTCAATGGTTAAGACTTGCTTACAGTCTGGCGGAAATTCAAGGAAGAAAGACACCTCTTTGCAGTGGCTTATTCACACAGTACAGAGGCTTATATACTATACTACTACTACTACTACTACTATCAATAATAATAATACTAATCATTTTTATAATACTTTACCCACAGGACACAAAATGACTGTAACTGGGATCACTTTAAACTCAAGGTAAAAGAGTTTTTAAAGAGGAAAAGTCTGATCTGGTGTATTGTGTATTGTTTTATTATTTGAAAATTGTTGGCTTTTTGTACATAGCTTTATGTGTTGTTCTTTTGTGTATGTCATTTTGTGTCGAGTTGTGTGTTTCGTGCTCTTTTGTATGTATTTTGTTAAGTTTTGTGTATCTCTATTAAATAAATGATTAATATCAATAGTGTATAGAAAAACAAATTAGTGCATTCCATTAAAAACAAATACAGTAAAACCACAGAATAAAACTATTTTAAAAAACGTTAAAAATAATAATAATAATAATGTATTTTTTATGGGAGATCTAAAAGACAATAAAGAGCTAATTTAGCTCGTAATCCTTCTCCACAAGGTCCGTCTATTGTTGGCACTTGTTGAATTAAATATAGCACGTGTGGTAAAGACATGAGTAAGTGAACCCTTAACAATATTAAACAAAACCTATAAATAGACTTTACGTCCCACACACGGGTCACATGTATAATCTGAACGCAATCAACCTTATTCAACACATCCGCTCATTCATAATTAATGAGTGGTCCGTTAAATTAATTGTCTAATATAAGTGTGAAGGCGAGGTAAAGGCTTTGTTAATAATCTTTAGGTACTCACGTTCTGTGGAGGCATGGATCGCTTGTGTTTTGGCAGCTACTTCCGTATACGTCACGAGCTGGGTCACATGACAGTAGTTGAATTCATAAATGGAAGTAATGCAGCCTGTTGATCACCAATACCTGTATGATATTTATGTGTTTATGAATATAAATAGTACACTGTAATGTGATTTAAAGCATATAGGGACAATTTAAGGGCTTTAACGTACACTACAGTTGTACAATTTATTAATTAATTAAAATAAACTACTATACTTATATACTATAAAATGCTCAGTTCTGAGTATTAAAAATGAAATAAATGATAAGAGTAAAATATTTAGAAAAATAAATCAGAAAGTACAGTATAAATGCAATTTGTCTGCATCGTCAAATGAAACAAAACAATTTAACAATTAAATATTTTCTGTTAAACTGTGCCCCCAGTAAGCTTTACAATAAGAACTATAAATTATAATAGAATAATATTACATGTGTTAATGAGGTACATATTTATGTCTGCTCCCTTTTTTAAAAAAAGCCTCTCGTCACACTTTTAAAGTGTTGTTTTTGAAAGCAGCTCTTTAAAAAAAAAAAAAAAAAAGTCAATGCGTAACACGCCTCAACGTCATCACGTAACACGCCCCCACGTCATCACGTAACGTATCGAGAACTGATGAGCTGGAGTTGTTTTTTTTCTCATAGAACCACACTATCAGCAGAAGAAGCCCTGTGAGCAGACTCAACGCTGTGCCGCAGTTACCACCGGGTTTGTGGAGGCTTTAACGTTAACCGGGAGCCGCTCGACAATAAGTCCTCGTACCTATGTTTACCGTACACCACATTTTAGCCGGTTTAGCTACGTTTTAAGTGTGTAAACCGGACCGCATGGAGTCGGCGTTCAAACGGTCGGTGAGGTGTTCAGCGGACAAGAGAACATCCAGCTAATGTTAGCAGAAGCCGCAGCGGATTGTACAGTGTGGACGTGAGAGTGGAGAGAAGCTCGGTGCTCACTGACGGACACGGACGTTAACCTAAACAATGGGCCTCATATTCGCCAAACTGTGGAGCTTCTTCTGCAACCAAGGTGGGTGTAACCGAGGATAATAACTGTTAGCATGTTAGCATAAAGTGAGCAGTTACCTATAATAACAGCTTATCTCGCTACTGTGACTCCAGGACTCGCTGTCTTTGTTTAACTCACACGTCGAAAAACAGCCATTTAAACCAAATTTACCCATCTCACCCGCTCTTAATAGTTAATCTGTTTGTCAACAAACGAGATTAATTTAAATCACAGTAAACCTGCTCGAGTGTATTCATCCTAATCGTCAGTCAACTTTACTTCACCTTTCAGGACTCTTCACGTTACATAACTTTACAACATACGCGTTTAAAAGTACTCCTCCATAATAGTATGTCTATTGTACAGTTTGCTTGGTAATTGTATTAATTATGACTCAGTTGTTGCTTAGTTTAACACTGATTCACTTGATATTAGGTCAGTGAAAAACAAAGGAAAAGTATTTATAAAGTACACCAAGTAGAAGAATGTGAAAAGGCAACAAATAGCCTCTATAATCCCACCCTCTCACCCTAACCACTCCACATTACTTGCATGTCTTTCATCCATAAACTACTTTGTGACACTGTGAAATATTAGGCTTCAGATTCAGGTTGGCGCAGTAGAGATTTTGAGTGGAGTTGAAGTAACAAAGGATCTGGGTCTATTGCAAGCTCAGAGTATTGTCATATTCTGCTGTACTCCAATGGTCATTATTGTCATTTGGTGGTGAATATATATACATGAATTCCTCTTGTCTTAATGCCCTTTGGGCTGTGTAGCATTATTGCCCGGCCCTGATTCCGGATTACGGATTACTCTGTTCCCAGTGTCAAGTTGCATTCACTTTAAAGAGATTAGAGGTGAGGAGTGAGTGAGGAGTTAATTACATCTATATAACACAGTAATTAGATCACCTATTTTTATCACTTTATTCATTTTTTCCACTTATTCTAAGCCTGGGGTGCAGTGTCACCGCTAGTCCAAGACATCAATATCAAAGATACTTGCGTGCAAATTTGCTTTTTTTCCTCCTGGTAATATTGTCAATGTTTTTGTTTATAATTCTGCAGAATAAACACATTCCTGTTTTTGATAGCGATTTTCAGTAATCCACTGGAGTCAATCATTGATTGTTAACACCTAGTTCGTTCTCAGTAATGTAATACATTTCAAAGGAATGTGACACAACCTGTGTTAGATGTTCTAGGTTTATACATGTTTCCCATTGACTGCTGTTGCTTCCATTATCTCAGAGTTGTATGCATGTCAAAAGGGGATTTATTTTAAATCGGCCACAATCGGTCCTCACAGGGTAGCGCCTCATTAAGGAAGCCAAAGACATCCAACACCAGATCCAGTGCACACAGAGACTGTCAGAACCGCGAGCCCTTCTGACCAGACTTCCTTCCTCCTCGGCTGCCAAAAGCCTCAGAAGGGCCGGAAAAGTCAAAACACTAAAGTGGGATATTTTGGCATGTCTGTGTCAGCTCTGCTTCTGCATTTAGTCCGTTCTGTTTGTCTGCTTCACGGCTGTCAAAGCCTTTACTGTTGCAAACGGTGCTCGCTGGGTTTCACGAATGGAAAAGAAGTTCCTGTAGTTTCAGCGAAACTGGGGGAGGAAAAAAAAGGAGGTCAGGAAGTTTTGAAATAAGTTCGGCCTGTGTGATTTTAAATGGGCAGCAATGAGTGACATGCATGCATTGTATAGACTGACTCCAGATGTACTTTACGATGTAATCATTGACACTGTGCTGTATTTGTTTTGCAGAGCACAAGGTGATAATCGTCGGACTAGATAACGCTGGGAAAACCACCATTCTCTACCAGTTGTAAGTAGTTTTGTGTATCAATTTTACAGTTGCAAAATACTTTAACTCGGTCGTCCTTCTCCAGCGAAAACTCACTTTATGATTCTGTTTTTTGTAAAGTCTGATGAACGAGGTCGTCCACACGTCGCCCACCATCGGAAGCAACGTGGAAGAAATAGTGGTGAAGAACACTCACTTCCTGATGTGGGATATAGGAGGGCAGGAGTCTCTCCGGTCCTCCTGGAACACCTACTACTCCAATACAGAGGTGAGAAACACAAGCATCGCTATTGGAACACATGTTGTACACCGTGTACTACTTTTCTCACGGATGAGGGGAACAGAAGTATTGTCCGTCAGCAGCCGGATTTTCTTCACGAGCGTTGGCAGCTGGTGTGTTTGTTCGGAGCACAGACGGCAGCAGGGGCCGCCCAGGTCGGAGGTCAGCCTTTCAGAAAGGGGCCTGTCTGAAAGGCGAAGCGAGGGTCAGCCTCCGCAGGGAGAAGAAGAACAGGAGAGTCACGTCAGAGGCAGATGTGTCTTATTAAAAACAGCTCGGGAATTAAACGCCCCTGATAGAACATCTGGCGTGGCACGGGAACGAGGTGTGGTCACACGAGACGTCGGCTCTTTCTCTCTTGCACGTCTCTGTGAAAGATCTGAAGCCATTTTGTCGACAGATTGAATATTATTCAGTAACTATTGTGGTAATTGAGGGACCTTTTTCAAGCTTATCAATTGTGAGGATTTGCTTTATCTCTCTTTTGTGATGGTAAACTGAATGTTTTTAGGTTTTTGACTGTTGTTTGGACAAAACAAGCAATCTTGGATGTCATTTTTTTGCTTTTTTCTTAAACTGCAACTATTATTCAACTCTTTTTATAATTGATGACTTTTATTTTCAAGCAAAAATTACAAATGTTCTTTGTTTTCAGCCTCTCCGATGTGAGGGTTCGCCTTTTCTTTGTCACATATGACGGTAAATTGAATACCGTTTGGACAAAACGAGCATAAAGACACCTCACCGTGGGCTTGGAGACGCAATGAAAATGTCAATGTTTTAAAAACATTTTATATAAAAGATGAAGCGATTAACTGCTAGTTCCAGCAGTGTAAAACGTGATCTCATAAACAGTTAATGCATCATGTTGGAATAAACTGTGTGTGCAGTTAAATTGAGATTTATGGCAGAGAAGTACTAAATATTTCTCACAATCGAGTTACTATAGGCACCATATATTGTACTAACATTGCAGTTACTTTGATACGTCACTCTTTGGTTCACACGTGTCAGACTCCTGTAGATCCCTGGCTGTGATTTGGGTCACAGTAATGTTGGATAACGCGTGTGGTTGAAACTTTTCCCTGAGTCGTTTGGTTTTTAAATGGCGTCTCTAACACGAACGAGCCTCTGGTCCTTTTGTCACACAGGGTCGCTCTCTCTCATTCAGAAAGGGGTTATTAGCATCACAGTCACCAGAATCCATTGTGAGGCCCTCGGCCCGGAAATGCCCACACGCTGTGTTGCATTTTCATTTCTGTAAATGTCTTTTTTTTTTTGCCTCCCACTCTGCAGTTCATCATTCTGGTGGTGGACAGCACAGACCGAGAGAGGCTGGTCATCTCTAAAGAGGAGCTCTACAGGATGCTGGCTCATGAGGTAAAAAAAAACATTTCAACATCTCTTAGTACGGCCTTAAGGAAGCAGACTACACAGACTCTGTTTTTATACTGGACTGTGGTTTTCCACCACAGATAGCCACATTGTTTAGAGCTTCAGAAGGTGGCAGGAGAGCGAGGTTATGGTTTCATTGTTCTCTGCATTCTCCACTCAGGACCTGAGGAAAGCAGCTGTGCTGATATTTGCCAACAAGCAGGATATGAAGGACTGTATGTCCGCGGCGGAGATCTCCAAATACCTCACCCTGAGCTCCATCAAAGACCACCCCTGGCACATCCAGTCCTGCTGTGCTCTAACAGGAGAGGGGTGAGCGCTATAAGTTGATTCATATGCGTGTACAGACGTATAGTCAGCAGGATTTTAATGAATTCAGTCATTAAATATTCATGAAATTCCATCAAGACCAACTGCCAAAAGACCTAGAAGTACACTCACTATACAGGAGTTTTTATATTAGTCAATATCTTGTTTCCTATTAAAGACAACAATGAGACAATGGAAAAGAAAAAGATGTGTACAGATGTTTTGACTAGTTATTCTCGTGTGTGTGTGTGTGTGCGTACACGTGTGTGTGCATATTCACTGAAACATCCTTGAAATATGTCTTCTGTCTATAAAGAAGGTACGTTCTTCATTGTTTTTCCAGTTTATGCCAAGGCCTGGAGTGGATGACCTCGAGGGCTGGACTCAGATAGCCCCCCCTCCCCATGGCCTGACTACCTGCACCGCCCACACGGTGGCAACAACAGCTTGTCCTTACCGGCTTCTTTGTACTTTTTATTTTTTTTTTAAATGACAAACTTGGACTTTGAGGAGCATTGACACGCTCCACAGCTGAGTTGTCACAGTGGAGCTGGTGTTTCTCCCCAATGGACCAGAGCTGATGGACTGACCTGTTTATCTGGAACCAGAGCTTTTACAGTAAAGGAGGAGAAGATCACTTCAGAGAGTTAAGAGTGTGTCCAAGTGCAAAGCAGGGCTGCACTGGACGTGATTTACACTACACACATATCATGTCGCACCATATCATATATCAAGAGAATGCCATAAACATCACGTTGGTGCAGCTCTATTATTTTTGTACTTATTGCCTCTATATAAGTTTGTTCATGTTCAGGTAAAACATTGACAAGCAAAGGGATTACAAGCAGTATTTTGAAACCAGCTTTGATGGGAATGGTGGCACAAGGGAGTTTTTCAGAATAATGTTCTCATCCGTTTTTTTTCTAGCACAGACATTAATATCTGTTACACATGATTTCAGGTTCATAAGCTACATCGTTGGTGGTTATTGTCACACTAGAACTTATTGGTGCCGTATTAAAATGTGGTCAAATATCCATCTCCCTTCTTTATTAACTTTGAGTCTGTACTTGTATGTAATTGAGCCAAATGGTGTGAAGGGTTGTCATGCAAACTTTTTTCTTAAAACTGACCCTTTAGCCATTAAGTTTAAAAGCGTAAAAATGGCGGAAACATCACTACTACAAGTACAACACCCTGCTTTGATAACAGTATTTTGAATTTAAACACTTCAATTCTGCGTTATGATTTTTATTTTATTATTTTAATTTGTACTTGTTTTATTTTTCTATCTTGTATTAACATGTGATCATTGGTGCTCTGCAGGCGTCTGTAACGGATCCACTGCATCCTCATATATATATATATATATATATATAAACATTTCATTCATTTCCAGCAACCATTGTGACCCGTGTTCCTCTGAACATTTTTTTAAAAACAAAAGGATCAGAATAAGCCTCCATCAAACAGAGGCCACACGTTATGGGGAAGATGTTATTTGTAAAAACCTCCTGGACTTGAAGGTTCAGTGGTTTATTAGCATTACGATAATTCAATATTCTGGCCATCATGTAGTTTAAATGCTTGATCCTCAGCCTTAACCAAGCTGTTGTGAATGAATCTGACAGTTTGCCCCATGATCTCTTTTTACCCTTGTTTCCTTCCCTTTGACCTGGTGTAAGAATTCCTTGAACTTGGTGACAGATCGATGCACGCGTCACTTTGAAACCATGTCTACCTTTTGCAAGTTCCTTTAGTGGCCAAAAAGGACGAGTTGCATGAGTTTCATTGAGTCTGAATCAAAACGGTGAAGAAGAACTTGGTGTCCGTCTTGGAGGGCCTCTGGGTCTCTGTACTTTGTGGGACAAGGTTTCTTTACATGAAAGGAATAAGGGTGGACTGGTCAGCCCCCACACTCTTTGCAGCATTGAGCTTGATCTCAAGCAAAGAACTGATTTCCAGTTGGTGGTGGTCAGTCTGGGTCATGTACTGTATTTCAGTTTTTGTTTTCAATAAAAACTTTCTTTTGAACTTTGAGCCTGAAATGATTTTCTGTTTTATTGTAATTTTATATACTATATAACTATATATTTCACTTCTTTTATCACTAATAGTGTTCAATCTATCTAATAAAGCAGTTTGGCATAATTTTTTTAGCCTGGGACTCATATAAACCTGTAAAACAGGGGTTTTCCTCGTTTAAATACATGTAATGTATGTGAATCTGGATTTAATTCTACAGTAAACAGAAAAGATGGGCGCACCATATGTCACCGTCTGTCTGCCTCCGTTTATCTTAAGCACAACACAAGAGAGTGGACAGAAAGAGATGAGGGGAAAGGTAAAGAAAGTGATGTCTTTAGTGGAAGAGTGAACACAGGGACAGTAGCAGATAAGATACTGGCAGCAATGCAACAAAAGTAGTGACTTATCTTTGTATTACTCTTTAGATGACGTCAGTTGTTTAGTACTTTGTGCACTGTCCCTACCAAAGCCCATTTCATAAATGGACATTTTTCCTGACAGATTATATACTCAGCTAAACTAAATCTTCCATTTCTTTTTTTTTTTTTTTTTTTTTTTTTATTCAAATATTATTCATAAAAACCGAAGACTTCCGAAAACCGGCATTTCCGTTTCCGGCCGGCTTTTTCGCCGGCTGTACTATAACTAAGTAAAAATGAAGTAACTTCAAAAGTAACTTTAAAAATGAAGTAACTTCAAAAGTAACTTTAAAAAATAAAGTAACAAAAGTAACTAAAAATGAAGAGTAACTTTTAAAATGAAGTAACTCAAAAAGTAACTTAAAATTAAGTAACTCAAAAAGTAACTCAAAATAAAGAGTAACTTTTAAAATGAAGTAACTTTTATACACATGCTATACTATGACTTTTTGTGATTGTTTCATCATGTTAAACTGACTTGTCGACATGCTATACTGTGCTATAATGTTTATAACTGCAGCAACTCCCTTCATCAACACCATGCTGTACTATGACTTAATTAAATTAAGTTGAGTATCTTCAAATATAAAGTAACTTTAAAAAGTAACTAAAAAAGTAACTTAACGACATGCTATACTATGCCGTTTATAACTGCAGAAACTCCCTTCATCAACACCACGACCAGTGGCTGGACTCCAGCGGGATTATGCAGCATCACCAGCCCTCGATTGTCTTCCTTCAGGATGGAGTCCAATCGCCAAAGATGTTGCACTATTCAAATTTGTACAATGTGTAATAAAAGTAACTTTTTTCCCAAAGTAACAAAAAAAGTAACTTTTTTCCCAAAGTTGCGGTTACCAGACAATACTGAAGGATTTTTGAGCCACGGATGGAGGATGGAGTCCAATCTCCAAAGATGTTGCACTATTCAAATTTGTACAATGTGTGAAAAATGATTGTGAAATTCTAATGAAGTCTCTCCTGGTTGAATGACTTTTATATGACTGTTTTCGACATTATATAATAAGACTGTTTTTGACTTTTTTCGACATGCTGTACTATAACTAAGTTAAGTTGAGTAACTTCAAAAATGAAGTAACTTCAAAAGTAACTTTAAAAATGGGTACAGTGTCTTGCTCAGGGACACTTCGACACATGACACGTCCAAGTCAAGAATTGAATCTTCGACCTTGCGGTTACCAGACAACTCTCTTAACCCAGGGAGCCACGGATGGAGGATGGAGTCCAATCTCCAAAGATGTTGCACTATTCAAATTTGTACAATGTGTAATAAATTGTGAAATTCTAATGAAGTCTCTCCTGGTTGAATGGTTGACTTTTATGACTTTTTTCAACATGCTGTGCTATGACTTGTTAATTAAATTAATTTGAGTATCTTCAAAAATGAAGTAACTAAAAAAGTAAAAGAGTCTTGCTCAGGGACACTTCGACACATGACACGTCCCAGTCAAGGGTTGAACCTTCGACCTTGCAGTTACCAGACAACCCTCTTAACCGAGGGAGCCACGGATGGAGGATGGAGTACAATCTCCAAAGACGTTGCACTATTCAAATTTGTACAATGTGTAATAAATTGTGAAATTCTAATGAAGTCTCTCCTGGTTGAATGGTTGACTTTTATGACTTTTTTCAACATGCTGTACTATGACTTGTTAATTAAATTAAGTTGAGTATCTTCAAAAATAAAGTAACTTAAAAAGTATCTTCAAAAATGAAGTAACTAAAAAAGTAACTTTTTTTCCAAAGTAACTAAAAATGTAACTTTTTTTCCAAAGTAACTAAAAAAGTAAGAGTCTTGCTCAGGGACACTTCGACACATGATACATCCCAGTCAAGGATTGAACCTTCGACCTTGCGGTTACCAGAGAACCCTCTTAACCCAGGGAGCCACGGATGGAGGATGGAGTCCAATCTCCAAAGATGTTGCTCTATTCAAATTTGTACAATGTGTAATAAAAGTAAATTTTTTCCCAAAGTAACTAAAAAAGTAACTTTTTTCCCAAAGTAACTAAAAAAGTAACTTTTTTTCCAAAGTAACTAAAAAAGTAACTTTTTCCCCAAAGTAACTAAAAAAGTAACTTTTTTTCCAAAGTAACTAAAAAAGTAACTTTTTTCCCAAAGTAACTAAAAAAGTAACTTTTTTCCCAAAGTAACTAAAAAAGTAACTTTTTTCCCAAAGTAACTAAAAAAGTAACTTTTTTCCCAAAGTAACTAAAAAAGTTACTTTTTAAAAAAAGTAATTATAAAAGTAACTTTTTAAAAAAAGGAAATAAAAAAGTTACTTTTAATGACACGCTGTACTATGCCGTTTATAATTGCAGAAACTCCCTTCATCAACACTATCGATTATGCCTTATCTGACCTCAGCATCACCAGCCCTCGATTGTCTTCCTTCAGGATTTTATTTTATTTATTTATTACACTATATTTATCCCTTTATGGGGGAAATTTGTCTCTGCATTTGACCCATTCCTGTAGATAGGGAGCAGTGGGCTGCCAATAAGAGGCGCCCGGGGAGCTAGGGGTACAGTGTCTTGCTCAGGGACACTTCGACACATGACACGTCCCAGTCAAGGGTTGAACCTTCGACCTTGCAGTTACCAGACAACCCTCTTAACCCAGGGAGCCACGGATGGAGGATGGAGTCCAATCTCCAAAGACGTTGCACTATTCAAATTTGTACAATGTGTAATAAATTGTGAAATTCTAATGAAGTCTCTCCTGGTTGAATGGTTGACTTTTATGACTTTTTTCAACATGCTGTACTATGACTTGTTAATTAAATTAAGTTGAGTATCTTCAAAAATAAAGTAACTTAAAAAGTATCTTCAAAAATGAAGTAACTAAAAAAGTAACTTTTTTTCCAAAGTAACTAAAAATGTAACTTTTTTTCCAAAGTAACTAAAAAAGTAAAAGAGTCTAGCTCAGGGACGCTTCGACACATGACACGTCCCAGTCAAGGTTTGAACCTTCGACCTTGCGGTTACCAGACAACCCTCTTAACCCAGGGAGCCACGGATGGAGGATGGAGTACAATCTCCAAAGACGTTGCACTATTCAAATTTGTACAATGTGTAATAAATTGTGAAATTCTAATGAAGCCTCTCCTGGTTGAATGGTTGACTTTTATGACTTTTTTCAACATGCTGTACTATGACTTGTTAATTAAATTAAGTTGAGTATCTTCAAAAATAAAGTAACTTAAAAAGTATCTTCAAAAATGAAGTAACTAAAAAAGTAACTTTTTTTCCAAAGTAACTAAAAATGTAACTTTTTTTCCAAAGTAACTAAAAAAGTAAAAGAGTCTTGCTCAGGGACACTTCGACACATGATACATCCCAGTTAAGGATTGAACCTTCGACCTTGCGGTTACCAGAGAACCCTCTTAACCCAGGGAGCCACGGATGGAGGATGGAGTCTAATCTCCAAAGATGTTGCTCTATTCAAATTTGTACAATGTGTAATAAAAGTAACTTTTTTCCCAAAGTAACTAAAAAAGTAACTTTTTTCCCAAAGTAACTAAAAAAGTAACTTTTTTCCCAAAGTAACTAAAAAAGTAACTTTTTTTCCAAAGTAACTAAAAAAGTAACTTTTTTTCCAAAGTAACTAAAAAAGTAACTTTTTTCCCAAAGTAACTAAAAAAGTAACTTTTTTCCCAAAGTAACTAAAAAAGTAACTTTTTTCCCAAAGTAACTAAAAAAGTAACTTTTCTCCCAAAGTAACTAAAAAAGTAACTTTTTTTCCAAAGTAACTAAAAAAGTAACTTTTTTCCCAAAGTAACTAAAAAAGTAACTTTTTTTCCAAAGTAACTAGAAAAGTAACTTTTTTCCCAAAGTAACTAAAAAAGTAACTTTTTTTCCAAAGGAACTAGAAAAGTAACTTTTTTCCCAAAGTAACTAAAAAAGTTACTTTTTAAAAAAAGTAATTATAAAAGTAACTTTTTTCCCAAAGTAACTAAAAAAGTAACTTTTTTTCCAAAGTAACTAAAAAAGTAACTTTTTTTCCAAAGTAACTAAAAAAGTAACTTTTTTCCCAAAGTAACTAAAAAAGTAACTTTTTTCCCAAAGTAACTAAAAAAGTAACTTTTTTTCCAAAGTAACTAAAAAAGTAACTTTTTTTCCAAAGTAACTAAAAAAGTAACTTTTTTTCCAAAGTAACTAGAAAAGTAACTTTTTTCCCAAAGTAACTAAAAAAGTTACTTTTTAAAAAAAGTAATTATAAAAGTAACTTTTTAAAAAAAGGAAATAAAAAAGTTACTTTTAATGACACGCTGTACTATGCCGTTTATAATTGCAGAAACTCCCTTCATCAACACTATCGATTATGCCTTATCTGACCTCAGCATCACCAGCCCTCGATTGTCTTCCTTCAGGATTTTATTTTATTTATTTATTACACTATATTTATCCCTTTATGGGGGAAATTTGTCTCTGCATTTGACCCATTCCTGTAGATAGGGAGCAGTGGGCTGCCAATAAGAGGCGCCCGGGGAGCTAGGGGTACAGTGTCTTGCTCAGGGACACTTCGACACATGACACGTCCCAGTCAAGGGTTGAACCTTCGACCTTGCAGTTACCAGACAACCCTCTTAACCCAGGGAGCCACGGATGGAGGATGGAGTCCAATCTCCAAAGACGTTGCACTATTCAAATTTGTACAATGTGTAATAAATTGTGAAATTCTAATGAAGTCTCTCCTGGTTGAATGGTTGACTTTTATGACTTTTTTCAACATGCTGTACTATGACTTGTTAATTAAATTAAGTTGAGTATCTTCAAAAATAAAGTAACTTAAAAAGTATCTTCAAAAATGAAGTAACTAAAAAAGTAACTTTTTTTCCAAAGTAACTAAAAAGGTAACTTTTTTTCCAAAGTAACTAAAAAAGTAAGAGAGTCTTGCTCAGGGACACTTCGACACATGACACGTCCCAGTCAAGGTTTGAACCTTCGACCTTGCGGTTACCAGACAACCCTCTTAACCCAGGGAGCCACGGATGGAGGATGGAGTCCAATCTCCAAAGATGTTGCACTATTCAAATTTGTACAATGTGTAATAAATTGTGAAATTCTAATGAAGTCTCTCCTGGTTGAATGGTTGACTTTTATGACTTGTTTCAACATGCTGTGCTATGACTTGTTAATTAAATTAATTTGAGTATCTTCAAAAATGAAGTAACTAAAAAAGTAAAAGAGTCTTGCTCAGGGACACTTCGACACATGACACGTCCCAGTCAAGGGTTGAACCTTCGACCTTGCAGTTACCAGACAACCCTCTTAACCGAGGGAGCCACGGATGGAGAATGGAGTACAATCTCCAAAGACGTTGCACTATTCAAATTTGTACAATGTGTAATAAATTGTGAAATTCTAATGAAGTCTCTCCTGGTTGAATGGTTGACTTTTATGACTTTTTTCAACATGCTGTACTATGACTTGTTAATTAAATTAAGTTGAGTATCTTCAAAAATAAAGTAACTTAAAAAGTATCTTCAAAAATGAAGTAACTAAAAAAGTAAAAGAGTCTTGCTCAGGGACACTTCGACACATGACACGTCCCAGTCAAGGGTTGAACCTTCGGCCTTGCAGTTACCAGACAACCCTCTTAACCCAGGGAGCCACGGATGGAGGATGGAGTCCAATCTCCAAAGACGTTGCACTATTCAAATTTGTACAATGTGTAATAAATTGTGAAATTCTAATGAAGTCTCTCCTGGTTGAATGGTTGACTTTTATGACTTTTTTCAACATGCTGTACTATGACTTGTTAATTAAATTAAGTTGAGTATCTTCAAAAATAAAGTAACTTAAAAAGTATCTTCAAAAATGAAGTAACTAAAAAAGTGACTTTTTTTCCAAAGTAACTAAAAAGGTAACTTTTTTTCCAAAGTAACTAAAAAAGTAAAAGAGTCTTGCTCAGGGACACTTCAACACATGACACGTCCCAGTCAAGGTTTGAACCTTCGACCTTGCGGTTACCAGACAACCCTCTTAACCCAGGGAGCCACGGATGGAGGATGAAGTCCAATCTCCAAAGATGTTGCACTATTCAAATTTGTACAATGTGTAATAAATTGTGAAATTCTAATGAAGTCTCTCCTGGTTGAATGGTTGACTTTTATGACTTTTTTCAACATGCTGTGCTATGACTTGTTAATTAAATTAATTTGAGTATCTTCAAAAATGAAGTAACTAAAAAAGTAAAAGAGTCTTGCTCAGGGACACTTCGACACATGACACGTCCCAGTCAAGGGTTGAACCTTCGACCTTGCAGTTACCAGACAACCCTCTTAACCCAGGGAGCAACGGATGGAGGATGGAGTCCAATCTCCAAAGATGTTGCACTATTCAAATGTGTACAATGTGTAATAAAAGTAACTTTTTTCCCAAAGTAACTAAAAAAGTTACTTTTTAAAAAAAGTAATTATAAAAGTAACTTTTTAAAAAAAGGAAATAAAAAAGTTACTTTTAATGACACGCTGTACTATGCCGTTTATAATTGCAGAAACTCCCTTCATCAACACTATCGATTATGCCTTATCTGACCTCAGCATCACCAGCCCTCGATTGTCTTCCTTCAGGATTTTATTTTATTTATTTATTACACTATATTTATCCCTTTATGGGGGAAATTTGTCTCTGCATTTGACCCATTCCTGTAGATAGGGAGCAGTGGGCTGCCAATAAGAGGCGCCCGGGGAGCTAGGGGTACAGTGTCTTGCTCAGGGACACTTCGACACATGACACGTCCCAGTCAAGGGTTGAACCTTCGACCTTGCAGTTACCAGACAACCCTCTTAACCCAGGGAGCCACGGATGGAGGATGGAGTCCAATCTCCAAAGACGTTGCACTATTCAAATTTGTACAATGTGTAATAAATTGTGAAATTCTAATGAAGTCTCTCCTGGTTGAATGGTTGACTTTTATGACTTTTTTCAACATGCTGTACTATGACTTGTTAATTAAATTAAGTTGAGTATCTTCAAAAATAAAGTAACTTAAAAAGTATCTTCAAAAATGAAGTAACTAAAAAAGTAACTTTTTTTCCAAAGTAACTAAAAAGGTAACTTTTTTTCCAAAGTAACTAAAAAAGTAAAAGAGTCTTGCTCAGGGACACTTCGACACATGACACGTCCCAGTCAAGGTTTGAACCTTCGACCTTGCGGTTACCAGACAACCCTCTTAACCCAGGGAGCCACGGATGGAGGATGGAGTCCAATCTCCAAAGATGTTGCACTATTCAAATTTGTACAATGTGTAATAAATTGTGAAATTCTAATGAAGTCTCTCCTGGTTGAATGGTTGACTTTTATGACTTGTTTCAACATGCTGTGCTATGACTTGTTAATTAAATTAATTTGAGTATCTTCAAAAATGAAGTAACTAAAAAAGTAAAAGAGTCTTGCTCAGGGACACTTCGACACATGACACGTCCCAGTCAAGGGTTGAACCTTCGACCTTGCAGTTACCAGACAACCCTCTTAACCGAGGGAGCCACGGATGGAGAATGGAGTACAATCTCCAAAGACGTTGCACTATTCAAATTTGTACAATGTGTAATAAATTGTGAAATTCTAATGAAGTCTCTCCTGGTTGAATGGTTGACTTTTATGACTTTTTTCAACATGCTGTACTATGACTTGTTAATTAAATTAAGTTGAGTATCTTCAAAAATAAAGTAACTTAAAAAGTATCTTCAAAAATGAAGTAACTAAAAAAGTAAAAGAGTCTTGCTCAGGGACACTTCGACACATGACACGTCCCAGTCAAGGGTTGAACCTTCGGCCTTGCAGTTACCAGACAACCCTCTTAACCCAGGGAGCCACGGATGGAGGATGGAGTCCAATCTCCAAAGACGTTGCACTATTCAAATTTGTACAATGTGTAATAAATTGTGAAATTCTAATGAAGTCTCTCCTGGTTGAATGGTTGACTTTTATGACTTGTTTCAACATGCTGTGCTATGACTTGTTAATTAAATTAATTTGAGTATCTTCAAAAATGAAGTAACTAAAAAAGTAAAAGAGTCTTGCTCAGGGACACTTCGACACATGACACGTCCCAGTCAAGGGTTGAACCTTCGACCTTGCAGTTACCAGACAACCCTCTTAACCGAGGGAGCCACGGATGGAGAATGGAGTACAATCTCCAAAGACGTTGCACTATTCAAATTTGTACAATGTGTAATAAATTGTGAAATTCTAATGAAGTCTCTCCTGGTTGAATGGTTGACTTTTATGACTTTTTTCAACATGCTGTACTATGACTTGTTAATTAAATTAAGTTGAGTATCTTCAAAAATAAAGTAACTTAAAAAGTATCTTCAAAAATGAAGTAACTAAAAAAGTAAAAGAGTCTTGCTCAGGGACACTTCGACACATGACACGTCCCAGTCAAGGGTTGAACCTTCGGCCTTGCAGTTACCAGACAACCCTCTTAACCCAGGGAGCCACGGATGGAGGATGGAGTCCAATCTCCAAAGACGTTGCACTATTCAAATTTGTACAATGTGTAATAAATTGTGAAATTCTAATGAAGTCTCTCCTGGTTGAATGGTTGACTTTTATGACTTTTTTCAACATGCTGTACTATGACTTGTTAATTAAATTAAGTTGAGTATCTTCAAAAATAAAGTAACTTAAAAAGTATCTTCAAAAATGAAGTAACTAAAAAAGTGACTTTTTTTCCAAAGTAACTAAAAAGGTAACTTTTTTTCCAAAGTAACTAAAAAAGTAAAAGAGTCTTGCTCAGGGACACTTCAACACATGACACGTCCCAGTCAAGGTTTGAACCTTCGACCTTGCGGTTACCAGACAACCCTCTTAACCCAGGGAGCCACGGATGGAGGATGAAGTCCAATCTCCAAAGATGTTGCACTATTCAAATTTGTACAATGTGTAATAAATTGTGAAATTCTAATGAAGTCTCTCCTGGTTGAATGGTTGACTTTTATGACTTTTTTCAACATGCTGTGCTATGACTTGTTAATTAAATTAATTTGAGTATCTTCAAAAATGAAGTAACTAAAAAAGTAAAAGAGTCTTGCTCAGGGACACTTCGACACATGACACGTCCCAGTCAAGGGTTGAACCTTCGACCTTGCAGTTACCAGACAACCCTCTTAACCCAGGGAGCAACGGATGGAGGATGGAGTCCAATCTCCAAAGATGTTGCACTATTCAAATGTGTACAATGTGTAATAAAAGTAACTTTTTTCCCAAAGTAACTAAAAAAGTTACTTTTTAAAAAAAGTAATTATAAAAGTAACTTTTTAAAAAAAGGAAATAAAAAAGTTACTTTTAATGACACGCTGTACTATGCCGTTTATAATTGCAGAAACTCCCTTCATCAACACTATCGATTATGCCTTATCTGACCTCAGCATCACCAGCCCTCGATTGTCTTCCTTCAGGATTTTATTTTATTTATTTATTACACTATATTTATCCCTTTATGGGGGAAATTTGTCTCTGCATTTGACCCATTCCTGTAGATAGGGAGCAGTGGGCTGCCAATAAGAGGCGCCCGGGGAGCTAGGGGTACAGTGTCTTGCTCAGGGACACTTCGACACATGACACGTCCCAGTCAAGGGTTGAACCTTCGACCTTGCAGTTACCAGACAACCCTCTTAACCCAGGGAGCCACGGATGGAGGATGGAGTCCAATCTCCAAAGACGTTGCACTATTCAAATTTGTACAATGTGTAATAAATTGTGAAATTCTAATGAAGTCTCTCCTGGTTGAATGGTTGACTTTTATGACTTTTTTCAACATGCTGTACTATGACTTGTTAATTAAATTAAGTTGAGTATCTTCAAAAATAAAGTAACTTAAAAAGTATCTTCAAAAATGAAGTAACTAAAAAAGTAACTTTTTTTCCAAAGTAACTAAAAAAGTAAAAGAGTCTTGCTCAGGGACACTTCGACACATGACACGTCCCAGTCAAGGTTTGAACCTTCGACCTTGCGGTTACCAGACAACCCTCTTAACCCAGGGAGCCACGGATGGAGGATGGAGTCCAATCTCCAAAGATGTTGCACTATTCAAATTTGTACAATGTGTAATAAATTGTGAAATTCTAATGAAGTCTCTCCTGGTTGAATGGTTGACTTTTATGACTTGTTTCAACATGCTGTGCTATGACTTGTTAATTAAATTAATTTGAGTATCTTCAAAAATGAAGTAACTAAAAAAGTAAAAGAGTCTTGCTCAGGGACACTTCGACACATGACACGTCCCAGTCAAGGGTTGAACCTTCGACCTTGCAGTTACCAGACAACCCTCTTAACCGAGGGAGCCACGGATGGAGAATGGAGTACAATCTCCAAAGACGTTGCACTATTCAAATTTGTACAATGTGTAATAAATTGTGAAATTCTAATGAAGTCTCTCCTGGTTGAATGGTTGACTTTTATGACTTTTTTCAACATGCTGTACTATGACTTGTTAATTAAATTAAGTTGAGTATCTTCAAAAATAAAGTAACTTAAAAAGTATCTTCAAAAATGAAGTAACTAAAAAAGTAAAAGAGTCTTGCTCAGGGCCACTTCGACACATGACACGTCCCAGTCAAGGGTTGAACCTTCGGCCTTGCAGTTACCAGACAACCCTCTTAACCCAGGGAGCCACGGATGGAGGATGGAGTCCAATCTCCAAAGACGTTGCACTATTCAAATTTGTACAATGTGTAATAAATTGTGAAATTCTAATGAAGTCTCTCCTGGTTGAATGGTTGACTTTTATGACTTTTTTCAACATGCTGTACTATGACTTGTTAATTAAATTAAGTTGAGTATCTTCAAAAATAAAGTAACTTAAAAAGTATCTTCAAAAATGAAGTAACTAAAAAAGTGACTTTTTTTCCAAAGTAACTAAAAAGGTAACTTTTTTTCCAAAGTAACTAAAAAAGTAAAAGAGTCTTGCTCAGGGACACTTCAACACATGACACGTCCCAGTCAAGGTTTGAACCTTCGACCTTGCGGTTACCAGACAACCCTCTTAACCCAGGGAGCCACGGATGGAGGATGAAGTCCAATCTCCAAAGATGTTGCACTATTCAAATTTGTACAATGTGTAATAAATTGTGAAATTCTAATGAAGTCTCTCCTGGTTGAATGGTTGACTTTTATGACTTTTTTCAACATGCTGTGCTATGACTTGTTAATTAAATTAATTTGAGTATCTTCAAAAATGAAGTAACTAAAAAAGTAAAAGAGTCTTGCTCAGGGACACTTCGACACATGACACGTCCCAGTCAAGGGTTGAACCTTCGACCTTGCAGTTACCAGACAACCCTCTTAACCCAGGGAGCAACGGATGGAGGATGGAGTCCAATCTCCAAAGATGTTGCACTATTCAAATGTGTACAATGTGTAATAAAAGTAACTTTTTTCCCAAAGTAACTAAAAAAGTTACTTTTTAAAAAAAGTAATTATAAAAGTAACTTTTTAAAAAAAGGAAATAAAAAAGTTACTTTTAATGACACGCTGTACTATGCCGTTTATAATTGCAGAAACTCCCTTCATCAACACTATCGATTATGCCTTATCTGACCTCAGCATCACCAGCCCTCGATTGTCTTCCTTCAGGATTTTATTTTATTTATTTATTACACTATATTTATCCCTTTATGGGGGAAATTTGTCTCTGCATTTGACCCATTCCTGTAGATAGGGAGCAGTGGGCTGCCAATAAGAGGCGCCCGGGGAGCTAGGGGTACAGTGTCTTGCTCAGGGACACTTCGACACATGACACGTCCCAGTCAAGGGTTGAACCTTCGACCTTGCAGTTACCAGACAACCCTCTTAACCCAGGGAGCCACGGATGGAGGATGGAGTCCAATCTCCAAAGACGTTGCACTATTCAAATTTGTACAATGTGTAATAAATTGTGAAATTCTAATGAAGTCTCTCCTGGTTGAATGGTTGACTTTTATGACTTTTTTCAACATGCTGTACTATGACTTGTTAATTAAATTAAGTTGAGTATCTTCAAAAATAAAGTAACTTAAAAAGTATCTTCAAAAATGAAGTAACTAAAAAAGTAACTTTTTTTCCAAAGTAACTAAAAAGGTAACTTTTTTTCCAAAGTAACTAAAAAAGTAAAAGAGTCTTGCTCAGGGACACTTCGACACATGACACGTCCCAGTCAAGGTTTGAACCTTCGACCTTGCGGTTACCAGACAACCCTCTTAACCCAGGGAGCCACGGATGGAGGATGGAGTCCAATCTCCAAAGATGTTGCACTATTCAAATTTGTACAATGTGTAATAAATTGTGAAATTCTAATGAAGTCTCTCCTGGTTGAATGGTTGACTTTTATGACTTGTTTCAACATGCTGTGCTATGACTTGTTAATTAAATTAATTTGAGTATCTTCAAAAATGAAGTAACTAAAAAAGTAAAAGAGTCTTGCTCAGGGACACTTCGACACATGACACGTCCCAGTCAAGGGTTGAACCTTCGACCTTGCAGTTACCAGACAACCCTCTTAACCGAGGGAGCCACGGATGGAGAATGGAGTACAATCTCCAAAGACGTTGCACTATTCAAATTTGTACAATGTGTAATAAATTGTGAAATTCTAATGAAGTCTCTCCTGGTTGAATGGTTGACTTTTATGACTTTTTTCAACATGCTGTACTATGACTTGTTAATTAAATTAAGTTGAGTATCTTCAAAAATAAAGTAACTTAAAAAGTATCTTCAAAAATGAAGTAACTAAAAAAGTAAAAGAGTCTTGCTCAGGGACACTTCGACACATGACACGTCCCAGTCAAGGGTTGAACCTTCGGCCTTGCAGTTACCAGACAACCCTCTTAACCCAGGGAGCCACGGATGGAGGATGGAGTCCAATCTCCAAAGACGTTGCACTATTCAAATTTGTACAATGTGTAATAAATTGTGAAATTCTAATGAAGTCTCTCCTGGTTGAATGGTTGACTTTTATGACTTGTTTCAACATGCTGTGCTATGACTTGTTAATTAAATTAATTTGAGTATCTTCAAAAATGAAGTAACTAAAAAAGTAAAAGAGTCTTGCTCAGGGACACTTCGACACATGACACGTCCCAGTCAAGGGTTGAACCTTCGACCTTGCAGTTACCAGACAACCCTCTTAACCGAGGGAGCCACGGATGGAGAATGGAGTACAATCTCCAAAGACGTTGCACTATTCAAATTTGTACAATGTGTAATAAATTGTGAAATTCTAATGAAGTCTCTCCTGGTTGAATGGTTGACTTTTATGACTTTTTTCAACATGCTGTACTATGACTTGTTAATTAAATTAAGTTGAGTATCTTCAAAAATAAAGTAACTTAAAAAGTATCTTCAAAAATGAAGTAACTAAAAAAGTAAAAGAGTCTTGCTCAGGGACACTTCGACACATGACACGTCCCAGTCAAGGGTTGAACCTTCGGCCTTGCAGTTACCAGACAACCCTCTTAACCCAGGGAGCCACGGATGGAGGATGGAGTCCAATCTCCAAAGACGTTGCACTATTCAAATTTGTACAATGTGTAATAAATTGTGAAATTCTAATGAAGTCTCTCCTGGTTGAATGGTTGACTTTTATGACTTTTTTCAACATGCTGTACTATGACTTGTTAATTAAATTAAGTTGAGTATCTTCAAAAATAAAGTAACTTAAAAAGTATCTTGAAAAATGAAGTAACTAAAAAAGTGACTTTTTTTCCAAAGTAACTAAAAAGGTAACTTTTTTTCCAAAGTAACTAAAAAAGTAAAAGAGTCTTGCTCAGGGACACTTCAACACATGACACGTCCCAGTCAAGGTTTGAACCTTCGACCTTGCGGTTACCAGACAACCCTCTTAACCCAGGGAGCCACGGATGGAGGATGAAGTCCAATCTCCAAAGATGTTGCACTATTCAAATTTGTACAATGTGTAATAAATTGTGAAATTCTAATGAAGTCTCTCCTGGTTGAATGGTTGACTTTTATGACTTTTTTCAACATGCTGTGCTATGACTTGTTAATTAAATTAATTTGAGTATCTTCAAAAATGAAGTAACTAAAAAAGTAAAAGAGTCTTGCTCAGGGACACTTCGACACATGACACGTCCCAGTCAAGGGTTGAACCTTCGACCTTGCAGTTACCAGACAACCCTCTTAACCCAGGGAGCAACGGATGGAGGATGGAGTCCAATCTCCAAAGATGTTGCACTATTCAAATGTGTACAATGTGTAATAAAAGTAACTTTTTTCCCAAAGTAACTAAAAAAGTTACTTTTTAAAAAAAGTAATTATAAAAGTAACTTTTTAAAAAAAGGAAATAAAAAAGTTACTTTTAATGACACGCTGTACTATGCCGTTTATAATTGCAGAAACTCCCTTCATCAACACTATCGATTATGCCTTATCTGACCTCAGCATCACCAGCCCTCGATTGTCTTCCTTCAGGATTTTATTTTATTTATTTATTACACTATATTTATCCCTTTATGGGGGAAATTTGTCTCTGCATTTGACCCATTCCTGTAGATAGGGAGCAGTGGGCTGCCAATAAGAGGCGCCCGGGGAGCTAGGGGTACAGTGTCTTGCTCAGGGACACTTCGACACATGACACGTCCCAGTCAAGGGTTGAACCTTCGACCTTGCAGTTACCAGACAACCCTCTTAACCCAGGGAGCCACGGATGGAGGATGGAGTCCAATCTCCAAAGACGTTGCACTATTCAAATTTGTACAATGTGTAATAAATTGTGAAATTCTAATGAAGTCTCTCCTGGTTGAATGGTTGACTTTTATGACTTTTTTCAACATGCTGTACTATGACTTGTTAATTAAATTAAGTTGAGTATCTTCAAAAATAAAGTAACTTAAAAAGTATCTTCAAAAATGAAGTAACTAAAAAAGTAACTTTTTTTCCAAAGTAACTAAAAAGGTAACTTTTTTTCCAAAGTAACTAAAAAAGTAAAAGAGTCTTGCTCAGGGACACTTCGACACATGACACGTCCCAGTCAAGGTTTGAACCTTCGACCTTGCGGTTACCAGACAACCCTCTTAACCCAGGGAGCCACGGATGGAGGATGGAGTCCAATCTCCAAAGATGTTGCACTATTCAAATTTGTACAATGTGTAATAAATTGTGAAATTCTAATGAAGTCTCTCCTGGTTGAATGGTTGACTTTTATGACTTGTTTCAACATGCTGTGCTATGACTTGTTAATTAAATTAATTTGAGTATCTTCAAAAATGAAGTAACTAAAAAAGTAAAAGAGTCTTGCTCAGGGACACTTCGACACATGACACGTCCCAGTCAAGGGTTGAACCTTCGACCTTGCAGTTACCAGACAACCCTCTTAACCGAGGGAGCCACGGATGGAGAATGGAGTACAATCTCCAAAGACGTTGCACTATTCAAATTTGTACAATGTGTAATAAATTGTGAAATTCTAATGAAGTCTCTCCTGGTTGAATGGTTGACTTTTATGACTTTTTTCAACATGCTGTACTATGACTTGTTAATTAAATTAAGTTGAGTATCTTCAAAAATAAAGTAACTTAAAAAGTATCTTCAAAAATGAAGTAACTAAAAAAGTAAAAGAGTCTTGCTCAGGGCCACTTCGACACATGACACGTCCCAGTCAAGGGTTGAACCTTCGGCCTTGCAGTTACCAGACAACCCTCTTAACCCAGGGAGCCACGGATGGAGGATGGAGTCCAATCTCCAAAGACGTTGCACTATTCAAATTTGTACAATGTGTAATAAATTGTGAAATTCTAATGAAGTCTCTCCTGGTTGAATGGTTGACTTTTATGACTTTTTTCAACATGCTGTACTATGACTTGTTAATTAAATTAAGTTGAGTATCTTCAAAAATAAAGTAACTTAAAAAGTATCTTCAAAAATGAAGTAACTAAAAAAGTGACTTTTTTTCCAAAGTAACTAAAAAGGTAACTTTTTTTCCAAAGTAACTAAAAAAGTAAAAGAGTCTTGCTCAGGGACACTTCGACACATGACACGTCCCAGTCAAGGTTTGAACCTTCGACCTTGCGGTTACCAGACAACCCTCTTAACCCAGGGAGCCACGGATGGAGGATGAAGTCCAATCTCCAAAGATGTTGCACTATTCAAATTTGTACAATGTGTAATAAATTGTGAAATTCTAATGAAGTCTCTCCTGGTTGAATGGTTGACTTTTATGACTTTTTTCAACATGCTGTGCTATGACTTGTTAATTAAATTAATTTGAGTATCTTCAAAAATGAAGTAACTAAAAAAGTAAAAGAGTCTTGCTCAGGGACACTTCGACACATGACACGTCCCAGTCAAGGGTTGAACCTTCGACCTTGCAGTTACCAGACAACCCTCTTAACCCAGGGAGCAACGGATGGAGGATGGAGTCCAATCTCCAAAGATGTTGCACTATTCAAATGTGTACAATGTGTAATAAAAGTAACTTTTTTTCCAAAGTAACTAAAAAAGTAACTTTTTTCCCAAAGTAACTAAAAAAGTAACTTTTTTCCCAAAGTAACTAAAAAAGTAACTTTTTTTCCAAAGTAACTAGAAAAGTAACTTTTTTCCCAAAGTAACTAAAAAAGTAACTTTTTTTCCAAAGTAACTAGAAAAGTAACTTTTTTCCCAAAGTAACTAAAAAAGTTACTTTTTAAAAAAAGTAATTATAAAAGTAACTTTTTTCCCAAAGTAACTAAAAAAGTAACTTTTTTTCCAAAGTAACTAAAAAAGTAACTTTTTTTCCAAAGTAACTAAAAAAGTAACTTTTTTCCCAAAGTAACTAAAAAAGTAACTTTTTTCCCAAAGTAACTAAAAAAGTAACTTTTTTCCCAAAGTAACTAAAAAAGTAACTTTTTTCCCAAAGTAACTAAAAAAGTAACTTTTTTTCCAAAGTAACTAAAAAAGTAACTTTTTTTCCAAAGTAACTAAAAAAGTAACTTTTTTTCCAAAGTAACTAGAAAAGTAACTTTTTTCCCAAAGTAACTAAAAAAGTAACTTTTTTTCCAAAGTAACTAGAAAAGTAACTTTTTTCCCAAAGTAACTAAAAAAGTTACTTTTTAAAAAAAGTAATTATAAAAGTAACTTTTTAAAAAAAGGAAATAAAAAAGTTACTTTTAATGACACGCTGTACTATGCCGTTTATAATTGCAGAAACTCCCTTCATCAACACTATCGATTATGCCTTATCTGACCTCAGCATCACCAGCCCTCGATTGTCTTCCTTCAGGATTTTATTTTATTTATTTATTACACTATATTTATCCCTTTATGGGGGAAATTTGTCTCTGCATTTGACCCATTCCTGTAGATAGGGAGCAGTGGGCTGCCAATAAGAGGCGCCCGGGGAGCTAGGGGTACAGTGTCTTGCTCAGGGACACTTCGACACATGACACGTCCCAGTCAAGGGTTGAACCTTCGACCTTGCAGTTACCAGACAACCCTCTTAACCCAGGGAGCCACGGATGGAGGATGGAGTCCAATCTCCAAAGACGTTGCACTATTCAAATTTGTACAATGTGTAATAAATTGTGAAATTCTAATGAAGTCTCTCCTGGTTGAATGGTTGACTTTTATGACTTTTTTCAACATGCTGTACTATGACTTGTTAATTAAATTAAGTTGAGTATCTTCAAAAATAAAGTAACTTAAAAAGTATCTTCAAAAATGAAGTAACTAAAAAAGTAACTTTTTTTCCAAAGTAACTAAAAAGGTAACTTTTTTTCCAAAGTAACTAAAAAAGTAAAAGAGTCTTGCTCAGGGACACTTCGACACATGACACGTCCCAGTCAAGGTTTGAAGCTTCGACCTTGCGGTTACCAGACAACCCTCTTAACCCAGGGAGCCACGGATGGAGGATGGAGTCCAATCTCCAAAGATGTTGCACTATTCAAATTTGTACAATGTGTAATAAATTGTGAAATTCTAATGAAGTCTCTCCTGGTTGAATGGTTGACTTTTATGACTTGTTTCAACATGCTGTGCTATGACTTGTTAATTAAATTAATTTGAGTATCTTCAAAAATGAAGTAACTAAAAAAGTAAAAGAGTCTTGCTCAGGGACACTTCGACACATGACACGTCCCAGTCAAGGGTTGAACCTTCGACCTTGCAGTTACCAGACAACCCTCTTAACCGAGGGAGCCACGGATGGAGAATGGAGTACAATCTCCAAAGACGTTGCACTATTCAAATTTGTACAATGTGTAATAAATTGTGAAATTCTAATGAAGTCTCTCCTGGTTGAATGGTTGACTTTTATGACTTTTTTCAACATGCTGTACTATGACTTGTTAATTAAATTAAGTTGAGTATCTTCAAAAATAAAGTAACTTAAAAAGTATCTTCAAAAATGAAGTAACTAAAAAAGTAAAAGAGTCTTGCTCAGGGACACTTCGACACATGACACGTCCCAGTCAAGGGTTGAACCTTCGGCCTTGCAGTTACCAGACAACCCTCTTAACCCAGGGAGCCACGGATGGAGGATGGAGTCCAATCTCCAAAGACGTTGCACTATTCAAATTTGTACAATGTGTAATAAATTGTGAAATTCTAATGAAGTCTCTCCTGGTTGAATGGTTGACTTTTATGACTTTTTTCAACATGCTGTACTATGACTTGTTAATTAAATTAAGTTGAGTATCTTCAAAAATAAAGTAACTTAAAAAGTATCTTCAAAAATGAAGTAACTAAAAAAGTGACTTTTTTTCCAAAGTAACTAAAAAGGTAACTTTTTTTCCAAAGTAACTAAAAAAGTAAAAGAGTCTTGCTCAGGGACACTTCGACACATGACACGTCCCAGTCAAGGTTTGAACCTTCGACCTTGCGGTTACCAGACAACCCTCTTAACCCAGGGAGCCACGGATGGAGGATGAAGTCCAATCTCCAAAGATGTTGCACTATTCAAATTTGTACAATGTGTAATAAATTGTGAAATTCTAATGAAGTCTCTCCTGGTTGAATGGTTGACTTTTATGACTTTTTTCAACATGCTGTGCTATGACTTGTTAATTAAATTAATTTGAGTATCTTCAAAAATGAAGTAACTAAAAAAGTAAAAGAGTCTTGCTCAGGGACACTTCGACACATGACACGTCCCAGTCAAGGGTTGAACCTTCGACCTTGCAGTTACCAGACAACCCTCTTAACCCAGGGAGCAACGGATGGAGGATGGAGTCCAATCTCCAAAGATGTTGCACTATTCAAATGTGTACAATGTGTAATAAAAGTAACTTTTTTTCCAAAGTAACTAAAAAAGTAACTTTTTTCCCAAAGTAACTAAAAAAGTAACTTTTTTCCCAAAGTAACTAAAAAAGTAACTTTTTTTCCAAAGTAACTAGAAAAGTAACTTTTTTCCCAAAGTAACTAAAAAAGTAACTTTTTTTCCAAAGTAACTAGAAAAGTAACTTTTTTCCCAAAGTAACTAAAAAAGTTACTTTTTAAAAAAAGTAATTATAAAAGTAACTTTTTTCCCAAAGTAACTAAAAAAGTAACTTTTTTTCCAAAGTAACTAAAAAAGTAACTTTTTTTCCAAAGTAACTAAAAAAGTAACTTTTTTCCCAAAGTAACTAAAAAAGTAACTTTTTTCCCAAAGTAACTAAAAAAGTAACTTTTTTCCCAAAGTAACTAAAAAAGTAACTTTTTTCCCAAAGTAACTAAAAAAGTAACTTTTTTTCCAAAGTAACTAAAAAAGTAACTTTTTTTCCAAAGTAACTAAAAAAGTAACTTTTTTTCCAAAGTAACTAGAAAAGTAACTTTTTTCCCAAAGTAACTAAAAAAGTTACTTTTTAAAAAAAGTAATTATAAAAGTAACTTTTTAAAAAAAGGAAATAAAAAAGTTACTTTTAATGACACGCTGTACTATGCCGTTTATAATTGCAGAAACTCCCTTCATCAACACTATCGATTATGCCTTATCTGACCTCAGCATCACCAGCCCTCGATTGTCTTCCTTCAGGATTTTATTTTATTTATTTATTACACTATATTTATCCCTTTATGGGGGAAATTTGTCTCTGCATTTGACCCATTCCTGTAGATAGGGAGCAGTGGGCTGCCAATAAGAGGCGCCCGGGGAGCTAGGGGTACAGTGTCTTGCTCAGGGACACTTCGACACATGACACGTCCCAGTCAAGGGTTGAACCTTCGACCTTGCAGTTACCAGACAACCCTCTTAACCCAGGGAGCCACGGATGGAGGATGGAGTCCAATCTCCAAAGACGTTGCACTATTCAAATTTGTACAATGTGTAATAAATTGTGAAATTCTAATGAAGTCTCTCCTGGTTGAATGGTTGACTTTTATGACTTTTTTCAACATGCTGTACTATGACTTGTTAATTAAATTAAGTTGAGTATCTTCAAAAATAAAGTAACTTAAAAAGTATCTTCAAAAATGAAGTAACTAAAAAAGTAACTTTTTTTCCAAAGTAACTAAAAAGGTAACTTTTTTTCCAAAGTAACTAAAAAAGTAAAAGAGTCTTGCTCAGGGACACTTCGACACATGACACGTCCCAGTCAAGGTTTGAACCTTCGACCTTGCGGTTACCAGACAACCCTCTTAACCCAGGGAGCCACGGATGGAGGATGGAGTCCAATCTCCAAAGATGTTGCACTATTCAAATTTGTACAATGTGTAATAAATTGTGAAATTCTAATGAAGTCTCTCCTGGTTGAATGGTTGACTTTTATGACTTGTTTCAACATGCTGTGCTATGACTTGTTAATTAAATTAATTTGAGTATCTTCAAAAATGAAGTAACTAAAAAAGTAAAAGAGTCTTGCTCAGGGACACTTCGACACATGACACGTCCCAGTCAAGGGTTGAACCTTCGACCTTGCAGTTACCAGACAACCCTCTTAACCGAGGGAGCCACGGATGGAGAATGGAGTACAATCTCCAAAGACGTTGCACTATTCAAATTTGTACAATGTGTAATAAATTGTGAAATTCTAATGAAGTCTCTCCTGGTTGAATGGTTGACTTTTATGACTTTTTTCAACATGCTGTACTATGACTTGTTAATTAAATTAAGTTGAGTATCTTCAAAAATAAAGTAACTTAAAAAGTATCTTCAAAAATGAAGTAACTAAAAAAGTAAAAGAGTCTTGCTCAGGGACACTTCGACACATGACACGTCCCAGTCAAGGGTTGAACCTTCGGCCTTGCAGTTACCAGACAACCCTCTTAACCCAGGGAGCCACGGATGGAGGATGGAGTCCAATCTCCAAAGACGTTGCACTATTCAAATTTGTACAATGTGTAATAAATTGTGAAATTCTAATGAAGTCTCTCCTGGTTGAATGGTTGACTTTTATGACTTTTTTCAACATGCTGTACTATGACTTGTTAATTAAATTAAGTTGAGTATCTTCAAAAATAAAGTAACTTAAAAAGTATCTTCAAAAATGAAGTAACTAAAAAAGTGACTTTTTTTCCAAAGTAACTAAAAAGGTAACTTTTTTTCCAAAGTAACTAAAAAAGTAAAAGAGTCTTGCTCAGGGACACTTCGACACATGACACGTCCCAGTCAAGGTTTGAACCTTCGACCTTGCGGTTACCAGACAACCCTCTTAACCCAGGGAGCCACGGATGGAGGATGAAGTCCAATCTCCAAAGATGTTGCACTATTCAAATTTGTACAATGTGTAATAAATTGTGAAATTCTAATGAAGTCTCTCCTGGTTGAATGGTTGACTTTTATGACTTTTTTCAACATGCTGTGCTATGACTTGTTAATTAAATTAATTTGAGTATCTTCAAAAATGAAGTAACTAAAAAAGTAAAAGAGTCTTGCTCAGGGACACTTCGACACATGACACGTCCCAGTCAAGGGTTGAACCTTCGACCTTGCAGTTACCAGACAACCCTCTTAACCCAGGGAGCAACGGATGGAGGATGGAGTCCAATCTCCAAAGATGTTGCACTATTCAAATGTGTACAATGTGTAATAAAAGTAACTTTTTTTCCAAAGTAACTAAAAAAGTAACTTTTTTCCCAAAGTAACTAAAAAAGTAACTTTTTTCCCAAAGTAACTAAAAAAGTAACTTTTTTTCCAAAGTAACTAGAAAAGTAACTTTTTTCCCAAAGTAACTAAAAAAGTAACTTTTTTTCCAAAGTAACTAGAAAAGTAACTTTTTTCCCAAAGTAACTAAAAAAGTTACTTTTTAAAAAAAGTAATTATAAAAGTAACTTTTTTCCCAAAGTAACTAAAAAAGTAACTTTTTTTCCAAAGTAACTAAAAAAGTAACTTTTTTTCCAAAGTAACTAAAAAAGTAACTTTTTTCCCAAAGTAACTAAAAAAGTAACTTTTTTCCCAAAGTAACTAAAAAAGTAACTTTTTTCCCAAAGTAACTAAAAAAGTAACTTTTTTCCCAAAGTAACTAAAAAAGTAACTTTTTTTCCAAAGTAACTAAAAAAGTAACTTTTTTTCCAAAGTAACTAAAAAAGTAACTTTTTTTCCAAAGTAACTAGAAAAGTAACTTTTTTCCCAAAGTAACTAAAAAAGTTACTTTTTAAAAAAAGTAATTATAAAAGTAACTTTTTAAAAAAAGGAAATAAAAAAGTTACTTTTAATGACACGCTGTACTATGCCGTTTATAATTGCAGAAACTCCCTTCATCAACACTATCGATTATGCCTTATCTGACCTCAGCATCACCAGCCCTCGATTGTCTTCCTTCAGGATTTTATTTTATTTATTTATTACACTATATTTATCCCTTTATGGGGGAAATTTGTCTCTGCATTTGACCCATTCCTGTAGATAGGGAGCAGTGGGCTGCCAATAAGAGGCGCCCGGGGAGCTAGGGCTTCGACACATGACACGTCCCAGTCAAGGGTTGAACCTTCGACCTTGCAGTTACCAGACAACCCTCTTAACCCAGGGAGCCACGGATGGAGGATGGAGTCCAATCTCCAAAGACGTTGCACTATTCAAATTTGTACAATGTGTAATGAATTGTGAAATTCTAATGAAGTCTCTCCTGGTTGAATGGTTGACTTTTATGACTTTTTTCAACATGCTGTACTATGACTTGTTAATTAAATTAAGTTGAGTATCTTCAAAAATAAAGTAACTTAAAAAGTATCTTCAAAAATGAAGTAACTAAAAAAGTAACTTTTTTTCCAAAGTAACTAAAAAGGTAACTTTTTTTCCAAAGTAACTAAAAAAGTAAAAGAGTCTTGCTCAGGGACACTTCGACACATGACACGTCCCAGTCAAGGTTTGAACCTTTGACCTTGCGGTTACCAGACAACCCTCTTAACCCAGGGAGCCACGGATGGAGGATGGAGTCCAATCTCCAAAGATGTTGCACTATTCAAATTTGTACAATGTGTAATAAATTGTGAAATTCTAATGAAGTCTCTCCTGGTTGAATGGTTGACTTTTATGACTTGTTTCAACATGCTGTGCTATGACTTGTTAATTAAATTAATTTGAGTATCTTCAAAAATGAAGTAACTAAAAAAGTAAAAGAGTCTTGCTCAGGGACACTTCGACACATGACACGTCCCAGTCAAGGGTTGAACCTTCGACCTTGCAGTTACCAGACAACCCTCTTAACCGAGGGAGCCACGGATGGAGAATGGAGTACAATCTCCAAAGACGTTGCACTATTCAAATTTGTACAATGTGTAATAAATTGTGAAATTCTAATGAAGTCTCTCCTGGTTGAATGGTTGACTTTTATGACTTTTTTCAACATGCTGTACTATGACTTGTTAATTAAATTAAGTTGAGTATCTTCAAAAATAAAGTAACTTAAAAAGTATCTTCAAAAATGAAGTAACTAAAAAAGTAAAAGAGTCTTGCTCAGGGCCACTTCGACACATGACACGTCCCA
Organism: Leptoclinus maculatus; assembly: GCA_032191485.1. NCBI lineage: Eukaryota > Metazoa > Chordata > Actinopteri > Perciformes > Stichaeidae > Leptoclinus > Leptoclinus maculatus. The sequence goes on from JAVDOI010000013.1 coordinate 5,346,460, forward strand.
GTCAAGGGTTGAACCTTCGGCCTTGCAGTTACCAGACAACCCTCTTAACCCAGGGAGCCACGGATGGAGGATGGAGTCCAATCTCCAAAGACGTTGCACTATTCAAATTTGTACAATGTGTAATAAATTGTGAAATTCTAATGAAGTCTCTCCTGGTTGAATGGTTGACTTTTATGACTTTTTTCAACATGCTGTACTATGACTTGTTAATTAAATTAAGTTGAGTATCTTCAAAAATAAAGTAACTTAAAAAGTATCTTCAAAAATGAAGTAACTAAAAAAGTGACTTTTTTTCCAAAGTAACTAAAAAGGTAACTTTTTTTCCAAAGTAACTAAAAAAGTAAAAGAGTCTTGCTCAGGGACACTTCGACACATGACACGTCCCAGTCAAGGTTTGAACCTTCGACCTTGCGGTTACCAGACAACCCTCTTAACCCAGGGAGCCACGGATGGAGGATGAAGTCCAATCTCCAAAGATGTTGCACTATTCAAATTTGTACAATGTGTAATAAATTGTGAAATTCTAATGAAGTCTCTCCTGGTTGAATGGTTGACTTTTATGACTTTTTTCAACATGCTGTGCTATGACTTGTTAATTAAATTAATTTGAGTATCTTCAAAAATGAAGTAACTAAAAAAGTAAAAGAGTCTTGCTCAGGGACACTTCGACACATGACACGTCCCAGTCAAGGGTTGAACCTTCGACCTTGCAGTTACCAGACAACCCTCTTAACCCAGGGAGCAACGGATGGAGGATGGAGTCCAATCTCCAAAGATGTTGCACTATTCAAATGTGTACAATGTGTAATAAAAGTAACTTTTTTTCCAAAGTAACTAAAAAAGTAACTTTTTTCCCAAAGTAACTAAAAAAGTAACTTTTTTCCCAAAGTAACTAAAAAAGTAACTTTTTTCCCAAAGTAACTAAAAAAGTAACTTTTTTTCCAAAGTAACTAAAAAAGTAACTTTTTTTCCAAAGTAACTAAAAAAGTAACTTTTTTCCCAAAGTAACTAAAAAAGTAACTTTTTTTCCAAAGTAACTAAAAAAGTAACTTTTTTTCCAAAGTAACTAAAAAAGTAACTTTTTTCCCAAAGTAACTAAAAAAGTAACTTTTTTCCCAAAGTAACTAAAAAAGTAACTTTTTAAAAAAAGTAATTATAAAAGTAACTTAAAAAAAAGGAATTAAAAAAGTTACTTTTAATGACACGCTGTACTATGCCGTTTATAATTGCAGAAACTCCATTCATCAACACTATCCCGCTGGACTCCAGCGGGATTATGCCTTATCTGACCTCAGCGTCACCAGCCCTCGATTGTCTTCCTTCAGGATTTTATTTCATTTATTCATTACACTATATTTATACCTTTATGGGGGAAATTTTTCTCTGCATTTGAGCCATCCCTGTATATAGGGAGCAGTGGGCTGCCAATGACAGGCGCCCGGGGAGCTAGGGGTACAGTGTCTTGCTCAGGGACACTTCGACACATGACACGTCCCAGTCAAGGATAGAACCTTCAACCTTGCGGTTACCAGACAACCCTCTTAACCCAGGGAGCCACAGATGGAGGATGGAGTCCAATCTTCAAAGATGTTGCACTATTCAAATTTGTACAATGTGCAATAAAAGTAACTTTTTTCCCAAAGTAACAAAAAAAGTAACTTTTTTCCAAAAGTTGCGGTTACCAGACAATCCTGAAGGATTTTTGAGCCACGGATGGAGGATGGAGTCCAATCTCCAAAGATGTTGCACTAATCAAATTTGCACAATGTGTGAAAAATTATTGTGAAATTGTAATGAAGTCTCTCCTGGTTGAATGACTTTTATATGACTGTTTTCGACATTATATAATAAGTCTCTCCTGGTTGAATTACTTTCATGACTTTTTTCAACATGCTGTACTATGACTTGTTAATTAAATTAAGTTGAGTATCTTCCAAAATAAAGTAACTTAAAAAGTATCTTCAAAAATGAAGTAGCAGTGGGCTGCCAATGACAGGCGCCCGGGGAGCTAGGGGTACAGTGTCTTGCTCAGGGACACTTCGACACATGACACGTCCCAGTCAAGGATAGAACCTTCAACCTTGCGGTTACCAGACAACCCTCTTAACCCAGGGAGCCACAGATGGAGGATGGAGTCCAATCTTCAAAGATGTTGCACTATTCAAATTTGTACAATGTGCAATAAAAGTAACTTTTTTCCCAAAGTAACAAAAAAAGTAACTTTTTTCCAAAAGTTGCGGTTACCAGACAATCCTGAAGGATGTTTGAGCCACGGATGGAGGATGGAGTCCAATCTCCAAAGATGTTGCACTAATCAAATTTGCACAATGTGTGAAAAATTATTGTGAAATTCTAATGAAGTCTCTCCTGGTTGAATGACTTTTATATGACTGTTTTCGACATTATATAATAAGTCTCTCCTGGTTGAATTACTTTCATGACTTTTTTCAACATGCTGTACTATGACTTGTTAATTAAATTAAGTTGAGTATCTTCCAAAATAAAGTAACTTAAAAAGTATCTTCAAAAATGAAGTAGCAGTGGGCTGCCAATGACAGGCGCCCGGGGAGCTAGGGGTACAGTGTCTTGCTCAGGGACACTTCGACACATGACACGTCCCAGTCAAGGTTTGAACCTTCGACCTTGCGATTACCAGACAACCCTCTTAACCCAGGGAGCCACGGATGGAGGATGGAGTCCAATCTCCAAAGATGTTGCACTATTCAAATTTGTACAATGTGTAATAAAAGTAACTTTTTTCCCAAAGTAACAAAAAAAGTAACTTTTTTCCAAAAGTTGCGGTTACCAGACAATCCTGAAGGATTTTTGAGCCACGGATGGAGGATGGAGTCCAATCTCCAAAGATGTTGCACTAATCAAATTTGTACAATGTGTGAAAAATTATTGTGAAATTCTAATGAAGTCTCTCCTGGTTGAATGACTTTTATATGACTGTTTTCGACATTATATAATAAGTCTCTCCTGGTTGAATTACTTTCATGACTTTTTTCAACATGCTGTACTATGACTTGTTAATTAAATTAAGTTAAGTATCTTCAAAAATAAAGTAACTTAAAAAGTATCTTCAAAAATAAAGTAGCAGTGGGCTGCCAATGACAGGCGCCCGGGGAGCTAGGGGTACAGTGTGTTGCTCAGGGACACTTCGACACATGACATGTCCCAGTCAAGGATTGAACCTTCGACCTTGCGGTTACCAGGCAACCCTCTTAACCCAGGGAGCCACGGATGGAGGATGGAGTCCAACCTCCAAAGATGTTGCACTATTCAAATTTGTACAATGTGTAATAAAAGTAACTTTTTTCCCAAAGTAACAAAAAAAGTAACTTTTTTCCCAAAGTTGCGGTTACCAGACAATCCTGAAGGATTTTTGAGCCACGGATGGAGGATGGAGTCCAATCTCCAAAGATGTTGCACTATTCAAATTTGTACAATGTGTGAAAAATTATTGTGAAATTCTAATGAAGTCTCTCCTGGTTGAATTACTTTCATGACATTTTTCAACATGCTGTACTATGACTTGTTAATTAAATGAAGTTGATTATCTTCAAAAATAAAGTAACTTAAAAAGTATCTTCAAAAATGAAGTAGCAGTAAGTAACTAAAAAAGTAACTTTTTTCCCAAAGTTGCGGTTACCAGACAATCCTGAAGGATTTTTGAGCGACGGATGGAGGATGGAGTCCAATCTCCAAAGATGTTGCACTATTCAAATTTGTACAATGTGTGAAAAATTATTGTGAAATTCTAATGAAGTCTCTCCTGGTTGAATTACTTTTATGACTTTTTTCAACATGCTGTACTATGACTTGTTAATTAAATTAAGTTGAGTATCTTCAAAAATAAAGTAACTTAAAAAGTATCTTCAAAAATGAAGTAGCAGTAAGTAACTAAAAAAGTAACTTTTTTCCCAAAGTTGCGGTTACCAGACAATCCTGAAGGATTTTTGAGCGACGGATGGAGGATGGAGTCCAATCTCCAAAGATGTTGCACTATTCAAATTTGTACAATGTGTGAAAAATTATTGTGGAATTCTAATGAAGTCTCTCCTGGTTGAATTACTTTTATGACTTTTTTCAACATGCTGTACTATGACTTGTTAATTAAATTAAGTTGAGTATCTTCAAAAATAAAGTAACTTAAAAAGTATCTTCAAAAATGAAGTAGCAGTAAGTAACTAAAAAAGTAACTTTTTTCCCAAAGTTGCGGTTACCAGACAATCCTGAAGGATTTTTGAGCGACGGATGGAGGATGGAGTCCAATCTCCAAAGATGTTGCACTATTCAAATTTGTACAATGTGTAAACAATTGTGAAATTCTAATGAAGTCTCTCCTGGTTGAATGACTTTTATATGACTGTTTACGACATTATATAATAAGTCTCTCCTGGTTGAATTACTTTCATGACTTTTTTCAACATGCTGTACTATGACTTGTTAATTAAATTAAGTTGAGTATCTTCAAAAATAAAGTAACTTAAAAAGTATCTTCAAAAATGAAGTAGCAGTGGGCTGCCAATGACAGGCGCCCGGGGAGCTAGGGGTACAGTGTCTTGCTCAGGGAGCCACGGATGGAGGATGGAGTCCAATCTCCAAAGATGTTGCACTATTCAAATTTGTACAATGTGTAATAAAAGTAACTTTTTTCCCAAAGTAACTAAAAAAGTAACTTTTTTCCCAAAGTTGTGGTTACCAGACAATCCTGAAGGATTTTTGAGCCACGGATTGGAGGATGGAGTCCAATCTCCAAAGATGTTGCACTATTCAAATTTGTACAATGTGTGAAAAATTATTGTGAAATTCTAATGAAGTCTCTCCTGGTTGAATTACTTTAATGACTTTTTTCAACATGCTGTACTATGACTTGTTAATTAAATTAAAAATAAAGTAACTTAAAAAGTATCTTCAAAAATGAAGTAGCAGTGGGCTGCCAATGACAGGCGCCCGGGGAGCTAGCTTGCGTGTGTGCTTGCGCCCGCGTCCCCTTTTTGCGTGTGTGTGCGTGCGCCCGCGTCCCCTCTTCGCGTGTGTGTGCGTGACCCCGCGTCCCCTTTTTGCGTGTGTGTGCTTGCGCCCGTGTCCCCTTTTCGAAATGCAGCACTTATGAATTCAATCATTGCAGATTTGTAATGTAGCCTAGTGGAATTTACATTTACATGAAAGTATGAAAATGTAACATGTCAACATTAGTATTTTTATATTTTTATTTTTGCCGGTGTTTTCAAAATAAAGCCGGCTGGCGTTTTTAACCTACAAGTCTGTTGAACGTTATGTGCCTGCGTGTAGTATTTGCTTTGTCACCGTCAACACGAGAACATTTTGAGCATAATATGTAGCTAGCTAAGTTAGTATGTTTGCAGTTAGCATCAAGCTACTTTTGTTTCGCCAGCAACAACAACGCTACTTCCGGTTTGTATTCCTTGAGAATTTAAAGCCTCTTCCTTGAATTAAATGACAAGAAATGTTGAATTTATCACAAGAACTGCACAGATTATGTTTTTAAGAAATAGTTCCTGCCTTTTATCCCCTAGCTTTGTAAGACAAAACTAAATTTGTTTCAGTCAGTCAGCCATACTGGAGAACGTTGACATCAACATGTAACGTTACGACTTCTGGTTGTATTTTTCAAAATAAAAGACGGGATTTTCCAAACTGACAAGAAAATACATTTGTTTACTTTTGAGTATTCCCATCAGTTCTACTAATTCTGCTGCACCACATTTTGGAGGCAGATCTATTTTTTACTATTCAATTTATATGACTTATTTGAATATGATGCTTTATTATGAACGGTGGTGGAAAATAAATATGTACCCCATGTTTACTCACGCATTTTTAAGTACCTGTACTTTATTATTTACATTTTGAGGGTTAGGAAAGCCTACAACAGTACGTGTATAAGCACGGGTTCTTAAAATGACCTCCACCACAGAGAGCTGCAACTGTAAAAAGCTGGTTTACAGTTAAATGGCAATTCATCTCTAAAAAAATATAAATTTATAGTAGTCTATATCTTGCTCATAAAACGTCTGAATGCAGGACTTGTAATAGGCTATTTGTACACTGTGGTACTGCTGCTTATAGCTAACTATCTGACCACTTCTTCCACCACTATGAACTACACTACCTATATATGTCTTGGACGAGTTGCTGACAAGATGACGTAGTCGCTGATAATTTATTTAACTTCCTCAAAAAGTTAAGTTATCTAAAATTACAACGAAAATGTGTCACTGTAACACATATGTCTTCAATGTAACATCTGAACTACTGTAAAGTGGAAGTTCAGTTTTGTATCATTAATATTTAGGTTACCATAACAAATCAAGATAAATCTTACATCCAATTACACAAAAATGTTTTGCTGGTAAATTATAAAGTGTCCTACAGACCAACCAGAGGAGTATCTTTCACCTACTAGTCTCTTCAAACAGTCTATGTTTAACACCAGTGACCATTCAACCAAGCTTGAATGCATTCATGTCTGAACACCTCTCTAGAAATTATACAAAAAGAGGACAGATTGTCTTAAAATATTTATTGTCTACAACATATTTGTTGCTTATTGATCATCTTCATCTTTTACAGAACAGCTGAAGCATTTTGTCCCTGTATGAACGGTTCAGGAAGAAATACATCACAGGATCCAGTACACCACTAACACAGGTCAGTGCAGATGTGATCCGATTGGCTATACCCAGTGACTCGTGCCTTGCTGCAGTCATATGATCGTGACTGTGGCTTCCAATGTAGATTACCCTGTTCACATGGTAGGGCACAAATGCAAACAGGAAGTTCATCACAACGAGGATGATGATTCTTATAGCCTTGTCCTTCACTGGCCGTTCTCCCTGTTGCTTGATTGTCCTTAGTTTCAGCAGAATCAGTATGTAGCAAACCACTATGGTGGTGAGGGGAATAATGAATGCCACAATAGTAGAAACTAAAGCCGTGGGAGATGCCCTTTCTAAGTACAGCTTGTTGCAGATGCCAGTTGAGTTGTTGGTCACATTCTTTTTAGAGAAAAGTATAGGACTCATAGACACAATAACTGTCACCCAAAGTATGCCAACAGCAATCTTTGCATACATAGCCTTTCTTACTGTGTGTGATTTTATGGGTAAAACCACAGCCAGAAATCTGTCCAGGCTGATGAAACTCATTAAGTAAAGACTGCAGTACATGTTAAGGTAAAAGAGGAAGCCTGCTAGTTGACAGAGGACATGTCCGAAAGGCCAGTGGCCGTTGGACAGGTGGTAAACTATACGCATGGGTAAAATGAGAACATAAGAGATGTCTGCTACAGACAGGTGCCTCAGGAAGACCTTAAATGGAGACGTGCTCTCTTGGCAAAAGAAGGTCCACAGCGCCAAGGCATTCCCAGGCACAGCCATGATGAAAATCAGGATGTAAAATGCAGAAAATAGAATGTTCTCTTGGTGGGAGTCACTGCCATAGAAGCCCTGTATCTCCTCGTCTGAGATGTTCATTGTTGTTGTGGAGAGGATCAGCCTGTTGCAGCATAGACACAAATAACCTGTTATGATGATAGCCTTGTCAAGTGATTCACTAAATCATACATTGTGATATCATAACAAAACTAAGAATGCAAGATGCGTGTGACAAAAAGATGATTTACATGTGACAAATAAACCCACATCCAAAATCATGTGTAAATGAGGCTTATTAGAAAGAGGAACTATCCTCGACAGGCCAAAGTGCAACCAGTTTTGCAGAACACTAACTATTTTAATCAGCCAACTGCAGCTACAGATTAACAACTTTAAAGTGATGAGAAAAGTGTTTATCAGATAGTTTAAGATTAAAAAATGTTTCCAGACTTTAAAAGTCTTTATTTTCTTTTATGGCAAACAATATCTGGTCGTTGTATTTCCTCTTACCTTACCTTGATGTGATGAACTGCAAAATACATGATCCAGTGCAAGAAGTATCACTAAGTATACCAATGTAAATGAACATATTGTCACCTTAGTTAATGGTTTCAAAATTAGATTTCAAAGAAGAAACTAAATTTGGTGCTCTGTGGCAAATAATAAAACAAATTAATGTTTCAGTAGTTTAAATGCTAAAACCTACAAAAGGGTAGACGCTTCAACGTGATTTGTAGTTAAGCACCACCTCTGTCCTTTACTATTTAATCATGTAATCAGAGCAAGATTGTATAAGTAAAATTAGGGCATCAAGCCCTCACATGTAGCACTGTCAATAATCATTAATATTATTGATATCATATTCTTACCTTTTAATTGTCGAGATACATAATTCAGAAGAATGCAGAATTCCTATTGACTAGCAGTGGAACAGCACTACTGTGAGAAGAGCCAGGTGAAGTGGAAGTGAGAACTCTGAGGCTCTGTTGTGTTTTTTTATTTTGTATAACTATACACGCACACACTCGCACCCACACAAACTCGCGCGCACACGCACACACACACACACAAATTAGACTCAAGCAAACAGGAATTCAACAGGAAGCCAGAAACAAAACTCAAAAGCTCAATGCATTACAAGCATGCAAGTCTTTATTTTTGCTACTCCAACACAGTTTTTGTCTTTACCACATTGCTCCTTAATAGTATGATTTAAAGCTTTACAAAAATCAGAGAAAACCAGATATTTACAAAATCTATTTGTGCAAACATAATTCTTTTTTTTACACCACTCTCCTAAAGTATTTGAAAGGCATGCATACAAATAAACTTTGGTATGTTAACAAAACTACTTATTTTCTTAGTAGAAGCATCTATGTACATGTGGTAGAACTGTTTTACTTTGTTTTAGTACAGTTTACATTTAGACAACAATACATGTTAACTTAACAAACCACCAGTAACCACCAGTACAAACACTGAGGTCAACACTTCAGCCATCACATCAAGAGAGTGCATGTAAATTCCCCTAAATCTTGTGACTGGGTTAGGCCTGTAGTGAGTCATTGTACAACAACTTTGGCAAATAGGCACACTAAAATGAAAACTTGTATTACTTATGATACCAGTTTTACAAATCTGTAAAAGAAATTGGCAGTTCATATGGGTGAAAAATGAGAAAATAGTCTTAGAAAACAGAAGTTAATAATGAGTTCAACTTTAACGTGTCTGTATACATTATGTATACACTCATAAAAGGCATTTACAAGGGCTGTGTTGAATGTCTGACAACATAAGAAATATAGAAGATTCAATATACTATGGTTATTCAATCTCTGGTTTGAAAAATAAAACACATTTTTTTACATGGTACTTCGTGATTGTACATCAACTCTATATTCCCTATTCATAGCTACGGCAAGAAAAATAGATTTTCAACACCACGAGAGCCTTCCACTTTCATCTACAAAGTGGTAAAACTAAACTATTTTTTAGTTCCATTATAAAATATTTTTGACAGAACATGTGGTACACCTCCAAGAAAGAATCAGAATCCAAGTCAATATTTTTTCAAAAATGGAAATTGCAATTCAAATTAGATAGAAGCATTGGTGTGAGAATGCCAGTGTCAAATAAAACATGAAGTGGGGGGAGTGCATCACTTAATACTTTTACAGAAACTGAAAAAAAAAACAGCAAACCAAAACGATACAAAATGAAACCAGCTCTACCTGCTATGCGGTAAAGCCAGAGGGGCCGTAATGGGGCTAAGTGGTGTCCTTTGCTGCTGTGGCTGTTGGGATGCAGGATTTGCCGCTGCTGCCGTTGTGGGACCTGTAGCTGGTGAAGCTGGGGGTGTGTATGGTGCGGATGCTCTTTCCACCTGGGCCCAAAGGAGTGGGCGACAGAGGGGAGGGGGAGGAGGAGGAGGATGAGGAAGAGGAGGAGAATGAAGAGGAGGAGGAGGAGTGCACTCGACCATTCTGAGTCTGCGAGGAGAACGAGAGAGCTTTACCTGTGTGCTGTGGGGGTGTGGGGAGTTTAAGGGATCCGTTAGACAGGGAGGGGATGTGGGAGGAGGGTTGGGAACCGGAACGAGGAGCGTGAGAGGACAGGATGTTGGATTTTATTACAGAGGAGGAGGAGGAGGAGGAGGAGGAAGAAGAGGAAGGGTTAATGGGATTAGTTGCATCTGAGTTTTGCACAGACTGGGAGCTGCCTTTAGTAGAGCTAGGATAAAAAGCAGGGATTTTAGAGGTGGGTATAGTAGGGGAAGTAGTTTTATGATCCCCTCCCACTCTTTTAGCACTTCCGTTAGCCTGCAAACAGAGATGCCAAAACAGATACTGGTTGTCAAAAAAGAAATCTGGTCAAATAATACATATAAAAGGCAAGACGATGTTAAAAAAAACTACAAGTTATACACATAGAAACGCACTAAGACTACACAAACATTCATATCACTGAGACACAACTATGAATACCAAAACATAAACGGGTCTGTTTTTACTAGGTTAAATGAAGAGTGAGACACATTGGACTGAGAGACATGTTACCAAGAAACAGAACACTGCAAAGGTTAGACCGTGCGATGGCAGACAGGAAGGGCATCTCTACAGACTGCTCGTGTTAGAGTTAGGCCTCGTAAAGGGGCTGTGGGGGGAGATTCACAAGGCAAAGATGCATAGGAAGGCCGGAGAGAAATTGATAACAGGCTTAGGAGTTTGAAGAGTGGGAGCAGACAGGGGAGATGTGGGCTGGTATTCCACTGAAACTGACGGTGCAAGATGGTGAGTTGTGGCTTGGTCTTGAGGGTAAGGAAATATATCACCGTGAGGTTAAGAAGCTGTGCAGTAATGTTGGGTTGAGCAGAGGTGCATTGTGAGAAGGGAGGAGCATAGCCGAAAAAGTCAGTTAGGTTTGTATTTTAACATAGCCACAATCATCCTGGGATTTGGCAACACTGTTTAGGAACTCAGCTGTGATGGGAACTGGAGATGTGATGACAACTCAGATGATGACAGGGTAGGATTCTGCTTTTCTTTGCCATTTTTCCTTTTTTTGTTTTTTTTGTTTAGTCACCAACACAGTGAAAACCATGAGCAGTGTGGACATGCAAAAGCATACAGTACAGTGATGTTATGGGGTAACAGTCAAAAGTCAAACATGCCTTCTTGTCAGAGCAGACTCGAGAGAAACATTAACAAATCCACAGTCGTCACCACGGTGACTTTATTTTATTTTTAAAACACTTGAAATCTCACAGCATTGATAGTCTTTTTTTCCTCTAATAACACATGCCTCATGTTTTTGATCCCTATATGTTTTGATTCCTCTAGTCTCTGGTAAGGCCCTACAGTAAAACTACCTGTCGGAACTGCCTCTGAGCGTCCTGCAGTTTTTGCTGTTTTCCTGCTTTGTCAGTAGTACCCGGCGACTGCCTGGACTTCGCAGACAAAGGGACGGGCATCCGACTAGTAGGGGAAGCGACACTGGTGTTCTGCAAGGGGATCCAAACGAAAAACAAAACAGGAAAATAAACAAAAGAAAGAAAAAAAACACACACCATAAAGGAAGTATGAAAGGCACTAACAGGAAACACCTTAACGATTAACACCAGTGAGAGATCATGCACCCAGTGGGACCATAAACCTTAAAGTCAATACACAGTAGTACATGCAGTCAAGAATAAGGAAGATATCAGAGCTTAATCATCATGAGAGTGTTTTTGATGATGAATTGCCACTTGCTGAAAACCTCAGCGGTTTAGCAATGAACTGAAGGAGAAACACGGTAGCCAGGAACCCAACAAAATGCCACCCCCAATCATGTCACCATGATTTCAAAGAGAGGGAAAGCCACGGGGGGCATTTCCAACGTTTCGAAGCACCTGTGGAGTGGATTAATGATTTTGTAATTTCAGTGGTTAGGGTTGGAGTGAAGGTAGGTTGTAAACTGAAAAAGTAGGACCCAAAGCCTCCCGGAGCAACAAGAGCTAGAGAGAGACCTGTCGTACGGTAGTGGGGGCACTGGGGACAGTGGTGGTGGTGGTGGTGGTTGTGGTAGTAGGGATGACTACAGGGCGAGGAAGCAGTTGAGGTTTAATCTTCTTCAGCAATGGATTTTTGCTGGGTATCTTAGGACCTGGCCCTCTGGAGGTAGGGAGAGAGGAAGACCTCTTCAGCCCCACTCCTTCTGAGCTTTTCCCATACTCTACTTTAGCTTCCTCCGTGCAGACTGGCTCCCCGGGGGAGTGTGGTCCCATCTCACTGATGGTGGTCTCCAGCTGCTTGATGGTCTGCTCCAGGCTGTCCAGTGTCTTGTAGGTGTTCTTCCGGATCTCGTCCGTCCTGTAGAGGGAGTCGGAGTTCTGCCTCTTCAGCGCGGCTGAGCTTGTTGCCTTGGGAGCGTCTGCTAAGGATTTTGAGCGTGTAACCTCAAATCTCTTTGCTTCTTTGTGCTGCTTGATAGTACCGTCGGATTCCTCCTCATCTTCATAGACAACCACCTGTATAGTCTTCTTCCCTGACTTGGTGCCAGTGCGAATCGCCTGGGTCAGCGCCGCCAGCTGTTTCTTAGGGAACTTAAATTTGAACTTCTTCTTAACATCCTGCTTAGTGTCACTATTTGACTCTAAGTTCCCTCCACTGTCCGTGAGCTCAGATATTGATGATGAAGATGAGGATGATAAGCTAATGTGGTCTGCAGTTGAAGTGCTGACGTTTTTGCCATCAACCACCTCGGGCCCTCCCGCTTTAACCTGCAGCCCACCGCTCCTCTCGGTGTCCGACTCCTCGCTCTCCTCCTCGATGCACTCTGCTGCAAGCATCCTGTCCAGTTGCTCCTCAGATTCAAAGATGGTGGACAGGCGCTTGTACGCTGAACGGATGTCCATGGGCTCGTCAAAAATGATGATGACTGGCTTCTTGTTGAAGCCATTATCCTGTTGCGCATTGGGTTCTGCTGTGGTGCTCCTTCGGTAAGTGGCATTACCTACAGTAACAGTCTGGACACCTTTCTTGGCATTGACCAGTTCCTGGTACTCGCCGCAGGAAAGGGCCTGAACTTTGGTGTTAGTGATCATAAATGCTATGTTGTCAGGGGGTGGAGGTGCCTCTTCTCCAGGCAAGTCTGGACTAAGACTAGCCTCCTCATTACACTCCTCACGATTAGATTTAGATTCTGGTGGATCACTGTCCTCACTTGGAGCCTTTTTTGGTGGAGCAACAGAACTTTTAGGCACCTCTCTTATGGTAGTGGTCGCTGTGGTAGCCGCAGGCTCGGGTATTATATTTTTACTAGAAGAAACACATTGCTGGATGACTTTACTTTTCTTTTCAGTGTTAATTTTGTTGAGGATTTTTCCCTTCTCCATTTCTGCACTGGTCTTCAAGGATTCGGAGCGTTTAACTTGCGTCCTTGGAAGTTTGAATCCTTTCAGTCCCACAGGCTTAGGTGATATAGGTGGAGGTGTTAAAGGCGGGGGTGATTTGGGTGGTGGAGACTGTGGCTGCGGCTGCTGCTGCTGCTGCTGGCTTGGATAATTGTCGTTAACATTGACATTTGACACCTGTGATGGAGGCTGTGTGGGCTCTCGGTGTTCGGGGGTTTCTTCTGTTCCTGACGGGGGTGGATGCTCTTTGGGAATCTGACCAGTCACATAGTATATGACCTGAGAAATGAAGAAGTAGCTGTTTAAAATATCTCAAATCTAGAACATACATTAACTAGACTTTAATATAATGTGAATATATAAATATAAAGTCATACACACCCCTTGGCTCTGTCGGACAGTAGAATTCCCATTTTCATCTGTGTCTGGATCTTTATCATCTCGAGTAGGCTCAGAGCTCTGCTAGGACAGTGTGTGAGGGAATAATATTACTGTGCAACTGGTGTGTCTGGTTGCTGTTGGATTAGTGTGAATTCACATACGTTACTGCAGTAGTATCCACAGTGGCAACACTGCATTGGACAGTTACCTTCTACAAGGCAACAGCAAAATATATACAGCATGTAAACTGATACTCATACTGTATGACATGCTGTTCTGATACTAAATGCCGTGTATCAAAATGCATGCAGGGAAAATGAATCAATATTATAGTTTAAAAAGCTAATACTACAAGCCAATACTAACAGCCAAATCAGCTTCTTTTGATGGCTAAACCCTGTCTTCTTTATTTGCCCTTCTACTGTATATAATACATAAATTAAGTTTTCTTTTTTATGTTTCCGACTAACCTTTATACATCCTGTTTCCTGTCTTGTTCATACAGTATACTGTTGATACTATGCAAAGCGCCTCTCATACTACTTTCACTTCAGTGAAATCATTTGGGCCACAATCTTTGCAACATTACCTAAAGTGCAATATTTTACATTTTATTATGTACAGTAACTAGTAGCTTACCATCTACTCATATACTTCTAAACTGATACTTTTATTTGATCAAATGCTTTAACTTGGCTGTAAACTAGTCCAATTTGTTGCGCTCGGACATATTCGTCCTCTTTGCCAAAAGCTTATCAAATGTGCATATTGTTTAACCTGATGTGAAACATTACAGGGTTGTGCTGGTTATATAGGTGTAAAGCTGGGAAAGCAAACTGAAGTCAAGTAAGTTGTGCAAAGACAAAGAGAAACAGAAAAGTATTCCCTCAGAAAAGTACAAGTGGTGGAGAGTAGCATGCATAGTGGCCAGGCTGACCTTGAGTGAACCAAGTCTGCAAAAACAGGTTGTGTCCGCAAAGTGAGTTTTAACTACTTTGTTCTCTCAATTGTCAATCATTTAAGAAACATTTGTTCTGTTGATTTGGTATGAAAACATGTAATTAAAGAAAGACACAAGACGATTTAATTGCCTGTAGAATACAGTGCCGAGGTCTTTTTATTGACAAGAGATAATTAAATCAGTGGCAAAACACATCATTGTCTGGTCCAGGCGCACAAAAGACACAGCATCTTTTCAGAGGCTTCATTTTATGCAGACTTAATCCTGAAATGTATTTAAGCTGAGATATCCAGCTGAATGAAAAGAGGGAAGGAAACTGAGGCGAAAGGGAAAAAGGAGCTTTTTGGAGGCAGTTGTTACAGGTTTCTCTCGAGCCAAAGCAAGTGTGCAGAAGTCGTAGAAGGGTTAAGACACAGCCATCGATTGTATCAGACAGTTGGCAGAGGCAGAGGCAGAGGCAGGCAGTTAGGTGGGTAGCTGCGCGGCGATGTATAATTTACCTTTTTCTCTTTGAGGGGCAATAAGGGCCCCGGTCTTAGTTCTCTGATTTGCGGTTCAATTCGAGAAGTTGGTTCTACCAAATTTTTCACCCCTACATCCTTAACCGTGCACTTCTGGAAAACCTGAAGAGTGGAGAAAGGTGAAGGGGAAATGGGAACAAGGATTTTGAGGAGGGAGGAAGTTTGAGTCTCTTGGCCTTTGTCACAGCTGTAGAACCCGACACGTGACAAAGTTAGATTCAAAATCAAGGAGTGAACTCTTTTGGCAGCTGTGAGTACTCATCCTTTGCCACCAAAACAGCCACCATGGGAAGAAATGATAGACCCACTCCCGCAGTGCAGAAATGAACCAAATCCAGAGGACTTTACACCTATTGACTGTTTTGCTCACGTTTGAGGGATTGTGTAGGTGTGTGAGTGTACATATGCATCTAACCTGGAGCTCTGCCATGATTTTGTCCCCTTCATCCTCCTCTTCTCTGGTAACAGGAGGAGTGACGGGGGGAGGGGTGGCGGGCTTCGGCTTGGTCTCTGGCGGAACCTTGTTTGGCTTGGGTTGTGGACTGGGCGGTGGAGTGTCCTCTTCACCCTCCTGTAAGGAAATGATTTAGTCATTACTTGTCTAACCAGCCAGGCTAGTTTCCCCAATTCCTCCAGTCGTCATGCTAAGCTAAGCTAAGCTATTCACCGCTTGACTCTTGCTCCATACTTAGTGGTAACGTGGTATCAATCTTACTTAACTCTCAGCAAGTAAACCAAACAAGCACACTTCCCAAACTGTTTGACTGTAATAATTAATAATTAAATCCATTGTATTTTTCACCAAAAAAATACAATGCATTTGTCATTAAGTATGTACAAAGGCTAAACAAGCTACACTGTTACCAATATGTTACCGCACATTTTGGAGTTTAAAGGTGCAAGATCCAAGATTGGGATCATTCCGATTGCCTCTAAATGGCTCAGCTCATGGTTAACGGGGCTAAGAGCACTAACAGTGGAAAAAAACCAACAGACAACCACCTATCAGACTGACCTGAGCCGAGCTGGAATCTTTCCTGCTGGTGTAGACCACTTCGCCGGAGCGTGTGGTAGTCATGCCTGAGCTCGAGCTGGAGAAAGTCTTCCTTGGAGGAGGAGGTGGTGGTGGAGACTTGCTTGACTTTTCAGACCCCTGCTTAGTAAAGCTGTCAGTGGGGACTGGCTTGGTGGCAGTCTTGGAGGGTCTCTCCAGTGTAGGTTTGGCTGGTTTCTCCATCACAGGCTTTGGGAGTTTCTCAGGCCCCTTCTTGCCTGGTTTATCAGAGTGAGGCTCAGACTGGGGCTCTTCGGTCATACAAAATAACAGAGACAAAATTCTATAAGGGGACATATAGTACTTAAAATGTGTTCATACGTATGTCAATAAAATGTAAAATGTGTGGAATCCATGTTAGTGTCTTAAAGTTGTTAGATTTGCACCTGTCGGTGACTCCACAGGGTTGTGGATGTCTGCTTGTTCTGCAGTGGCATCAGGGGTCAGTGCTGGGTTCTCTTCCACCTCTAGACTGGGAATGCCCTTCATCATGTTGGCCTGGGCTTCCTGGAGGATCTTGTCGAACTCTTTTCCATCATAGTGACCCATGTTCTGCCTCCTCTCTTCCCACTCCTTTTCTGCTGCCTGCAAGGGGAAAATTGGAAAAGAGGGGGAGAGAGTTCCTCAAAAGTTCTCTGAATCTGAGGAAGGAAATGATTCATTACAGGTGCTTTAAAAGCCAAATGAATGCCAATCACAGTAATTGAGTTGACATTTACAGGATGCTCATGAGAGGAAAGAAACATTACCAGCTTTACAATGTTGGATACAAATAAATCGAGACCAAATGACTATTATAAGGTGACTAAATCTACCTTTATGGAGATAGCTCTGTTTTTGCTCTTGTCCTGACTGTTCTGGAGCTCCTCTAAGACAAGACCCTGGGGGGCAGTGCCGTTTCCATTATTCACTGGGTTCCCTTGTGTCTTCTTATGATGGGCAGGACTCGGTGGATCGGAGGCTGCCCCCTTGGGAGAGTCCCGGCCTTGACTCTTGCTCGGGGTGGGACTGGGGATGTGTGAGGGGCTGGGGGTGAGCGGTGGACTGGGCTGAGCTGTCAAGGCTGCAGACTGCTGGGACTGCTGTATGTGGACCGGGGAGCTCTGGACATGATGGATGACCACCGGAGAGGAAGGCATCACCTCTGATTTGATGGTGGAGCTCTGGGGTTCCAGCGGGGCTGATGTGGAGCCAGGCTGGACTGATGGTGCGGGAGCTTCTGCTGCTGCTGAAGAGCTGTTGTCCACTGGGACATTAGCAGGGGGATCAGGTCCTTTCTGAGGGTCCTCAGTAGCACATCTGCACAAAGGAGGGAAACAGTATACGATATAAACCATTGAGAAACCACTGATCTTCAAATGTTTTGCTTGCTCAAAAACTTAAATTCTTACAACACTGGGTTACTCACTTATACATATTTTTCAAAACAATACATAACATTGATAGAAATCCATTTGCAACCAAAATGAATATGTACGGTCTTTTTTGATTTCACATCCAGACTGAAAACACATTAAACCCTATAATAAAGTTGACAAAATGTTTTGATTAATTCTGACATGACAACACCAAAAGCTATGCTGCAATGTGGTGGCTGGCCAACATGGTCTGGCGACTGTTTTTGGGTAAAAGACAAGCGATTCATGGAGGGAGACTGAGAGAAAAGTTGAGAGTGAACCCGGTATTCTGTGACATATTAAAATGGAAATGAGGCGCTGGTGTCCCCGCCACATCAATTCACTTATCGGTTCAGTGAAGGCAATGGAAGTGTATCAAGTTGGACGCCACACTCCACTGTCTACACCGAATGACCTCTTTGATGGGATGAAGGCATAATCAAATAGTACAATCTCGCACATCATAGAAACCTGTGAGAAGCTCTGCAGAGTGCTTTTTGTTTTTATCTTCCCTCTCTCTCTCTCTCTGCCCTCATACTCCAGCACCTTTTCTCCTCATCCCTACTTCACCTACCTTCTCAGACTGCTGAGTGTGTCAGTCAGGCTCTTGACCCTTTTCAGCATGCTGTCCAGTTTATGAGGCTCCTCCTTCAAAAACTTGACTGCTTCCACTTCCACCCTGAGCACAGACCGCATTCTTGTTTGTAGGGATGGGAACTCTCCTGAGGAAACACACCGAGAAACATCGTTAGCCAATTGTGATCTCACATGACTACATTTGAGCAGTAGTAGTTATTCAGAACTACCTTTATTGAAAAATGAAATAATGACATAGCCTCCGAGAATACAATACACTTTTTATTACACATAAGTAAGTATGAAAAGGGAGGAACATCCATCATATCAGCAGTGAGCTACATGACGTTGATAAAGCTGGGCAAATAATAGCGATAATAAGTGATTAGTGCAGCAGAATTTATTCGTGGGGATATGATCTACCTGTGATAAACTGTTCTCCAAATGTATTGTCCAAATTAATAATTCAGGGCAATCTATAATTTGGTCTCATGGAATCCATAATAGTGGAACACACTAACTATTTTACTGTGTCTTTGCACACATTTGACATCTCATGATGTATACTGATACTGGAAAATAGCCCAAACTAATTATTTCAATCATATTGCCCAGAGCTATGGGCTTATATTCTATATTTATTTATATGTCAGGCCAGATTGCGATATACAACATTGTGCCTACTCGTGAGAATATTATTTGTCGTCTTACCTTTGAGCCCTGCCAGAGATTCTCCCACCTTTCTCAGAATCACTGCTCCCTCCTCCACGTCCTTCAGAGTCACTACTCTCTGTGTCGCTGCGGAGTCTTTCTGCAGGGAGCCTACATAGTGCTCCAGCTCACTGCAGAGAGGAAAGAAAATGCATATACAAAAAAAAAATTGTAGAGTTTATTCATTTTCCTACAACAATTTTGTATGCATCTTTTAAGCATGCAGCATGTTCAACCGCAGAAATGAAAAATGAATGGAAACTCTTGATTAAATGTTTTTATGTAAAATATGTAAATCCACTTCAGGGACTCTTTTTGTTTCTGTTATACTGATATCTATCTACATTTTGATGAAGAGTAATACTTTTCACACTGTTATTAACATTTTTATGTATTCTTTACTAACACCAGGGGGCAGGAGACAATCATTTATCTTGAGGATAACATACAGCGATACTGATTGGACAAAGGCGAGAGCTGACTTTGAGACATGATCCATAGAAAAAATAAGAAACTAGAACATAATTATGCAAAATATGTACAAGAATTAACACTGACAACAATAATTTCCACTAAGCACTTCATTTTCCTGTCTCCATTAGATTGCTTGGATTGGATGTCATCCCACAACCACAAATGTTTACACACTGAATGAGGGCTTATTTGTATAGGAGCACTTCCTCACATCGAAAACACAGTACGCTGCTTCCCAACAAACCCAGTGCTTGAGAAAAAAAAGGGCTACTCTGCAGGGAAATGTGCTGAAAGATAACATTGTGTGCAGTGTTGGATTGCATGAGAGGGACTAAAATGGTGTTTCATTGTGGCCCGGTACCCCTGAGAAACCCTCTTTTATATAACTTCCCTAAAGGGGGTGGGAAAGGTAATAAGGAGACAGTGTGTTAAATGGCCCTGCTATGCCGAGGCCTGCTGGTAATAGGAATGATGATGGGAAATACCAGCCTAGGACAAAAGAAATCAGATTTGACTTTTTTATCGAGCCTCCCACAGACAAAACCAGATACAGTACATCTCCAAACATTTCTGTGTGTTAGAGTGTAGGAGGCAGCCTTTAAAGATCCTTGAGATACGAAGTACTGAAGACAGCCATTGCTAAAAAAAAATTTCCTTTCATATGCTCTAAATTAACACTGAAACTGTGAGTAAGGGATCCAAACATGTGACCTAACCCATTACTTAGATAAATGCTCTAATTTGTTTCCTTGATCTTTAAGTATCCCTGTCCTTGGATTACTGGCAAACTAGTGGTATCAGTTTCGTTATTTAAAGTCCCGGGGCTTTTCTGTTGCGACAGAGCTATACAATTTTACAAAATGTGCCCTTATAGGTCATGATAGATTTAGTTCTCCTCTTGAGAGGGAAATGGTTTTCACACCACATTCTCTAACTGGTCTTAAAGCCAAGCAACCCTAATCACCAAACCTTATTTAAAGAGCCAGCAGCTGTGTTTTGCTGACTCACAACTGGCTGAATACCAAGGGTAACAGAGAGCTTCTTCCACTGACTTCCGCCTGTTCAATTCTCAAGTCTCCATGAGCTGCTACCATTGTATTTACTGGAGCATGTGTTCACTACTGTCTAGCAAGACAACACTGTTTGACCTTGCCTGTAAACATCCAAATAAAAAAAGATTCAATTACTGCTCCCTGTTGGCAAGATACAGCAAGTGAATCAAAACAAGAGCAGGGTAGTTCCTCCACAGTTGGGTCCATTGTTCTAGCCTGCTGTCTCTGAGAGTCAGGCTTGCCTGTATAAACCTGTGAGCTGTAATTTCGAGGGCGTTGGCATGTCAAAGAATTTAGCAGTGAATAGCACAGGTAAGCTGATAAAAAATGAAGCCTTTCGGGGATTTCCTATAAATGAAAACACCTTGACTGGAGTCCCATGGGTGTGTACTAAATCATCTCTAATACGTACAACAATAAACATTCAGTAATGAATGCAAACAACCCTATCTGTCCATATTAGACTATATAAAGCGCAGCACCTGTTATGGAAGTGAATCAGGGAATTTTGAGCAGCCTTACCCGAGTTGCGTGAGGACACGCTCCTCCAGACCCAAGTACTTGTGCCTGTCCTCTTCTACCAACGCTCTCTGTCTCTGCACAGGGTCCTCCAGGCCTCGCATGGCCTCTGCAAGTTTAACACTGATTTCCTGCTCTGCCCGCTTCAGCTGGACTCGTAATGCCTCTTGGTTCTGGACCTGAGGGGATGCACACAGTGGGAATGAGATATGAGAGAACCTGAACTGGCAGACCAACATACAAAGCCGTAGTGGATACTAACACACTCGAAATTAATTGAAAAGGGTCTCACCTGCTGCTGTCTCATCTGATGGAGTTGCATCCTGAGGTCAGAAACATTCTTTCTGAACTGCAGGAGGTTGACTTTGAGAGGAACTGGACCCTTGTCTAATGGAGCCGCGCTGCTTTTGGGAGCCAAGACTGGGGAACCACCTGTGGGGGGCAGGACAAGTTAAAGCTTGTTACTTGAAAACAAAAACAGTATTAAAGTATAATTGCAGTTCTTCCATTAAGAGGGAGTAGACAGAATTGGCTGCACCTCTGAAAATTTCAGTCACCGCTAGAGGTGGAGAAGAGGCTGAAACCATGGAAACTAAGGGATGTAATATTTGTGGTTTGGGTGGCCAACAACAGTAATAATTGAACTTTTTTTATTATTTTGGTCGCACATCTAAAAACAAAGGGTGTCTTTTGAGGGAGAACTAAGTCCATTTAATATCAGTTAGTAAATAGATCTAATACATGTTTCCTCGGAGTGGGTTGAATTGATGGCTTGAACATTAAAGGCTGGTTTCAATTTCATTTTTCAATGCTGAGAGCACCACAAATTAAATCACATTCGCCTCCTTTTTATTGGCTTTGAGGCTGAAATCTCCATCAGTAATATCTCAAAGCGTGGATCAAATAAAACCGAAACTATGTGCTTGGCAAGGTAACAGTTAAGGTTAAACGATAAAACATTTGTTTTTGAATTTGCAAGAGCCAATCCTTTCACATCAGAAACATGAGGTCCATTAAAGAAAGTAGTGCCGCTACCTGTGAGTTACGCAACAGGTCAGGCAATGTTCAGAGTGCACTCTAAGCTCCCCTGATGCTGAAACTCACCCAGTAAAAAAACCTTTGTCTTCTTAATCCCAAAACTCTATTCACAACATATTTCTCACATACTGTCCCCACAGCTGCCTAGACCTGAAGTACAGGTTACAATGTACACTGCTGGTGGTGTTTTGGGTCTTGGGGACACAATGGCTATCAAAAGAAGTGCAGGCTGTGTTGTGACAACGAAGAAGCATTTGAGCAACGGCAATAAAAATTCCACTGGATTTCTCATGTTTGATGTAGAGGGAGTCTGGCGGGATCAAAGCCCACACAGTAACTTTTCTGATGCTTTGGAGAATCGCTCAAGCACAACATGACAAGTAAATCTCTCCGAAAGCTACATATGAAATGTGTCACGAGACACGAGATTAGCTCTCAAGACGCGTGTTGTGTTTTTCGTATATGCCACTGGTGAGGTTGCAGATCTTTCTATCAAACCGAGATCTGGCCACAGACCACTACAGAGCCGAGGCTGAATCGCTGAATCATCTTGGCAGGCTTGAGAAGTAATAGCGTCTTGTTTTAAGTAATGCTTTGAGGAGCTTGTGTTAGCTCTGCTGGCTCTCGTCTCTTATCTCCTATTAAACTGGGTGTACCGTGCGGACTGTAAAGGACTTTAAAGGAAATACGAACCGATGACAAGCAAAGACGCCTGACTTTGTTTTCCCTCCCTCCAGCACTGCTCATTGCAGACTGTTGACTGACACTGATGTGTGGGCTTGTCCGCACAAGACATTATGGTACTAAATCTCTTCAGAGTAAAAGAAACTAATGAAACAGAAAAGAATTACAATGATACTAACCTGAGCTATGTGCACTGTGGGCTGGAGATGATGTCTTCGGTGGTCTCTCACTACAGCCAGAGAAAAAAATCATAAGAGCAGGATTTTGGTTGCGAAAAAAAAACAGCATTTGGGGAACTTTAGATTTATAGGTTTGTATTAGTAAGAACAAACACAATACAACAAAGTATGATGGGGAAAGACTGACAAACCAGATAGGTTAAAATGATGTTAATGATGTTAACAAGCTTCGTCAGAGTTCAACATAGCATAAAAACAATACAATCCACAGCAGTCACAGACCTTTTAGACTAACTGACAAGCAAACATTAACACAAGGTCTCCACGGAGATGCAAAGAGTTGAAATGCAGCCAGATAAACCTTACATAGTGGCCATTTATCTAGAGAGCAATGTCAGATTCACAGTCAAACCTATTTTCCTCTTCACCAGATGCCATTTAGCTATTTAGAGTGTTTGATATGGCCTTTATAGAGAGGACACTTTATCTTTCCCGCTCTGGCTGGATAGGCAGGCTTTTCATTTGAAACTCCATTTCCCCTGATGCCTCACTTTTTCCTATACTGTGATTGCTTACCTTAGTAGCTCCTTGGTGCCACTAGTGTTTGGCTCCTTTAAAAGTGCATGCTGAACAAGACCAGTCAAGCTGGCAATCTGTTGCTCCATAGCCTTCATTCGCACTCTGCAGAAACATCAGAAAATTCTACTTTCAACACTGAGGCCTACTGGATATTACAGCTGCCACTAGAGCAAATATTAGCTCAGAATGAAAACGGGAGGGCTTTAACAGGATAAGCAATTGTTTTTAATTTCCTGACCATGATTCTTTTTTGTTATTTTGTGGAATTACACATTCTTTTTGGAATTGATTTGGAATGACGTCCTGAGTAAATACTGACTCTGGTCTAATACATAGTTTCTGAATAACACTTGAGTCAGTATTTTCACAAAAAGAAAAAGCTTGGGTCCAAATAGAATAAACAAGATGGATGACTCAAGACAAGAAAAGAACCCTGAAGTTCAGACCGAGGCTCAGAAGAGAATGAAAGGACCAATCGGAAATCACACTCATAAGAAAGCCAAACACCAGAGGGGTGAATAAGGGACCTTTCACTGAGGTTGCTTGGTAAGCCAAGAGGTTGGAAAAGAGAATAACTTTTGTTTTCAGATGCCATCATTTATCTTGAGGGAGGATATGGGGCTAGCTGAGGACACACAGGAGACTGGGTGGTTTTAAACTGTGCTATAGACAATAGACAGACACAAGGACTATGTGAACACAGCAATGCTTAACCTCAGCGTCATACAGTATATTTCACATGAATAAACTCTATGACAGCTATCGAGCCCTTAGAGTCTGGACTATGTTTATTTTGAAAGTTAAGTACCATACTTTCCCATTCAAATTCCAACACTCTTTTCCCTGTTTCCCAGGGCATTTCTAAAGGGGGTTTTGGACTGCCCAGGTGGTCCAGTCTGATCTGTTTGAATGATTGGGCCATTTCAAATACTTATTCAACCTGGCCAATGTTATTGTTGGTTTTCCTAGGTACGCACATTGTCTCTGTAACCTCCCCTTTAGTGAAACCACGTTTGCCTGGCAAAGTGGCTTAGCATCCCTTTTTCAATGTTCATGTGCTCACAGTCAGAGTGGATAAACCTAATCCAGGTACCAAAATGTCTGCTGGATTATCCAGACTGAATAGACTCTGCAGAGGGTTTGTTGTTAGAACAATAGTCACAGAGTAAGAGAAAAATATACAGTGGATTAGTGGAGTCTCCAGATACTATACTGTTTCAGTGGTGGTAGCTACACTCTCTTTTAATAATTAACACCATCAGCTCCAAAGTTTGAATAGAGTCTGTAAAAACAGTAGTCAGATAAGCAAAACTGGTAATATACACAAACCAAGTGCAGAATCATGTGCATTAGTCTGCTGTTCTTAATGTGCAGCTCATGACGCCGAAGACAGTGACAAGGTGGGTTATATTATATATCTTGCCTTCAGTCATGGATGATGGAACAGTAGGAGCAAGGGATTGAAAATCAGCAGCTCATGGTTAGGGTGAAACTGGGATGCAGAGTTAGTCCATGCTCCCATGCAATGTCTTAATCCTAATTTTAACAATGCCACCAGCCCACTGTATGTAATGCCTGATCCCCTGGTGCTTACCGTGTCTGATGCTCACTGGCAACTGGGATGGGGCCCTGGAGGTGACCCTGGAGGTCTGGAACTACAGGTGATCCCATGTTGTTTCGGGGCTTGGTCCCTGTCACTTCCTCCTTCCTGAATGACTGGCGCACAGGTGAGCTTCTCTCCATGGGAACACCGTGAGGTGGCACGCCATGTGGAGGCCCGCCATGAGGAGGCCCGCCATGAGGAGGCCCGCCATGTGGAGGCCCGCCATGTGGAGGCCCGCCATGAGGAGGCCCGCCATGAGGAGGCCCGCCATGAGGAGGCCCGCCATGTGGAGGCCCGCCATGAGGAGGCCCGCCATGTGGAGGCCCGCCATGAGGAGGCCCGCCATGAAGAGGCCCGCCATGAAGAGGCCCGCCATGAGGAGGCCCGCCATGAGGAGGCCCGCCATGTGGAGGCCCGCCATGAGGAGGCCCGCCATGTAGAGGCCCGCCATGTGGAGGCCCGCCATGAGGAGGCCCGCCATGTGGAGGCCCGCCATGTGGAGGCCCGCCATGAGGAGGCCCGCCATGGATGTCAATCATCCGTACCTCAGCCATCCGGTGAGGGGATGGGGGAGGAGTCTTTGAGCCCAAAGTAGGCAGCTGGCTGTTTCTGGACTTCTGCCTGTACAGTGAGGGGTGATCCATAGTGTCTGTGGGGCTGGGGCTGTAAGAGCTTGTGGAGCGAATGGAGGCACGGTGAAATCCCCCCATGCCATGATCTGGACCATCAAGCCCAGGGTGTGGTCCATGGGCAGTAGCCATGTTCATTCTTCCCTCTTGGAGCAAGTATGGGTCTGCATACAACCCCTCATTTCCCCTAGATAGACTGTGGCTTTTGCCACCCCTGTCCTCATCTGGCTTGACATCCCGTCTCTCCAGGATGGCACTGGGACAGGGTGAGATGGAGCGGGCCGGAGGGTTGGCATTAGACAGTCGGTCCCTTGGGATAGTGGCGTTGCCAGGTATAGAGCCCTGCCGTGGGCCAAATGGGATTCTGGAGGGGGATGGGGGCATGGAGTGAGGAGTTGGGGGAAGTGCTCCCTGCATGGGGTGGTGTGATGGAGGACCCATGGGGGGCTGTCTCAAAGGGTGCGGGCCATCACGAGCGGCATGCATCATATCGCTGTTCATCTGCAAAAGTACAAAAGCATATAAATATCTTCTTAAACACCAACAAGCATATAAACTGGGTATCACTTCAAATAATGTATAATAATCCCTCAATTTCAGGATTGGTCACTAAACCAGACTGCATAGTTCTGCCCCCTTGAGAGCTTCCGCTACTGTTTATTTTATATATATCCTGTATTTCTGGACTGAAGTGCCCTTGAAACAAAAACATCCATCTAACTCAGTTTACACTGTTGCTTTTCAAAGAAAATAGACCGTCAGCAATTTTTCTAGAAACAGAAAATAGTAACTTGCAAGACTACTATCCCCAGGTACACAGTACAGCATTTCACTGAAAGTCCTGGATACAAAGTTTGTAGTTCTTAAATTAAGTGATTTACTTTTTTCTTTCACCAAATCTGTGATTGATCTCTTGGAGATAAGACTGGGGCTTTCTAATAAGAGGTTGCATGTGCACCTCCAGGGCTCGAAGGCAGTTGGTTAATTTTCAACAAGATCTGTCTAGTTTAGTCTATTAGTCTATTAGTCACTACAGGTGGCCACAGCGGCCGTGGTTCCAAAAAGAGTTAGATTGTCTTGCAGTTACCAATATATCACAGGCATAGACTAAATTATACGGTAGCAGCCTGTGGTGCATGCGCTGCTGTCAGGCATATCGTAGCAATGCTGTCATTCGTCACTCGTGAGTGACAGTGCTTGGTTGTGAGTCACCACCAATGAAACAGGCTGAGGGATGAAAGATCTGGATGGTTTCATTCTGTCGAATACAAATCACTCCGACCTAATAGTCTAACCTGCAATAGTTCTCTTCCATAGATTTGCATTGAATTGATTCTCAAAAATCAATTCAAAGAAATGCGCCCCTTATCAGTTCAACACGGAACGCGTCTTTTAGTTTCCAACTACGGGATGATTCCTTATTTTACGGGATGGTTGGCGACCCTAGTTTAGAGAGATACTGTATTGTGCAGACTTGGTTGTATGAATTCATAAAGGACGTTCTTAAAAGAATGACAATATACAGAGTTTCTTTGTTCCAAGCCTAAGTTAACTTTCTATAAAAGTAAAAATGTCTTTGTGCTAGCTAGCACAACTGAAACACAGAGTGTAAACAGTAATATAACTCTTGGATGTGATATTCTGGGTATGATAACACTGAGCTGGGGAGCATTTCATGCAGGACTGAATCCTAATCCATCTTCCCTCCTGTCTAACTCTCTACTACTGTCAAACAAACAAGCAATTGTTCCTTCAAGTTATGACTCATGGGTTACAATTACATAAGAAGACAAGTCGAAACCTAATACAAAGGTTTTTTTTTTTTTTTAAACGTCAGGCTTACAGTTTTTGACAATATGCTTTTTCAGCGTATTTTTTCCCCCAGTGCCAATACAGATTAATACTGCAAAGGGAACAATAAGGTGGGTGTGTAGCGTATGTGTGTGAGAGTGTGTGAAATAGATGCGTGTGTGCACAAACTGGAAAACAACCACTGCTTAAAGTGTATAGTAACAAAGGGTTGAGGCTTGGCTGTGATAACAAAGGGAAAAAAGAAAGAAACTTGTTGGCAGTAAAAGCACACACTGCTCATAAATATGGCAGCAACAAGTGTGACCAAGCATAAAAAAAAAACATATAATAAGAAACCTAAGAAGCAAAGAGCCCCTGCAGACCATCATCAAAACCTAATGACTTTCACTATCCATGGTGCCACACACATAAAAAGAAAAGTTGCCCTCTTGTGCAGGAATTTCTCTGGAGCCCTAAATAGAATCTCTGACTGCATTGCCAGTTTCAGCACAGCCGCATAAGAACAATTTGGGCCAAAAAGGCATAACTTGTTAATCCTAAACAGATGTAACACCTTTGGAAGACTTAAAATACAGTTACTTTATAAATGCGGTCTGTATTTTGTCTTCAAAACATGAGTACATTTTTGCTTTGAGACAAAACAGAGGAGTAAAAGGCTTGAAAAACAAACACACGGGACCATGTCCGGCAAATGAGAAGTCGTGTTGAGTAACATTTGGTTTGAGTTTGACTCATGAACTCTCGCTCTGTTTTTCGCCGTGCTCTTAAGCTTCCAATAATGAGGGCAGCATGTCTGGTAGCGCAAAAATAGTCATCTCGATCTCCTGCCTTGTTCGCGATGATTCACAAACTGCAGAGCCTGCAAGTAAGTGTGTCAACATTTAAATAGCTGGCTCTATAGCTGCATGTACTATGCTGTTGTGTACACAATAGTGTTGAAAAGAAGACGGGAGCGTCCTGTTAATTAAGACAATAAAAATAAGAAAAACATGACAAACTTCCAACTTC
Source organism: Leptoclinus maculatus (assembly GCA_032191485.1). Classification (NCBI taxonomy): domain Eukaryota; kingdom Metazoa; phylum Chordata; class Actinopteri; order Perciformes; family Stichaeidae; genus Leptoclinus; species Leptoclinus maculatus. The sequence continues at coordinate 5,374,937 of JAVDOI010000013.1, forward strand.
TTCATTTCTGAATAAATACCAAAATTAGGTTGTTTGCTCCAAGGAGAACACATTAGATGTTAGCTAATAACTGAATCTCTGTTTACAAAATATCTCCTCCAGCTATGTGTACATAATAACGCTTCTCACAGCCATTATTGACTATTCTATGGCACAATCCCCTACACGAGTACAGATTCATATTTAAAAATATTTACTGCTATTTCATTCGATGAAACGGGACAAAAGATGCTTCAAATGCAAGAAAATAGCTCTTCATTCTAACAGCCTGCTGCCTAATTCTGTGTATCATATAACTATCAGTTACTGTGTGGGCCTGCATCTGTCGACCTTAAATCAGTTACTGACAGACAAGAAGGTTGAATTCATAAGCAGGGATAGCTTTATTTGGCCAGAAAGTTTCAAACAACAACAGAGGTAACTGCAGATGATACTTGAAATCTCATCCGAAGCCTGGCATTCCTGCATTGCAAGACAAGAGGGCACTTAATAGCCTGACAGATATGAAGTATACCCACCTGCCAAAAACGTGTCTGAATAGGTGTGCAGCTCATTCTGTTGTAGTATTGACCCTTTTGCTTTGAGTGCCAGGGTTTCTGTTTCATTATTAATAGGTATTGCGAAATTCTAAAAATACCTTTTTTTGTCTCTTTCAAGCTTTTTTAAAAAGGCAAAACAAATGAAAAATCAGTCCAAGCTCTACAGAAGCCAAGATTAGAGACAATGCTTACAACGTCTGTGTTTGTGTCAAAAGTGTCCAAAATTGCCAAAATGTTTGTAGGGGCCGTAGGATTTTTTCATTATTCCCACAAATGTTATCTAACTAATTTCTTTTGAAGGTCCCGTCCCGTCCCATTTCATCAACCTGGCCTCCACACCCCACAGCCACTTCCAAGTTTTGTATCTGTGTCAATTGCTGCTCGGTTAAACAATGACAGCACTATTCATGACAACAATCTTCTACTTGCCCAGATTTCACAATGTTTGCACAAGAGACCTTGTAAAGCCGCCTTGCTTCTTTTTGCTTAATGCACTTCAGTTCATTCAGTTATACGTTTCAATCGTATGCTTATTCAGAAAGTGGCATAGTTATTAAATAGGCAATTCTCTAAAAAAGAATATAACAAAAAATAAATAAATAAAAGAGAACACAGAAGAATGTGAAAGGCTTCTCCACACAATGTATGTTCTGTTTCTCTAGTGTGGCCAGCTTGCAATGTTTCCTTCTTTAAACTGTTTGCACTATTAAATTCCCATTTCACTTTTTCAGTTGCATCTATTTTTGCCATCTTTTTTTCTCAAATGTCTTTTGTTCAATTCCCCTTGAAGGACCGACCCCTCACAGAGAAGCAACTTGCCTGTCAGCAGCAGAGCATAAAAAGAGTTTCTGCAGCACCTCAAAGTCATCTTGCCATCTGAACCAGGACCTCTTAAACCATCATCATTTTTGCCTCATCATTCATTTAAATGCTATCAATTTCCCTTTACACTTATGCGACACATACTGTATGCGGAAAATGGGATTATAGCTACGGTTAATATCATTTTTGCAGTATGACAATAGCACTTCAACACCGGCTGGAAATCTGCAGTAGGCAGAGAGGAGCAGCGGGCTAGATAAAGGGTCAGGTGGATTAGAGAGGCGGATTTGAGGAGGAACATTTGACGAAAGGGCTCTTTGGGGGCTTTAGTTTTGTTACATCAGCAGGAAAAAAACATAGAGATTAGAGCTGATATTGGGGGAAGAATGAACAAGGAAAATAGTCGTGAGATTAGAGTTCAATTGCCCCTTAAGCAAGCTGCACCAGAGCGTGCAGGCGAGGCCCAATGGCAAGCCCCTGGGAGAACAATATGAGACCCCCTCTAAACAGATTAAGAAGAGGCAGGGGGACATTCCTTCCCTTAACTGCAAACAGGATGTAACAGTGAGAAGAATTGGAGGCTGGGCTTACTATTTTATCTGCAACAAGTCTGGTTGTCTCCTTGCAGCTGCTGCTGTTAACGAGAATCGCTTTCATTGTTAGCATATGTGTCAGTTAAGTACTCACCCTGGCATCGCCATTGGCAGGTCTTGGGCCGTGGCTGAACGCCTGTGCTGGGTCTTTGTGGTAGACCTTCAGGCAGGAGTGATCTGCGATGTTCCTGTAGGGGGAAGAGGTGTCCCGTGGTAAATAGCCAGCCCAGTAATCACCATCAGAATACGGCCGATCCTCCCTCAGCCTGGATCTCAGTCTGTGCCTCAACCCTGCCAAGGGCACATACCCTGACAGAGGCTCTGACAGTCCTCTGTTGTATGACATTTCCTCTAAATCTCTAAAGTCTATAAAAACATCTATTAATACTGAGTTGAAACGTGGCTCGACTACATAAACGGAGAGCTTGTTCTTATGCTGGTCTCACTCTCACTATGGTGTTGCACCCTGGACACATGAACCAACCTTAAGGAATCACGAGACACTTTATTACAGCCCTGATAAAGACTTCGTCACAAAGCACACATTGCACATGGGCAGGAACTCTGGAAAGGAAGGGGCAAAGTTGCTTATGTCTTCAAGAGCAATATCTTTTTTTCAAAAAAAAACAACTATGACTTGCTAAGACATGCTGGTGAATACCAAACCAGGAAGAAACGAGGACGAAGAAGAAAAAGCAGTGAGCTCGTATATGTGTCTGTGCGCTCAGTGAAACACACTGCACAATACTTTGGAAAACTACATTCTGAAAAGCATAGAAAGACTTCAAAAAGGTGTAAAATAATTGTTCAAACTTTTAAGAGTCAATCTTTTTACCAGAGGAGAAAGAACAACAGGCAGGAAAGTCATCCAAGTTTCTCAAGAGTGCTCTTCAGTTTGTTTGGGTACAGAACATCGGAGACATCTTGCCAAAGGGCTTTATCTCCAAATAAAGTTCTTTCTACTAAGTTTTAACATGTTGGAAAGAGGAAGCAAGAAGCTTTCCTGGCCAGTGACACTTCCTGTGCAGGGGGAGTTTAGACAGGAAGTTGTCTGGGAGGGGTAAAGGAAAGGACTTCAGAGGAAGACTGAAACTATTATGAACCTTGGATGTCCTGTTAAACTTAACACATGCTGCCCCATACGTATTCTGTATCTACGTTTATCACACACAATCGTACGCCTTTACCTGACATCAGTGAGCTCGTAGTACATGTTTCTCATGTCGTCTTTGACGTAGACGGCAACGCTGGGCGACTCCAGTATCTTCATGTTGAGCTGCTGTGGGAAGGCACTAACAAACAGAGCTCTGATTGTGTCGATACCGGTGATCTCATTCGGCATGCGGAGCTGTTTGGTCTCGTCCCCGTACTGCAGGTACAGCACACCTGCAGACAGAAAGCAGGGGGGCAGGGTGATTAGCCTGAAAGTCGCCAACACTGACAGCCTGTCCCTTCAGGCCTCCGACTAAAGCCACTCCCCCAAATTTATTATAATGAACATAAACATAGCCAAATGAATGTAAACAATGAGTATGACTATTGTTGTACTCACAACTGTCAAGCTAGCAGCTTGTAAACAGACAGGTGACCTGGACAGGATTATTACAGTCCTGCCACAGTCACAGATAAAATGGGCCACAGAATGAATGCTTACCCGTAGTTGTTGCCCAAAGACTATCGAAGCATTTTAAATGCTAAAAAACAACAACTTTTCTGTGTCGTATAATGTCCTGATAGATCTTCAGTAGCATATTTGTAAGACATGTGGTATCGTTATAAACCTGCCACTCCCATTTGAGTTACACGTGTTTGTGAACAGCATGCTGTATATTCCAGACAAATGACTTGATATTTAAAAAAGTGAGTTGGGGCGTGACAGAGGGGGTAGAAGCAGGGCCGTGTGCTCAGGGTGGAACAGTACAAGTTGTGCATCAAAAATACCAAAGCCTGAACCTGTGAACTCTGGGTGGGGCTTCTGTACTGTGCTTTACAAAAACAGATGTCTCCCTGGTAAGATTTATAGACACGCCCCCACTGCATTTGTATAAACAATGCCAGGGAATAGAAGACAACAGAGTTCTATTTCTATTCTCTGATTCATTGATCTAAACAGCATGGCACAGATTTGTATTGAAGTCATATGTAGCAACAATAGAACGTTAATGAAAAGAAAAAAGGAGTTAAATAAGTTTGTTTGTCTTATTTCGTCCAGAATGTCACGTTTCATGAACTGCTGAGACAAAAGACTTGCTGTGATACACATAAATCAGTTATTTCAAAGGCACTTTTACATTTGTGAACTACCAATAGCTGGTTTTAAGGAAAAGAGGACTGGTTTTACTTGGTGTATCCCCATAAAAGGACAGAGTCAGTAAAAGCTACCAGATGTTGGTGAAATATTATACAAGACCCTACATGCTCCACGAGACAGGGTGAGACAGAGAGAGGGCAAATCCAGGAAATAAAATTGCTGAGTCTATTATTGCTCTTTCTGGTCTGTCTGGGTTTCTGGGTAGTAATAACTTAACAAAGTGCCCATTTGCAAAATAACTTCACCCTTCCCCTGAGAGCTGTTATGTTAACAGTCGGCTAGTTTTCATCCAGATGTTGGCAATTAAAGCGAATGAGTTTGATGACAAAGCGCCATTGATTAAGCACGCATTCTGAAGATTTGAATTCTTTAAGTTTCAGTTTTAATTGCCGCAACAATGTTGAATAGCTCGGTTCTAGCACAGAGTCGTGTTACATTCCTGAGCGCCTGGTTTCACTCTGGATTGAAAGCAAATGGCCAGTGGGTTTCCTGACCAAATGGGCAGAGCACTGCAGACTGTCTGAGCTTTAAGACTTTTCCAAATCTATCCAGTGGGACACAAAATCCTGAAAACACCATTCTCTGCCCGTTAATATCATCACAAAGTTTGAAATGCGACAACAGAAACAAAAAAAAATGCTATATTAGAACCAGAGAATGAATAAATAAATACATCTGATGCCCCACTCTGGGTGAAATCTGATACTCACATTAGGGGTTTTAAGGATTTCCTGTTTTCTTTTAAGTATTATGATGCTCTGGAAAAGCCCACGCGACAACTCCTACCGTACAAACTGTGGATACTAAGCCCCAAATGTCCGTTGGGACCCAGCGAAGTGTGTGCGTGAGAGGTTGTGGGAGGGACACTGTATCTAAGTGGTGCCCCTTTTTCCTCTCCTCCCCCTTTATCACACCATAACCCCCCCACTGTCATAACGCCGTGTCCTGATGTTTTTTAGAGGGGAAAAAGCAGGGAGCTGGTGCATGTGTGTGTTTGTGTGTGTGTGTGTATGTGCACGCATGTGTGGTAAAGCCTATCTGTTAAAAGTGTTTTTGTACAAGTTTTGCATCTCTGCCTCTCACGCAGAGCAAGAGGCGCGACAGGCACGGAAAGCGTGGAAAAGTGGCACCCTATAGTTTCATTCATTTTCACTTTGGTCGAAAGGCGTGCCGTGCCATTCAGACGCTTTTCTATTATCCAGCAGCAGATGCCGAGCTGAGTTGTGAGCTACCTTTGAAGACTATCCCTCCTAAAAAAAACGACAGCCTATTCACTTTGTTTGGTAAACTTCTCAAACTCTTTCCACCACTTTCTCACCCTAATGCAGGAACCCAATTCTGCACAACTCACAGCGTTTCTGCGTATGGATGCAAATGAAGCACCATTTGTGTTGATAAGACGACCCAGTTCTAATCCTGTCAATAACACGATGGCATATTGTGGATGGATTTCCTAATCTTTCACTACAGAGGGAATGAATTCTAATTACAATGGAGCTGTGAGCTGATGTGGAGAAAGGAAGAAGGGAGGAGGGGAGAAGATAGATGGAGCGAGAGGAAAAGACTTGGACGAGGTGAAACGGTGAGATCACGGCGTGGTTAGGAGTTATTTAAGAGAGTTCTGAAGTTGTGCCAAGGTTATGCTAAAAGAGCTGCAAAAAGTAGGTTATCGAGAAAGAATTGATGTCAATTCAATTTATCTTTTCACAAAGATTGAGCCTTTATTCTCAATAAGTTCTTAATAGACCAGATATACCATTTTCTCAGTGGCAGTTTGGGGAAACAGAACAAAAAGACAGTTGAACAACAGCAAGCAAAGCCTAATCCAGATAAGTTTTACCAGCTGACTGAACTGTCCTCAACCCAAAAGCCTCGTACAAAGCATACCTAGCGAGCGGTCCTTTGTCTGGTTGGTCGATCGCACCACGGGCAGGCTAGCGCGAATCCGGCTGCCACGGGTGAAGGCTGTAGGTGAGTCGGCCTCAGACATGGCGTCCAACGACTCCAGGGAGGCCAGAGATAGGTGGTCAACCTGGTCGCCGATGCTGGAGTGCGGGCCGTGCTTTGGGCTTCTGCTCTGGAGGGGGAGGCACATGGAAACGTGATACAGTAAGGGTTAGACCAGGGACGCACGGTACACAAAATGATACAGTACATGCATTAGTTTTTCATTCATGAAAGGACACAACAAAACCTTTTCATTTTCCAATTAGTGTTAAACATACTCTTTAAGATATGATGCATTTGGCGGACACTGTATCTGCCAAGTGTTATGGTTCTTTGGCGAGCTGGAATTAAAGTGCCCTTGATGTTGAGCTTGACTCCAACACAACAACTAAATAAACCAAACGACCGCAGTCACGCAATAGGCGGAGAAGTGTTAATACCGTATGTCACTGATACACGCTCACACATCTAACACCGCTCATTGCTCTCACACAAGCACGTCACAGCAACGAAAAGTCACCAAGCATGAGGAAGCTTCTGATCACGCTACAGGAGTCTCAGCTTTTAGATTTCATTTGCACCCGCATGAGCCAGCCCATGGTCTGAAGCTAACAAAAGCTAACACGCAGTTCAAAACCTGCATGATGACTAACTGAAAGAGATCAAACTGAAACCTGCAGTGTGGGTACTAAAGAAGAAGGAATTCCTTTTTTTTTTATTTTACCACTGATATAGGATCAAGAATTGTGTCATCAAAGACTTGAAGCTCAGTTGGCTTCTCTGTAATTTGATCTACATGACATGGCATCCATCCTCCAGCCACAGCTACAATAAGACAATGTGTGACTACAGAGCCTGTAAGGTGATCCGAGCCACAGGGACGAGGTGGGACTAAAACTGAGGGGTCAGTGAACACTGGGCTCTTTATGAAATGCTCTTCTTCCCTGGCAGAAGTGTGGTGCTGGAGAGCTAATGTAGCTGGAGACACAAGGGGGGGAGGGGTCCACCAGGATATCTTGAGCACACCTGCATGCTCACGCTGCTGTTCTCTCACACTCATACACTCATACACTCATACACGTACGGACAAATTAAGATATTAAGCTTTTCATATTAAGTGCAGTTGACATTTGTGGAAGCTTTCATGGCCAGTACGGCTTTATCCTGGCAGCCAGTTTGCTTGGCAGGCACAGACAGGTCGGACGCTAATAGGCACGGCGGCATAAGGGTTGGGAACATGGTCACGCAGCAGATGTTAGTGAGGATGCATACATGCAACGTAGCCACACATACACACACACACACACACACACACACACACACACACACACACACACACACACACACACACACACACACACACACACACACACACACACTGGCATGATGCAGATAAGATAGAAAGGCTGACTAACTCTGTGGGGCAACTGGATTTTCATCAAGTACCTCTGAATGTCAAGCTCAGAGTGAAGGGAGGAGAGCATGCCCTGTAAAGACTGATGGGAGAAAAAAAAGGAGAGAAGAATAAAGTAAAAAGCAAATGACTAGGACATGCCAGTGGGAGGGCAAGATGGAAAAAGAAATGGTCATCAAACAAAACAGAGGAACCATGGAAACAAATCAATGTCAACAGCAGACCACAGAAAAGTAGAAAGAGGTTCAAAGGAGAACCTAGTCGTAAATGTGCCTTCAACACAATCTTACAGCAGAGAGATTTTATAAGCTCATTTCAGCTTAATGAGTGCTGACAGAAATCCTTGAAACCCCACCATGTAATGCTTTCTATTCAATGCATTAATTGGCATTATCAATATCATACATCATCCCTGGAGCATTTCCAATCATCACTGTTCTCATCCCCGCGTGGTTTTTGCTGAGTTATAGTGTGCAAGCATTTACCGTATGTGATGCAGCGACCTAACACAGCATGCAAAACTGCTGAGCCATCACTCAACAACTCCTGTAATTCCATTAAAATACGCTTAGGCTTGCAGCACCCACAGATTAAAAATACATGAATGCCCATATGCTGTTAATACATGATGATCGTGACCTCTCAAAACAGAGGGGTCACGTGGAGTTGACGTGTCACCTAAAACCAGACATTTTGTTGGGAAATGTAATATGAACACTGAATGATTTATGAGCGTATTCATTGGTTGTGGGTCCAAACAGCCCTCCCACACTGCTGTTCTATCTTCTCATGTTACTGTGTCACCCTTGGGAATGCTGAATCATACTGGCTTCCTCCATCACCTGTAGTTAGTAATTATTTGAGACTGGTCTGGCAGTGTAATCCAATATTTTGTGAATTATCAAAGCGGAGGAAGAAAAACCTGCATATCAATCTTTAACTTGTAGAAATGTTTACTTAACTATCCTGTTTTATTAGATTATTACATGAAAAAAAACATACTTGGTGAACTAAATGAATTGTATTTAAAGCAATATGTAACTTTTGTTAACTTCTTGTTTTACCTTTAAGTGCGCTGTATAAAACTGATGCTTTCCATTTCAACCAAATCATAATAATGCGTTTAAATAGACACCGTGTGACAGCTAGAGAAGAATTGCACAGGAGAAAAAGATAGTTAAAGTGGAAGCAGTGGCATATAAAAATGAAGGAAACTGCAAATTAGACTTTCTGCCTCCCTGTGGAAAGACGTAATTAAGTTAAACCACCCCGCACCAGTCCACACCTGACAAATGAGGTGTCCTCTCCAAAGGTTAACGGTTTAGTCCAGATGAACTCCTCTGTCTCTCTCTCTCTCTCTCTCCCCTTCTTCCTCTTTCTCATGCATGCACATTGGGATCATCTTTCAGACAACGGCTACTTCTGATATTGCCGAAAAAACCCACTTCCTGTACCGGCTTTAGCGTCCAGATGTGAAAACCGCAGGCCAACCGCTGATTAGCACCGTAAAAAACCTGCTTCAACCCGCTCGCACCTACAGTACATTCCACACCAGTGATTTCCCCCGCTCCAGTCAAAACCATACAGCCTGTGATTCTGCTTTTTCAGCAGCGGCTCCCTCTGTACGCCACATTTGCTCTGACAGCTATGATGAATGTGAAACTGAAACACCGACATTAGCTCATACACAGGCATATGACAAGTTATAGAGTCATGAAAAGAGCCCCTTGAGAAGGAACGCGTCTAGAAAATAGATCTCGGAAGTGTCTCAGAGAAATCAGTAAATGTCTACTAGAAGGATGGTGGGTTGTCTGTGAGGTGCTGTAGCCAATGTCAGCGGGTTGTCACCTTTGTCAAATACTCATCATGATTTGAGTATGTTCGAGCAGGTCTAGGAAAAACTTGATGCCTCATCTAAATGCACTGCTTTGCAGCAGCTTTATATCAAATGGATGTCAAGTGTAATGTAATGTTGACAGGTTAAAGAAAACAACCATGCTTGTCAGAAAAAAACAGATTGAAGAAAGTAAGCGGTTCAAATGCGCGCGTGTTGTGTGTGTGTGTGTGTGTGTGTGTGTGTGTGTGTGCTTCAAACAGAGGGACACAAAGAGAGACTGAGCGCGTGCATGAGTGAGTCAGGCCATTGTTCCAGAAAATCTGACCCGAACCCAGTACATCCTGAAAACATGCATGCCACAGTGGTCTGACAAACAGTGTGCTGTCATTATGAAGAAAGCTCAGGTCTGTGTTCGCATGTCTGCACTCCCAAAATAAATGTAACATTCAAATTCTTTAGGTCCGGTGCCATTACATGCGTTATACAATACTTTGTACTCTCTTACAACGCCAACATTTCACTTCTGAGCATGCATGTACAGTAACGAGTGCTTTTCATTTGTAACCCGTCTTGAATTTTACAGAGCAATTTGAAACTGAAGGGACAATATTGCACAGTTTCACCAAGCAGAAAAGATGATGTTATATCATGCGGCCCCCTGTTTTTAGCTCCTGACATACAGCTTGACACGCGCAGCCGAGACGGAGCGATTAAAGTAAATCACGATTGTTAAGAATAATGGCAGCTCCCACCCGGAGCCTGCTGTGTCACTCATGGAGAAAGCTGCCAGAGCATCGTGCGCCACACCTGCTGCCAGCCTACACAAAGCCCACTGATTGGCGCCTACTTTCTTACATAATCAACAAAATTGGGGTTATAATAGCGGACTCATAACACAGCATGGCTTTCACCTTAAAAAAAAAAAGATGCTCCTGACATCTGTAGATCTTTTTCACCTTTGGGCTCCATCATTTTGGAAATCTGTGACAAACAATAAACTGCAAGTTTCACAAGTCACACAAGAAGCCAAATATAACTATTTATCTACAGCCACAAGCAAGCAGGGTCCGACTACAATAGCGCGCATTCAGGCACCATCTCTTATGTACACAGAGTGAGCAAACGCATATAGGTAACCGGAGAAACAAGTTTCATTGACTCATTCTATATTGTCTTTCCAGACGTGAAAGAATGTAAACATGAGAGTGGAAGTGGAAGCTTGTGTGGCTTTAAACACAAACTACGGTGTTGTGAGCACAGCTTTCCACTTAAGATGCTAATTTGGCCCTAGCTCTGGGAAGCGGAAATAGAGCTAACTGTAATTACCTGGCCTGATCTGTATGGCAAACACATAAACACAAGACGGCAGACATTTAACCCCTGACTTATCTCATTCTGACATGCTGTTCCAAGTAGAGCATTGGCTCACTGTGGTACGTGTCCGATTTGAGTGAGATGCTTTTTTTAGAATTTGTATCCTCTCCTCCCTTTTAGCATTGCCAAGTGTGTCACAGTTTTTCCACAGAAATAAAAGTTAGAAAATCCGGCACAAACCTACAAGAGTTCATTAAAAACCACCGTGCGTCTAATACTCAGAGCCACTGCAGTGCTGCTCAACTTTGAATCATAAAGCCGCTGTCAATCAACCAGTCAGCGCTCAGCCCATATGCTGTCTATGGACAGACCATCATCCTTTGTCTCCCCTAGCCTTAACGACATTATACCGAAATCCCCTAGTCATCCATTCCCATTCATTGCCACTACATCCCTCTATCCCTCCCTCCTCTGATGCATTCCTCCTCTAATCCCTTCATCCAAATCCCCAGATGACCTTTCAGAAATGGGCCCGCTTGTTAATTAGTGTGTTAAAAGAAGATGATTTTATAGTGTCCACAGTCAAAGCTGACAGTGAAGGTGAAGCCAGACGTTGTGGCAGTTCAAGACCCACAATCTACAAGTTTATAATCAAAAGACCATGTCAGAAATATATTCGGGCAGAACAATAACCATAACTGTTACCATCTTATTAATAAAATATCACATTGGCAAGTGAAATGTAATCAAGCAGATCTGTCATTCAAACTGCAAATGAAAACAGACACGATAGTGTGTCTGTTGACCCAGAGCAGAGAGGAGGCAAGATAACTATCTCTTCCTCCACTGACATTTCCAACAACTAAGCCACACCGTCCAATTGATTTCACCCACTCACGCATACACGACTTAGTCACGGTTATCACCAGCAGACATCACCCACTCCTCTGAATGACAGAGGTTACGAGAGTCAACTTTGCGTGACCATCAGATATATCAGCCGGTGGGAGTTTGTGGAGTAGAAAACTCCGTCTTGAGTTGCCACAGCAGGTTTAAAAGTCCTTTCAATACACATCTATGAGACCTCCTCAGTCCAACTCAGAAAAATCTTTTAACCAAAGACGTCACGTTCTAAATGATCTTAAAAGCATAAATGTAGTATTTACCATATTAGAGCAGCGGCGATATCCTTCCAGCAGTGACTGGAAACAGGATAATTTCTTCCACTGTTATTTCAGCCCTTGTAGCGCTTGCTCTGTACAACTGCCCCGTCCTGCTCCCTTCCCTTTCTGCTGTAACTCAAAGCGGATGCCCCCCCCCCGCCACCCCCCGATCTAATACACACACACCGCCCCACATCCCGAACTATATAACAAGCACAATACAAACACACACAATCCACACACGGCGGGCAGCGGGGAGAAGTCATTGTTTGTACGTCTGCGTTATGCGTTGGAGCACGACTGTGCAAGTTTTTGAGAGACAGAGTTTGGAAATGAGGGACGTCTGCGCGAATCGCAACGTTCAAATGTTTCTTACTTGCAGGCTATTTCCAACAGCCTATGAGAAGAAAATCGGAGGCCCTCGTCCTATAGAACACACACACACACACACACACACCGAATGCATGAACACATGCTCACACATTAATAGCAATGCTGCATACCAATGAAAAAAACATTAGCAATTTGTGTTGCTAGAATTCACTTTTTCATTGCTGTGTTGGGAGTTTTGAGCCACGCATTCAAGTCCTTACATAAAACGACAGGTTCAGACTTAAACCTAGACAGATCAGTTACTTGTCTTGCATGCAATGAGTTGCATCCACCAATGAGAGTGCACTGTCTCTCTTACCGAATAAATACATGCAGACTATTTCCCAACGGGGCGGCACAACCATGATCTGTCAAGACTTGTTCTTTAAAAATCCCTTCAATCAAGAGCAAAACACATTTAACCTCTGAACAGTTAAGATTATCCCAGAATAACTTCACACGCACACATAGGATCCCTGTATAATGAAACACAAAGAGCACCCAATCCATAGATACACAGTGGACAAAGCCATGCTCATATTTCGGATGGCCCATTTATATGACACGTCCTCACATGAACCTGGTCCGTCTCCAGAGAGCGTCTCTTCCTGAAAGAAATCACCTTCCAGGTCTAATTTGAGCCTCTCTGGGAGTACATCCGAGAATGTGTGGATGTGTGTGTGTGGCTCCGAGCCTGTGGTCACCAAAACAAAGAGGGCTTTCTTCTCTCTTGAGAAACCGGAGTCCTGCATCCTCTACATCATGTCGCACGCACAGAAACGCACCTATAATCTAATGTGATCAAAGGGGCTTTAATTCTAGTACTGCCGAAGATAAACTGCATTTCTGCACCTTTATTTGATGACAATGTATTGGGAGTCTTGGCTGGTTTTAAATCACAGTATTTTGTCAAGTGTCAAGTATCCTTTTTCGTCCCATAAAACCAGCCCTGATAATGGCTTTGCTATTCAAGCCTAATTAACAAGTCACCGAAGACCACATACGCTCCTCCACTAAGATTTATTATACCCGCTCCCCCAGAGGAGAGTTTCTGTGTAGAATAGGAGTCAGATAATCAGTAAACTGAAGTTTTAATTTAGCTTGATAGAACTGCATCCAATGTGTCTGCATTTCCTGAAAAAAAAGTGATCAGCTACAGTTTATTTTATACTTGAAAGTTAAATAACAAATATTTGACGTGCTTATCTGTCATGCTTATTTTTTTTTAGAACCAACCATTGTTTTTTCCTCTCGTTGACTCGTAGTAACATGACCTGTTTCTGACCTCTGACAGACACAGTGAGAAACAATGCTCACACACAATTCTGAGCTCTCAACTCTGGATGACTCAGATAAAGTTATGAAACTCTAACTCAACTGTCAATAAACAACAGAATGCACTGCTGCTTATAGTGTCATATTGGCACCAAGTTTTCTCTGCACTGAGCTGACTTGTTTTTTTTTTAGCTTCAACGTTAATAACACCATCTGCAAAGTGTGAAGCAGTAAATTATAACAAAAGGTGAATACCTGTATACGTAAAACATGAGCCATAGTTGAGGAAGATTATGGTGTGAACCCGAGGAGAAGGTGCTATGATTAACTGCAGCACATGCTCCACTTCTGTCAAATAATCTAATTTATTACCGATTCCATTAGCTGCTGATGCCTGAAATATACACTTTCCCACTGTATACTTACTCGTATTCCAGGTGTTCCCAGTCGTCTATGTCATCTTGTTTGGTTAAAGAAAAAACCTCTCTTCTCGTTCTATCTGTTGAAAATGAGTTTTAAACATTTAGAAAAGCAAGTCGGACTTTGAGCCAAGTTGCTGCCGCACTCCACCCCTTTGTCTCCACGGAGAGGGGCCAACTGGAAATAAAGCACAGGAGATCAAAATAAGGTTTGAGCCAGATGCTTGGAGTCCTTCTGAGCGGTGAACTCATCCCGATGTGCCTCTGTGTCGGATTTGCCTTTTGAAGTTAGGCTCATACCTTTGGCCCAAGGTGGAGTCCAGATGTCAGGCTGCATGCAACCATAGCAAAGGTTCAGATAGAGGGAAAACAAGGAGAAACACCCCTCGTGCTTGCCCCCCCCCCACCCACATTTGGTGCTGGGGGTCATAAAACTTGGAATATCTTGGTCAATATATGAAAGATATGAACATTCCATCGAAATGAAAAACAATTCTGAAAACAGAACATCAGCAACACAAATACATAGATCTAAAGCACTAACTCAACAGCATGTGCGTTCCATGATCCTTACTGGTAACAACACATTTTGTCCATTAGCTTACCAGCAAAGTAAATTAGTTCCTCAATCTAGTCTAATGACCGTCACCGTCTTGCTGAACCAACAAAGGAGGGAAAGGATGCCAACATGCCTGTAGCTTAGGGCCTCCTTCAAGTACCAAACAAACATAAAAGACCAACCAAACAGGTATCTACTGGGAAGGATGTGACATTTGAGGGTGGAGAGCTTGCAGGCTATTCAGGAACTGACAATGAAACGCAGCTAATGTCATTAGTTGCACATGCTGTGCATCATTTCTGGCCAATATATTACAAAATTAAAATGTGTTTTTTTCCTGCCACTATACTATGCTGGTGTAATGCTGCACAGCTGTGCATTAGTGACAACCAAGGTGATAAAATAAGTCAAGGAATGTTCCCCAGGCTACAACTACTGTATTAACGAAGGACCTTAATTGCACCCAAAGGAATGTAAGGGTGTAAGGTTAAAGAGGTCCCAGACATTTCACCTCCATTCTCTGCAAATCTGTCAAAAAAAAACAAATCTAAACATTTTAGGATCCTCCATACCATCACCAGCCTCTTAACCCAGAGGAGCAACAACATATCTAAAGACAACTCTGACTTCTGTTGTTCAGAAAAGCTGCAGAAGAGTACATCGAAAAGAGCTCAGACCTGATTAGCTGGTCTGATTAACACACTGGCGTTGCGTTTGTGTGTAAAATTCTGTCTGGCTTGACTCATTATCAGCAGTGATCAGAGGCAGGTCCATCAGGGCCTTCTGTCACAGCGGCTTAACTCCCCCCCCCCCCCCTTACCTCCTCACGACACTCAGGATTAGACACAGCCTTGGCGCCGCTCCACGGACCACTTGTCCTCTCGGTTGGGGTGCTGCACCCCCAAAACCCAACCCCCCCGCCACATAACCCCTATTAACTGGCAGGTCAACGCATGCCCGTCATTAACCTTGTGGTTCTTGTTTGTGTTACTCGCAGTAGCGCTCAACGTGTCACTTCATGCAGAGGTGGCAGATGCTATTAAAAACAGTCCAGCTCCTGCTCCTGATGGTCAGTGGAGGAGGCCTGATGATGATTAAAAGCAGATGTTTTTTTCAGGCACACAGTGTCTGGTTGTGTGATTTCGGACACAAGGTGCAATAAAGGCTATGACAAAGAGGTCTTTTGTGAAAATATCCCACGGGACCGTATAAATGTTCCAGTGTGCAATAATCTGCATGTGTGCTTACCAGATCATCTCTGTCGACTCTTGTGATACTGCATGAATACTGTGCCAAGAGTGGAAGACAATGAATGATTATTTCCCTTTGTGCAGTTTAGTTAAAAACACTCCTCCCAAAACTCCCTCCCTATTCTTTGATCATTCTTGCAGGGAGGTAATGCATGCTCGGAGCCAGTGTTATCTAGCCGACCTTGGTTCTGAGGAGCAAGAGTGTAGCAGGGCCAGGAGCCCACAGAGAGAAGTACGTGGGGGGGGTCTGGCCAAATGTTGCAATGCCTCAGAAAGACTCGGGAGGGAGATTTTACAGTACATTAACTGTGTACAATGACAAATGAGCAGTATTTATGTGGCGTTTTGCAACATGACATGCAGCATGTTTCATTTATTTCACTGATCTGCTTTTGACTTGCTGCCCAACTACTAGTAGGGATAACCATTCCCCCCTCTACCTTTTAAATTGTGTGATGTTAAAAAGCTATAGGGCTAACATAGCCTTTTAACATCAAAGATGCTTTGATTTTGATGGACAAAGAAATCATAAGCTACATGATACAGTACTGCCGTGCTACGTTGTCAACAATAACCAACAAATGATGTATTACAAGACAGTTACCTACGATAGATCATGTGTGAATGAAGAGGAAAACAATACCTCTAAAACTTCCAAAAATGCTATATTTCTAAAAATATTTATTTTGTAATTGAATAAAACATGTGGTGCTTTCAATTTCGAGGGTTGTGCAGCATCTTGGCTTTTTAGTACACACAAACAGCAGCATCTTCAACATGTGTGCCATCATTTCAATGACAAACAACCGAAAACTGGTACAAGAAAGTTAATAAACAGATAAAGACCACGTTACAAGTACAAGAAAACGCCTCTGGCTAAGTACAGAACACAAAGTGATACTGTTGGGCAATGTATCAAGAATGGCTCACAAGAGACTGTATTGTGATGAATTGAAAAATGATCTCACCCTAAGCACCAGAAGTAAAGTGTTGTCAGAATCTGATTCTCGTAATGTTCAGTTCTGATTGGTGCATAGAAATACCTGACATCGCCTTTCTTCAACACAGCCCACCTACACACTGAATCAAATACTGGAACTACACCGTAAGCAAAAATTTGCACTGGAAAACGGCTGATCTATTATGACTCACGCTGCTACTGTATCTGTGCTCTCATCGGCCAATGGATTATCACAGTTTGGGGGTGACAGACCTGTCCGTCTGTCTGTCTGTCTGTCTGTCCGGTGCCCACAGCTGCAGACAGCTGTACATGACCGCTGCACTCTGTAGAGAAACCAGGGGCCTCGCAAGTCACAGCTCATCACACACATACACTGACACACAGACGGAAGAAGGGAATATGTGTGTGTGTGTGTGTGTGTCTGTGATCGGTCAAGCAGTTCAGTTTGTGTTCGTCAAAGCCCCTGAGCACAGAGAGAGAGAGAGAGGGGCGACAGGATGGGTGGCGGGTCAGGCCAGTGGGATATTATCTCATCTCCCTTGGGTGGGATCCAGGTCTTTGCAGGCCTGATGAGTAGAGGAGGAAATTAAACCACTCGCTTTTGTAGTGGGTTTAAGGATCACAGAAGGATGCGAGGGAAGAATTGAGGGGGTACCTTATATAAGGCTGAGTCAGTCAGTGTGTATCTAGTCACGCCGGGTGGAGCGGGGTCATTCACGCTTCACACTGAAGCGATATCATCTTCCCAACCGCCGCTTGACCTTGATAAATCCCCGCCTTTGTAACTCAAACCTCCGGAGACAATTCTTTCTCACCCCTGAAGCATGCATTGTTGCCACTGATGTTGTCTTTCCTGTATGGTCGGCACTTTTACGTCTGCGTGAGAACCTTCGTCCTGAGCTATCTATCAGCCACTTCACTTGTTTTCTTTCTGTTTTTCTCAAAGCAGGATAATTAATTACACCTCCCCGGGACACTAAATGAGAAAACGCTTCAATAAACGTGTTCTTGTCGTTTTGTTTGAGTACATTTTCATAATTTACATTAGCAGTGAATGATTGCATTTATATTGACATCCTGGATTAGATTATGCCAAATACGGTCTTCAATCATCTTTTTTTCATTTATCACTGCTAAATTCATTTGCCAGAAATTCATGTTCAAACCAGTCTGCTTTCTGACAGCATCTTGTATTTCCTTCCCTGACATAATACATTCAAGAGCCATCACCACTCAAATCTCACTCCCAACATCTGAATAACATATGAGGAGTTTCATCCCAAAATCAATTTAAACGTGTCATGTCTTTCAAAGTCAGCATATCAGCACCAACAGATCATTTTATCTCCCGGTCTTATTTAAGTGATTCAGCAGCTAATGGAGGAACTTGAAACGTTTTAAAATAAAACACATTTTCTTTTTTTACAGTAGCTAAACCAATATGAAAGCACTGTCAGATGAGTTAACCCCTTGCTAATAAGGACAGTATGTTCCAAACTAAATTACCTATGACCCAGGAATAACCCCAAACATCATTTTCTATACAAGCTCATACATAAGCAAAAGAAAATAGTCCTCCTCTTGCTGCTTCTTATTGCATGTGCTGAACAAATCCACCGACCCTGGACACATCAAAGGTAATATATTGGAATCCAATTATCAGAAGAAAAAAGCAAAGCTCCAAACTCCATTGTAATCTGTCAATAGAATAACACATTCAATCCATGCCAAGAATAAGACTGTGAAAATGTAATAAGAGCCATTACGTTATATTGAAGTGAAACCATGGCAGTATCCACTACCGGTTCCATTTAGATGATAAAATCAATTATGGATATTTTTAAAAACTCAATTGACACTAACACACATTTAAAGAAATATGAAATTACTAAATCTCAGACATTTGGTAAAAAAAAAAAATCATTGCAAAACATGTATTCGTAATATCAGTGACTAACCGCGTAAAATCAGTAAAAAAAAAAATCCTGCTTATATTGTCTCCATAATTAATATATTGCACGATATGGCACGTTGTTAACCCTTAACGTCCGTTCACAGTCGATCATTTGCTTTGCAATTATTGCTTTACGTTGGTGCCATCTCGTTAAGAGTATGGGGCGCTGCAGCAGATATAGGTGATCGTACTTTAAGGGTGAAATACTGCCGACCACCTCGCGGCGTCCACCTAACTAAACATCGGTGAAGTGGAGGGATCAGTTGCGGTTAAAGACTTTTTCGTCCGTTTTTTTTCTTTCCCAGTAAAACTCGTGCGCCAAGCCTTTGCATTTGCTTCTTGGAAGTTTGCAGCACCTGCCACGCGCTGCTGTGCACTCTTGCTGCAGCACGAACACTCCCAGGCGTACCAACACTTTGCTTAAAAAAACGCAATAATCCGTGCATTAGCGTCGTAGTACTCACAATGGCACGCAATGGCACGCGATGTCTGGACTGCCTAAAAGAACGGCAAAGTTTCCGATCGTCGGCTCTCCTACCTTTATCGCCTCTGTCCGGGCTGAAGGAGTCGGTGTGACAAGTTTATTCCGTCTGTATGGAAACTTTATTTCTATTCCTCTGCGGAGCCATATGCCTCAAGACATTCTTCAGATCCGTCGCCTGTTCTGCAGCGCAGCGTCCCCGCACTCACACACATAAGGCTGCACAGCTCTCTCGCAGCCAGCCAGCTCGCTCGCTCCAGCAGGCACCTACACGTAAACTGAGCCCCTCCAGCGGTGACATCATGAGTCACTATGGCAACTCTGACTCCACCCCAGTTCGGAGCTGAATTTACCTGTCAGACTACCTCAGTCTCACAACAAACTCTTTTCCTCCATTTCCCTGCGCTCTCACGATAACAACTGCATACGCACACAGATTTTGCATAAATATATATACGTGATGACTTGATGGTAAAATAATGCATTTACATAGTAGTAACCCCAAATCTCTCCCTCTCTCTCTCTTTCATACATAAACACACACACGCATACACACAAAAGCAACACAGTTGAGTTGATAGGTTTGGAGTAACATAACACAGCACCCCTGCTGACTGATATTACCGATGCAAATTCAAAGAGTTCACGATCAGTTCCTCGTGAAAAGGGTTCACTTTGCATGTGTGCAGGTCTGCGTGGGCTGGCCTGAGAGAGCAGCACAACAAAATCCCTCTTGCACAATGCCTCGTACCACTGCCTGGAGCTCCCCTGTTGCTCTGTGCCAATCTCATCATTACCGCAATTGTTTTGGCTACAAAGCCAGCTTGCCCCTCCCTTTTGTCTCCTCTGACCCGGAGCAAACAAACAAGACAATGGCCAGGTGAGCCAAATGTCTTAGTCGTGACTCCCTCTGTGTCGCCCTCCCCCATCAACTTTACTCGACTTTCAAAAAAGCACGACAAGACCTTATAATGCGTAAAATGCTCCAAAACAACATTAAGACACCATACTGTCGTCTAGAATGAACGAAAAAACAGTCTGAAGCTATAGGCAAGTCCAACTATGGCAAAACAGGCTTTAGAATGTATGGTCAATTCAAACTCTTAACGTAATGTCTACTCCTTCACAAAAACACCACATTACTGTTTCGCAGCAGCTGTGGGAGGGAAACGTGACAGGCAGATTTATAGGATAGACATTTAACCTGCGGCAAAAAGGGAGAGGAGGAAATAGTTTTGCTGCAATGTTACCTCAGTCTGCAGAGGAAACCAACAATGCCTCAATGTGACCATATAAGAGCACTTAGAAGTTCACATGTGAGTATGTCAGTACATAAACAGCACTATTTATCTTTTAATTTGTACCGTCATCCCTCTTCTAATCTTTGTTGGCATGCCAAAAAATTAGTTCACCAATTTTGAGAAAATTTGTGTGATGCTTTCTGCCAAGAGTGTGATGAGAAAATGAATACCACTGTCATATGTGAGTAGTAAATATGTAGCTTTGAGCCAGCAGCAGGTAGGCCTTGTCCATTAGGGTAACACAATCCATGTACCAGCTCCTCAAAAGCTCACGAATCAATTAACATGTTGTACATTGTTTGTCTAATCTGGATACAAACTGCATTGTATAAACAACGATGTGCCATTGTACAGGGGGGGGGGGGATACATGGCTGATTCCAGTCTTTGTTTGAAGCTAAGCTAACCAGCTGCTGGCACCAGCTACATATGTAGCGTACAAACTTGAGAGTGTTATTTAATCCTCTAAATCTCTGCAAAACAGTACAGAAGTATTTCCCAAAATGTCTATTCGTTTAGAGATATATTTGTATCATATTTGAAATGGCAGATGGAGGATAAATTAGTGTAAAATTAAATTGAACAATAATATGAAATCATGGTAAATATAGCTGCTGCAGTGGGTATTAAATTGATAATTGATAATAAAAATATTATTAGACATTTCACACTAACAACAGCTGTTTCCATCTAGAAACGTGGTGGATGGAGTTTGCAGGCCGTAAAACAAAAACAATGCGCTGAAAGATGCTAAAACGCTCCCTAGAGCTTAGGGGGTATAGCTCTGTGGGTTTGTCACCTTTCACACTACACTTTATCATAGGATTCGTTTTTGACATTATGATTGGTGCATAAACTGTAATCCCTTATATGGAATAAGCACGACAACAGAATTATAATTCAGATCATCCTCACAATTTAAGCCAAGACAGACAACAACATTGCACACCCGAGCCTCTCTCAACCCACTGACCTGCTCTCGCAGCCTTTCCTGGTGGCCCATGATCGCTGAGGCGTGATGGGGGTATTTCTGCTTCAGATGCTCCAAGAAGGCCTCCCTCTTCTTGTCCATGTCTGGCGGCTGCATAGCCAGGATCTCTCGAGAGCCGCGGGCTCCCCCTAATGTGTGCCTACGAGGGACAGTGCGGCTGCCTTTGGCGTCCCCTTTGGAAGGGGCCGTCCCATTTGGGGAGGCCTGTCTGCGGCTCACGTGCTGGGCGTCCTCTGGGGAGGTTACCTTCAGGTTGCTTTTGGTTTGTTCTGAGGGGACAGAGGGGACAGAGAGGCAAGGGGTCAAAAACAAATGTGCTGTGCTGATGTTTTGACAGCAAGTACGTGCGTGTACGTTGTTAGTCCATAGGTCATGAAGAGGGCATGTCAGGGCAAATTCAACCATCTGAGGCCTAAAACTTTGTCAAAATGTAAATAATTCAGACTGTATGTATCATGTTAATATTCTCTCCAGAAGCAATACCGAAATAAACATATGCCGTTGACCCAGTTGATTATATTTTCATTCATATGTTTTCATCTGCAATAAATCCACAATTTAATCTGACAGGCAGAATATTGGTGATGAAAATACTGAATTGAAGCAGATGTTCAGGCTTCCTTCCTTAATTAATAAAGAAGCCAAGGATATCCGTTAATGTAAGAAACTAAATGGAGAAAGTCTTTTAGAAAATGAGCAGAAACTGCTTGATGCAGTAACTTTAATTGAAGGTTGAAATTTTAATTCAAAAATATGATGTTACTTTGTCAGAGGACCTGAGCCACACTTAAACTGCAGTTGGCAAGTTGTTCCCTTTTATCGCACACACAAACACTTTCTTGAATAAAAGAGGTGTTGTAGATGGATATTGGATTTTAGGGCAGAATAAAAACAACTTCTTTAGGCACAAAAACATCTTTGCACTCTATTATTTTGTCCTAAATCAATCAGTTTCCGGGGAATAAATTCATAATCCATCAATCTGGGGTCTTTCCTGTGAGATTCTGCAAGAGGAGAAGAAAAGAGAAGAGAAGAGAAGAGGAGAGAGAGAGAGATAATATGAATGGAAGCAAAGAAAGAGAGATCTCCTGCCTTGTTTTCTAGACAGACAGGTAGAGCTATGATGTGTATCTTTCAGAGAGTAATGACAGAAAATAAAGGACCTCTTATTGAGTTCAGCTCCTCGACAGTTGAAGATGGATATTTCAAGTGATTTTCCACTATTGTGGGATGTTTAGTATGGCTTTTTCTTTTCTTTTTTTGAAAGCTTGAAAGCATGCTATGGGCCACAGATTTCTTGTTTACTTCTCAAAGACATGTTGGGACTGAGCGGGAGGATATGTATCCTTTCTGTCTTTCAGCCTACAGTTTTCACCTGCAGATCTTATGTAGAAAAAATATTTCTTTTTCCCGTTAACACAAAACCAGGTGTAATTTTTGAGAAATACTCAAAGGGGTGTGGTGCGTCACAATGAAGCTCCGTCACCAACACCATCAGCCCAAACCCCCACGCCGCTCAGGTTCAGAGCCGCAGTAGTCTCATGTACTTCCAAGCCTATTTTTAACTCCCAAACAGTTTCCCCACTGCTAACCAAATTACACTCAGCAGACAGAATAGATTCAAACCTCCGAAGGGATCAGAATCAATTTGCGGGTGGGCATGTCAGAAAGCTCATTACCTTCCCCAAGTGAACAATCTTTGTCTTCATCTGCTATTTCCTCTTCCATTGCACTGTGGGATCAACACACACACACAGCGACGGTGAAGGAGTGAGACTAGGAGAATCAGCTAACTGCTTGCTTAGAGATTCCAGACGTAGTTTACGTGGAGAAAAAAAAAAAGGGGGCTTGAGATAGGCCCTGCCCCACAGCCCCAGGATAGACTGGTGGGGATTTAGAAAGTCAACTGCATTCCAGGACCCTGAGCGACTAGCCCTTTTGCCCTCAGGCTAAAAGCTCTTCTACTACCATGGAGTGGTCATAGGCTGAATGCAAATGTAAAGTGTAAAGTGTGTAAAGAGCATTGCAAAAGAAGATACAGACAACAAACGTGTTATCTCGTCTTAAAACTAGACTCTGAGACTAACAGGTGTCAGTCAAACTGTCTGACACACACACATAAATACATATACACACACACAGACATATACACACAGTCTGTTCTTTATCACGTCTTTGTTTGCAAGCTGCCTCTTGTTTAACTCTCGATCCCCACAGAGGGGCCCAACCAGACGCTAGCATGCATCCAAATGTGTCATAACCTACTTCTGAGCCACATCCAAACTGCTCTCAGCGCATGGCAGCCAGCTAATACGAGATGGAGTTATCTGATCAACACGACTGCCTTAGACGAGGGACTGTCCTGCAGGCAGTGTCGTTTCCAATTAGGAACCTCACAGGAGACACCGGTCTTTGCGTTTGTTGCTTGTCAACGGTTTATTAAAAGCAACGCTGTCCTATTTGCCTGACAGTCAGCAAACATGCTCGCCGGCTTCATATATTGTGCAAACATGTCAGCACATAAACGTCTGGAGCCGATATATATCTCTTTATGTAAAAGAGGACGGGGGGGAGTGCTGCGAGTCTGCATGACATCAGTTCTTTGCAGCTGCTGATGTAAGTGACCTGATCTAAATGTGCAAGAAGAAGGTGCAAATTGTCATACCTTAACAGGAAAACGTGAGGGGATCAATGGCCTAGTTTGTGGGCCATGTAATTGAAAGTGGTGGGGCGAGCGCATGAACAAACACAATGCGGCAGCTGACGGATGATGTCTAACATATGGAGACAAGTCTGCTTCCACCCCACTGTCTGCTTTCACCCCGCTCACGTGCTCAGGCTCTCAGCCACAATAGGCAGACAGTTAACAGGCCAACAGACAGGGATCATGTCATTACACTGTGTTACCAAGCTAGCATCGTGCTATGCTAACACTCCTTCACATAGTTATATGTAAAAGCTCATTCAATTCCAAAGAGTTATTTGTGAGGAAATGTAATTTCCTTTTTTGTTGCACAAGCTTCACCTCAAGCTACCTCATCTATTCTGTATGTATTCGTAATTTCCTACGTTTCCCGGAATGATATGCAACAACGCCCAGAGAACAGGCTTGAACTTGTTCAGCAGTGGCTATGTGAGCAGATGGTTAGAGCAGCAGCTTATAGCGTAGTAAAAATGGTATTGCATCCTTTTCTTATAGATTTCTTCAGCATAATTGCTAAAAGCAGCAAAATAGAATCCAGAAAGTTATTAAACCTACAACTTTAGCTGAATCTTTATGCTATGAAACTTTACAACACATTGAAGGTTCTTTGAAAATACCTATATAGTATGTATTGACTAACATACAACAACAAAACGAGCCCCAAGCCTCCAATAACAACGTTGTATTGTTACATTGTTGTGCCCAGTCATTTGGCAAACTTAAAATTAGCTTTTCAATAACAACTATCCTATAGTTTTTGCTTTTGCTTGAACATTTACATGAAATATTTGACAGTATATAATCCAAAGTCGACTCACAAACAAAGTGTCAAACGTGGTCTGAAATTCGAAAGACTTCCAAAGAAATGCAACTGAAATTCTTTAGTTTTCATCATCGCCATAGCAGTTAGTGTCAGTGTTTCCGTGTCAAAATCCTTCTGTCCTGACAATGACACGCATATCATCACAGCCGACCGAGAGGTCAGCCTTTAGCCAACCCTCAGGCATAATCAAAGCAGCTCTTCCAAACCAACAATCACACCCTGCGGTCTTAACAACCTGCCTCGATGCACTTTTACAGTCAGCATTTCGGGCCAAAAAAAATGACCTCCTTGCAGAGTGTCACAAGGGATCTGCAAGGGAATTGTGTCTCGGTCCAACAGCTAAAGAATGTCGCTCTCTCTCTCTCTCTCTCTCTCTCTCTCTTTCACAGCTGCACAGTGCTGAGTAAACGATGGTCCCCTCAGTTGAAAGACAACATAAACACTTGCCCATGAGCACCCAGGTCTTATGAGGAGCGGGGCCTCCTGCTGTTTGCAGTTACTTTCTGGTTGTCACTTATTTATGGAGGAATGTATCCCTGTGCGCTCTCCCACTCTCCCCTACTATTACTGTCCCATAACTATGCGGTTTAGATACAAAGCCCTGTTGTGTGCAATAAAAGCTGGGCTCACATAGCGATACCCTGAAGCCATGAATAGTGATACACATAAGAGCGCTGGTCCACTGCTGAGTATCTGACAGTATTTTTATTATGTAGACGTTATCGGGATATCACATGATCCGTTCATGTGGAACTGAGCCTTGTGTACAAAAAGGATCTTATTTAAATGTGATAAGGATGCATTAAGCTCCATACAATTCATTACACGGTAATAACGTCCAGTTTAGCAAGTTGTTTGAAAAACGCTGCCAGTGGGCTGAAATAATAACGACCCATTAAAAGATTTCTATCCATACTGGTCGGGCCGGTCGGTCCGTCACTTTGGTCCAGACTGAAATACCTTCACAAATATCCCCCAGACTTTTCCCTTTGGCATCACCATGAGGCTGATTTTGTGGTTTTGAATGAAATGTATGAACTATGGGATGTATTGTAGTGGTGGGAATTACAAAGCACTAGCTGAT
This sequence comes from Leptoclinus maculatus, assembly GCA_032191485.1. NCBI lineage: Eukaryota > Metazoa > Chordata > Actinopteri > Perciformes > Stichaeidae > Leptoclinus > Leptoclinus maculatus. The sequence continues at coordinate 5,401,050 of JAVDOI010000013.1, forward strand.
GTTAATCTTTTCATTCAGTTCAGTTAAAATATTTATAGTCACTGGTTATGTAATTATGTAAGCTTTTTTTTCGAATTTAAATAACCGCACGTTAGCGGATTTAAATAATAGCATTTAGCTCAAAGCACTCCTTGTACAGCATCAAAAAGTCTGTAGACTATTGTTTTATAATGTAAATGTCCTCTCCTATGTCCCCACTCCTCTGCCTCTTGTGCCTAAAGATCCTTTGTTTTCTCCATCAGTTGCCCTTCCATGTCAGGCCGAGACCACCTGATTTCCGTGCCCTTGGCTTATCTCGTTACTCTCTTCCGCCCACAGTCAGCGCTGCACGCTGACCCTGCCGAGCTACAGGAGAAGGGTAACGTGTGAGAGTCTGTGGAGGTGACCCGCTCAAAGCCCAACGAAGAAGACGCTGATTTCTACACCAACCTGTCACTGATTGCTGATCTGACAGATAAAGCTCTCTCCGTGCAGGTAACTGACACCAGAGTTCCAAAATGCCCCCGCAATGCAGACTGGCCACATTTTTCACATCAAATACACACACACACACACACACAAACACAGTCATTCATGCACTAACACTCACATGCAGGAAATATCTCACTTCCGATCTGGGTATCTGTTTCACTGCATGTTCAAGTCATAAAAACTACAATTTTCAGCGATGTCAACACTTGAGAATTTTGCACACAATGGGAAAAACATACCACATGTGTGAAAGTGATTCTTTACAAAGAGAAAGGTGAACCTTTAGGTGGAAGGGGATTTCATTTCTAGTTTTGCCTCAAGCTCGCTGCCAAGGAAAGTTGTCCACGTATGAAATCCACCAATCAGAGACACCATTGTGAATGAGGTGACCTTTACCCCCAAGTACTTCCCTCCTGGATCAGAGCTGCTTTGTTTTGATTTTGGGAGGTTGATTATATGACTTTCAGGTCACAATGTCACGATTCATGGAGGAGAGCAGGCTGCTATTTTGTCTTCTTCTTTATGCTGTATTAGCACAGAACTGGCCTTAATAAATTCAATATGTTTTCCTTTTTTCCCCCTATTATTATTTAAAAAACGCCCACTCCTACACATTTCTTCATGATTGAACCACATCCTTCTCCTCTCTCTGTGTTTCCTTGACCTGTTGATTTAAGAGTAAAGTCTACAATGTGCCTGTGTACTATGAGAGCATTCACCCTTCTGTCACACTGTGAACTACAGCACAGTCAACAGATAGCATCGTTTCTCAACTGTTCCCCCCCCATGTCTGTCCTCCCCATTAAAACACACAACTGTCCACTCCTTCAGGAATAAAAAAACGTAAAAATAAAGCACCACATATGAATTATACATATGAAGCTGACAAATAAAATCTCATTAGTGGCTTAAGAAGTCAAGATTCAGATGTCAGATTCTGTAGTTCTGTACCTCTTTTCCTTTGCTACTCTTATTTTTTAATCTCTTCTTTGTCTTTGTCTTCACCTTTACTATCTTTCTCCCTGTCTGTCCTTCCCACCTTTTATCCCCCTCTTTCTCTCACTTAATGAGACATCTCCCGGCTGCCTTGCAACTGTAAATGAACCCCCCCCCCCCCTGTTAGCTTAGACCATCGCAACATCTGTCTCAGCTCTGTGGTACATACACTGATTGCGATGCACCTTTCAATGAAGATACATGTGCGTATATTTGTGTGGATACATACAGTAAGAATGTGTGTAGTCAGATACACAGGCCTGTGCAGACTTTCCGCTCTGGTGAAGCCTTATAAACAGACAGGGCTGGTGTGCGAGTGTGGGTGTCAGCAATGGGAATAGTAGCAGTGGTGGGGTGAGCAGATGTGATATCGAAACAGCTATGGAACTGCAGAGAATTAGACAACCTAACATTGCAAAATAAAGGTTAAATACATATGTATCACACAGGGGAATTCCCAGCGTGAGGCTTTTTACTGTAGCTGGGCTCAACGAAGCATGGCAAATTGATTCTGCTGTGCATTGCCTCCGAGGGGGAATTGCTTATCCTAAGACTTGCGGATCGTTAACTGAAGTGAAAAGTTAACACCCTTCCCACTGAATAGACTACAACTTCGATAACGTTTGACTCAGTCCTTGGACTATTCATAAGTCTGCAAATCAATCATTTTGCTCCGTCTCCCTCATCCCTCCTTCCCCTGTGTTTTCCTCCAGCTATTGTAAACAAGCTAAGGGGAGCTGAGAGCGGAGCCATCGGCAGGGCAGGCCTGTTAGTTCTGATACTTGCTTCTCAGACAGCCAGAGGACAACTCAAACAAACAGCTTTGCTTATTGGCCAGCTCCACTCATCAGCACATACGCTGTGTCTTTCTGCTACCCCTCTCTGACGCACATCAGGCCCGGATCGATCCGAATCAACTCACCGGCTATTGCCTTCTCTGTTCTAAACAAGTTGCTGTATTTTTGAGATGCACTGCATTTTCATCTCACCAGGGGGTGCTGTTGAAGATGCACCGGGCATGATGTGGAATCATCAGGGAGGATTTGTGTGTATGAGTGTATGAGTGTGTGCGTGTATATGTGTGTGAGAAAGAGAATATAAGAGGAAAGTGTGTTTGGGTGCCTCCTCAACCTTGCACAAGAAAGTAAGCTCGAGCATATTTCCTTTGTCGTTTATTAACTGAGACACTAAGTGCTGCTTAACGAACCGGTGTGTTTGTTAGTGTGTCTCTGTGTGCAATTGTGTGTGTGTGTGTGTGTGTGTGTGCGCGCGCGTGTGTGTGTGTGCACACAAGCGCACATGTGTTTGCCAGTAAACCCCAGCAGTGTGTACACTTCATTAACTCGTGGCCAGAGTAGGTGTAAGTCAACCTAGCCACCGGCTCATATGTCTGCGGGTCTCCCTGGACAACCGTCTCTGGGCCAACAAGCGAGGCCGGTGGCGTCCTGAGGGGGAAGCACCAGTTGCAGCTGGGAAGAGGACATCGTGCTACCTCTCCCCCCCCCCCTGACTAAGAAAAAACTTTTCCCTTGTAATCTAATTCACTCCGGGGAGTCACGCGCCGCAACCTCCCGAGGACCAGAATCTCCTGAGGAGATCCGCCCTGAGCTCTCTTCCCCGAATAAAAGATAAGAGAGCACTGGGCTAGAAACTATTTCATTGCAGTTAATTTAATAACACCAAATCCCCAATGTGTGTGACTCATCTGTTTAACAGCCTACCAAGTGTGACTCGGGCTGGGTGTCATTTGAATTTTTTTCATACTAGCGCCGATTCCGTATTTTGAATTTCAATACCAATATATTCTTTTGCCAGGCGAGAGACTGGCACTGCAGTTGTTACCTCGAACCGCAGCGGTAAAAGGGATGGAAATATTAAAATTAAAAAATGTATATTAGAATTGCCAGTCAGTAACACACTATAAATGTAACACCGCCACAAAATACAGCCTCCAGTTTGGCTATAAAGCTGAATAAACACCGTAACACGAAAACTGAACATTCTATCCTTCACGCAGGGCTGTTGTATGCATGCAAGACTAATGGCTAGGTGAAAAACAAAAATATCTCAATATTTTTCCTCTTTATTTTGGGGAGGACTAATCCTTTAAGCCTGTCGCTGCATGGGACTCTGGCCATGTGATGGTCGCTTCACGGTGGACATCGGATCTGCCTACAGACTCGTAGTACAGACTGTACATTAGCCGGCAGAATGCTGCCTGTCGGTATTTTGCAACAGGAAACTCTGCATGAAGTGAGAAAAAGTGAAAATTCTCAGGCCTCTCTCAAACTGTGTGCTTGTTGATAAGATATCTCCGATCTGTTTTGGCAAGTTTTCCCTGTCAACAAAATCAAAACAAGTGCACACAGCGGAAACGCACTTGCGATATCAACACGCATACAAATACATACACGGGCACATAAACACATACAGTATGCCCACGGTAAATTAAAGTTACGGCTTATTTTGCACAGACAAGCTTAAAATACCGAGGGAGGCACCTGCTCTTCTTATCTGGTGATAATTAGATGACGTGAGACACATTTTAAGACAGACGTCTATGAAGACGCACCAGAGATTTCACAGCGCAGTCCTAAGCTAATTTAAGCAACTTTAGTCCCTTTTGCTGCAGCGAGTTAACTATGCGTTCAGCCTGCACATGCCTTTCAATATGCCTGCTCTCTCACAAGTTTATTAAAAAGTGATTGCGCTGCAATTGCACTCTTCATAGTGATAAGCAGCTTAGGTCCTGGACTTTGCCTGCCAGTCAATCATGTGTTTCTCACTTTCCCCCCCTGCACTGCATATTTCCTTCCTCTCCTGTTTCCTCCGCATGCTAGCACAGCATATAACTAACATAAACTTAAAGCGTGTTACTACCTAACAGCTCAGGAATGTGTTAATAAATCAATTGATAAAAAAAAAATCGGCTTTTGTAAATTTGCTGTATGACATTAGGCTCGAGGATGAAGGTGTATCATATCAAAATGCACAGCTCAAATACCTAAAAACCACACTGCTCCGCTTATGCTATATTCTCCAAGTGTCTAGGACTGCGTGCATCAGAGAGCTGATGTAACTGAGTGGCTCCATAAGGCCCTGCTTTGGAGCGGTGAGTGCTGCTGGAGCTGATAAGTGATGCAGGTGGTGGAGGGATGTGAAATAGGCCCTTTTCAGGGGGAGCCACTCTGAGAATCCTGGGAACACTAGTGCCTCTGTCCCGGTCTTTATCTGTGAAACCTGCTGTGTGCTGTCCGTGTGTCTATGGCTGTGTGTCCCGGTATGGATGTGTGTGTGTGTGCGTTTGTGTGGGTCAGTCAGTGGGGTGGACTGCATCCAAGCTTAAGGCTCTGTGGAGCAGAAGGGGCTGGAAGGTTTTTGAATGTGGCCAGACCTATTCAGAGGGAGGGAGAAAACGCATGCATGAACTGTAATGGTGTAGGTTAGGTGCATTTTTTCCCCCCACCTCAACCCAAAAATGGGAATGTTTAAGAACTGTAGTCACTTAAAACAGAAAAATATTGTGTGCTTATATTTTCAAGAGGATTTTCCTTAGTTGAATCACAAGAATGCTTTCCATCAACTTGATGGAAAGAAAGGAACAAACACAAGCTTTATTATAGTGTGGTTGCAGCAACGGAAATGTAGCAACTTTCCCATGGGAGAGGAGGAGAAAAAGTGAGTGCCCGCAAAGTTTAATAGTTTCACCACAGTGGGGCCGTAATGCACAGCCAGGTCACGGGTGTATGGATGGCAGAGGAGTGTGTGGGCACAATTCTAACAGCAATGCCAGTTGATTGATTTGACTCTGTGTACATGAAATAGTTATCTAGCATCATATTGCCTCCTGGTGTTATTGGCCTCTGTACTGTAATCAATTCCTCCTCCCTGCAGCACAGCAGGCTAATTTAAAGGCCTTAACTATAAAAATTGAAGAGTGGATGCAACAGGAAAGGTAGGCATTGGGAGTCTTAATGACGGGGACACTAAAGTCACAACTTTAAAGCTGCTCTAATCAATTCCTTAGTAACAATGGATCATACCACTGCATGTAATGTTAAAGGAGTCACTCGAAGTGACAACACCTCAGAGAATTGGCACCTGACTCCCCAGTTCCCCTCAGTTCCTAGGATCATTTTAGTCTTTCATCTTCTTGTTTTGAGCTAAAATTAGCGACTAGCTGGTGAACATAATGAAGCATTTATCAGCTAAAGAGACAAATATTTCCCACAGGAGCTAAAAAGGAGAGTTGAAATTGAACTTACATCGTAATGCCCTCAAATGTTGCTCTTTGTTTGTTGGATGTAAATAAGCAATATAAGAAAATGATATGGACAGGACAATGTGTTTGTCGTTTCTCTAAGGAAATGATTCACTAAGTCAGGAAGCAGCATATATATGTTAAAAATGTTAAAACAACACATGAATGTTAAAACTGGTGGTTGTCCAAAAGTCTTCTTAGTATTGAGGTCACAAGTACATTAGAAGTATCAGTGTACAGCACGGACACTTTAGCTGTGCAAAGTGATGAAAAAGGCCACTGTTACATCCCATAAAGACAACAGTCACAGCCAATTTAAAATGTCCCAGTGGCATGACCTTCCTGGCTTGAAAGTGATGCTCAACACTGTTTGGTCCGTAACAAACATGGTAAAGTAGAAACTGGTCCATTCATGTGGACAGGCACAAAGCAGTTCCTTCATGTGTTATTAAGTTAGTTAAATGCTAATTCCCTTCGGGCTATATTTACATGGCCCTGTCCTCTTTGGGGAGAGCCAGCTCTGCTTACCCTTTGCTCTGTGGCAGAGGAAGGAACAGGTTTGAGATATATTTGTTTTAACACACAAGTCTAAAAATAACTGCAGGACAAAGCGCACAAGACACAAAGGCTCTGCGATTTGAGAGGAGGAAAAGACATTTCCAGAGATCCTACTATTTCAGCCTAAGGAGCTGACCAGACTATATCGGCCTCGACTTCTCTCATTGGTTACTAATGACATCATCCCCAGGTCTAGTCCCCCCCCTCCCGCCCGACGATGTCATCAGTGCTGAAGCATCTCAGTGATGTAATGCAGGGAGGTACTCAAGTAGCACCCCTTCTTTCTTCCCCTTCCTTCCTCCCCTCTCTCATCCTGTTTCTTCTTTCCCATTCCTCTCTCCATCTTCATCTTTTCATTGCGCCCTTTCCGCTCGTCAGCTGCACCCAGATAAAAATCCCTTCCCACCTGTTTACTAGCGCTTCGAGGGCACAGAGGTTTACAGTTAAGCCCGGAGCAATTAGGAGCTCTTAAATGCCTCGTAAAAAGACAAGGAGGATTGACAGGGGGAGAGCATTTACATTTCTTAATCCTGCCGGTGTCCTGCAGCTGTAATTAAAATATGGATCAGAGATCAGAGGTGTGACTAAAGACATGGAAATCCAGGTGGGCATGACGTCATTAAGTTAGTTATAACTGCTCTGGATACGGAGCACAAGCATTATTCTGTAGACTTAGATATTTGCAACTACAAGACAGAGTGTAACGGGTTTTATTTCACTTTGGATAAAAAAAATCTGACTCACATGAATTGGCAGCGACATACTACATAACGTGGAGTCCAACGTCTGAGTGTTATGTCAGTTTGTTCCTCTTTGATTTATACAGACCATTTCATCTTTTGGCTAGGCCCTCACATCTGTTTTTTAATCACAATTTGTGAGTGAGTGAGTGTGTGTGTGTGTGTGTGTCCTGGGCAAACATCCAGAGCTCAAGCGGATTAGCGAGGGGACTCTACCCTGATCAAAGCAGCACAGAATCCAGCTTACTGGGACATACTGTGTAACACATAACCCCCATGGAAATGATACTGTAGATGCTGCAAACTCATGCTGTAGACCTCCAACTGCAATGCACCATAGACCCTTAAAAGGGAACATTTCTTGTATGTCTTTCCTATCGTGTAGACACATTTTGGTCTGACGAAAAACTCTCTAGCGAAGCTGGAAATCAGAGAACTGACACTCAAACTAAGTGCTGTCATCAAGTGTGAAGTATGCAGCTGCTCCATAGAAGCTGTACTGGCTAATAGTCCAAAGAGAATGTACTGGTTGTTTTCTGGAGAAACACCAAGCAGAGTTGGTGGAGACAAAAGCTAACATAATAAATATTGGCTGGTCAGATGGCTTAAATGCCACTCAAACTGCATCTTCTGGATATGTAAGCAGACAACAGTCTGCTAAAACCGTCACTAAATCAATGTCAATGTTGTGGTTACACCTTGTTATGCTGCCCCCAAGTGGCCAACTCCATTTTGATCTATACAAGCATTAGAACAATGTAAAAAACAATACATAGATTGTAGATCAAAAACAGTCCTTAGTAAGAACCCTGCTTCCCATTGTTGCACATATGCCCTGCTGCACATCTGCAAAGAAACTCTTGAGAAGCTTTAGAGTTCTGTCACGTTATTGGTCGACTCCAATTGGGACCCGCTGATACAAAGTAAGACATGTATTATGGATGCAGCCCCAGTAAATTCAGATCGAGATAGTGACTGTAATTAAGTCATTCTCTAGAGCACTCCATCAAACTGTCTGAGCTTGACTGAGAGACCAAATGGGATGTGTCTGAGTCTAATAATAAAAGGCCTCCTCAACCATGGCTGGGATCTGTCCGCCTGAGCAGACACCGAGGAGCTTTTGGCTAAACTCACAGGAAGCATTAACACAGGGTAATATGAATTGATATCTTAATATGTGAACAAGCCACGTAGAGCACATTCCTCCTCATGATTTGCTTGTTGTAGGATTGGCAGTCCATTGGTCAGACAGGCAACGCGCCACGTTTCAACACGGCTGCTTGTGCACACACATGATGGTTATTTTGCGATGCCTCTGTGGCTAACCACCGTCATCCACCACCTAATGGCTTTAGCATGTGCCTTAGCAGCCCATTGGCTCCAGCGGTCTCAGGTCTCGGGGAGCTGAAATGAAGCAGGGCATTGTTGCGTTGCTGCCGGGGAGGATACACACTCTATGTGAAAGGAAAACCTGACGGGAAGGAAACCTCGAAACAAAGTGCTAAGAAAAGGTGATAAAGAGCACAAGGGACTGAACTGTGTGTTGGTGTGTGTTTGAACGTGTGTGTCGAGGGTCCGTTTCCCCTCTTCCTGCCATTATAAAAAACGAATGGAAATGTTCAGAACTTCATGGAATACTCTGTGGCCTTGAATTTTAAGGTAGAAGCAGAGTGGGATCTTGGGGGAATGGAAACTCTAAGTTAAACCAATTACTAGCCATAGTTTCCCCCCTTTTATGGGAATGTAATGATAGACTGGTCAACCTTATGGCTGCCCCATAATATAGATATTATCTGAAAAGACGAGCTTTAAAAAACGAATGCTGTGAAGGAGCTTATGAGCTAAAAAGTCAGACGAGAACTCCGTCACTACTGGGCAGGATAAAATGGAAAATACCATTAAAGGCCTATTGTGATTTTCAGCAAGAAAGACTGCTAAAATATTACTCAAATGTTTTCACACCGGGGACATATTTCACTTTTATTAACACTGGCACCTCCATTGAAACTCATTCAGGGTACTGAGGTGAAGCAGAATGGTAAAAGACTGACTACTACATTGAAAATGTCAGGTTTTACAAGATGGCTGTCATTACTCTGAGGGGAGCCTGGGGTGGAATAGCTCACAGGCACAGGAGTGCAGTCTGGAGCGGAAGATCTAGAGGTAGAAATTATGCAAAAAACTCAAGGAAAAAAACTTTTTATTAACTGAAAAGGTTATTGTTCAAGAACACATGAGCTACACCGTTGCACCTCTTCCTTCATTATGATGAACATGGGAACTAAAGTTTGTTTTGAGTAGATCCAACAGTCCTGGTGCCTTGAATACAAGCAAGCACACCAACTCCACGACTGAAAATTTGTCCACAACAAACACTATTTAATCCTGTTTGAGAAGTGGGAATCTAGTATTGCAGCCTGAAAACTTCACTTCCGCCAAATGCTGCGTGTATCTTGCGTGACGAAATCTTTTTTCAACTGCAGAACGGATTTGACGTTAAGAGGTGTCACGCTTGTATAATCCACTACTCCTTAAATAAAATCCTGAGAATGAACAGATTCCAGACATGGTTGCAAATACAGCCACTCCTGTATGTCTGTCATCACCTTTACCCTGTAAATCTGTTTTTGTAATACTCATTAAACTGCTCTTCTGGGCCTCTTTCCAGTATTTACATGGTCTAGTCTATTTATCAGTCCGAGCAGGAAGGAGCTCTCCAAACAGACCAAAACAGACCATGAGAAATTAGAAGGCAGGTTTCCTCAAAACTTCCGAGTCCAGAGCTCAGGTAGCTGCCGTTCCTAGAATAGCCCGGCTTAATGAAAACATCCTGTGTGTCACAGGCTTTACAGAATATTTTAGGACTTTTATAATCTCAACTGTGGCTAAATGAAAGTGTGTTGAGTTTGTCAGGCAGAGGGGTAATTATGAAATCACGCCACGATAGTGACTCATTAGTAAGCGGTCAATTTGGTCGATAAAAGAACATAAAAGAGCTAACATCTAAGGAAAAAAGGGCAAGACACTGCAGGTTGTTAAATAGGGTTCAGGACAGAAGTCTCATCCATATTAATTGGGATTAGGCAGCTTTAAGACTCAAATTCTGACTTTTCTTAATTACAAACGCTTCATGGGGACAGAAAACCTTGAGTACTTTCAAAGAGTGAGAATGACGTACAGTTGTACAGGCCTGACACATAAGGACATTTGTAGATTATATATTTCATCAGTGCACTTTTACTGCATTTCATCTTCCCTCTAATATCAGCTTGGCCTCCTTGGATTGTTCTTTGTCACCACTCTTTCATTTTGCCTCATGATCAATTTGCTCAGAGGGCAGAGACGGTTGTAGACAGATGGACGAAAACATACCACTCCCGTTCATGTTCATATGTACACAGAGCGTGTCTGTCACTGGACAAAAACAGCTCTTGTGTGTTGTGGGAGGCACCACGTCAAACCAAATGCCTACAGGAGTGGACGGATGGGAGAGGCGGAGGGATGTTTACACTGGGTGAAAAGACCTGGAGGGGTTAATAGCGACTGAAGAGTGTCAGAACATTGTCCGCTTGAGCCTCTCCCGCCTCCGTCTGAGCCGGTGGGTGGGGAACATTTGTCTTAACCCCCCCCCCCCCCATTCTCATCACTGCCAGAAGAGATGGTCAAACAAATGACTTCACTCAATAGGTGGAGTCACTGAAGTATATGAAACTTACGAGTGTCAAGAGGGAGTAAAGAGTGAGGAAAAAGACAGCGCTTTGTCATCTAAGTAGGGCATTTTTACAAGAATGAAGAGTAAATACATTTTTTTTACTTTCGCAGGAAATAAACAGATGTTTTACAGTTGTGTTTCTGTGGGTCCACCCATTTGTAGGTTAACCGAAAGTGACATGTTCCAACATGCTCTTTGCAGAGAGGCCTACAAAAAAAAAAAAATCTAATTTCATGTCTTGGCAAAATTTCCATTAGCTCCAGCTGCATCGAACGTCACGACAGGAAGCATGATTTTCCTCTGTGGATTATCCTTGTCACAGCAAAGCCGACAGCATCCACTGCAGCAAATGCTGAGGTCTAACATAAGCCTCTACTATTGCCCAACAGCACAACAATAGAAGACAACACCAGGGAAACACATTTGCAATATCACTGCCTCCTTTAGAGCTGCGCAGGAGAGTTTTTTGTTTGTCCCAATACATGTATTTGGAGCTGAATTCTTTTCTGCTTTAGATTTTCTACCAGTGGTTGAACAAATAATTCATTTCCATTCAGACCAATTGTGAATATCAAATAAAAAGGGCACAGCTTAATGAGTGTCTGACAGTAATGAATCATTATTATTTGAACTCTAAATGACTGCCTTATTAAATCAGTTTCTGCAGGTCTGTCACATTTCTCTGTACAAGGCATGAAAACGTCGGCATTAGCGGCCGGCTGAAAGTCATTTCACTTTTAATCCAAGAGGAACGCAAAAAGTCTGTGTATAATGGAAATGGCTTATCTTTTGCTCATTTTAAGGGGGGGGGGGGGGGGGCAGATACTTTAAGGCGTAGACTGTACTTTCTTAATGTCAATGCAGAAATAGAGACTTCCAAAGAGTGCCTGTTCCCATGAATATGATTTAGCTCAAAATTAGGTCAGTTCACAACAGTCGATTAATGTGACTGAGATTTTATCCGATTATACCTTGCAATCATCCCCACCTCTATCTTCCTAGAGGACGAGATGAGTTTTTCCGCAGCTAATTGAGAACTAAATGCGCCTTAGGAAACATCTTAAAGCTTATTGAACAAAACTGGTACCAGCAGTGGACACTTTACTGTCCGAAAACACTAAGAAGTGACCCTGTGAAGCAAGTCAGGGTTTATATAAACCTTTAAACAAATGGCTTTATCTTGATATGGAATGAAGAAAACCGCAGTGGATATGCTTTTTAAAAAGTCAGCTCACCCCAACTACAAGAAAAAGTCATAGAGCTTGAAGGTTAATTAAAAACCTTGAAAATGTTTGTTTGACAAAAGATTGTAGTCTCACTTACTGGAACATTTTCAGAGATTTCCGTCATAATCACGGGAATGGCATTTAGAAAATCACCAGCTCTTTCCAGTCAGTATCCGTGTTGCTGTGGATAATCCACACACTCGATCGAAAAGGTTTTATTGGAACTTTCCATATAAAAAGGGGGAGGGGGGGGTAATTTGGGTGAACTCATCCTTTAATGATGCTTTAAGTCAAAATCGTCATTCTTTTCTCTTTTTCTGTCTTCCTGTCTGTTTCTCTCTTGCTCTATCTATCTACTAACACAAACAAACACACTTTAAGGAGCTTCCTTCAGTCATCATTTCTGTAACTCAGCCACCAATAGTGGCGGAAATGAGAGCTCTGTAATGAGGTTTGATCAAAAACCTGAAGCTCAATGAGACGTGGCTCGAGTTGGCTCGGGGCCCAATAAGGGATGACAGTGCAGACAGCTTGCAGGAGAAACACCTGGTCAGGCCCCCCCCCCCCCCCCCCCCCCCCCGCGGCCTCAGCACTGCTCGGCCACATGCCGAGGTGTGTTTCCACCGAGCACAATGTCCCGTGGCAGCCATCAAACTCCGCGGCCACAGATTTGCATCAGCTAATACATCTGGTCCAGGTTAGTGCTTGATCTCCTGCTCAGACCCAGACACGATCTGTTAAGTCTGGATACCGATGCAAGAGTGCAGTCCAGCAAGGTAATCAAGTGGTCAAAACACAACCTGAATAACGATATCAGACAAATGGATGCATATGGTCAGGAGCTACTGTGTGCCTTTGCTTGTAAAAAAAAAAAAAAAAACACTGCCAAAATCACTGTGCCTCATATGCTAGCATTTAGACAAATAGCTTGGCTGAATTAAACTGGCAGCCAAAGCAGTGCTTTAGAGTTAATAACAGTTTCCTCTGGTCTTGTGAGAAATTGACAACTTGCTACATCAGCAAAGCACAGATAAAACTTGTGAGAACGCTGTCTTAACGCCGTCAAAGTGCCGGAACGAGCGATGAGGGATGGAGTCTGGGGGGCTCTGGTCGGGTGCAAGGGTGCAAACTCATTTGTCTTTCTGACGAGGTACTCCTCTCCGACCTGTTTACCCCCCCACACAGCACAGGAGCTGAAGTTGATATACTCATCGCTGAAAGAGACACAACAAATCACACCCATCTCTGAACACCTGACTCGTAAAAAGGAGGGTTACGGAATCTTTACATACCTGTATTCCTCCAGGAGTAATTACGAAACAGTGAAGCGAAAACATAGCTAATTGGTGAGCTGCCTGAGCGTGTTACTTTGTTTTTTTTAAATAGTTTTGCCTTTACTACACAGATGACAGCGTTGAGCCATACTGGAAACAGGGGGGGGGTAAGAGGGGTATGAATCTGGGGCGTTGCGTTTATATGGCATGCGCTGTAACCATTCGGCTAAGGTGCTCCAAAAAAAGAACAGATTGAAGAAGGAAATCTGATTTTAAAAAAGATTTCTGATAGGACGTTGCTTTTGCTGATTATCTTCTCTTCTTTAATCTGAATACTTGACAATTTTAATGGTGGTAAAAAAAAAAAAAAACGTTGACTTTTCTATTTGTTTGTGCTTGGGCAGGCCACTCTTTTCCAGATGTAAAACAGTGGAAAAAGTTCCAGCGGTATTGGAGAGCTCCCGACAAGGAAAATAGGCTTGTTAAGACAGTTGAAATGCTTAAAATGCTATTTCTTTTGCAGTGTGGTGACAAACTAGTGAAATAGCAGTAACTGGTAGGCACAGCACTCAGATAAAAAGAGATCACCATTAACAGTTTACTGCTCGGCCTATGAATCTATGTGACATCGGAGTAGTCTCTTTGAAGACGCGTATTGACATTGATGTTCACTTTGAGAGGAGGAATGCAGCACTTCCCCGGTGGGAAAACTTAACAATCCATTTGATCCAGAGAGCAAACAGCACCATACATGGCCAAATCTACAGTAAATCGGATTCTAAAATCAGCTGCTTTCATCTACAAATGTCACTCCTCTCTGTGATCTATAAAAAGGGAGACACACACACGCAGTGAAAGCGATTAAGAAAGGTTCTGTAGAGTGGTTGAATCTAAAGACGATTCACGTAACAGATAGTTTGTGTAAGGACTGTGTTTTGTGAAAGTGACCGTGATGTTTTCAAGTTCAGCCTCTCGTGGTCTGACCCGCACCACTCGACTCCCCCATTAGCTTAATTAGACACAGCCACACACACATTAGATGGTCCCTTTTTTTTTCGCTTCACACACTGAATGGCTGGCTGCAGTTCAAGGCACCACAAAAACAGCTATGCAAAACAAGCAGCTTTCAGAGCCAGGGGGAAACCATCAGCAAACAGCACACACACACACACACACACACACATTAAGGACACTACACTGTGTGCCATTCAAAAATCCTTAAAATGACATTGCGTGCAATAATAACACCAAGCCACTTCGCAAGTCATGCAAGAATCTTCGCCTTAGAATACATCAGTTGAGAAAATGGGTGTTGTTTTGTACTCACATGTAGCCTATATGGACTGAGCATCTGTGCGTATTTAAGTTCACATCTGTGTGAGAGAGCGTGTTCCTGTGTGAGATGTGGCTACTCACCTTTCTTTTCTGGCTCTCTGCAATTCAGTCCTGACAGATAACGCCCAAAGCCTTGGGTACGACCAGGGTGACACAAACTAACTAACGCACCGTCGCAGTCCCAAACTTTTTGCTCTCTCCCGGCAGATCTGCACACTTCCCCCTGCTCCCCCTCCCTCCCTCTCTTTCTCCCTCCCTTTCTCTCTCTTACTTCAGCACTTCCTGGGCTGCTGTTTATGCTCCAATCAGGCCATCCAATAAACTGCCGCTGCCCCTCCGCCCCCCCCCCCCCCCCCCCCCTCCTCTCCCTCAGCCAACAGCCATTGTTTAGCGGGGGCTTGTCACATGTAGATGTCTGTGTGTGTGTGTGTGTGTGTGTGTGTGTGTGTGTTCCCCCTTGACCAAGAGGGAACCTTTTGCCACGACCCGAAGCTCTCTGGCTCTCTTCAATCAGGAGAAGAGGAGTAAGGAAAGAACACACTACGAGCTGAAGACGGAGAATGAGAGCAAGGCTGATGGGCTGAAGAAACCCACATGGAGGGGGCTTCCCGCTTGAGTGTCTTACTGAGAGAGATACACTTTTTTCTGGCATGAAGAAAAAGGGGTTGTAGCAGTGTTGAGTAAGGGTTGGGGGTGTGTCTGGAACTTTCTCTCCAAATCCAACAGCTTGTTGTTACAAACCCGCAATGAGGCTCAGCCCATCATAGCCCCACAGAGAGCCTCAGAGCTCTGTCTTTTACCATAGTCTGACAAAGGTTTTCACCACGATCTCTCAACCCCTTCTCCCAAAGCCTTAGCCTCTACTTCATGGATTCACTAAGCTGCTAGCACAGCCAGGCCAGCTCTCTCCAGGCTTTTGGGTGAAAAAAGGGTGGAGGTGTGATGTGGGGGTGAGGGGCGGCAAGGTCGAAAGGTGGCGCGTGGGAGGAGACAGGTTGACAGCAGCACACTGAGCTTTTGTTGGTGTTGTTAACAGTTCCATCGTCGCATGACGGTAACACCTTGTGGGTTGTGGAAGAGTTCAGACCGAGCTGAAGACATTTAGGCGGTATAACTTGAAACACATGTTTTACTTTCAAGATAAAGCTTTTGGAGGCAAAAAATGAATATGTTCGTAATTGAGGTGAAAGGGTGTGCATTGGATTAAATAGGATAAGGATATTTTCAAAGAATAATTCTGGTTTATTACAACTTGGGCCTTTTTAATTGTTTGTTTATGATAACATTGTACTCACCAAAGTTATTCCTGAGATCTGAGAACATGCTAACATTTATATGACAAAGTGCAACAGTACTTTGATACACAAGTAGTCAGAAAATCAGATTTAGCAAGATCTGAACCACTTAATTAAAAATAAAATTAAAAGTAATCCCTGAATGCACCTGAAAACTGCTCACTGTAAATTCTGTAAGTTAGCATTGACAAAAAGTGACAGATTTAAAAAAAAGAATGGTCAAAATCGAAGCAGTGGAGGCCGAGCGCAATCCAAGGTTATTTTGACTGACTTTGGAGGGCTCCCTCCAGAGCCACAGAAGACATTATACATCTGTTTTCACAGGCTGAGTAGCACTCCACATGATAAGTAAACTAATTATGACATGTGGAGGGCCCATTTAACTCCTTTATAACAGTCTGACTACTTACATAATGTGCCTTGTCTGACTTCTTTTCCCCATCAGCTTAGTGAGCACAATGCTACTATTACACATACATATGATGGCTCTAACTAGGAAAAAAGGACCCGTTTTATAATAAACTGGCGTTATTCTGATGCTACTGTGATGGAATCCGAACTTGAAATGACCAAACTAAACCTCTCTGCTCTGCCTTCACTACTCATTTATTCTCCTCTCCTCTCCTATAACCTGCCCTCTGCTCTGAATGTGATTCATTCAGTCAGCCACACGGGCAGATTGGCCTCTGTGCCAGGCTGGACTCAGGAAACATTCATCTTCTTGTTTAGTCTGGGCACCATGTGTTGGGAGCTGGGAGGTCGCTCTCCTCCGCAGACCCCTCCTCCTGTGCACACAAGCACAGAAAAACCCCCACACTGACAGACACGAACTGGACGCTCACTGCTGTGGTTCAGTGTTTAGGGGCTCAGATGCACAAAACAACGAAACTTCAAAGCGGCAGTCACTACAAAACAGCACAAACGTCAAAAGAGGAAAATGTGCACTCCCTGTGTGGCTCAGGTGTGTCAGCGTGGAGGCTTTTGTTCATCAGCATCCATTTCTTATGCCGCTATAATCACACAATAAAAAAGAGGAAAGAGATGTTGACTCAGAGCAAAGAGTCATTCATGAAGCAGATAACAGGAGGCAGGTGCAGGGAATGTATACAGTGCAATATTTGTGCAGTTGTGTGAAAATGTGAAACTGTATGAGCATGTGCTCATGAATGCTATTTGGGCTCTTGATGCCTCGACATCACTTTCTTCCTGCATGAACAATATAAACAGGGCCCACTTTGACTAATCCCGTAGTTCTAAATCCTTGCATTGCTGAAAAGAGACCCAAACAAATGGGAGAGAGGGGAGACAAAATAAATCAAAACATTTGGGATTTAACAAGTGAGAGAGCAGGTGAGGATTACACCTGAAGCTATTCAGTTCGGAGCCTCAGCCCGTGCCAGTCTGCTATGGAGGAACCCAGTGAATGAGCCACCTGCGTGCCTCGGAAGATACCAAACGACTCGACTGCGCTTGTATAATTTGACTTGAGTAGAGAGAGTGAAATGACAGGCAGCTTGCTTTCAGTAACACAAATGCCAAAAGATGCAGGAAAAAAAAGAGATTCGGTAGCTTCGTGGTCTCAAAGACGGCTTTAAAAAATAAAAATAAAAGTTGAAAGACGGGAAAAAAATAGTGAAATTCAGTAAAGATGAGTCATAAAAAAAAAAAAGAAGAACAGGAGGAGTTATCCAACATGACAGCTTGTCATGTGGCCACTTTAATCCAAATGTTGCGTAGTTGCTTGACATGCTGAAAAAGGCCCTAATGCTGAATGTCTATGGGGATATGCTGCTGAAATTCACACACAGTTTTACATTTTATGCAATTTTAGTGTTGCACTTGATAACCTTAACGCCCAACAGCTTTACTCAGCTACTCTAACGCTTTACATCAATGCCCCATTTAGCAATTATTAGCAGTATGTTAGACGGCGATAAGGACATTTGTATTAATATATTTGTCAACAATAATAACTTCTCCTGTGACGCATCCTTACCTGTATAACAGTATAACATAATGAATCCTTTAATGTTTTATATCTACGATGTAGGTCTAACAGTCAAAGGTATTGCTGCGGAGTCGTGTTCACTTCAGTACCCAGACTTTTAGAGCCAGTGTCTTGCTGGCTCACATCAGGTTTTGGTTTCCAGGGCATCTTTCTACCAAAGTGACAGAGTGCAAAAAAAAAAAAGATGCACCAAAGGCCTTGGCTGCAATCCACCCAGATCCCACTCATGCCCATGGACCAAGCTGCCCTTTTCATATATTTAGCCTCAAATCATCCAAAGCCCTGGTGAGCTGCTGCTCTCTATTTTAAAGCCAGTTTCATAATCTTCTACAGGGAGGCCGGAAGAGTTTAGCCGATGGTCACAATGGAGCCACTGGTCTAGATCTCTGAGTCAGCGTCAAACACTCCAAAAGCGCACAAACAGAAATCTTACTTAAGTTCTGAGTTAATGACTTTACTCATTAGAGACATGTCTGAAGATGATGACCATGCTTACGCTATGCACAAAAATGCATTTAACCCGTCACAAACACATCGGCAGTCTGCAGAGATACCACAACTCACGGTCATAACTTGAAGCAGCAGCTTGGTGAATCTGCCTGCCATTATGGATTTCCGCGTAGAAGAAGTTGAACAGCTATTGATTAAATAAATTAATAACAGCCTGAAGTAATGAGAATGTGAAGTGAGAGGTGTGACATCAGACCCGGGGCTGGAAAAGTGAATGTGGCACTATGAGGCCAGTCTGATTGTCCCGTGGCCCGCTGCAACAGTGACAGGGAGGAACAATGAGACATAACCCAGCTGGGGGAACATAGCACAGAGGGTCAGAGGGGTCACATGACTGTGTTTCTGTCTGGCTGCCCGTCTGGCTGCTGGTCTCTCTCCGTCTCTGGGTGGGCGCACACTTACACATGCCTGAATACAAGTGGCAGCATCCATGAAGATGTGGTTAGACAGATGACGTCCTTGAGAGAACGTGCGTGTATCATTCTGTGTTGGAGACTTCAATCGGTCGTCCAGTCAAGACAATCTCTGAGATGTAAAGGATAGAACACGACGGCCAAGACTTGGTCAACAAAGGGTCCAGAGGTTAACAAAGCAGAGGCTTTAAGTGCCAGCTTCGGAGCCAAGCCAGGCTGCAGGCAATATATGAAGATTACAAGCCACCTTCTTCCTTAGATCTCAGGTCTGAATATCAGACTGAGCAGAAATACCTTATTACGAACTATCTTAAAGTAAGTTATGAAAAGTGCTTCTGTCACTCCGCAACTATTGTCAGAATGCCCTTGAGTAAAGCCGTCCGTTGCTACAAGAATGCAATTACTGAGGGAACAAAAGGACTCATAATGCAGCAAAAAAATTGCTGCACATTGCATTGCCTATAACCAACACACACACAATGCCAGTTTTCTAGAATCATCTTTTCTTGTTTTACAGCCACAGTTGGATTAAATGTGTCTACCTTATTCTGATTGATAGCATGTTAACATTTCTTTAACATCAATACAATAACAAACTCAGTTCACAGTGTTGCAGGACATTGTTAAAATAAAACAACTTTTATGTCTTACATACATTTTTAGATCATTTGGATTACTAAATCTAAAATAATACTCGACCAGTTGGGTCAAAGTAATAATGGACGGCGATTTAAAAACTGGAAGGCTGAACTCTTATCCACAAGAATCTTACCAGGCATGCCCCTCTATGCACTTCAAGCGCTTCGTGCTTTTAATAACAAACTTTGTTTGAAGACTACAGTGTTTTCCAGGATAATTGCAACAGTCAATAACCCAGAGACAGTGAGCGTGTGTGAAATGGTTGGCAACAGTGCCAGGCCACCAGCTGGTTTAGGCGGTGAACCTGTCAGGTCAGGCTCTTCTCCTCTCCCACCTGGCTCCACATCTGTCCATCACTCCATCTCTATCTCTGCCTCTCATATTACCCCTCTATTATGTAACACTTTGAAATCATTGCAAGTGCAGCCGAGCAAGCAATAACGGTAAATACAAGATTTTTTTTGTTGTCATAGAAATGTGATTTCTAATCAGGTTTATGGAGTGATACAATGTATTTAGCTTAATTGTGTTTGGCTCATAAGTGCACTTTAGTGCCTTCTGGTACACTATAAAAATGATTGGCCTAAATAAAATGAGACCAATGACACTAAAATATTTATCAGATGTTTCATGTAATGTCAAAAGAAAAATGGACAAATGTGCTTTCCCCATAAGCAAGGGTTTTATAGCTATAGCTGCATCAGCCTTTCAAAATATGTGTCATGCACAACATGTCTGCAAGGAATTTGGAGTTAAATCGGCCCTAAAGATATAATAAGTGATTTGCCTCTCGATAAAAGCATCCCTTATTGCTCCTCTGGAAAATGTTTCAACAATGAATAATTGATGGTTGCACATCAAATTAACTGCCAGCTGTCGCATTGTGAACTGTGGGTCTCAATCAGCAACTTAGCATACCCTTCTTGACTTCCCCATTGATATTAGACGCTCCCTGCCTGCCTTGTCAAAGGATTTCAGGGGATCACACAACAACAAACAAATGTGTTATGAAATATGCAGCGCTGAGGAACATTTGGTCCCGATCACAATTAATATTCTGTCTCCGTGAACATAAAGAGAACCAGAGAGAGGAGAGTAAAAAGAAGAATTAGCTTTACTTTCTCATTACATATACATCATTTATGTGTTCATTTAAGCCATCTATACATCTACAATACATTACAAAAATGCACAAAACTACTGCTTTTAGTATGCTTGCCTAACCCGGCAACATTTAGTTAAAACAATGTGGCTTTTCTTTTTCAAGACGCAACTATAACGTTGTGACCGCTATTTGAAAAAAACAAAATCAAAGACGCAGGATGGATGTGAGCAAACCTTTTAGCTAGAGACAAGAGAGAAGGGGCTGCAGTAGCCACGAGGCATACACTTGGCTAGTATGGGGTGCTGAAACTTTAAAAGATGTTCGAACGGGGTTTAGACAGACAGTCTGCAGGGAGCTGCACAGGTCAGTGCCATCACCAAAGCCCAGCAGCCCAAGCATCTGTTCTCTGAAAACAACAAACAGAAGGGAGACATATGCACATCCACACAGTGTCACCATGTCTTCCATGGATACACCTCTGTGCATGTGTTAATACACTTGTGGACTTGTGATGTTGCCTAGGTGGGACACAGATGAAACACATTACATTGGAGTAGGACAGGTTTTTCTTTCCATGCAAAAAAAACACACTGCCCTGTTTCCAAAATGATCATGTTTGATTTCTATCCTTGTTTCACTGCCTGTTGTATAACTCCAGAATGGGTTCTGCGTGTCCTGCCTTACATTGTCTTTTCATCCAGTCTCTCTGGTCATAAGAAATCAAATATTATATAACAAGGGATGTTAGATAAGAGTTTCTGATGCCTATCACAACCCATCTACATCCTTCTGCTGGGCGTCGTGCAAAACTATTGGCTGGGAAGGATCACGACAAAGGGTTATTTGGCTGAGAATAATTCAAAGAGACAATTGAATCAGAGAAACAGACTCTACCAATAATGGAATGCCGAACAATTGACTGTATTTCTACTGGGTTTTTTTCAGAGCAGTATCAAAAGTATAGTAATAAAGAGCGTAAATCTTTTTATCCTGTCACTTGGCTGAATGGTCTATTAAATGTGCTCCTATCCAGCTTCCACTGCTCCTGAACTGATAACATATTCACCCCTTTTGATTTAATTCTTGTGATGCACTGGAATAAGCGTGGTAGGATTGGAGATAAAAGTGGAGAAAAAAAAAGGGAGAATCTGAAGAAACTTTGCTGGCACAAAATTCTCATGTGCATCACAGTTTTCTGTATTAAACCTCCAGCTGTTGACATGAGTTTAGCAGAAATACCCTCCAGTCTCTCCCTGCAGCTCAGGCTAGAATGCTGCGTCAGTCTCATGATAGCTTTAGCTGCCTAGCTGGAGAGAGCCTGCATGTCTTACCAATGACTTCATCACAAAGCCAAACCGTATTATTCCCCTTTAGAAAAATCCCCAGATTTGAGAGAGAGTGTGGGGGGAGGGGGGGGCGAGTACATTTGATCCCTGATTCAATGTTCCTAGTGTTTAATACTGTAAAAATGTACCAAAGATGCTCAGAGGCACGGGGCGGCTGTCAAACCCATCTAAGTGTTTCATATTGAGGGGAAAGTTTTTAGTCACATACCTAATTGAACAAGCTGTGCTAGCAGGGATAAAAATGAATAAACGCCAAATTAAACTCTTTGACAAAACCGCACAAGAGGCATAAACCTCCACGAGGACTGGAACTCCAGTTTGGGCATTAGAATGAATCAAGTTTAACCTGAAGTCCTATTAGCTGTACAGCTGGGGGCGCTACATGCCAGGAGCTTTTGAACTCTCCAACACGGAGTGGAAGAAACTCACCACACTTTCACTGATGTCAAAGACTTAAAGTGTTGTTGGGTGTAATTATGTGAAGTGGTAGGAAACCTGCTCACTATCAAAAGCTAAAAGATGAGAGATTTCATATGTGGCCAGGAAGTCTGTTTTATTTCTAGTAAGGACAAAGAGCAGCGCCGCAGGAATAAATCTTCCTCTGTTTTTGGTATTAAACAGCACACACGCTCAATGTTTTACAGCTCTGCTCTTCCACGTATTGCATAGACATGTCGGCCTAAAGAACAGGCCCCCTGCATATCTATATCCAGTTGCTATATGGCTTGTCAGTATTATCAAAAAGCCAAAGGAAGTGTGATTTCATAAACAGGTGTAAAAAGAGAATCTGTATTTGTGTTGTGAATTTTTCGCCTTAATTTTGAAGGAACACCTCAAGCAGGAAATTATGATTCAGTGCATGTGGGTCACGGTGATCTTAATGGCTTCAGAGCAGGACGAGGGTGTTCTCTGTATCTGACAGTCATTATGTTAACTATGACAGGCCGAGACCTTCGCTGAGCACATGACAATTATAGCACAATGTCTGTTCTGCTGGCAAATAAGGTACATTTAAAACTGACTCAATTATAAGCCACAGTTAGGCTGAACACACAGTTATTAAGTGGCGGGATGTTGCATCATCTGATATCAGCACTGCGCCCATAAGGAACAAGCACTCGGGTGCACTGCTGCTTCGGAGCATCGTGATATAAACACCGCGCCTCTCTATCTTTCTAATTAACTTCTAATGAACGCGATTACTTTGGCTTTAGGCCAAAGATACGCATAGATCAGGTCTCACTGCAAACAAATGGTTAATAAAATCCATTAGGCCTACTATACCATATTTAAAGCTGGCAATGAAAACTCTGTCTGACTTCTTAATTATGAATATACTGTTCATCACGCTCACTATCGAAGGCCTGAAGCAGCACAGGTCATAAACATTCAGAGACCACCACCAAAACAAACTCTCTGAAAGCAAAACCACACACAAGCTCCCGAGTCTGTGGAGGATCTGGCACAATCTTTGCAAATACATGCTTTTTTTTGGTGAGCAAACACTGAGTAAATACTTCTCCGAAAGAGGGGAATGCCTGAGTTATCAGTTTCATAATTAGACAGACATTTGAAAAAAAAAGGGTGCTGCTTTAGAGTGAATACAATTGATGCGTCCATCTTGGGAACCTAAAGCCCTTTGCCAAAAGAGAGGCTCCTTCAGTGCTACTTGAGCCATTATTCATTATCCATTCATTGCAAAAGGTAACGTAGCTATAATGTAGGGTACCTTCTTAGCTGCTGCTGGGTAACCGATAATGTAAGAAGGGTTGATAAAACCTCCATAACAACCACACAGGTAACTGCACACTTTTATCATATCTCATTCCACAAGCACCTTTGTCAAATACACGTTGATACATGCACCTGTCTGAAGTGTATATTAAACACTCAGCACTCCAATTGCAAGTCAACACACACACACACACACACACACACACACACACACACTAGCACACAGATGAACCGTCACTAAAAAATGCCACTGATGCAGCCAAGAAAGAAAAAAAAAAACGAGGAGAAAATCAAAAAATGAAAAAAATATAAGCAAAGTATGGACCAGCTCTGTCTGGCACTTTTAATCCTGCAACTTTAATTTATCTTCTTCATCTGACAGTCACCCTCTCTATTCCTCTCCCAGGACAGTAAGAGAGAGAGAGAGTGAGAGAAAGAGGCCTATACATCAGTGAGATTTAATGCTGCCTCATCCTGCTCAGCACTCGTATCACATGGTGTACATCATCAATAATCTTTACGAGCCACTCTGCCTTGGCTAAAACACAAGGATAATGTCTGGCTCCTGCTGGAACCACAAAAAATCCCAACCCAGGCATCTTGGGAGCATCTTTTCTGCATGTAATTGCATCACAACATTAAAAAAAAAAAGGCCATTAAGAATTAAAAAAAGTTTCTTTGGTTGAAAAGTGAACGTTGTTATTTGTTCGCTATAATGTACAGAAGATTCATTTTCAAGCAGTATTGTGAGAGATTAAAGTTCCCTCTCCTATGTTGGTCGTTTGTTGAGCAGACACTGTATGTTCACTTTTTTTGGTGCTGGAAGTTTTGAGGCAGTGAAGCGGCACAGAAGACAACAGGGTAAAGACGAGAGGAAAATACCAAAATAGCCATGGGGCTTCAGACATGCAGGATGGTTCTATTTTTGAATTTGTAACTAGCATTTACTGAGCAGAGAGCGAAGACATTCTACTCCAATGGATGAATGGATGACATGTCCATTTCCCTTTAGTTCAGGGATCAACCAAGAAGTAAACTCTGAGTGTCCTTTCTGTCCTCAACAATGAATAGAAACATTGCTTGTTTGTGTTGCTCTTACACCACAACTATGCTTTCAAGAGATGCCCTTAAAACCTCCATTGTATACCCTGTTGGGGAACTCAAAAAGGGGGCATTTCAATAGAGAAAAAGTTGTATTTCCTATCCTTTAAGGCCCACTGGAATACCCCAAACAACCAGGGAGAGAGAGAGAATGTGGTTTCACTCAAATCTCTGGTCACATCTTTAGGGGGGTGATTGATTGTTCTTTTCATTGTTATCTTAGATATGATTTAAATGAGTTCAGCTAAAGGTCAGTAGGTCCTAGCATGGCTTGAGGTAATGAAAAAACACTTAGTCTCTATAAAAGTGGCAATACAAGGCAGTGAATGGGGAAGCAGTAGACTAACAGTGCAGTAATGGCAGTAATGTGAAGCGTAGATATCGATGCCAGGAATGTAGAAATCTAATATCATTGTGCAACCTGCATTTTGTGTTTATCCTGCATCCCTACAACACAGTTTGTAGTCATCTGACAGAGTGTACAGTCGGCAGTAGCTTCCTCATGGTGGATCATGTGTTCAAAAGTTAGATGAGAAGTTCAATATCACTCTCATGTCTGTATGCTAAGTAAGTACGGAGCTGAAGCCAGGAGGCAATTAGCTTAGGTTAGCATCAAGACTATAAACAGCTAGCCGGGCTCTAAAGCTTGTATTGTGTCGTTTATTGATTACAGACAATGACATCTTGTTGGCACCGCTAGTTCACTAAATAATAGTTACAGCAGGTACAACCATAACTTCTTTTACATTTTGCTGGTTTCCTTTAGTTTGTTTATGTAACAAACAGGTTGCCAGTCTTATTTTCCACCTGCTTCCATCTATGCTTGCTACTACTATTAGTCAACTCCTGGCTTCAGCTCCACACGTAGCGCATAAACATAAGAGGGGAATTGATCTTCTCGTCTAAGTCGCTGCAAGAAAGTGATTTAGTATATTTCCCAAAAAAGAAAAATCACACTATTCCTTCTATTTTAACTTAACCTTGAGTTCAATTCTGGTAGAAACTCTCTCCTAGTCTGCTACATAGACACAAACCTATTTGAATGACATCCTCCGAATATTCCCCTTGCAAAAGATCACAGGCGGGTACCGCCAGCAACACTAAATATTAATGTAATGTTAATGAAAAATTCAGTCCCCTGAAACAACATGTCGATGTTAAAGGAATAACCACAGCGGGAGATTCAATTTGAATCGTCTGAACTGTGGAGATAAAAGTGAGTGAATATTTAGCAGTTTGTACAAAAGCGCCCACAGACATTTTGTGCACATTCACCAATGCCCACAGACAGAAAAACAGACACACACACACATACCAACATCACGTTTGCCTGAAGGGCAAAAGGGTGTAAGAGGGGAGGTGGAGACATATTGATTTCTCTGTCAACTCTTTCAGAGGAAACCCTGAGGGAGGCCTTGCATCCGCTTACACCCCTCGGTTGGATGAATTAACCACATTTATGCTTTGGGCTAGAACACACACACACACACACATTCCATTTAATTGAAAAAAACAAAAACATTTAGTAGTGAGATGTCTGGTTTGAAGGAATGTCATGCCACATTTGCAGTATTAGCGTTTGAAGACTCGGCTGTGTAATCATGCCAAACTGAGAGGTCACATTGAAAGTAAATATGCAAAAGATGTAGACGTGTTATTTGACTTCAACAAGTGAAAGCCTTGGGAACTGAAGTCAGGGTGGGCAACACAGAGATTAAGGCTTTTGTTTTATCCTTAATCTGACACGGAGAGAAAGCCAGTCCCCTCCGCTGTTTGTCTTCGAGAGCCGCACAGCCTCAGGATTCAGGAAGAAGCGACGTTGCCCCCAAGCTACACCCCAAAAAAGAAAAACACACCAGAGGGGATTTACAATACACACTCATGAGTAGTCACATAACCAAAGCTCTTTCTTCTTGCTCAGTGGCCCAATTATTCTCTGTTTGAGGGATGAGTCACATCCACTCATGTTCTTAACACACATCCCAGGTCCATGAACGCACCATTAGTTCACCTACTCTTCTTTCTTTTAATGACTAATTGGACTTCGCTCCAGTCTTTGGGTGCTTATTGACGAGCCAAAGACAAAAGCGAGTTGTCTCCCACAGCTGAGAAAACATTGTCAGGGCATGACAAAGTTTTGGCATAGTCACTAGAGAGTAAAATGTATTTAAAAACTTTTTTTTAAACTCCTCTAACTGACCTAAGTCCAGAGACGAACAGGTGTGAAGGTTTTCTTTTCTTCTTCTTCTCCTCAATCATACGCAAAGGAACACGAACAGCGTGACATAATGGTGAGTAAATAATATGAATCCTTAGTGAACGTTTGTGATTGCTCGATTCACGGTGAGAGTGGGGGGGTTTGCTTAAAATCAACCCCCTACTTACGGGCTTCAATTTGTCAGCTCAATCACAAAGAAAATGGAAGGTCTGTATAGTTCAAAGGAGCTCACTCCCTCAAATTCCCGTTTGGCACGGTAAAAAGCACTTTCGAGACATTGCACAGTGTGTAAGAAACTTGTGAACGATCCAGTCCTGTAGAAGACATACATCAATAATTATTCTGAATAATCCAAAATACATATCCGTTTTTGTGAGTCAATTGATGTGGAGGGGAAATACTTTGCAATCTTAATAACCCTTGTGTCTGCCTGATAGTTGTCAAAGAAAAGAAAACCCGGAGAGACAACTGGGGGTTTAAAGAGTCACGAGAGGCTGCAATTAAAGTAATCCCTAACTCTTGGCTTCAATGTCAAAGAAATGTGCGATCACATCCCCAATCCTCAAACTCATTCCCATTACACTAAGCTGTTTTTTTTTTTTTTCCAAAGGGAAGTAAGGCAGCATCTGTGAAAAAAGTCTGTCATGGATACACACCCCTCAGACTATCAACAGCAAGTGCTTTCAGCAAAACTGACACAGTGTACTATGCAGTGAGCATGTACAAGCACGCAACACTCCTCTTGCCAATGATTCACGCGGTTACCGCTGTTGTCAACAGGTGGTAGTACACGTGTACATTTATTTCACTTGGGGCAACACACGGAAATGTCTTAAAAAAAAGTCCATCACTTGTAAACAAGCTGAAGCAACTCTGCACATACTGATGTGGTAACAAATCTCGCAAAAACCATATCAGGCAAGAAGCAACATATCGTAAGTGCTGCTGCCCGAGTCTGGATGAGCAAAGGAAATGCAGACGAGGCTTATGATCGCACCGTGCCGTTTCTTTTATTGACTCACCCTCTCAATCACCACAAAAGGTGAGGTCACCCCGAAAATCTGAGCGATGACTTTATCTCAAGAGCATCTTGAAAACAAATCCTTGCACGATGGGGCGTGGGATCAAAAGACCTATGTGGTTACACAAGAGGTCAAATACGTTCAAGTTGATCCAGACACAAAGAGAGAAAAGAGTCTGGGAGGCCTGGAGATAGCAAAGATTGATCGGAGAGCCAGAGAGAAGTTAAGTCAAAGTCTTTCCAGACTTTTACCTTTCCAGATGTTTTCATGAATAGTTAGCCTTGCCCTGTTAGTTTTGTACAACAGCCTGTGCTGATGTTTACATCTGTCTCTTCAATGATGGAATGTACAAGCATTAAAGCAAGCCTATGTAACTATAACACATTCTTCCTCTTCCAAATGATTAACAATAAAACGCAGCATTCCTCCATTCAATAACCTCAGGGGGTTTTGTTAACACAACCTTTCTTGACCAGTAGCTTAAGGTGGATAATGCTAGCTAATGTTAGCTACATTTAGGTAGAAATTGCTGTAAAGCTGACATTGCAGAGTGCGCTCCCTTGCTTCTAACTCTTCTCATGTTACTAAAGCATGTTACACTATGTTTTAGTACTTACGGTTATCTCCTAACTGTGGTTTGTGTTCAACTAAAGTAACAGAGAGCAGTGGAAAAGTACTAAATAAACTATTATCTCTGGAGGGACTATGATTTGCTTTGTGTACGGGACAAAAACAAGACTTACACTATATGACCCTGACCTCAACCCCATCCAACACCTTTGGAAAAAATAACGCAAGCAAAGCTTTATCAGTCAACGTCGGTGCCCGACCTCATACTCGTATTGCTGAATGGGAGTAAATCGTTTCAGCCAGGTTTCTAATCTTGTGGAAGGTTGGAGGCTGTTGTGATTTTTGAACGAGGTGTTCACATATGGGTGTAATGTTTGGAAGTCCACATGCTTTTGCCATGTAGTGTACAGAATAATAAATCAAGAATATATATATATAGATGTACACCCAGGATGAGAGATGCCTAAAGGAATAAGCCAAAAATGTTGCTGAACCTTGGTTTGATGCAATGTCATACAGTATCAAAAGGAAGCAGAACTTGAACCTGTACTCGAAGCTCGTATTATATCCTCTCTGGACAGAAGATGTCAAACGGATTTCCTTCTCGGTGGAAGCTGGCACATTAATGCTGAAATTGGACCCTTTGGCGAGCAGCAGTCGGCTCTGAAGCTTTCACACAGTGGAAATGTCACCTGTCACACGCACTTATCGTCTGCCTGTGCGGTGTGCATCAGCTCTGTCTGACCCTGTGGGTCTGTGCTTTAGCTGCCGTCATGCCCTGTAACTGGCATTATCTGGAGAGATGAGGACCCTGGCACGGTCCGAACCCGCCACATTAACCAGCTTTGTTTGTATACAAGCCATAAGTGGATAGGGAATATGATGAGCTGCCCATTAGGCAGAAGTGAAAGGGTATTTAATTGCGCTGGCCTATTTAAAATCGAAATACTTAAGCAGCATATGGCTCCATGTAGCCAACAGCATTTATATATCAAAGGGCTGTTGAATCAGTCTACTGTATAGTTGGTTTCTAGAGAGACTGGACTGTTGAGAGCACTGCTTTTTCAGTGTGTAACTTCAAAGTTACTGTCCATAACAAGAAATATAGGCTCACAGAGTTCTCGCTGACTAACACTTGAAAAACGCACACTGGGACAGAGGCGAACTGCAGAGAATACACACAGTTCATTTATTCTTTTTGATGGTCTGCGTACGTGTGTGTGTGTGTGGGCGGCGATGGCATCTTTCAATAACCGATTCGACTGCTGTCAAAACATGACAGGAAGGAAAGGAATGAAGAGGAGAAAGATGCAACGAGAAACAAAAGTGTAGTGTGTCATTGAGAAGAAAGACAAAGAAACGCAGGCTAAAGCGATGAGCGAGGGAGGACAAAAGAAGACCGACTTAGAAATATAATAGACTCTAAAAAGAGGGGTTGTGTCACTTCCCATGTCCTTAAACAAATCCATCAGTGTGGTTTCAATGCACATTTAGGACCAAATGCACTGACCCTAAACCTTTGAGAAGTGAATCAGCTCTGCAGAACGACCCTTTATTTGTGTAAAGAAGAAACTGGAAGCTACACAGCCAAGAACATCTGGTTTCCAGTACAAACCTGCCCCCTTATAACCCACAACCTGTCTTTACTGCAGG
The DNA here is from genome assembly GCA_032191485.1 of Leptoclinus maculatus. Lineage (NCBI taxonomy): Eukaryota > Metazoa > Chordata > Actinopteri > Perciformes > Stichaeidae > Leptoclinus > Leptoclinus maculatus. The sequence continues at coordinate 5,431,237 of JAVDOI010000013.1, forward strand.
GAGGGATTCACAAGCAGACACAGCTCAAGACCTGTTGATTTCCCAGCATGCCCTGCTCACATTCCTGACCTCCTTCTGTCACTCTTTCACTTGACTCACCCCTGTTGCCTACATCTACATCTCCCCCACACTTAACCCCCCCCCCCCTTATTGCTGTTTTTGAGTACAAGCTGAACAGTCAAGTGTGATTCAAGAATGATTTACAGGACACATTTTGATGAATGGGGGAAAAAAAACTGCTGCCAACAGTATAGTAAGAGTGCACAAATTCATCCCCTGAACAATCTTGGTCAAGTTGCCTTTAAGAGTGTGAGATAACTGTGGCCTGACAAAACCATGAAAGCTGGCGCCCTGCAGAGTTGGGAATCTGGTGAGAAGGCCAAAAGGGAATGATAAGACTACTCCCCTCAACCTCTTGGCCCCCATTTCTTAATCTGCACCCAACAGAGACCGACAGGCAGTGGGATAGTGACAGAGATCCCATGAGCAGTCCTTCCTCTCTCCTCTATTGGGGCCATGTTCACACCGACAAATAGCACTGTGTCAAACAATTAGGCTTCCTCGTCCATTTCAATGAGACCAATGCAATGCGATTATACTGTCAATCGCAAAAAGTGTTTTGTTGCCTGATAAATCTCCAGTCAAGGATGTTTTGCTCAAACTGGACTTCCAGGATCACTTCTCACTGGTATCTGCAGCAACCCCGGCAGACCCGTTTTTTTTTGTTTTTTTTAACACTGCTATTTTTGGTCCGAATGCCTGTTAATTGCGGATGTTTGACCTGAGCATCCAATCCTTTGCCACAGGGCAGGAGGGAGATCACAGATAACCCGGGAATGCCTAATCAATACTGTCAGTACACAATGACCTAGCATGAGGGCACAACGAGCAGAAAAAGCCTAATCCCCTGCATGCTGAACTGGCCAACAAATGAGATGACAGATGAGCAGAAAGAGGACACAACTTGAACAAATTAAATCTGGGTATGCTCTCTAAACGTGCAATAACACTGATTTAAAATCAAAGTTTGTCTTGTGAACTGATCATGTGAGAAAAGTAGACCAAGTCGGCATTGAGATTATGAAGTTCGGTTCATTACTTACTGTGCACAGAGCCTTGCTGCTGACTTGCGACTTTGGGTGGGCTGATCCTGCTCTTGGGAGGGACCATCTCCATATTTTGGCCCTTCTCACCTGGACCCTGGCTGGGGGCCTGAGTCTCAGTCTGGGTCTCGCTCTGTGCTTTTTCCTGTGGCACAGCGGTCTTTAAAGACTTCTGTCCGCTGAGGATACCGTCGCTACCAGCCCTCATCAGCTTTTCCCCCACGCTCAGCACCCGGGCTCGACCGGCGGTGCCAGGGCATTCCTTCCTGGAGAGGGGCAGCTTGGATCTGGCCCCTATCGAGGGGGGCCGGGCAAGCCTGGAGGCTTTGGACATCCTACGGGTCGGCGGATCAGTAAAGCCTCTTCAGTCTTTCTCAGCCAGTGTGACTGCAGCTGTGTCCCGTGGGGCAATCCAGGGTTTCTCTGCTCTCAGTGAGTGTGACTCTGTGACTCTCCAGCTCCAGCGTGTTGTGACTGGTGCAGGTAGGCTGCGAGGGCCAGAGGGAGGGCACTTTTGGGAAGACGAGCTCAGAGGGTGAGGGGTGGGGGGGGGGTTAACAGATCCTTGGAAGGTGTTCTCTTCTCCTGGCGTGGCCCCCTGGGATCGTCCTCCAAAGCAAACAGTGCGTGAGTGCGTGTGTGTGTGTGTGTGTGTGTGCCGGTAAACTGGTGCATGTGTGGACAAACCTGTGGAGTGACAGGACGTGCTGTGTCAAATGCAAACAGAAACTCAGGTGTCCGATGTCAGCGCATTCCGGCTTTTTAATCCCCTCTCTGCCTCTCCTTCTCCGTCTTTCACACTCTCTTCCTCTCCATCCCTCTCTTTTTTTGCAAATTTCTTGCGCTCCCTCTCTCTTTCAGTTGCTCTCATACTATGCTTGTCAACTTCTCTCTCTCCTACCTCATGCCTGATAATTATTTCCCATGTTACTGTCCTCTTCTGCCTTCTCTTTCGCTTCGGTTCACTCGCTCTTCTTTGCTGATGCTCAGCGGGTAACCATTCCAGCGCTCCGGCAAACGGAGACCATAGACAGAAAGATTTTGAGACAGCAAGAGGGAAAAAAAGAATAGAGAAAAAGAGAGCACGAGGGAGATAGAGAAAGTGCTGGCAGAGGCTTTGCGGAGAAGCCCTTCTCTTCAGGTGCAGCTGCACAAGCTGTTCCAGATGTGTGTGCAGCGCTTCACGTCATCAGCCGACCGCTCAGAGCCACTCTGGTACAATCACTGGCTTAACCTCATCCTATTTCCCCTCATTCTTCATATTTCTCTCTGTCTGTCTCTTGTCCCTCTACTCCAGTCTGTACTCCTCACATGTGATGAGACGTTCAGGCTACCAGAGGCAGGAATGCACAACACAACACACCAAGCCCTTCACTCACTGGTGGAATTTACAGAGATTTAAAGAGCGCAAAGGAGGGGAGCCTTACAGCATGTGTGTGTGTGTGTGTGTGTGTGTGTGTGTGTGTATACAAGCGTCACACAATGGAGCTGTTCTGATCTCCTGCGCCGAAGACATCCGCTGTGACAAGAAAAAAAGAAGTTGGCTCGGAGAGAAACAGTAAGTAGGAGAAGATCAGAGCTTTCAGACACTTCTCTTCCTCATGTCCAGAAAAGAAATCCACTTCTCATCCTCAAAAACACTTTCTTCTTTTCTTTAGACAAAGTGCTTAGAACTATTGTCTGACTCACAGAAAGTTTCCTCAGCACACAGTGATCACTGCCAGACAGGAACAATAAAGCATGAATCATTGTTGGTAGGGCTGAAAGAGCAAAAACAACAACCATTAAAGGAAGATTTTATGGCCATTAATCTTAGAGAAAGTGAGAACCAGTCTGTTTCTTGTTGTAAAAGCACATTTTGCTGACACAGACAGACTCTGGAAAGTAAACCACAATCCTATAAACTTGTCTAATTCATTAACTCTGCACACAGGTCACCCTATTTCCAGCACCGAGCCTGTGACACTTGTGTAATATACCGCAGCATGCAAAATGGACATGTGATATAACGCACAGGGACACCATTCCGTGCTTACTGACTAAACACTAGAAAATGGATTACAGTGAGCAAAAGGATCAACCGTGTCCAGGCAACACATTATAAAAGAGCAACTGTCCACATGGACCGGACCACGGGCTTCGGTTTAAACAGATTTCTCTCTCCGACCTGGTGCTGTGCCACTCAGATATCATAAAACGTCCCAGTTAAAAGTCCCAGTTTGGAAAAGCCAGATTTAATATTTCATATGCGCCGACAGGCTTTATCTACTGCTCTGTTTGGAACCTGCATGGCATGATGCACCCCCCCCCCCCCGCCTCCCTCCCCACCCCGATTGCCTTTTAGACAACTAAGCCCTCTGAACACGATGACAGCCATCGCTGATTGTATAGATATGAAATATTCATCATATTGCCACATATCTGTATGGCTTCAGATAAAGAGCAAAGCAGATTGACCTACATACTTTACCAATGAATAGTTGACTGACAAAATCGGAGGGCTAACAACCTCATGGGAAACGCTGCATGTCTGATGGATTTTTGCAAGAGAGAGAAAAAAAGCTCAAGAAGATAGAGACATTTCTATAAGATTAAATATTAGAAGTGTGCCAGATTACGGTTGTGAGTCACCAGTTTTGCTGAGTTTACGGCATCGTAGTACTAAGGATTACGTCAAACCTAAAAAAAAACACAGACTCCATATAGGTTTCAATGAGTAAGTGAACGGCAACTCTCATACTATGGTTAGTGGCTATTTGTATGTGTGTGTGTGTGTGTGTGTGTGTGTGTGTGTGTGTGTGTGTGTGTGTGTGTGTACATGCTGGGAGTAAATGAAAGCCCTCTGTGTGGATTGGATGCCTCCCAGACTTTGAGCCATGTATAACTGTACAGTAGGCAAACGGCGGGAACGTGGTTCAAAGGCTTCAAATGACATAGAATTTAAGGATGGATATAATTTGAGTTAATTTGCATTTCAAACAACCTACCACAAGTATTTCAACTTCAAAAAACTGAACTTGTGGAAGATGATTATCTGAGGAGTTGATATTGGCTCTGACAATAAAGACCTGAATGGCAAAATAGCCACCCACAGCTGTCTGAGCAGATAGTCCTGGCTGGCACCAGGCTTCCCAGTGCCAAGTAGTGGTTTGGGATCATCAGTTACGAGAAGTTGATGATGAAGCTCTGGTATATCTGCTTATGGCCCATAAGTGTGTAGAGGAGGGGCTGTTGGACGTATTTAAGAAGGATGGTGGGCTCAGCAAGAGTTGTCCGAGTGCCTCTTTCTTCGGCGATCGCCATCCAAGTGTAAATAACCTTTACATATAACCCGGCCGGCGTTTTCAGAAGCCGGCCGGCGTTTTCAAAATAAAGCCGGCCGGCGTTTTTAAAAGCCGGCTTTTTAACCTTTTAACCTACAAGTCTGTTGAACGTTATGTGCCTGCGTGTAGTATTTGCTTTGTCACCGTCAACACGAGAACATTTTGAGCATAATATGTAGCTAGCTAAGTTAGTATGTTTGCAGTTAGCATCAAGCTACTTTTGTTTCGCCAGCAACAACAACGCTACTTCCGGTTTGTATTCCTTGAGAATTTAAAGCCTCTTCCTTGAATTAAATGACAAGAAATGTTGAATTTATCACAAGAACTGCACCGATTATGTTTTTAAGAAATAGTTCCTGCCTTTTATCTCCTAGCTTTGTAAGACAAAACTACATTTTTTCAGTCAGTCAGCTATACTGGAGAACGTTGACATCAACATGTAACGTTACGACTTCTGGTTGTATTTTTCAAAATAAAAGACGGGATTTTCCAAACTGACAAGAAAATACATTTGTTTACTTTTGAGTACAGCTTTAAACGATGTACATATGTAATAATGATTAGATGATATCATCTTGATGGCTTAACATTCACGTGGTCTATCTGGCTGTGTGACATCATTTTCAAAAAGATGAGAATATCTACATTGTCTGGGGAGAGGGTAGACCTTTCTGTGGTGACTGGGATATTGCTAATGGGCCTGTCTAGCTTCACTCTGATACTTCTGTCAGCACCTGCACCAGGTGTGTGTCTGTGTGACTCTCACAGAGGGGGCGTGTCTACAGCTCCGCCATGATGAAAGCGGTCACAGTCTTTTCCTCTTCATAGAGGAACAAGCTTCATACTGAAGTGGGTGCGTGAGTGGATTTCGTAGCGTGGCTCAAGCATTTTAACCAGATTTTGAAATACTTTGTTTTCCACAACAGAGTGTCCCCCGTCGACATGCCAATGTATTGCCGTTGTCGTGTGTCCTTCTCTTTAAATAACGCCTACATACCGTAACGCTTTTGTCCACCACCCTTATCCGTCATTATAAATTACAGGGAAGACAAAATGCTCCCGACTTAAATGACGCCGGGGGCTTCTCAAGTTCCTCCGCTCGCCATGACTTTCACCGGAAAAAAAAATACTCAATTGATCCGCGGTTCACGAGTGATCCGAACCGTGAGGGGTGATCCGCACGGATCACGGATCGAGCCGTGGTCCGTTACACCACTACTTTAGACCACCAACTTTTTCGAGAAAATATTTGTCTCATTAGCAGCTAAATGCTCCACTGTGTTCACCAGCTTATTGCATACTGTGTTTGTGTGCCGATGGTAATGAGCAGGTGGTGTACAGTGTGTTTATTAGAGCTTTTCCACTGGAAACATCTGCCTGCTGCAGCTGGAAACGACTCTTAACGACCTTAAGCCCGGATGGTAATTATCTGTGTATTCATCACTATGAGTGACCCCTTTCAAAAGATACATCAGTATCTGATCAATTGTTAAAATAGAAATATTGATTAAAGCAGTTTTAACTACACACTGATTGGCTGTTGATGCAGGATAAACACAAAGACCACATTTACACAGGGTTGGTGGTGGACTACAAGGTAGGGGGATTTGGGAAGCAATTGGGGGGGATGGGTGAGCTGTGTACCTCCCTGCTGAGGATTAAGGTTGAGTATGTTTTCTAAGCCCTCGGGGGTAGGTTGTTTCTTTTCCTACATTCCATCTCAGAGCTCCCTCCTTCCCATATCATGAGTCATTACTGACTGTAACATTTACTCAATATCAGCCGCTGAATCGGTTTCTGAAGGCACACAAGCTCTACAGAAGTGCACACGTGCAGAACAGCATCATTGAGTGTGTGGAGACCAGTACTGCAGTAGGTTGGGGTGCCCACCATGTGCAAAAAACACAGGTTTGAGACCAGGTTGCAGCTTGTCGGTACAGCAATACCATAAAATAGTCTACTAGAATATATTTTGTTTATCTGTCTAGAAATGCGTATCACTTGCAGCAAACTTGGTCATATTTGCACCAAGGCTACAGCTAAACTCGAATTTCTCACCCTAGCAAACAATCAATATTTCATCAGAGACTTTTTAGTAGTTCACAGACTCTTGAAATGAACATCTGAATCTTAATTTTTTATCTGGAACATTCTGCATCTTAAACAACATCAAAAAACGACAAACTGCTTTTTCTTTACTCTCCTCTGTAGTTCAAGCCGTTGACTTCTCCCGGCTCCCGGGTGAAGTGACTCAAAAGGCAGAAAAAGGAGTCTTATAAGACGATGAGGCTCGCTGACAGTTGGGACCAATTAGTCGTAACACTCAGCTGCTCTCTGGGGAACGTCACCCAACATGCCACATCATCTGCTGCATTAAGTCACAGTAAATGTGGCACTGATCACGGCGGAGGAGCTGCCACTCAGTCAGCAAGTCAGAGGAGACGGCGGCCCAGTCAGGAGGAGTTCTGTCTCTGCCATTATCATCAACTGTCACTTAAACAAACAAGATTGATCGAGGTGAGTCTCCAGCAGTGTAACCAAACTTAACAACGTGGCTTGCCTTGAAGTTTGAAAGTTGGCTCCATTCCATTTCCAAGTCTTTAGTACTATACTGAAATAAAACATTTTAAAAAACATACTACTTAAAGTGTTCAAGCTTGATTTCCTACATTTATTCATTTGATGTTTTTGCTATGGAAATTAGCTTCTAAAAGACTCGAAAGTCCCAAGAACTAATAATCTGCTGCCCAAAAGCATTACACTGACAAACTATGTTTTGTCAAATCAAAAATTCAAATTGAGAAGCATTGTGTACTTAAGTGCACGTCTCCGCCAAGGCTGCAAGATCATCTGAGGTTGTTATTCTAACAATAGATAATGTTTAGACATGTTTAGTCTGCATCTGGTGATGGATAATAACAGGATGCATTTTGTTTTGTTGAAGTAAGTAGCTCATGAATTAAAGCAAAACAATACCATCTCACAATGTTAACAAATACTTTTAGAAGAATTAGACCACACCAAAAACCCATCACTTGTTTCAGTGGCTCACTTTCCAATTTTTTTTAGATATTATAATAACAAATAGATGAACAAAGGCAAAAAGCCGAGACGGGTGTTTTATGTAAAAGAAAACATGAATTTCAGTTCTTACATCAATTGAATCTTAGATATCTTGAGCATTTTCATACACATCAATACTGAGAGATTGCAAGACTATAAAGCAACTGCAGCACTATAAGATGGAGGACAAGGTCTCTAGAAAACCGTTTTGGGAAACAATGTCCTGTCCCTGGAAATAAGTAGAACCCCTTCTTAGCACGGACCCATAAGAGGATTATTGTAACAGACGCTGGAACAGAAACTGTCGACTCCAAATGTTGTGACGATTCACATGACGCAAGGCAACAAAAACAGCAAAACGCCATTATGACCACAGAGTGGATATTGAGTTGTTTTACAGCTGTCAGTGAGAAGGGGATCTGCACGAAGTCCCACAGTTTGTGTCATCATGAATTTTTTTTCCTTTTTACGTCCCGTCTCTGGGGCCCCCCTGTGGCCTTATGAATCACTCCTGCTCTCTACCTTCAATGGGACGTGTGAGCACTCGCATGCTCAGAACCCCACTATCGGTTTGGAAATGTCTATCTCTAAACTCGTATATTTTCATCCCTGAGGCAGTGGCTACGCATTAGGCTCACAGCCCTCGCCCTATCCTTTACACTTCAGCATTTTAGGAGAGTTTAGCATCTGTACCGGACATTCTTTCAAGTGTGTTATTGGAGGCAAACCCAATGCTTCTGCCTGAAGCGTATAAAGAGGATAAGAGGAGAGACAAACCACCGCTCCATTCACACCGATGTAAATAAGAGGCTTCTCCATTCTCTTTATGGCTTATTGATTTTTAGTTCGATGTCTGGCTGCAGACAGCAAAAGAGAAAAGAGGGAGGGAGAGATAGAAAGAAAGACGGAGAGAAGTGGTTACCGGCTTCTGAAACAGCAGCATGTTTCTGGGAACAAAATCAGTTAATGGCACTTAACACACAAACACAAGCTGCACAGTGTGTCGTAGTGAAATCAGATCCCCAGCTAAGACTAGTACTGTGAGATAATTATAGTGTCGGGAGTTTTATGCTAATGAAAAGATTTTAGTTGTGACATTGTATACTCTTGTTTTTTTTCCCCCAAAGTTAAGTAACCAAAACGGCGAAAGTCTGAAGAAAAGAGGCTGAAACCTTTCCTGTCAGATGCGGTGGGAAAACACAATGAACTTATTCACATGCTGGGTGAACAACATTCTAGTATTACAGAGACGGAATTAAGGAGATGATGTTTCCAGAGTCAAGTCTGAGCTCAAATGGCTGCTTGGGGAACAAATATATATATATAGCCGCAACATTCATGAGCAAAATATTAGCATCAGCTCAAGAAACAGAAAAAGGTTAATATATTCAAATCAATGCTGAAGTCTTTCCATGCATGGGAATGAAAGGAAATATCTCTTCTTTTTGTTTTTAATCTCCCACCTGTTCATCTTCAGGAGAGCTCAATTTGACGTAATTTTAAAAACAAAAATGCGAGCATGCATCCAGGCGCCGTTAGCACCTGTTTGATGTTGCTGTTAGCAACAGCTTGAGGAGCTAAAGGAGCTAAAGGAGCTTTTCAGCGACTCATATATTATGGACGAGGAACGAGCGTGTGTTCTGTGCCGGAAAACAGCTGCAACCTCGGATGCCTCCTGCTCTTGGCTCTTTCAAAAAAAGGGTAAATGTTCAAAATATACATCATGAGGTCCTACATAATAAAAGAACCAATATCCCTGTGCAGAATTCAAGTCCAAACGCTTGTTAATCTGACAGTAAGTGACACGAGTCATGTTTAAAAAAATGTGTTTTGAGCCAGAAGGAGGCAGCCCGATAAGACATGAATGACAAAATGAAACATTGACCAAAATATGAAGTAGGCTACATGACCACATACACATTTGATGAAACTTATTCTATTAGCCAACAGCTTGGACATCTAAGGTCACGATAACAAAAATCTGCAAAAAAAAAACTAAAAAATAAGGATTCTTCTACAATTAAGGTTAGAATAGGGGACAATTTTCCAGACAAATGCAACAACACTTGCACTTAACTTGCAACATACTTTCTCTGTCGGGTAAGAGAACAGTCTGATATGAACCGTAATGTGTTCAAGCGTGAATTCCTCAGCAGTTAATCTGGCGGTTTTTCAACCTGAAGTAAGTCATGTTTTATACTGATGGCTCTCTTTCCACCATAGAAGCCGAGTGCCCAAATGTGTGCTCACAACCACTATTTCATTTTTGACCTTTAACATGTGAAAATGCCATTTGTCTAAGCGCTCTCAGGGGTGATTGTGAATAATCTGCGTGTCTGTGTCTATATCTGTGCGTGTGCATGTCTGTGTGTACTCATGCTTTGCCAAGAAAGTAGATTTTCGTTGGGAGGTTTTCATGGCTTGAGTCTCTAAATCAAGCTGACAGCTTTCAAATAACTGATTATTTCCCCCATTAATTTGCATACTTTCACCTGTGAATATCATTCCACTCAACAACACAAATGCACTAATCGTTACAATAATATCATATGTTGTCGATCACAGTTGAGCCATTTCACAGTGGCAAAAATATGTCACGCATAACTCACAGGATAGAAGCCTGTACGAAACCGTTTATTCCAAGTATGACCTCATCCCCGATGTGTTCTGCGTTTTAGAACCAGCAATTAATTTAAAAACCCACTTTAATCTGTATATCTTTATAACCTATGTCTGCGAAGGCGAGATAGATTAGGCCAGCCAGCCATGCAACGCTCTACCGATCTTCATTAATGTGGAATTTCTTTCATTCCTCGCCGAGCATCGCTTGCGTTTCTCCACTTGCAAGGCAGGAAGGCCAAGTGCTCGGAAGCAAGATGACATGTGAATATGAATGCTTTTCCAAACTCCCAAGTCATGAGAACGGTTGTGGGGTTGAGTTCATAACAAGTGACAGTGCCATGTGCTCTAGTAGGAGGGAAATGGCTTAGAGTGGGGGGGTTAGAAATGGTTTGAAAAGATAAAAAGATCACCAGAGAGTAAGCCAGAAAAAAAGAGGACTCTCAGGTACCAATACTGATATGTGTGGTTAGACATATCTGCAGATAGTCCTTTTTAAACATATGACACACATTTTTGAAAGGATTCCTAACAGTAACAGTAAGTATTTCTCTATATATAATATATACTAATCATTAAAAATACGCAACAAGATAAACTTTGGTGGGAAAAAAGACGAAGTAATACTCATTGAGAGATGACATTAGCTAAAGAAATAAGATAACTGTCATCAAGCTTTGATTAAAATATCGCTACATCCTGTCTGATGCTCAGGACGATGCAGACAAAACCAAAAATACAGGAAATCTCTCAAGTGAAATTCCCAAATTGTGTGTGTGCAGTTCCAAAAGCCTCAGAAGTGAACTGCAGTGACAGCAAACATCAGCATCCGTGTCACAACACAACAGGAAGTCCTCCAACTGAACTCATGAATGCAAGCAGGCAGGCACACATACACACAAGGCTTCAGTCAGCAGCAGGGATCTGCTGAACCAACAGCTCGGGGCCGGGGGGGGGGCTGGACAAACAGGACAGAGATAAGCAATCTGACAAAAAGAGACACAAGGGATGAAGACACAAAGGGGGGGGCACATCAGGGCTCTAAATATGACGCTTGGAGTAAAAATAAATCAGGGCTAAAAGCAGTGGCGGCTGGTGGAAAATGTTCTTGGTAGGGCTGTGCCACATCCAATCAATTTCAGCAAACATCCCAGAATGATTTAATGCAAACAAATTAAGGTATCAAACACGCATTACTACTTTGCAGTTAAATATTTAACATTTATTCCAACACGAAAAAAAGCAGTAAATAACACTTTCACAAACACGTCAGGACATCTTATTTTAGTCACCCTCACAGGGAATTCAGTATAATATAATATATATAACATATAATAATATTCTGTATAATATAATAATATATATATATATCATATAATATTCTGTATAATATAATAATATATATATCATATAATATTCTGTATAATATAATAATATATATATATATCATATAATAATATTCACTATAATATAAAACACACACACACACACATATATATATATATATATAATAATATATATATATATATATAACTATATATCCATTTCTCAGACAGGTGCTTCATGTCCCTCACTCCCTAACTGTCCATGCTGGATCTGTCCCCGTTGTTTTAAAAAGATAAATAAGTTATTCTCATGACGTCATCCAGCTAGTCAAACCTGTCTGGTGTACAGCTAGTAGAGAAGCTTCATGTACTGCTTCTCTTTCCTGCTAGTCTGCTGTCTGATTGTGAGGTCAGGCTGATCTGGGATCAGCTCTTTCAGTAGTTTCTCCTCTCAGTTCTCCTCTCAAACGGGTCTTGGAGGAGTAGTGCTCACACTGGCGCTCTCCTGTAGAGACTTCTCCTGACGAGAACGCGCAGCTTGGGGCAGGAAAAAAACTGCCCCAAGCTGAATCTATTTGAGGACGCTGATTGGCTGAATTGTATGTCACTCATTTATATCTTTACTCAGCATTGGCTAAACTGCTTTATAGACCCGCCTCTTTGGGGCAGTTTTTCCAGCGCCCCAGCCAGCTGAGACGTGCACACACAGAGAGGAAGAGCAGACAGGCAGAGAGGACAAGCAGGAAAAGCATATATTTACCGCAGATATCATATTTTACACATATTACTGGGTGATTCCATGTTTCAAAAACACAAATATTGACAATTTGTATAGTTTATTTTTATTTTAAATTTTATTTTTATTTATATTTTTAATTTTATTTTTATTTTTATTTTTATTTTTTGTAGCTCTAGGGGGGGCGGCGCCCTAGCGCCCTCTATGGACCAGCCGCCACTGGCTAAAAGGCTGTTAAACGATGAAGGGAAAGATGCAAGGAATGGATGACGGACAAGGGTGGAGGAACTAGTCTGCAAGATATAGTGCCGTGCGTTAAAATCTGGTCTCAAAGACAAAAGATTCTTTAGCTCCACTTCTCTTCATTATACTATGGCCCAAATGCTCCTACAGGAATAATGAGCTCCAATCTTTATGGCTTTCCTCTATGGCAATTATTAACAGTTCCTCAGCTAGTAATAGCATCGACGACGCTAATTGTAATAAATTGCACAAAAGATGGCTGCAGGAAAATGTTGACAGCCCAGCCTATGGGAAACAGAGTGCTATGTCTAATTCTACTGTAAGATGAGTGTATTCGCATGTCGTAACATCTGCAGTTTGTTTCCTCAATCTCAGGCCCTATTTGGGAAACAGACAGGGTTTCTGTAAGGGTCATTGAGTAGTCAAAGTTTCCACAACTACTGACTGACAGGAGTACAACGTCTTGCTTGACAAAAGTCAATCACGTCCACCAACTCTTTTGTGCCTGGCTACCAAGAAAGTGACCCAACAGCGGTTCTTTGTCTTCCAGAGTTAATTCGTCAAATATATCTTTTCAACAGGAAAGGCAACTTAACTAGAGCTCTGCCACACGTGTTTTTGATTGGCCTTCAATTTCAGAACTTGAGTCAAGGGGTTTGTCTGCCCCGCCCCTTGTCTGACATCTGCCCCGACCCTCTGCCAGGTCGCAGGTTTGTCTACACACGTTTCAGTGTTTGTGTCCAGTCGAGACTGAGCTGGACCCCTTTGGTGTTTCCTGTGCACCTACCGCTTCCCCAACGTGCTGATGAAAAGACTTCAGAGGCCCGATTCATGTGGGCTGAGGCCTCCTTAATGAACTGAGGAAATCACTACTGAGACGCAGAGACGCTCTGGGTGCCGAAGAGGCTGATTAAAGAAAGAAGGGGAGGGAGAGGATGGAGAGAGACGTGTATAAATGGGAAGAGAAAAAGAGTGGGAAAAAAAATCCTCTCTTGAGGTACAACTGGTCCTTCAATACTGCTGGCCCTCTGCTCTGAGTGGAAGAGGGAGGGGGGGAGGGCTTTGGCCAAAAACCCTGGAGTCTGATCCTCATTAAGAAGCACAAAGAACATCAAAGACCAACCCCAAACCTCTATCAGTCAGGAGCACCCACAATCCCCATGATATTAAAATTCCTGGGCGCCATTCAGTGTCAAGTTCTGAGGTAGGCGCAGGGGCTCGGGTGACTCAGGGAGCATTAAGGTCCCGAAAGGTCAGTGGAAAGTTTGAGCTAACTTCTTCTCACCTCGGCGATTGGCTGCTGCTGAATAAGCTTTCTGCTGGAAGGAGAAGACGATAACTAGCAGCTGTGGGTAGATAATGGTAACTAGCAGCTGTGAGACACTGTAAAGCATTTAAAACTATTTAAAAGTTGAAAATGCTAAGTCCTAAAATTGGGAACTAACTGAACTTTCTGAGTTTACACATTCTTTGTTGCAATGTGAAATGACTTCACTTCACTGAAATAGTAAAAATCTGTTTCAGAAACGTAAGACATTAAGTCTTAACTGTTTAGTCGTACTTGCGAGGGTCACTGGTCAGCTTTGCCTTCCCGTCACATTTATTCTCTCACTTTGAAGTTGTATCAAGGTCAGGTCTTCAAATGCCACATAAATCTCACAGCTCTTCCAGTTAAGTCATGAGTCACTTCAAACAGTGCTAATATAAAAGGGAGAACATCTAAGGGTACTCTCAAGGACTCTTAAAATAAGCAGCGTGTGCATAGGGGCTGAAGTGCATACTAATCTTTATCATAGTTATCAAAGGAGGCCCTCAGACAGTTAACCCTAAAATAATGCATGCTGGGAAATATGGTGAACCAATGGTTGCACGTTCTTGGAAAAAAAGCCTGAAAATGTCAGTTGAGTTAACTAAATATTGATAGCCTATATTAAGTTAAAGCAGCATTAACTGATTGTTTTAGTCACTTGGGGGCAGCGTAACAAGCTGTGAACACAACACTGACATAATACGACATTATGAGGTCTTTGGGGCAAACAGAGATATCTAAGAAACTATGAGACGTGCACACCGCTCGGCAGCGTCTTAAAGAGACTATAAATGCTGAGTGTACATTCCACATCGTACAGCTGGGCAGACTCAGGTCACAACAGCACAATAAAATGCCCGAAGGGGCCGCTCCTATCATAGACGAAGAAGCAGACATCAAACACACCACCGACAGCTCCTCTTTCCTCTGGCTGCGCCGGGACATGAACCCAAAGAGAGTTAGCGAAGTGCAAAAAAACATTTAATACACTTTAGATCCATGCACGATTAGAAGTTACGGTTCTAACAGAGGGCAGCAGACAAAAGCCCACGCTTTAATTCATTCGACTTAACAATATCATCTCAGCCATTGTTATATTTATTATGCAACATCAGCGCACTATAAATCAAAACAGAAGATTACAGAAAGTTTCCCTCCGGCTGACTGAGTAAAGGACCTCGCTGACCTTGCCAAAAAGGTCCGATGATTGCTGCCACCTCTTTAGACTGCCACGCTCGGCCATTAAACCTCTTACACAACTGCTCGGCCTTTGCAGTGGCCGCTGACAGCCAAGTCCGCATCATCTCGGCGTTCAGCTCCACATACATAACAGAGAGGCGGCACATCGCGGCCGATTGTTAAATATCACTGAGTCTCACCTCCTCGACCACAGCAGCTGTAAGAGCTCCGATAAGCTGAAGTGAAAGGCGTGCTGAGCTGCAAAGGACTAGGTAATGTGACAAAATCAGCACAGTATCCAATCAAAATGAGGAAGAGACTCTAAAGTGATTTCAATATATTTTTTCCAGTACTAACTGGTAATATTTCTGCATTTGAAAAAGCCAGGTTTTTGTAAGAGCCCTATTCATTCTTCAAATCAAGAAGATTGACCCACAGAGAATGACTGGATTTAAAATGTGGTAGGTGGCGGAACACAATAGAAAGGGCTCCTAATTAAAAACTCCTTTGTCTTCAGATTACCATTTGGATCAAAGGAGCAACCGCCATTTGCTGATGCCAGCACCACTCTTATTGGCATGCTGTTATTTCAGAGACTTTCCAGGGAGTGGAGTGGATTAGCACAACTTAACCTGAACATTCACAGGAAGGGCCAAAGAATTGACTGCACACAGCAATGCTTATATTCATTTTCCCATTTTCACATGAAGAATGTTGCTGATAAAGCAATAGGTCGGAGCTTGTTCTGCCACTCAATTTTCTCTCTTATCATCAAAAATAGAAGCTGCGACCGCTTGGAATGGGATAATTGCCGTGCGACTGCAGCTGAAGGTGTCCTGGATGAAAACGTAGCTGCTAGAATGTGCTGTGGGGCAATCACTGAACTTCTCAGCATTTTCTAGAAGTGTGCTTTCCTCCCACAGCCCCCTTGCTGTGACCGCACCCACTCAGTGGCGACCCGATCCACTTTAGAAACACCCACTTGTATCCTCGCACTAAACCTCCCATCTATCACATTGACAGGAGCGGCTTGCGGTTATTGACTGGGAGTGGATTCTTTTACCATCCACAAGCTTATTCATCAAATTAGATACTGGAGCAAAAATGTTTGCAAAGTTAAATGAGTAGAGTCAGATGGCTTGTTGAGTGAGCATGAATTACTTGAAATCAGGAGGTGCTTATCAAACTGAGACAATGTGTAGGTATGTGTGTTTTTGGTTTCTCCTATACCTCTATCAGTCATGTTGAAATAATTGTCTTAGGTGTGTTCGTTTGTACAGATCATGTGTCAACACATACTTCCCACAAGATGACACACACGACGCACACACACACACACACACACACACACACAAGCAGATGTTGCAATGGTTATACACATTTCTAAAGCAACTTAAGGATTGGTTCGACATTTTGGGAAACTTGCTTTCTTGGTCAGAGCCTCAAATATATCTCTGCGTGAGACCACAAGTAGTTGTTTTTATGTTTCTTTTTATACCGATGGAACTTGTGAATTAGTGAGCTTTAGACGTGCTGCTGGGTGTATTTCGTTAACTTTGGACCATGCCAGGCTCGGTGTTTTTGAGTTCTCTTTATGCTAAGTTAAGTAAACCGATCAATCTTCTCATCTCATCGAATGAGGTTCAAAATGCTCGGTCTTTCACAATGATGACAATGAGGACTGAAGGCAGAAATTATTTTGTTTAAGTGTGTGAGTAGGTTTGTGTGCATGTGTGCGTACACGCGTGTGTGTGTGTGTGTGTGTGTGTGTGTCTAGGTCGACCTCTGTGGCAGTGACCCAGATGTTTTGATTGATTTGCAAAGTCATTAAAATCTCAGCTGGAGAATAAAAGACTCGATGTCGTCAGCATGGAGTTTGAAGATAAGCCTAAAATAAGCCTAATTATCAGGTGCCCACACACACACACACACACACACACACACACACACACACACACACAGACACACACACAGACACACACTTTATATCAAGCTTCAGCGCACAACCGTACCCACATAAACACCGCCTCATTTTCTCTCCTACACATCTATTTGATATTTGCCTTTGAACATGACCTCGCTGCAGCATCAAAGGAGAGGCTATTTGAACTTCTCACTCATCTGTGTCCAAGTCAATTTTTTTGTTCCCGTCGCTGCTTTATGAAAACAATGTCATCGGGGCTGGCATCACGCATCATTAGTGCTGGAGGAGAGCATGCAGAGAATGTTATTACACCCTGTACCCCAACAGCACAGAAACACAGCCAGATTGTCTCTAATCACCAATAAAGAAGCGCAGATATTTCAAGACCACTGCTCGGGGCGGATGGATGACAACTGTGCGGAGAGCTGCAGCACCCTTTGGGAGTCAACATTTTTAACAGTGATTCCCATCTGTGTATTATCAAGGCTTAGATCCTTCCAGATGTAAGATGACTATAAACAAGATGGAGCGTTGTTTACTCCTCAGCTGATTCCACAGGCGAGAAAAGAGCAGCGGAGGGCGATGACAATGCTGTGGTGTCTACGGGCGCTGTGAGTGAGTTCTAGCTCAGCTGCAGCAGCCAATAAGAAGCTTCAAAGTGCCTGGTGCGGAGAGGTCTGTGTGTCACTTGTTGCCGCCGCGCAGGAGAGCTTCACTATCTCCCATTCTTCACATAAAAAGGTGGGGAATTTTTTTTGCACTGACATCATGCGCTACTTTAGTTCTACTGCAGTTTTGAGAAAACTATAGACACTTCATCCCACCTTCTTCAGGAAGGAACTCGTGGAGAGGGAATCAATTAGAAAAAAATGAATAAAAAAAAAAAAAAGAAATGAAGAGGAAAACATCTGGTTCCTCTCCACATAGCACGGGCATCCCGCTGCTGAAGAGACATGAGAAGTCAGGAGAGGGTGGATAATTCATTAGGCACGCAAAGTTTCATGATGCATAGCCATTCAGTGAGACAGAGGTGATGACTCAACCAGCAGTAATTCTAGCCACAAGATACCATCCACTCTGCAGTATGTTACGCTCTTGTTGTAAATCTCTGATGTTCCATCTTTTTTTTCCCCCTTTTTGGTCTTTTTTGACACAACCTTTATGTTAACTCTGCTTTCTCACAAATGCTTGATGATGGAACAAAATGTCAGGAGTCAGAAAATAGTATTCTTTTCAAGAATAGGCCAAAGAGAAGCTGAACACTAACTAACATTAGAGCCGGATATAGTGAATAAAGTGCCTGTAAAGATATGAAAAGGTCAGCAGAAAATGGATGAAATGGGAGAGTGCTGGAGATTAAATACACACTAATATATTTTAGAAGATGGTCCTAAAGTACAATAGGCTCATCTGAAATGTCGGAAAGCCTTTTGATTCCTATTTTCACTGTCACAAATGACCTTTTCAGCATAACAGTCTTCATGAACTCAAAGAAATTACAGTACAGTAATGAATCAACACTTAGCTGCAAGATATATAAAAGCTAAGAGAAATATTGGTATGCTCATTACAATTAAAATAGCAACCACACCTCATGAAGACAGGCTCTGTGAGTCAAAGATGTCTCCCGTCTGAAAGTATGTTCAGTATTTTAGCAACAAAAAAACAAAGTGGATAACAACTCAAGGTTGTGCCTTTTTATCAGAGAGCGACATCCCGAGTTAAAGCCAGAAAAACAACAGTATATTACTGTTGGGCACAGAAGGCCACAGCGTACCCTTAAATCTATGTGTTTTACACTCTGAGGGAACTAAAGAGCCCTTATGGGACAGGCTTTTAATCCGCTGTGAAAACAGCTGTTTAGCGTCTCAGGGGCCTGACTATTTCCAGAAGGATCACCTCAAGTGCCTATCCAATGAGATCAGCATCTTCAACGGGACAGCCAGCCGACCAAACGCGACATTTCACACCTTACCCGAGGTGACAGCAGCTCACTAAAATGATCACATTAATAGTAGTGAGTGAGCTATGTATAGAAAATATGTCTTTTAATAATTAAGGCCATGCATTATCCTCACCTTCACAACGATTTTGACGTGTTTTTCCCAGAGAATTACAAGGTGTGAAGAGCTGCTCATTAAAATAAGGAGAGGCATGGATTCGCATTTGAATATGCAAACACCTTTCGTTTTTTTTTTAAATACACCCAAAATGATCACCGGGCTGTATTCATTGAAAGCTGCAATCTGTAACTTTTAACATGTTCAAGTTAAAGCAGCAGAGCATTTATAAGTGTTGCACACACAACTTGTTTGATCCGCTTGTTATTGGTGCGCACTGAAAATGTTGTCATCACCATAACATGCGTGCAAATATCCAATTCACTGCAGAGATATGACGTAAGAGGGCATAAGAGTTGTTTACTGGACAGGTGTGACCTGACACTCCCCGTCCACAACACTTCTCAATACCACACACAGTATGCTTGGAATTTGATACCTACCACAGTAAATGTGTGGGTTTTTAGTGTTAGCTATATACGTATAAATATGATATGCGGTCACACTTCTAAGTCAGGTGTCCTTTTATTCTATTTTGCAATTATTTCCACACTCGGGGCTCTTGGGTAGTAATCTCATGCAAAGAAGATGCATGTGTATTAGAGGCAAAGTGATGTTCCCCACCGTGATGTGACAGTTTAGAAGCAGATGGCGTTTGAAAGGGAGTCGTAGAATGACAGAAAACTTGGACTCACAGCTAGTCTGATTAAATTGGCTTGTGGACAAAGAGACACGACAGACTTGAGTTAAGCGATGGAATGAACTCCAGCAACAGCGTCAGCTAACAGAACTTCTTGGCAGAGAGCAAACTAAGGAGAGCTTTAAACCATTTCTTCTGATGTTGAAGTGCTCCACCCTTTCTTCGTGAGAATTGTTACCAGACCGATGGGAAAATAAAGTCGATCTCTGCACTCTGCTATCCAATCAAGGCCTGTATATCCTTCTCCAACCGGAGAGACTGTTGACATAATCTTCATATATCACTGGGAACCTGAGATGATAAACATCAGAGTGCAGCTGTCTGGGACGTAAAGCAGCTCACTGAAAGACGTATCATTGTAACTCATTAAGTGTGCAGCTCTACAGACAGACATTCTACAATGAAGCCTACATTCACCTCACCATGAGAAGGATCACAGACATGTTAGAACTTCCATAGCATCAACTAAGAAAACGGACAACTCGCACCTCCTCTCGCTCTGTAATTCTACATAAACAGCTTTTATTGCTGACTGAAAGGGGGAATTTTTAAGTATTGCTGTTATGCAACTGGCACAACAGATTAGACATATTCAACTGTTCATGAAAGCCTTTACTGGGGCTTCCCTGGGAAACATCCTTTGGCACACAGCAATTAATGTGCAGCAAGAAAAAGTTCCCAGTTAGCATGAGCAGAAACAGCCACACCATGGCTAAATCTACCGAAAAAGAGCAGCCTACCACGGCGTCAAATGCTAACGTTATCAATAACCCTGAGAAAAAGGATGGCACAGTACTTCCATTTGTGCGAGACGGGAGACACAACAATGGCCGCGTCTGTGTGCGAAAATGTCAAAACACAGATGTTGCGGCATACTGCTTGAACTCCATCAGAGCTGCTTTGACCAACAAAACTACTCACATCTGCCGTATATATTCAAGGTGACGGCAACATGATTAGCTGTTATAGCAGTCTGAAAATGAACGGAGGAGCCACTGTTGTGCTGCTAGGTGCTATTTGTATTTCACGTGTCTAATATATGAAATTTGGCGATTGATCCCTGAGAGGACAATAAGGCCAGCAGCTGGGCCTTGAATGGTTGTGAGCGTATACATCAGAGAGAGAGAGAGAGAGAGAGAGAGAGAGAGAGAGAGAGAGAGAGAGAGAGAGAGAGAGAGAGAGAGAGAGAGAGAGAGAGAGAGAGAGAGAGAGGAGACTGAAACTTGACCCGTCACTTGCATCTGGACATCAGGGCTGAGTGAGAGAATGTGTGGTTTGCTGCTGAAGCTGCTGTTCTGTACCTCCATGCGCACAACCCAGGCCTGACCTGCACACAACATCAGCACTTTTCACCCTGCTGCTCACATGCATGTCAGTGGCTGACAGTGACCAAAAATACACACACACACACACACACACAAAAAAACAACATCAGACTGACAAAACAGCTTCCGTCATACACGAATACATCAAAAAACTTGCATGTGCGCTGTCATGGAACCAGTGTGCTCTGTGGATGCACCTCTGGAGGGCTTTGCAGCAAACTGGCAATTTTGCATTGCGTCCTTGCTCACGTGTCCTGTCACTCAACCTGTCACCATGGAGATGAGCTCAGCTTCCCAGTGTCTCGTGCTGTAGTGCATACACTGCAGCACACAGCAGCAGAGGCGGGCACAGCTGACTCCGTCGCACCTCACACACGCAGTCACATCTTTAAAAACACTCACTTGTGCAATAAAAGCACAAAAGCCCCCAATGTGTTACTAATTTGTTATACTCTACAGACCATGTGGGATGCAGTGAAGTGGTCACTAAACGCATCTCAAGGTGAGCGTCACCTTACTGAGGCAGAGCACGAGGTGTGTTATACTCACCGAGGATTAAAAGTTAGCAGCAGCAACGTAAAAGGGCAACTGCCACTTCAGATAAGTGTAGCAAGTGGTGACTGAATGGGATCACACCACTGATGGGAGATGCAGGTGAGGGGGGGTCATCACACAACCTCCACAAACCAGTCACGCATAGGGAGCATAACATGTGCAATATTACCAGCCACATACATTTTGTATACCTCAAACAGTGATTACATTTCCTCAAAGACATGAGAGCAAATAACCCAAGTTTTGCTTGGAAATTGGAAGAAATGTTATTTTAAAGCTATCATTTCCCGTGGATGTATTTGAATGACAAATTATTTTGGCATTTAGAGAACAATAATAATAGTCAAAGGTTTATTGAACACAACTGTTTCCCTAAAGACAGCTGACATGTGGTATATAATTAGGATACATTATGGCTACAATTAGCAATATATGAAAGAAAAAGGGGGAAAAGCACATATTCCGATTCCCTGTATTACTAAAAAAACTACTAGGCCTAAATATTAAGTTACTATGAAATGAGTAAAGAGGTAACCCCTAAAATGAGCCCAAAAGTTTCCCAGATGTAGTCGTGTAGGTGAAATCAAGGTCAGCAGTGATCAATAGTTTTCCTTACTGTGAAATGTGGGACTTCCTTTGTGCTCACTCGGAGGAAGGTCTGCAAACTGCACCCGGTGTCCCGACATCGTCCGACACCACCTCTCAGGTCAGAGCCACGCGACCGCCCGACTGCGTTCCTCTGGTCTCCGGGATTGTTTCAAAGTATCCGGTAACTTCCCGAGCACACGCGGGGCTGAACTGCGTCGAGGTCGACCGCGTCCCCGTGCGTTTGGCGCGTGGGAATCATTCACGTACACGCTGCACATACACTAGTGGTGGTGGTGGTGGTGGGGGGGGCGTCTGCCGTGGACTGTCCCTCTGCTCCCAGCGTGTCTGTGTGCTGACTGTGTGCCAGTACTGCGGTGAAGCAGCTCGCTCGGTCCACTCTCACCTGCCCTCTGCTCTGTAGCCCGACACTTTACGGACCGTAAGGGACACACTGGGACAGGGGAAGACACCAGGATGTATCTTCTTCTGCATTAAAAAAAAGAGATTAAAAAAAAAAAAACTTTACCCTGTCCACATGACTGCAGGGTTACGTCATCGCTGTAGCATTCATGGGAAAAGCTACATTAAAACCCATTATGAAGTTTAAGTAGGAAGTTGAATACTGATGTTGTATGAATATAAGAGCATCTTGTAGGACCGGGAGGGAAACACGTTATTCGGTTATCTCATTCAGAGGCAATACAAAGTTATGTGTTTTTAATTGATTTGGGCCAAATAATTAATTAAAATGTAAAAATATCTACAATTCCCCTCATTATCTATTAATATAACATTCAACATTTTGTTTGTTTTTTTAATTCAAAAACTTTGTGAAGCCAATGCAATAGGCCCGACAATCCCAGGTTGTAATCATTTTGAGAAGAACAAATTCCTCTAATATTAGTTCATCAAAATGTTTCTGGGGGGGCTCCAACGCCACCTAGTGGAGGAAACGTGCGACGCTATCAGCGGGCTGCCATCCTAGAACAAGTGTTATGCAGTCTGGAACAGCTACTGTACAAACTGCTGTTTCAAAAATGACACATGCAGTTTTTTAAAAGTCACAAAAAGGGCTGAATCACTTCCTCTATGGCAAAAATCTTTAAAAAACAGGCTATTGTACTAAATTGCAGGCCTACAGGTCAACCCAGCCTCTGTGACACAAGTGATATGCTTTCTTCTTATAGGCCTATCATTCTATAATGTTTGCGTAGATTATTTATTTTCTCTCCCACAAACCTATTTATCAATTTTTGAGCTGTGTTTTATAACATATACAAATCCACATTACAATTCCTTAGTAGTGGGAGAAGGTACTTTACTGGTGGACAGCAACTTTGATAACAGATACGATCGTTTTTCTGATTTGTTACATGAGATATTTTGAGAAGGGTTTTAAAAAAAAAAATGCTACGAAAAGAAACCATTGTAAATATTACAACATAAAGGGATACAAACTTAATTTGGTTCTGAAAGAAACACTGTCCACTACCTGTAGAGCATCATACTGCAGACAGACAGACTCCAGCTCCCTCAGGAGGCCTAAAGCAGTGCTGAAAGAAAGAGAACATTGGACTTCACCAGAAACAAGACCTCAAGTGAATGATAATGTTGCTCTGTAACTGTGTAAATAAGCAGCTGTTTTCTAACAAAGTCACCATATATGAACTAAAAAGGTGATATGTCATTGTTGTGTTCACAGCTGGTTTCCGCTGCCTTCAAGTTGCCAAAAATCAGTCGGGCTATTAAAAAAGATACAGTATGGAGGAAACCACACAAAATAAATCCACAAATTACAATGACATTGTACTGTAGTGCTGTACAAAGACACTGCTTTCTAAAGCTTTCAACTTCCATATAGCTGTGACCCAGCTCAGGTCCATTGTGATCCGTGTACTGAGACCACAGTTGCTTGATACACTAAGTCCTGCAGCCTGGACCTGAATCAGAGGCCGCAAGCTCCTGAGTCACTGCATGTAATGAACTCCAAACATCACTCGTCACTTCAGGACAGCAGGGGGATGAGTACTGCACACATCACCTAGCTGCAATGTTATAGATGCGATCCCATTACAGGAACATCAAGTGATTCACCCAAGAGGACGTATAGCTGACATTATCATTGTGATACTGAATAAGAATATGTGGCAATGTACGCAGGAGAAGGATAATAAAGCACTGAGCATGAAATCACTGTGAATCAAGTTTCTTCAAAACTTTATTTTGAAATATTTTGTCAAAAGCCTGAAGAGAACTGGAATAATAGAACAAAAGAAGCCTTGAATTGTTCTCACAGATGCAAATCAAACTCTCTGGACTTGTCTGACAGGACTTTTGTGCAAAAGAGAGTAGCATTGCAGATATTTAACAGTAGCTACAGTGATAAATACCAAATCAAAGGTTTTTTTTCTGTAAATGGCAATGGTCTACAAAGCACAAACATAGAAAAACAACAGGTCTGCCAATAAAAAGGCAAATAAATACCCAAAAGCACTTCCTCATACAGTAACTTATCAGCATTGAAGAAGTTCAATCATGTCAACATAACCCAGACTATCACAAAGAACGGGCTCACACACTTTCAAACACTTCCAGAAACCACTGCCACTAATTTGGCAACGCTGGCATGTACAAAAAACAAAGTATGTGCACTGCACTTCCTCTCTCTGAAGATATAAATCTTATAAAAAATAATATTTTCAATCATCTAGACTACCAAGCAGAATCAGAGGACCTGCATTCTACTGGATCAGTGTGCGTCCTTTAATTCATTCATTTCACGCCGATCCATTTTGCTCAATGTACATTTTGGATAACGAGGCGGCCATCGACTTGGCCAGTTCCTCGTCTCGTTTCCTCTGCATCTGCGAGTGGCTGCACCAGTCCTCGTACTCCGGGTTGGGGAGACACCTGTCCAGGAGGACGTCGTAGTGCCCGTTGCTCAGCCAGCTCAGCCACATGGTCGCTTTGGAGGCGTCCTCTTCCCCGAGATAGTGCACCATGGTGGAGACGGTGGGGCTCTCCGAGCTCCCCCCCGTCGTCAGGTGGACGTTGACGTTCAGCATCTGGCTCATGGCGAGAAGCTCGGGGTAACCGGCCCAGGAGCCGTCCTGCGCCGCGTTGATCAGGAACTCTCCTACGTCCCCTTCAATGATGGGGTTGAACTCCTCCAGGTGGTCGGCGATGTGGTGCACCGTCTGCTCCCTCAGCTCCCTGTGCCTCGCCTGGTCCCCGTACGTGGCTTTGCACACAGCTCTGTACAGACAGTTGCCATCTGGAATGATGTGGTACCTGTATTTGTGCCTCTCCTGGAGGTACTTGTTTTGCTTCTCGACTTCCGCCAGGTACCGGGTGACTTTGTTGTTGACCTCCCCGCGCTCTTTGCATCTCTGTGGGGGGGATTCCTGCAGAACGCTGAGCTCAAAGGCCCGTCTCTCATCCGATGCTGGAGCAGCTGTGCCACTGCTCAGATCCCGAAGGTCTTCAGGATGATCTGCCCTGGAGGGGACTGGTTCCCGTTCATGTGATAAGTCACATCCATTGCTTCTGAAGGGGGCATTGGTTACTGAAACTGTATCGTCCTCACTTGAATGTCCAACCACCCTCTTGTTTTCTTCTGTTCTGGGTCCGCAGATGTTGTTTCTGTTGAAGATGTGATTTCCAACCAGCTCGGGGCAGTCAGGAAAAAGCTCATCCGTGCCATTTCTCAGACGATCTATCAAGTCCACAATCACGTCAGAGCCACAGCCCTCATAGAGGATTCTGTCCCCATTATGTGAGTCAGGAGAGGGGGGTTTGGTATTGGAGTCCCTCATGACATGGACAGGCACAGTCCTCTCCACTCCATCGGGTCTGCGGATTAATATCTCAGCGGTCGATGTGAAGTAAACAGGCCTCATAGATGAAGCCTTGTAACACGAAAAGGCAGGCATGTTTACGGAAGGAGCAGTCTCTCTCACCGGATCCCCGTTGGTCGTGGAAGTGGTAAATCCTGGTTTGCGAGCGTTAGAGGAGCTCGGCGTTGTCCCGTTCAGACGCTGGGATCGGGTCGACAAAGTTATTGTGAGTTTGCGAGACGACCTCGGGTAGTGTGTCAGCACACTGTTGTACAGCTGCATTTTGGAAGGAGTGCTTTATACTGAACGTCGCAGCCGGGCTGTTACGGAAAGATGACAACAACATCTAAAAATACCCAACGTGTCATCAACAAACAGCAAAGTTGTAGGGGGACGTTTCCATGGCCCGGAGTCCGGATATCATTGACACACGGAGACGAGCAGACGGTCCACTTTAGACAGCTTGCGTCATTTGCTGTCAGGGTGCCTCCCTAATTTTAGACTTTAACATGTAACAAGACACTCTGCTTTAACAATGTGAAGTCAGACAGAATGAAACCGATACGTCTTCCGTTCAAATGCTTTAAAAAATAAAATTCGTATCGACCAATAGAGCATTGTTGAGATTGTTTTAAAATAAATATAAAGTGGAATTTGAATTTGTGATTTGTTTTTTTAAAAGCTACATACTTCGTGTACTCTGTGCTGGGCTGAAACATTTTCAACACTTCTCAGTGCATGTGCAATATTTTACATATTTTTCTACTGCATCTTTGGTTGTACTGCTGTACTGTCTTGTCGGTTATGTATTGTTTTAAGCTGTGTGCAGCACTATGGCCAAGTCTGTTTTATCTCACCCTAAGTTTGGCTCTGACTCATAGCAGAGCCTAAACCCTGCATGGAACTCATTAGATTTTACAGTGCCTATAAAAGTCTGTTTTCGCCCCCCCTTGAATTTTTTTTAATGTTTTAATGTCTTGTAACATTTAATCAAAGTAGATATAATGTTGCTTCTTTTTTGGACTCATTCCCTTAAATTATTCAACTTTAATAGGGCACATCAAGATCACCACTGGTGCAGCCAATTGGATTAAAAGTCACAACGGCTAATTAGTTAAATGGACAAAACCTGTGTGGGTTTCAGTTGACTAATGGCACTAGAAGGAGTTCTGTGCACACTTTTCTTGCACATAGACATGTTCAGAATAAGCTTTATGTTGACATTTTGCACAGTTTGTTTGAAATGGGTTGTCACATTTATATTACTATACTCAATATTATCATTGTTGTTATTGCTGTCAAGTAAAGTGTGATTAACAGGAGAACTCTTTTCTCCTCTCATGACAATGAGATGATAAATCTTGATTGTGATAGTTTGATAATTTGAGGTCACAACAATTCAGCTGTGGTCTTTGTAAAACTGTGTCCACTCTGGCTTTCCATTCAACTCCATCCCAATAAAATGTCAAGAAATACTGTGATGAATAACTTTTCATATTTTCAAAATAATTTGTAAATAGCAAATCAAACTCTGGCTCTAACTAATACAAAGGCAAAATAGATGACTGGTACGAGAATTACGTGATAATGATAACTTTATTTTGAAGGCAAGTTAGCCAATGTCCGGTATGGGTCATAATGTTGGTATGCAGCTTGACGCAGCTGTCCACTGTCAGGTTCTAAATTAAGAAGTGCGTCAGTGTTGATCAGTCGAGTATGAGGTAGGTGGTAGTATGTATGACAGTAACAAGTTAAAGTGGGCTCTTACTCTTTTTTTCGGACTAGAAAAAAAAAAGTCTCCGTTGTATCTCCCTATAACACGAATAAAATAAATAACCAAACTAAAGCTCACAGCATCAATAACAGATATTAAGTGAACTTGCTGAATTTCAGTTTATTTGTTTTTCAGTTAAATGAATAATGAAATAAATAATGTACTACCAGTATTTTAAGAGGCCTGCCAAATAAAAAAATTACTTCAGCAAGCACTACAATTAGGTTTTTGAGATTTAGCATTTTCATTATTACAGTGGTGATTATGATACTTATTATAATAACTATTATTATTTAGATAATTTAGATTGAAGGGTGTGACACATAGTATTGAATAATGGAGCTGGCTGATATGAGCTTAGTGGTGGCGACACCAGGCCTGACCTGCTCATGTCTCTAATTTTAACACACTGGCTGATTCCCACTACGTTTGGTGCTCAATATAGATCTGACCTCAGTGGAGTTAGTTACAACTGCAACTACAGATGTAAAGTAACCTTACAATTAAAAATGTCGAACTAATATACATGATTAAGTTAAGACTGCCAATGGTGGGTTGGCTGTTTTAATTTTATATTGACTTTGTCAAAAATAAGAAATATTACAACATGGGGCGTTTTGGGTGATGACAATTATACAATTTACCAAAGATGTATTATTTATCAAGTGGACAAAATATTATCTTTTTCTCTGTTGTTGTTTTTCAAACCAACTCTACTTCTTACAAAACGTCAACTTAAGTCGCACAGCAGTACAACGACCACCAGAGGGAGTCCGAGGATCTTAGTTTTTTTTCAAAGACTTTGCATTCCAGTGAAATCCCACACATGCACACGAGGGGCGACATTTAGCTTTCACGTGGAGAAAACGACCGGCCTGTCTGGAACAAATGCACGCAAAGAGGCGACGCTACGGCAGCTGTCGCAAGGCTGTGCGCGGCATACAAATGAGCGCCTCGGCCGTTTCCTTCGCTGTAGTGTTGTCTTTAGTAACATGAACTGGTGCACCGACCTGCAGCTGGTACAGGGATGGCTCAACACCCCCCCCCCCCCATATAACATAGACCTGTACTGTTTTTACACATGTTCTCATTCCCGCGAGAAATTGTAACGACAGACTTTTAGATAATGTGAACATTTTAAAAGGAAATGACCAAAAACCACAGGAAAAAAAAAAAAAAGTGATTCAGTCGCTACAGGGATACAACAGAATGAGCTTCCACGGTGACGACATTGGAGGGAAAAGTGCAGTAAACACGGCGTTTGCTGGTACTGCTAAACATAATATGGGTCAACTTGTTGTTATGCACAATAATATGGATTTTACGCTCACACATACACAGGGAGTATAATGCAATTAAATGCCACATATACTTCTTCACGATGTGTTTACGGGCAACAAAATCGCTGCTAAAGTGACATAAAAGGAGAAAAATAAAATCACAAAACGCGATCATATCGATACCGAATACAAGGCAGATACACCACAAGTCACAATCTGCCCAAAAAAGCCACAGTCTTTATCAATAATGATGTGATATTTCATCGCGGTTGTTATTTGTGTGGGGTGTTACCACGAGGTCCGCAGTGCTCTCCAGCAGCCTGCTGCTGCTGCTGCTGCTGTTGTTGTTGTTGTTGTGATTCGGACTGCCCGCCTAAACCAACGCCTTTTTTTTTTTGTGGTTCATAATTTAATATACACGGTTGTCGGTGTTTGTTTGGCTTTGTGAGCGGGGGGGGGGGTCTGCAGCGGTAACAGCGTAGCTACACTGTATCCATGTCAGTGGAACAAGCCACGCTGATGTCAGAGCTTTTTCCCTCTGCCCTCCGCGGTGGGAGGATCTCTGTGCGTTGAGTCACGCAGCTGTCAAAGATAGCTGTCACCCAGTTTCAGGATCAAACACACAGTCAATGAGAAAAAGGGCTTTGAGCCGAAGGGACGCAGAGATCTCAGGTAACCCCCTTCCGTCTCCAAAACAAGGACGACCAGAAGAAAGAAAAATAGATTTTTTTTAAAAAGGGGAAGAAGCGAGTTTTGATGAATAAGGATTTTCGGATATTCGGATACACGCTGGGGATATCTGGAGAAAAGAGGAAAACACTGCACTAACACAAAGACAATTTTCTTCTGCGCTTTGACGAGGAAAAAGTGGACATTTGCGGGGGGGAAATGAAGACGAAAAAGGGTAGGTTGGATGCTTCTGAGAAAAATAAAGTCAAAACGAGTTTAGATGCCCGGAGACAGCGAGCAGAGCGATTAACAGAGCGATTTCCCTCATATGCAAACCGTGCAGTCTATTGTTTCCTTTCCAGACATGACAGGGGGCTTTTCTTTCTGCCATGTGCTGGGCGCGATATCAAAAGTCGACCGAGCTAGGTTTGCTTTTTAAGACATGTTTAATTCAAGTTTTGGCACAATAACATACGACCGTTTCGCCATGTGTGTAGTTTTCCTGGTCGCAGTGTAATTAGCCTAACTTTCATAAAATGTCAAAACTTCATTAAAAAGCGGCTCGCTTTCGGTTTGAATACGCGCTAATTTGAAGTCACAGACGCTACATTTGTGTCGAAGTTTTCAGGAGAAGTGATGGTAGAAGTCAAAGTTTGGCTATTGTTGTGAGTTCAAGAGTCTGAAGTGTTGCATTTTACACTACGTCCGAGCTTTAAAAACCGATACCGAGCATCTTTTAATCATCCACCACGAAGGGCAACACCACCAGCACCTTTTTTAAATAGTATCTAAATCCAATCGTAGGCTCATAATCATCCTGACCTCATTGTGGGAAGTTGGCTGTTGCCTTGTTACATTTCATGGACCTCGTGGTGTAGCGCGCACACACACACACACACACACACACACAATAGAAAACCCCTTACAAGTTACTTCAACTTACTAAACCAGGACCTTTATGCCTTTTAAAACGCATTTTCCCCTCACTCTGGTGAACTGTGACATTTCGGAGGGAGTTAAGTTTATGGCGAACTCCCTGTTTTGCGTGTATAAACTTTTGAATTGCATACAAAGAACCACGCAGCCCTAGATTCTTTTGTTTAGTCTGGAGACGCTGATTTGCAACAGGTCTCCCCTCCCCCTTCCCCTCGCTCCAGCCTACGTAATTACCTCATCCTGTTGGCCGCTCAGACTTGGGAACTTTCTTACAGCTTTCGCACTAGTTTGCCTCAGAGCAGACTGCATAGGGTAGTGGATTAAATGCACCCCGACTCTTATTTCTGCGGTTTTCTGAATGGGGTCTGGGCAGCCTGCATAGTGAGCTGCTGGTCTCCATGTGTAAAATAGTGCTTATGGATACCACCAGCAAAAAAAAAAAAATGTACTTATTTATATTCATGACTGGGGTCAATTGGAGCCTACTTTCTATATACAATTTTAACATATGCACTAAAACAGACTAAATGCTCACTAAGAATCTGATCAAAGTTTTTAACAGTTCATAAGCAGATTTATTTCCCTCTCATTCAATCCAAATCCTGTTTGATCATGATTGACTTGGATTAGACATGCCTACAATTCAATAAGAAAGCCACTCTGTAATCTTTACAAAAAGGGCTGCTGCTATTCTTCAAACACAAAATCTCCCTTTATGCTGGGATTGCTCTTGTGGTCAGCCCCGTGTACTTTACTTATCCAAGCATGCAAGGTGTGCTCCCAGTCTCTGCAATAGACCTGGCTTGTATTTGTCGAGGCAGGTTTTATAACTGACACAGCATCAGACCAGCCTTTTGTGACGTCCCCCCCCCCCCACCCCCCCCCACCTTCATCCCTCCCTCCCTTGCTCCCTCCTCCTCCTCCTGCTCCTCACACCCTCCCCTCGCTCCTTATATGAATCACATGGCTGAACTTGACAGCTTGCTTCTGACACATCAGCTGCCTCCCAGACAGCTTGTGTTTGGTGAACGGCTGCGGCAGAGCGGCTGGGAGACTGGCAACAGGGTGGCTGACATAAGAGGATACATATTCTTTTGTCTTGTTTTTCCTCATACACACTCTCTCTCGTCTCCCCCCCCCACGCTTGCGCAGGTTTGATGATGCTGTCGGGGAGCGAGACGGATGACGAGGACAGCGTGGACGCCCCCCTGGACCTGTCGTCCAGCTCGGGGAGCAGCGGGAAGAGGAAACGGCGGGGAAATCTGCCCAAGGAGTCTGTTCAGATCCTAAGGGACTGGCTGTACGAGCACCGTTACAACGCTTACCCGTCGGAGCAGGAGAAAGCCCTCCTGTCCAAGCAGACTCAGCTCTCCACACTACAGGTATGGACCGAGAAGATAGGATTATCTAAGCTCTCGCCTCCGCTGAACCCTTAGAGCGTAAACAGATCACTGCAAAAGTGGAGAGGAAGCAAGTGTCAGCTCGGTTGAATCATTTCCTGTCTAGATGACAAACAAAACATGACACATCAACAGTGAATTGAAGGTCGTCCAAATCAGCTTGATGTTGCAACATGAAAGTCTGAGACAAAGTGAGTGAACTCACTCCCTTCCCTGTGTGCTGTGGGCTTGGCTGAGGCACTTGGACAGGAATTTCCCTCCCTCCAGCCCCTTTCCATCCCAGCTGTCTGGGAACAATGCAGAGTCATTTACATGGTTAGAGCTGCAAGTCTCCCGGAGCTAGTTACGACTAGCCTGGAGAACTGAGGGAAACAGAAGGGAGATGACCGTGATTACCGCTGTGACAAAGGAGATTACTTTTTATTGAAGACTATTTTTGAATACAGGATTAAGAATTCCAAACTGGACCTTTTCTGTTGTTGAAAGTTAACGTTTTAGCTGCTCATACTTTGAGATGTTATGCTAATCTTTGGTCTGGTTTTTGATTTCTGCAGTGCTGAAAATGCTAATGGTGTGAAATATACAGCCTCTGGTGTGAAGTAGTGTAGGACGGGTTGGGTCGGTGTTTCATTTAGATTTCTCTATTTTGATTTCTCTATTGAAAACACAGGTGCAAATCCGCACATGGGGATAAAGTGTACCTATGTGTACCTAAGTGATTTCCTTTTAAATTGCACGGCAGAACATAAGTGAGCCATGTAATGCTACTTTCTCACTGCGTGGCTTTTTGTTGTCGTCTTCTCCAGGTGTGCAACTGGTTCATTAACGCGCGGCGGCGACTTCTTCCCGAGATGCTGAGGAAAGATGGCAAAGATCCGAACCAGTTTACCATATCCAGAAAAGGCAGCAAAGCGGGCGACAGCTTCTCCGACAGCTCCCAGTCGCCGAAACACGGCAGCCCTGCAGGCGGTGCAGAGGAGAGCTACGACAAACGCGTCCTCCATCCCTCCAGCTTCGAACCCGATGTGCCCGGTGTCCTGAGGAAGGCAGAGTCTCCCTCCACACCCTCTCCGACCTCTTTGTGCCCCTCTCCGGGGCTCATGCCCACCCGCCCCTCCGTCATCTGTCACACCACTGTCACCACAGCAATGCAGGGAAGCCCGACAGCCTCCCACCCCTCCGTGCCGGGAATGAACTGCGACAGGGCAGCGGAGCTGTTGCAGGCCGTGCAGGTCCAGGCGCTGCTCAGGTGCCAGGATGACGGGCAGGGCGGCAAGCCCCTCCCCACCACTACCACCATCCTCCTCGGCAGCACCGGCATGGAGGGCAACCTGAGCCCCCGCAGCGGGCTCTTCAACACCCCTCCCCCCACCCCTCCAGACCTCACGCAAGACTTCAGCGGCTTCCAGCTCCTGGTGGATGTGGCCCTCAAACGGGCCGCAGAGATGGAGCTGCAAGCCAAACAGCTGGTCTCCTAAAAGTGACAGAAGAAGAAGAAGAAGAAGAAGAAGAAGAAGAGGATGGATTAGAGACTGACTTTGTGTCTCGACTGTGGAACTCGTCAGAGTTCAGTGACTTGTCTGCACGCAACAGAGAACAAATCCACATGAAAGCCTGATCATTTCTATTTTTGGTATACCAATCAAATTGATGAGGACGTTTTTTTATTGAAAAAAAAAAAACTGTATCGAGGTGCCTTGGCTGTAAGTTGTTTATTCATTTCACATACATGCGTATGTAACTACATGTGTATCTTATTTGCACACAGGGACCAAAAATGTTGTCAGAGAAATGCTGCCTGTCTTATGTCTTTCCATTATACTGTATATCGTTTTAGAGAACGGAGAATGAGCTAGAGTCAGCCCTCCTTCACAGACCAATCACACAGATCGGTCGCGTCCACACACGTTTACTCTTTTACATTTCAGAGATCAGCTCATGATTAGTCTGCCATGTTTGTTTGCACACTAAAAGGCAGAGGAAGGTCATCTCAGTGTCTTAAACATACTTTGCTCTCAGCATCTATGACAAACCTATTCACTACTGTAGTAATTGTTATGTGTTTTCATGAGTATAAGTATAGTTTTGATTTTGTAATTTACTTTTAGCTATTTTAAAAGAAAAACCCCTATGCTTTTTTTTTTTTTACTCTTTTTGTTTTTTCCCCCCACCAAGGGATATTTCAGATGACCAATGTAGCAGGTTCTTAGTCTGAGCCTTCATCCCATCACTCAGCGAAAAAAAACGACAGCCAGTGGACTGGAAAATTAAACACTACAGATGTCTTTTCTACATTTGCTGTTTTACAACTTGACTAAGACAGCAATTTTGAAATCACCAAAAAAAACACATTTTCATGTATAATAGGACCATGTGTATAGTTAATGTGACATGATGCCCAATGATGTGATTTCTTTTCATACTGTGCAATGTTTGTGGCAAATAGGGGTCACATGGGATTCAAATAAAGTTTTGTTTTTCTACATCTCAGATTTGATCATTTGGTAACCCCCCCCCCCCCCCCCCCCCCCTGCGGATCACTCGGATCACGCACATTCATACAGGCTTCTTGTTCTTGTAAATCCTCCTGAACTTTGTGGAGATTACTGATTCATCCCTTAAGGATACGGAGAGGCGTATTAAGTCAGAATGCTCTGTAAATAAAAGGAGCAGAAATAGTATAGTGTTCATGTCTTTCCACAGGCTACCGTTAGGCTTTTCAGAGACATTCCTGTGTGTGAGAGGTTTACAACAGCTCTTGCCAATTAGCATAATCCTGCATAAATTAACACGAGCAAATGGCAGACGTCAACAGTTTCTTGCCAAAGGGGCTTTATGTGTGCCTGCATCTCAATAGAGTCGATGTAAGTCAGCTTACAACTGAGTGCGCTGGCTCGTTCCAGGCTAGGAGGACAGCTGTTCCCTCCTGGTCCTGCTAAAGCTTCTCAATTGGCCTCAATAGGATTTGTTGTCTTTATTACTCTTGAAACAATATAAACGTTTGCTGAGGTTGTTTTTTTGGTTTCATTAAGACCCCAGGAACAATCGGAACCCTATCCTTACTTATCAGCAAGCTATAGTATGCGCTTGTATCTAAAAGGCAATATCAAAGTAGTATATTTAAAAAACAACATTTATTAGGCTGGTAGCTGGTGTGATTCATCAAACGTCAGCACATTTTCAGAATGCATTTAGATTTTTTTTCACTTTTTGTCAGACATGACGGTTCTTGTGGTGGAGGTTGGGTCCAAACTTGGGGATGTAACCACTTATACGGGTTTAAACAGACCTCCAGGCCCACAGTGGGCAGTTGTAGCCCACCGTGGTGGGCCCTCCGAGAGGTAGACTGACCCTGGGCCAGGCTTTATACAAAGACGACACACATTTCCGCAACCCCCTCTGTCACCCCCTCCCCTCTCCTGAACTCTGGCCACTGAGGTCAGCATGCCTCCCATCAGCATGACTGATGTATGAATGACGAATCACCAGAAGCTGCATGCACAGGAGCGTCGGGGCTCAGCCAAGGCCAAAAATGCTGTCTAATTATGGGGACCCGCCCCTGCGGAAGGGGAATGCCCTAAAAACACACCATGCTGGCCTTGTAATCAGTTTAATTATATTCCAATTGAAAACACATGTGGAGACAGCAAAATAAATGAACACGACAAAATGATGGCAATGATATATTTTTTTTAATGCTGATAAGAGCTCATACACGTGCCATAACATCAACAGTGTAATAACATTAATTACAAAATGTATATTTGCTTAATAGGTTATTTGATTGGGGGGGGGGGGGGGTTGTTTACATTTACATAGGGAAACATTCATGTATGTACAAATGTTGATTTGAATGTTTTTCTCGGAATAGAACTACATCACAAGC
Organism: Leptoclinus maculatus; assembly: GCA_032191485.1. Lineage (NCBI taxonomy): Eukaryota > Metazoa > Chordata > Actinopteri > Perciformes > Stichaeidae > Leptoclinus > Leptoclinus maculatus. Next base: position 5,467,070 of record JAVDOI010000013.1, read on the forward strand.
TTCAGAAGTGCCAGGATTGCTGGAGTGTCTTTAGAGTTTAGCAATGAACCACAATCCATCCAACATTCTGGTTTCTATCTCCCTGCTATACCAGGAGCATTATACTGATATGTTAATATCATAAACATAAATAAGTAGTCAATCATTTGACAGACAATTCAAATACAAGTTCCAAAGTAAAAAATACTAAAATAACCTCCATCTACATGAAATGGCAATAAGTTTGAACTATTATTATTTGTATGCATCCTCTCATAACTTCATATTTAACCAACTAAAGGAAATACAAATCATACTTTACGGTTACTTCATCACTTGAGTTCCTTCACAAACGTCTCTAAATGAAAATGTCAGGTAGCCGTTTGGGACTGGGACAAATAGCAGAAATATATCCATACCTATAGTTATCCAATGGCACAAAACTTTGTCAGATCAATACAGAGAATCAAACTACACCCCAATGTCCTGCTATTCTGTTATCAAAACAAGTATGTGATGGTGAAACTGGCTCAGGATTGTCTCCACATTCAAGCAGCTGACACCCTGTTACATTGAAGTAATTAGGGCTGCGATGTTCAACAGGAGCATCGTTCAAAAGATGGCATGGATATACTAATCCCCTGTTTACCATCATGGCCTATCCTGGTGACTGGGGTTTTATATACAGTAAGAGACAAAGCCATGGGTCACATACAGTCACATGAAGTCAGTCACACTCTCACACACACACACACACACACACACACACACACACACACACACACACACACTTCTTCCCCTGAGACCGCTGTTGTGCTCGACTATCATATTAGAAATTAAGGCTGATCACTGAAACAGAAAAGACAAAAAGGTGCCTGTCATGCTAAAGAATCAACATAAATAAAAAATAAAAACACAGTATAAGGGCCTTGTTGTCAGTGCATAAGAATAATCACAATGTCAATAAACAGTCATTGTTCTCCTAATCAATAAATTAAACATGAATACAAAATATTATAAATTGGATCTATTTTGTATGACCTTCAAATAACTGCTTCATTAGGAGGCAGAGACAGTGCACACACACAGTGAGGAGAACATATTCCCTTTATCAGTCCTTTAGTCTCAATACTGTCAATAAACCTCTCTTGTCTAAAAATGACGTCATAAAATACAGTACAACTACCAGTATTGTACCAAATATCAGTATTTTAGCAATGCCTGTAACACCGAAGAGTTTGAACGCAACATGAGAAAGGATTAAACCTGTTTTAAAAAAGACAAAAATATCAGCATGCGTGTCATGTCATTATACCGTACGTTCTTTATACAAACATGTGTCGCTCACTTTAGAATGAGACAAGATGGGTGGTTTGTTTACAGTTTGTCGATACTGCTACCTTAAATCTTCAATTACAACTAGGACCCATTAGACCTAGAAAAATAGGAAGCACTTTTGAAATGAACATCTGAATCATACACACACACACACACACACTCTTTCTCTCACTCACACATAGATTAGCTTTGTGGCATTTTCAAACAGTGGTTCTTTCAGTGAATTGCAGTCTTTGCAGAACCACAGGACCTGCTCCTGGCTCAATGGCCACTTTGCCTCACCTGGAGGAGCAAAATCTGACCTTTCTTAAGGGGATCGACCTCTTGCTGCTGGAAAGACCCGTTTTCAGACAGAGGGCGAATTGTGTCGCTGACTGACACCATAGTCTTCTTGTCTGGTCTTTTCACCATTATTTCCTTTCATAATGTTTGGCCTCATTAAATATATCAAAACTCAGACCATGGGCTTTTTATACAAATATCAAAAAACAAAATAAGCATAAATAATACATCTTAAATACGAGTCAATAGGTCAGGTCTGGTCTTTCCTTTTGATTTGATACATTTGATCTGAGCAGATAAAATACATCACTCGTATGCGTCTGCATGTACATACATACACACAGTCCACATGAACATGTATGCTCCTTCCCTGTTTACCTCTGATTTTCAGCACTTGAAACGTAATAATGTGAAGCATCACTGCTGTGCTACACCTGGCTTACTTTGTAATATTAGGCCACTTCAAAAAAGGGATAAGATACATCTTTGTAAGTGAGGAGGGACTGCTACATCAAAGCTGGGAGAAGGAAATGAAGGAGGAGAGGGGGTTGATAAATAAATAAATAAATAAATAAATGCTGTAAATGTACATTTCTTGTTCTTCTTCCATTGTGACTAATTCCACAGTGATCTGGGAAGTCCGCAAAAAAAAAAAAAATGTGATTATGTTATTTTAGCACCCTAGCCTTACCATTCAGTGCTTTAGTGTATATGGAACAGTGTATCGGGCATGTGTGTGGGTACATGCATCTGTGTGTCTCATAGTCTGGTCTGAGCCTCTGGGATATAGATCTCGATACTGTCTGCGCTCTCGGTAGCAGAGCTCTGCCGAACAGACGCGGCACGTTTGGCAGCTAGCAGGCGTTTGCGAGCCTCCAGGCGCTGGCGCTCAGAGCTCTCCAGCGAGCGGTCCCTAGCCAGGGGAGGGTGGTGGTGGCGGCCCTTCAGGGGCTTCTTTGGCACAGGAGGGGGCATCCTTCTCTCCTGGACAGGAATAACAAGGTCTTAATGATAAACCACTGAGTCCTCATGTCAAGCTGCAGCTAAACACAAGTAAGGAGCAACACAACTGCAGCCAGCTTGCGTTAAGGGTTAGAAAGAGCAGTGTAGCTTTTTGTCGGCATTAATGTGCATGCAACTTTGAATGAGGTTATTGTTCACAGTGGCAGCCATTCGTGTGGGGTAAGAGAGCGCGGCGGTGGCCATTGTCTGAGGTAAAAGTGACCATTGGAGACGGACAGGCCCCAACGGTGCATGGCAGGAAGTGTAGCTTCTCAAAAGCAGCTCACTGTCGACAACAAGACAGAACAAACAAAAATACAAGTGGTGACGACAGGCAGGCAACGTGACCGTATGCAACACATATCTGCATGCTACAACAAAGCTTAGCTGTCAATCATTCGGACTTACAATGTTAAGTATACAGCAATGACAGCAGATAACATGCGGGTTAGTAAAGCATTCCAAAACAAAATTGAGATTAGATGGATTTGATATACGTTTGTATGCACCTGAATTTCTGGTGGAGTCAGAGGTTTCCAGTTGTTGGCTTTGAGTTGGTGGAGTTCATCAAACTTCAGGCTAATGTTCTCGATAGACAGCTGGAGCATGTCCCAGTAACCTGCCAGGTCCTGGGAGATGGGCCGTGGGTGTGCATTTGGGTTCTGATACACAAAAACGTAATATAAACAAAAATGTCCGCATGAACACACATATACAACCACATAATGTGCATATGCACATCACGCATTTTTGGAAAGATGCTGCTGCTATCTTGACGACTCAGTTTTACCAAAATTGCACAGATCACAGATTTGTCTTTCGAGGGACTGAAATGCATATTGAGGGGCAAGTCATTTGACATATCAATATTTAAGTCTATCCGTCAAGTTACAGTCTTTTATTCAACGTTGTCCACTGCTTCATAAACAATGTAAATATAAACATATTCCATTGTTTGTATGCGAAAGACAGTAAAGGGTGTGCAGATGCACACTCTACACTAGTTGCATAGTAAATGAGCTCTGGTCTGTCCTGTCAGGATGATTTGTGCAGGATGATGTCAGTGTTGTGGGGGGAGGGCTGTGGGGAAGCATGCAGTGGATGAGGTGACACATACCAGATTCTCTTCACACAGCTCCCGGAACTGCTGGAACTTCTGGGACATCAGCAGCAGGGCACTCCCCACTGCACTGCGGATCTTCCCCAGGACTGCAGAAAGACACAGACGCACATGCATGGATGCGCGCACGCACGCACACACACACACGCACACACACACACAGAATTCACAATGCAATTACTCACAGTACCGCATACTGCAGGCATGTTGCAGCGCTAGCAGAGGGGGGTGCATTTGTGATGCAACAGAAAAGGATACGCTAGAATCCTCTTTTATCTGTGTCTCTCAGAAACATGAATCATTTAGGGAAGTGAAATAATTCCTAAAATGCACTGAAATTCCAAATCCGAACACGTGAAAGAAATAGCAATCCCGTATGAATGCACAATTCAAAATGCCATATTTACAGCACATAATAAAAGCCTCCATTGATGTCCTGTATCAAAAAGAAACTTAAAAATCAAGCATATAGTCCAAAAATAAAATATTATTACAGTATATTTCTCTCACAGTGCCTGTTTAGCAGACTGATATATGAGGTAAACAAGATTGTACTGCATAACCTGACACCGATGTCAGTCCTATTGACTCACATATCCCTGTGGAGAGGAACTGTCAGTGCATACATTAGTGTACTTGAAGAAAAATGGGATCAGAAACTGAGAGGGGGAGTAATGAATCTGCACTACAATGTTTTCTACTCCTCCAGGATGGGTGGGTGTGTGTGTGTGTGTGTGTGTGTGTGTGTGTGTGTGTGTGTGTACATGGTAGCGTGGGATCTGGGAAAACATAACCTTGAGACAGGCTCCCTGTCTGTGAGAGAATATCTTGCCTGAAACCATAACAGCACACTAGCTGCATAAACAATGACATTTTCGGTAAGACGTGAAATCAGCTGTGCAGTACAGTCAGGTATAAATACAGTGCCTACTGCCTGAGGCTTGTTTGCTCAGTCCTGTACGTGCATGTAAGTGTATATGCATAAAACATATTTAGACGTGTGTATACTGACATGCTCTGCAGAGTGCATATTTTTGTTACATCAAGATCAAATAATAGTTGCCTGGAGGAGCAGGGAGAGAAACCCCTTCACTGCGTTTGTGGGAGAGTTCATTATACAGTGTGTCTAAAGGACAGATGTGTGGCTGGGGCCAGCAGCGGCCTATTGATAAGTATGCACGGTATGTCTGTGGAGGCCAGAGGGCCTGAGACAGGAACAAGCAGCTATTGTGGTCCAATATCATGAATATCAGCACTCTCCAAAACAGAGGAGAGGATGAGAAATAGACCTGATATCAGTCTTATCATCCTGGCATTTAAGCTTTATGAGTCAACTCACTGTCATCATGCAGCTCATTCTCCATCTCGTCCTGCTCCATCTGTCGACACCAGCCCTCCATACGCTCCGTCTCCGCCTGCAGCAACTTGAGGAACCAGCGGCCGTCACGGGGGCACACCGACCGGCCGACAGCCTCCAGAGCCTCCACCTCTGGCTCCGACACGCTGTCCATCCATGGGTCTGGAGGGGGCAGGATTGAAGGGTCGAACCCCACCTCCCCGAAGTCGTCAGCGGCACAAGCGTGGTAGTGGTTCCCCGAGCCCTGGATGCTGACGGTGGAGGAGGCAGCATCGCGGGAAAGCTGGCGTGGCATGGTGGCACAGTGGCGAGGTGGCAGCTCTGGGGCGTCTGCGGGGTCGTCGAGGTCGGCCTGCACCGCCGTGGTTACGCTGTTGGAGCGGGTCATCCTGCGGTAACTAGGAAAGGAAGCAGAGACCCACTTAAACATTTGATTTGATGTGATTGATTGCACACAAATCGTTCACACACAGTTCTTGGAGGTGATCCCAGTGTGAAAATTTGAAATTATCACTGCAATTTCATCGCTGATAGCGATGAATAGCTTTTGTAGTGAGGAACGTCTTTTGTGTGTGTGTGTGTGTTTTGACACCTGGCTCATTCAGAAGCAACAGAGTATGCAGTCGTCCGTGGCACCACAAGCCCTGCTCTGGTGCTGATGCACAAACGGTGCACACACACACACAAACACCAACACACACACACACACACACACACACACACACACCTTGGAGCCTTCCCTACAGCTGTGTGTGCCATGTCGTATTTGGCTCAGAGGCTTTGTGCCGCTTTTTGGACAGACTTTGCCAAGTCCCTCCACACTACGTGCAACAGCAGACACACACATGTACAAAGATCAAATCAACACACCCAGACATTATGCTATGTTCTATAGAGCAGCCCGCCACCCCCAGTAATGAATGGAACACCAAAATGACACCTCAAATTGGTACATGACTCAAAGCACATCTTTTATTAACACATACAAAAAATGTGCCAGGGCGCAAAAACAAGTGATACACTTGGATAAGCACACATAAGGGCCCGCACGGACAGGGGCTTAGAAGACACGAATAAAGAGCGAATAAAAGCGGAAGAGGACACCATTTGAAGTCATCACATATGTCGTCACGCTAACTTTAAAATTCTGGTATACCAAGCATTGCTCATCTGACTGTTACCTGCGTGTGTAGGTTTACATATTTTACTATTTTGCTGTCAATAAACAGGAAATTAGCAAGAAGTAACAGCTTTGCCAAGCCAGAAAAAAAAGATCGACTTGCCAGCCTAGCTAGCTGTGCTCTGATCCAAACATGCCCACAATCTTCCCACACATGAACCTCAGCTTGACCTGCCTGCAGCATGACACACACAAATGCACACTCCTCCTCGAAGCTACCCATTCATCTCTAACCTCCCCTTTTCTCATTCATCTCTCTCCTTCCGTGAACAGAAAAAGAGAGCGCAAGAATAAGGGAGTGACTTCGGCTAGATCAAACAGTGTGTGTGTGTGTGTGTGTGTGTGTGTGTGCTTTACGTGTACATGCAAGCAGCCCGTGAGTGCGAGTGTGTGTGAAGAGCAGTTAAAGAGTAACTCCTCCAAGCAGGTGTTCAGTTCTAATGACCTCAGCCTGCTTTCTATCAGCCTGCTAACAACTTCCTGCAGGGGCCGAGACGGGCAAGGCCAAACACAGCCCAGACAGAGAGACAGACGTATCAATAGACAGGAGGCAAAAGAACAAGGAAGTGCATTTAAAAAAGAGAAAAGCCAATGCGAGAGAGAAGACTGTAAAATGTCAGGAAGGTACGGAGGAGGAAATAAAAGTGGACATAAAAAACGCTGAAAGTCCATGTTCTCGTTACATTCATGTGGTGAACATGACGGAAAGTTGTAAATCACAACATAGGTGGAGTCTTGCATTCCTCGTGCTGCCGCTTTCGGATGGCCTCGTAAACCTCTAGGTTTTTGTTTCACATTGTATTAATTTCCCTCTCATCTGCACAGAACATGGTTGATACCACAAACATGAGGAAATACTGAAGCCTCTATATAAACAAAAACAGCCTGATGTTTTATTTGGATAAAGAAGTGCCGGAACAAGCTGAGAGAGAGATATGTTGGATGACAGAAAACACATTTTTGACATTTAGGATTGCATATACGAGAGGCTTCCTTCTTTGTTTGTCTTATGCCTGTAAAGACAAACCTCCAGTGAGTTAGGACAAAAATAAAAAGACAGGGAGGTCTAGCTGTCTCTTCCATTGACTTTTCAAGATGGTTGTGCATATGGTTTAGTCATAGGACTACATAGGAGTAAAGCCCCACTTCCCCTGTGACCACAAAGCCATTTGGTGATCACCAAACCCAGACCCTGAACTTGCAAGGCCCAACAAATAATCGGGATCCGTCAATTGACCATCACATTTTATTATATACATAGTTTATTTATTGTATTTTTTTTTGCATGTTTGCGATCAGATACTAGCAGTTTAAAAAAAAAGATATAAATAGATTTGTTTTAATCTTCCAACATTTCACAATAGAAAAAAGTGTAAAGATAAGCATGTTGTTGGTTGTGTTTATCTCTTTAACAGCTCTCTCCCACTCTCTCTCTCACTTAATCCTAGTTCAAACAGCTAGGTGAGGTTATGACCTGCAACTGCTGCATATATCTCTCTCTCTCTCTCTCTCTCTCTCTCTCTCTCTAACACACACACACACACATACAGACACAGACACAAATAAGGCAGTTTGAGCACTGGAGCGAGTCTGTAGGAGTTTGGCACTCTCGCTGTCTGGGAAACTCATGTAGGGGGCAGCATGCCCAGACCTCCCAGGTACACACACGCATGGACCAACACACACACACACACAGATACAAGCAAACAGGTAAACAATCAAAACATGCACCAACAAAAATACCCTCCACCTACTCCAAACATTAACCAGCGAAAAGCACAAGCTGCAGTGCTGCATAACATCCAAGCCTCCGCAGACTAGAAGGTGTCTGGGTGAGTTAATATTTGGCTTGGCAACTCTGGGAACTCGGAGCTTGGTCACTCAGCTGAGACCTCCCCTTTCAGAAAGCCCCTCACATTCCCTGACACTGTGTAAGTGTGTGTGCGTTTTTTAAAGTGCGGGACTCAGCCCTCACTGTGACCTTTGAATCAAGGTGATGTCTCTTTGAATTCCAGAAGCATGCCTTGGCCCCCCAGCAGGAAACCAGTACTGCGGCTAAGTTTGTCACTTTCCCTCGACAAACAGAAGGTCACCGTTTTGACAGCGTAAACGAAAGCAGCCAAAGAAACCAAAAAATGCCTGCGTGTCCCACCAGAGGCCTCGATAAGCCTAATGTGCAATGTGAGCTAATGAAACAGTATGCACACACTAGGCTGCTTCTCCTCAGACTGGGAACATGTTGCAGAATGAGAGAATGTAGCTAACAGCACAGCAGTCTATCAGTGCTCTCAGAACTAAACAAACCCAATAAAGCTCCCTCCCTTTTTTCTCTCTCCATCCCTCCCTCCCACCCACCCACGCGCAAAAACACACACAGCCTCAAAGTAGCCTGAATCACAATGACTGGAGCAACAGATGGCTGTCAACTCACCCCCTCCACCTTCCCAGCTCCCTGCACCACATCCTCTGGCCCAGCTGTCACTTTTGGGCCCCTGGCTGAGGGGGGGGCTCTGACGCCAACCTCCCCTGAACTGGGGACAGCTGCTGCAGGAAAGCCAGGGGAGGGGGGCAAAAGCTTTGCAGCACACTACAAACTTCTCCCTGTCTCCACAGGTCCTCTTCCTGCTCATGCTATCTCTTCCTCATCCCACCCATCAGACTCATCCAATCTTATTACAACCTCCTTCTCTTTCTCTCTTTCACTCACCATCGCTCATCCTCCACCTGAATCCCTATCGACTGGAATCTAGACTGCTCCTCCGTCGGCCCTTCTTCCTCTGGGTCCACCTAAGAGGAGGGGAGAAACTGTCAAACTGCTAGACAGAGTTTTTCTTTTGAACTTAAACAGGCTCGTCCACAAACCTGGATCCCTATGGAGAGGCACTTGCGGAGCGCTTCCCTCTGTGCCGTGCTGTCTGTGGAGACGTGCGCGACGGCAGAGGTGGTGGCGGTGGCAGTGATGGTGATTGTGCTGTTGGTCACGTGCTGGCTGGCTGGGCCGTGCACCTGAGCGTTAGCCGCCTCTATGGCTGCCGTCAGGGCCTTCATGCTGTCGATGCTCTCCGTGGAGTTGGACAGGCCCGGCTGGGAGCTGATGCCAGTCCGCGGGCCGGAGCCCCCGTCCATGTAGGCGTCCTGAGCGGACTCGGTGCTGCTCTGTGCTGTGATGGATATGAAGGGTTTGGACGGGGTGGTCCGTGGTGGGACCGGGGGAGGCGTCTTCTTGTAGGTGGTGATGCATGATGACACTGCAAGGGAGGAGACAGAGAAAGACAAAAAGTATGAATACAAAAAAAAGTATACATCTCAAAAATCTGTTAAATAAAAGATAAGTTTAAACTGCAAATATTTTATACAGGAAGTTCAGTTCACTCATCAAGGGGAGTACAAGAGGAAGAGAAGGAGAATAGAGCCAGTGTATATTTCCTTCTGTGGCTCTGGAGGAAGCGTCTAAATTCTGAAAAAAATAACCCAAATGATGTCATTGTGACATCATCAGGGTTATCTCAGATCGGACTTGAAACTTAACATTTCTAACTGAAAACCTGCATTACAAACTGGGGATGTGGAGTAAGAAAGAGGCATTTAGGAGGCAGGGTTGAGTCGCGTTATAAGAAATTTAGGATAAAGTGTTTTTAAAATTAGACCCATTCTAGAGACTAAAAGTCAGGATATCTTACCTGCTGCAATTTCAACCATTCGTTTTGTTTTTAAATTTGTCTCTTTTGAGTTCCCCAACTTTTTGGAAGTGCAATTACTAAATCATTAAAATACACCTTTAATGATCCATATTGGTGATTTGCAGAAGCAAATAATGACAATAAAGAAAATCCTAATCTAAATACGTGATGAGTGAAAGATTTGTATATGAAGGATATTTAACATAATAACCAGCAACTACTGTACATGGCAGAAATCTATGAGTAGAAATTGGTAAATGAAAGTATAAAAATACAGCATCCATGTTATAACATATTGTAATTACAGAAATTATTAAATATAGATGAATCACTGCCCGAGAGGAAAAAGACCCTTACAGTTTACCACAAGGTCTTAGGTTCCTGTGTTGGAGTCAAAATGGACAGTAGATTAGGGGCAACTTTAACAAATCAGAGCCTCATCAAGTAATAGGATTACTATGTCAGCCACTTGACCCACTGATCTAGATGGTTAAGCCCTCTACGCAGTTACTGTCCACATCCAGAACAATTTGATGGTGCAGAAAATAGCCCTGCATGCTTGTTTACCTTGCTGTTGTTTGCACGCATTAATTGCACAGAAGTTGAATTTAATTTCTGACAAATCACAGGAGTTAAATTATATCGTAGAAGACAGCTAGAGAGCTTAGTGCACTCCAAAGGCTTTACATTAGATCCAAGCAAATAGATATTAAAAAGCATCATAGTGCTGCTCAGTTACACTCTCCCTCTCAGGTTACAGCTAAAGGTTCTGCACAGACAATGGAGCCTCTCACACGCTGACTCAGGAGCCTGGGTATAGAAACATGGCAACAGACAAAAAACACAGCCAGTCTAAAGAAAGACAAAAACAGCCACCTCCTAACTACATTATGCCTTGGAATCTCCTTCCTGGCTGGGTGTTATCATCAAAACTAGGTCTCCCTCTCTCTCTTTCTCTTTCTCTCTCTCTCTCTCTGTAGCGAAACTAGGACACCGGGTTTCCTGGATCCCTTTTTAATCCCTACAAAAGACAAACATCCCACCATGGAGAGATCGTTGCTCTGTGTGCGGCAGACAACTGTTGCCAACCACACCCAGCACGAGCAGCCATGTCTTAAACTATTAGAGCGGGATGTTGTTTGCTTTGCGTCTTGCCATCTCACTGACAGCTACAGAAGGGGCCCTAACATATTGGAGGTGAACAGAGGGCTGACTTCATCCTCTTGGTTTGTCAGAGTCATCCGCCGCTCTCCACCCACCCTCCTCCACCCACCCTCCTCCCGCCTCGCCAGCAGTGATTGGATGATCCCAGACGAGATTTCTGTCAGGTTTTGACAAGCTGGAAAGTCCTCAGACCGGATGAATGCCGCGTTGAGATGAGATCAGGGTTGCTTAAATGAGTGCCTTTGATGGTGGGGTAGCAAACCACAAGAAAGACAAAAAGGAGATGACTTACTGTATTTCCTTCTACAGCTAAAACGTCATACGTTTCGAGAGACACTGTATATGCAGGAATGAATGCCACAGACATACTTAGGCGGGAATCAATCCAGCATGTCGCGATATGCAGCACTGTCTCATCTTTTCACAGATGCCAAGGGAATATGATCGACATCCAGGGCTAAGCTTCAGAAAGGTCACAGAGTACAGACCCACAAGAGAACCAAAAAAAACACAGTGAACACACATGCACTCACACAGAGGGAGACGGGGCGAGGTCCTGCCCCTATCAGGCGTGGAGGTTCAAAGGATAGAATGTCAGCCCCTTTCAGAGCTTCTATCCCCTGAAGTCATCTAAAAGTCACACTTGTGTGTGTGTGTGTGTGTGTGTGTGCGTATCAGGCCCAGAGCAGGGTTAAAGAACAGAGGGGTTTTCATCCGCTCAATAAAGCGCCGTATGAAACAGGAGACGACACGTCAAGTCCCACCTAGCTGTCACTGCGAGAGCCAGGCACGCCGAGAATGACAGGGGGTTTTGAATGCCAAGACAGGTTAAGTAAACAAACTCGGGAGTCGGAACATGCCCACACACACAAGTGTATGCGCACACTAGCCTACAGACATGCACACGTAGGCACGGAGGTACACAAATAACATTGACACAACCCAGTTTAACGTTTCAACCTCTCCACATCAAGGGAGACCACAGGTTTCCTGCCACTGATATGCTCTCCATTCATCAGGAGCTGTTGTCAACAGTGACTTGGCCCGTGCCCGTGACTTGGATGTAAGTGTGTGTAAAGATGTGTCATCAAACATTCAGCTAAATGAATGGATTTTAGTTCCTTTTGTTAGAAAAACTTTAAAAGAAACAAAAGTGAATTTAATTCCTGCCTGTCTGTCAATAGTGAGAGGAAAGCGGACCAAAACAACCGTCCTGATAAAACAGGAGCCAAGTTTCCAGTTGCCACAGAAATGATAAGAAAATAGTTTGATCCTCTTGCAGCCACGAACGCATTAGACAGCTACACAGCCAGGACCTCCCACGCACACAGCCAGTCAAGGACAAAGTGAAGTAGAAATGTGACGCAGGATTCCACCAGACCCTCAAGAAGGAATGTGGAAAACTCTCTACGGCAACCACAAATACACACTGACGAGCACACAAAAAAAGTTTTTTCTGTCAATCCATAATATCAGGTTAGTGGTGCTTTGATCACAGAAAAAGAAAGACATCATTCATGCATCTTGTGAAATGAGAATAACTTCCTCACTCAATGGAATTGTGGAATTTCATCTGTTCCCTCACAGAGGTAGCTGCAGCCTGCTGCGAGCATTGTCATCCCAAAGAGAAGAGTTTGTGAATGACAAAACTCTAGTGGCTCTCTGCCAAATCCTTCTTTTGACAAATACTTCAAAAGTCCCATGCCGACAAGTTGGTGTGAATAGCAGTTCTTCTTGGCAGAGCACTCCCCCCACCTCTGAGCTTCATAATATCAAAGAATGCCTCTTCCCTCCCCTGAGACAAAGCAAAGGCTGCATTCATTTTGCTTGCCTTCAGAACAAAAGCAGATCTGCTAGCCACCTCCTTTTGGCTCTGCTGATCACTGTGTCCCATTTGTGTGTCCGCATAGGTGTTTCCTTTATTTAATCATCGTCTTCGTGATACTGGACAGATTTGAAGGCAGGCAGCTGCCTTGTAATCTCCAATCTGTATATCTGTGTGATAGGCCACTTCAAAGAGCAGACGGTTTGGTTTAGGAGGTTAGCTAACAGGAACGGGCTCCCCCGCGCGGGGGCCAAGGGCAAATCCACCACCATCCAAACAAATACAAAGGCCCGGAAAGGGGGCGGTCAGTATGGGGGAACATTGACAGCTGAGCCCAGCTGCACTGTGTTTGGGATGAGGGTCTGCCAGAGGGGAGATGGCAGAGAGTAGCGAACAGTGAAGAGGAGCCGGAGGAGGAGGAGGAGGAGGAGGAGGAACGAGGAGGAGGAGGAGGAGGAGGAGGAGGAACGAGGGTAAATCAGAGAGTTGCTGCCTGGCTCCGTCTGTTCGCTCTCTGTCCATTTGTCCGTCTCCCTCTCTATCTATCTCTCTGTCGCACACGCACAGAGAACCAGCTGGAGTCCTTTGTGACGGCGTCGCCATGGCGACACATAGCAACATGAAGTTTGCCGGGAGGTTTGGCGTTTTACCAGCAGCAAGCGCAGGGGAGCTTCTGTTGGCCATTTGTTTACCTTGACAGGGTACACTACACTGCAGCTGCACTGACACCCACCTAAGCACCAGCCAACAAGAAAAAACACAGCAGGCGTAATGGGTCGCAGCTAGCGTGAATTAAAAATCAAATAAACACCAGGATAACAGCAATAGAGAGGACCACTGGGTGCCACTGTGTTGCAAATGAATATCCAATAATGTGTCTGGACCAGAAGCAGCAGCTTTGTGCAGCTGAGTACTTAACTCTACCGACCAGTTTGTCTTGGATTGTTGTCAAAAAAAAAGAAGCTTGTCACTGGATTTCCAGGGCAGGGTCATGAGATTACAATAAACTGAAAGGTTCACATTACACTGCTGTTGTGAACAATTCAGAAACACAAGGCACACTCTAAATGACTCAACATGGCTTCCGGTAGGCTCCTATGAGTAACTGTAAAAAAACACAAAAAGGCCTTGAGTTTCAAAGTGTTAAACTAACCTAAGATAGCAGGTTTGTTGCTCGTCACTTATCACTGCTGAACAACTAACACTGCAGAGACACAGCAAACCCTGTACACGGCGTATACAATGGTCCTTAAAAAAAGTCCGCTGACAGCCCTCTGAGTCACCTGAAAGTCTCCCAGAGACCCGCATGTCAGTCTACGCCTCTCAGCCACCAGAGGTCAGAGGTCACCAGAGAGGGTTTCTGCTCTCCAGATGCCTGAACGCTCTCAGACACAATAGCTCACTGTGTGCGCCTGTGTGTTTATGTGTGTGCATGAGGGGAAGGTGGCAGTCTACGAGTGCCTTTTAAAGAAGTATATTTAGCATGTGTGAGTGGCTGTTGGGGAGGGAATTCTCAGCGCAAATGGTACCAGTATTGTAAACATCCTGCACTACTGCGGCTTTTAAATAGTTTTTTCTTTCTTTCTTGAGTTAAACATAAGCACGCATAGCCTATCAGCACGACACATTTGTGAAATACGCCTCCGGTGTCCTCAGACCAACAGTGCTATCAACAAAGCCGTGTGCTCAGTGTGCCCTTTTTTGACAGAAACCCGTGTCAACAGTGGGTAACTGCTCTGGCAGGCTTGAGTCTCCTGAATCACAAGATAAGAGTGTGTTTACAACTGTCAGCCAAACGCTAAATCTGGCAGGCAGCTATTCACTGTTAGGCAATAGATTCCCTTCACTTGACCCACTTTCCTGAGCTTCGAGTTCATAGAGGGCCTTGGTTACCTGCATTCCTCTTTTATGGCCCGGCGTTCTCCTCGCAATGTCAATCAGTGACAGGCAGGGAGAGACATGCTGAGAGCTAACAAAAACAAAACAAAACAAGAAATGGGGCGGGAAAATAAAAAAAAAGCTAAAGTTGACTTTCAAAACACACTTGTTACTGATCACGTTTATTTAAGATCCATCCTGCCTTGAAGTGTTTTGAAGTTAAACAATGTGGGGGAAGTGACATCACTAACTGATTGCTTTATATCCCTCTAAAATCTCCAAATAACTAACAATTACTCTAACAGTAGTGTAATCGTTAACACTGTAAATAGACATTTGTTACACTGTCAGGTATAATCATCTTGGATTTTGTTTAAATATGTAATCCCTGAATTCCTCCATGTAGAGTACTGAAGCATGTGAACTAATCTCCTGTAGACTTTTCTTACATGGTGGCAGTTTTGTCATTAGACCTGTTCTGTGACGGCTCCAGGCCTTTTCCAGTGTTCTCTCCTTTACTTCTTGGCAAGGGCTTTACCCTGACTAGTGCACAACCACGTGAAGAGTCACATTAGTCTTTTGTTTCTGTCCAAAAGATCTGCCTGCAGGGGGGTTAAAACAGAGAGCACAGTCACTCAACGTAAGAAGAGAGGGTGAGAGATAAAGAAAGAACAATAGAGAGAGAGAAAAGGATGACAAAGAGAAAAGGGGATAGGAAAGAAGATAAGTTTGCTGCGCTGTTTCCTTCAGTTCCTGTGCATTCCAGCTGCTTTGCGGGGCATGAACCTGAGCCTTAGCTCCAGCGCTAAAGCTAACACGCCCATAGATCTCACGCATGCTTTCACTGCACTCACTTCCCACAGCATTGCTCACCGACTGACTGAGACTTTAAGAGTAGACCGTGCGGAGTGACACATCGCATGTGCCGGCAATGACAGCATGGGCAACTGCAACAAGCCATGGCATACCTATAAACAGAATCATGTAGCTGGGGGGGGAGATCAGTTAGTCATTTAATTAAACTGGCTTTGTGATTGAGCAGTGACTACGTCTACATAAATCTTGTTAATGTCAAGAACACAGAGATAAAGATAGAGTGAAAGAAGAAGAGAGGACAGAGTCTTAATGGTGGTATTTTGTGTTGCTAAGTGGATAATACAGCCCACTTAGGCCAGTGTCTGTCACATTAAAAATACCCACAACAACACAGCAATGTTGCCACCACACTGTCTCCAAGTGCTAAACACAGCTCCCTGATAAAACATGACAGACTGTCCACAAGAACTGAAAGTCAGTGAAGTTACGGCCGAGTACAGGAAAGCATAACCGCAGGCCTGGGGAGTAGAGGACTCTGGGAGAAAATAGCAAACACACAGCCAGACAGAGAATAAGACAAGGGGCTGACACATATACATACACACACACACACACACACACACACACAGGAATCAGTCTTAAGTGAGCGGGCTGAAACACAATGCCGATGTCATGTCATTACATGAAGGATCACTGCTTGCTGCAGCTGCTATTTACATATAAATGCAGCAGAATGTGGTCAAAAGTTCAATTCTTCTTTCCATGGTTTGCATGCAACAAGCACTCTGGGGATTAACTCCAAGAGGCAAGAAGGCCAGAACTTGATTCATAAAATGACTAGGCACAAAAAGTAACAGGAAAGCTTGGCTGACGGTTTTTACAAGCGTTTGAGAGTTTACTCTTCCAGGAATTCCGTGAAACATTAGCGTCGGGTGTTGTTTCACAGTCCTGGGTTTTTTTTTCTCCCTCCCTTGCATTCCTTCCTCCATTCGCCCTGTTTGACGTTCTTTGTCCTGACCACTTGCACATGGAGGGGAAAGGAGACACTGGCGGGCTTAATCCACCGCCAGAGGCATGCTAAAGCCATCTGGGCCCAAAACCAAATTCTGCGTCTACTATACGAGAGGAGGAACGGGGCAGGCGGAGGAGGAGGACGGATGGAGAGAGGGAGATGGAAAGTTAAGAGAGAGAAAGAGGAAAATTGAAGAAAAAAAGAGGGGGAGCGAGAAAAGGTAGGAGGAACAAGAGGGGCTACGGGGGGATTTGGAACAAGAACCAGGCTACACTGACGCATATCTTTTGTGGTTTCCAGTCCTGACCCTCTGACCCTATACATCCTGTTGAAGGGGTGGAGGGGGGGGCGGAGAGAAAGACGAGATGGCAGCTATAGGCACTGGCTGCATGTGTGTGCAGCTGTGTGTCCAAAGTAGCGAGCAATGGAGATGTATGAATATCAGACTAGATGCTACAGAGCTCTATCTGTCTCTCAGGTGTGATTTTTCACACCCCTCTTCCCTCTCTTCCTACTTGTTTACATCCACTCCCTGCAGAATCTTATGGGGGAGGAACAATAGTCTCTCCAACATTCCCACTCTCCTGCCGAGAGCACTCGTTTGTCTCCTGCATTCCTTTCCCCATTCATCTCTTTCTCTCTCTCCCCTCCTGGATAGAAAAAAAAAAAACTTTACACGGGGGAGGGGGGTCTGAGAGTGTGTCTTAAAAGCCTCTGAGTGGAGTCAGTACCCCTTGAACACAACTTCCCCCTCCTCCCTTTTCCTCCCCGTTTTACTTGGGTAGTGAAGCAGCAAAGCTCAAAGAAAGGGAGGAGAAAGAGGAGATGCATTCTTTCTCTCCCTCTCGCTGTCTCTCAGTGTGTACCGGGGGTGAGCTGTGGCTTATTTTTAATGACTGGTTAAAAAAAATAAAAAGTGGGAGGGTTGGGTCTCTTCCCCGCCGGCCGCTTACACACAGGCTCAGTCACTCAGACACACACACACACACACACACACACACACACACACACACACACACACACACACACACACACACACACACACACACACACACACACACACACACACACACACACACACACACACACACACACACACACACTCACTCACATTACTGTAGCCGAGTCTGGGACTTTCACAGAGAAGTCTTTAATTTGTGCTGGGGCCTGGCCTCCCACACTGCAGAGCCCAAACCACCCACTTACAGCCATGCACCATTCCTAAGAGTTACTTCAACATACTCCCTAACCTGCTGAACAGTGAAAGCAACATGAACCACACAATTTAGCTGTCAAGTCCAAAAAAAAAAAACTTTCAACATTCTGTCAAAAGAGAGCAGAGCAAAAAGCATGTTTCGTCTTCATGCCTCCTAGGATACAGATATTTAACTCTGTATCCTAACCCCTCTTCTGTTTCTCATTCACCCTGGTGCTTTGAGTTTTTGCGGGCCCTGCCTTGTCCCAGCTTTAGCATGCAGGAGCCATGAGGATCATCCACAATAAACACTGAGGAAATCCTTTCGGGGCTTTGCTTTTCCTTTGCTCCTTCTGATGCCAAAACACAGACAGGAAGAGCAAAAAAGGGAGGAGGGGGGGGGACAGCCCCTACCTGACAGAGCAGCCCCTGTCCACCTGATCAGACGCGCCAAATGTGCCGTTTACATCTCGATAATCCTTAAAGTAAAACTACAGATTCCTTCCGTTTAGCAGGAAGCTGGTGTATGTGTTCTTTCTGCAGAGTGGCGAACAGCAGGGGTCCAATGCCGCAGACATTCTTTGTATTTGTCGTAGCCCTGTCAGTTCCTCCCTGCGCCCCTCTCTTCTGCCTTTTTTTTTTTTACAAACCCAGAGCAGGAGCAGAGGAATGAATGACATTCTCTTCCTGTGTCAAAAGACTTCCAAACGCCACTCTTCCTCCCTAAATAGCTATAATCAAAGCATTCCAGGCCATAACACACTGGGACCAATTAAGTCGTAAGCAAACATGAACACCTAACAGCCACCAACAAAAGCTTTAAGCAGATACATCCTATTGACTTCTATTCTGCTTTAGAGCATGTCCAGGCAGGAAATCACTGTTGATTCAAGTCGTGGACATGCACAGGGATTTCACAATGATTTATACTATATAAATATAGCACTTTCTGCACAGATATTCAACAAATTCCTACAGGTGCAAATCATCTGCACAGGTTACTTACAATGACATTGCACCAGAGCGTCATGTTACGTATTATTTGGGACATACTCAACACTTCTCCAGATTACACAAATCTGACTGGCGACATAGTAGCTGAGGTTATGATGACATCTAGTGAAAGATTTTGTATTGCAAGTCAAGAATGTTCTCTTTTCCCAGCTTACACCTTGATCACAGTAATATTATTTACTTCAAAATAAATTTGACGTCAGGCACACTAGAATTAAATGACTAAATTCAGCAATTCAGCTTAAATGACACGTTTTAACTGCAATTGTACACGCTGGAATAACAGGTAGTAAATCCACAGATGTAAACACTTTAACTAAATTCAATCCATCTGCATCTGTTTATCTGATGACTAACACCCTGAAACTCGACATTGAGCCGCATAAAAAAGAGATGCGGAGTGTTTTTGCTTTCTGTCAATGAAAGAGCAACAGCGCAAGTTCCCACTGGCTCGCATTCTCAGACAGCCGTGACAGGATGAAGTAATTACTGAGTGGCTGACACACCAGCATGGTTGGGATTTATCTCCCCCAGGAAGAGAGATAGCCAAATCACAGTTTACCCACATCTAGCTTCCCAGTTCGGGCTTGATCCCGCAGCTGCAAACAGAGAAGCCATACACGGACACTTTGACACTCTACGGTCACATGCGTGCACACACGCTCAGAAGCTCCAAATCGAGGTAACGGATGCCTGCCACAACTGGTGTCTTCCTCCTTTTTGCTCCACATGTAATGCAGTGCTTGTGCTAGTGTGTCACCACTTGCCTCGACCGGGCTCTTGTTTCCTGTCAAACACACCTACTTGCACCATCAAAGCATGTGGGATGACAGCATTATGCAGGTGTGTGTGTGTGTGTGTGTGTGTGTGAGAGAGGGAACAAGAGAGAGAATTGGAGAGACAGATGACACCAGAGTACTGTTTAATTTACATCCCCCTCTTTGAATAATAATTCCACCTTAGAGGATGGCAGCTTTGATCCACTGACACACAGGTGCATTTCTCACATGCAGCGGCATACGCTGCTAAGGCAGGGCTTTATCTGTCCCTGTAATTAACGCCAGAGTACGAAGACCTATCTGTGTGTGTGTGTGTGTGTGTGTGACTGAGGAGCAGACATGGCAGGAGGGATTGATGGAGCTCAAAGAAACATTCCTCCTCAATGAACAACGTTTGATCTCCATGTCTCTCAGGCACATATACATCAAGCAAAGCATGAACATCAGTCATGATTCACATCTCATTTCCTCTCTCTCTTCCCTCTATTTCTCTAAAAGTGTCACTGGAACTTAAGACCAAGTGAGTCTAAGATAACGTTTTACAGCAATACCACAAGATGAAACTTGTGCGTTGCCCCATTTACTGAGACCCACTGCTGTGGTGAGACATCAGAAGGCACGCTTTGGTTTATTCTGAAACTGGGGATGATGCACCCTCTAGTGGGGATAACCCGAAATTACTGCATTAATGCAAATATTAAAGAGAATACTGAAGAAATGTCAAACATTGAGTGGCATTTAACCACTAAACTGGAGTTTCATTTTGTTTTGTATTGTTCTTTGTACTGGGAACCACCTTGTAATATTTCAGTGAGGTTAAAACACAAAACTGTTTAAGATTTGGAACATGAGTTAGTTCTACAAAACATTTAAGTTAACCAGTTACTTGGAAGAAAAAAGCCCTTTATCAGGATGAACTATTTATATGTTTGATTTTGATGGTTGAAGTGTGCCTTGCAATCTCATGTGGGATGAGCGAAATGTTGCAAAAACTGCAAGTGAGTCTCTGAGCGTTGCATCAAATGTATAAACGACAACAAATTGGCACATCTGTCATTTTCCTCTTACTTATTGCACTGGTTTTATGAATCAGGTCGGGACTCTTTTTAAGCTAATAGAGTTGTTCTGTCCCTTTACAGTTATTTCATTTTGCACTTGCCTTTGCTTCTTACAAAATACTTTATTAATATTATTGATAAGCTGCGGTTTTAGTTCATGCAGAGCGCAGGCATTTCCAAAATGATCAACTTAGGTAAAAACGTTCCATACAATATTCAATATTCATGAGCCAGGAGACAAAGATGTGTTGGTAAGTAAGGACAGGATCAGCAACTGCTGAGGCTCCAGTGCTTCATAGCTTAGCATGTAACCGTTTTAATTAACAACCTTATTTTCACCTGACCTCTTTATCTTTGTTCTTCTAACTCTGTTCTACTTTTTTAACGTGGATTACTAGACATCTGGAGTTAACTTTGCCCACAGCACAGAGGAATTAAGAGGCTGATGAAAGAGTGAAGTTGAAAGATTAAAAGTGAGGAAAGAAAAAGAAAGTGAGTGAGAAGCAACCCCGGAGTACCCCGGAGCCAGGGAGACTGTGTTTATGAGTCGCCTGTCATCACATCTCCATTCAAAGTTACTGTAAATGTGGACACCTCATACCTTCACTGGATGACTGAACTATAAGTGTCTGCCTTTCCCTTGGCAAGTACTCCCTAAGCTTGGCTTTCACATGATAATTGCTTCTTCTTAAAAGAAGGAAAGGGGCACCCGTTAACAGTGAGAGTTGTTGGGAAAATATGACGGGACAAGTGACAGCACATTATCGAGAAAGTGGGGAAGAGACTCGTGGGAGTGGGGCTTTAGCAAGACTGTCTCACTCAAATAAAGGCTCCCTGAAATGAAGCGAGAGAAAGAGAATGAATGTTACAAATAGATAGAAGGGAAATATTGCAAGCAGTGACCGACTCGTTTAGTCCTTATAGGACACAACAAACCTGAAACAACTGGATATACTTCACCAAGAGCTCTCCACCGCACTTACCCACTCCAAACTCATAAACTAAGCTATAAGCTCTATGCCGAGTTAAAGTTGTAAAGTATTTGTACATATATTTAGAAGCTTCCACATAAAAGAGCACGAGCAACGTAATATGATTACTGGTAATACTTAGATGTAATGTAACTGTTCAGGCGGCTGTTTGGTTTAGGATCTGCAATCAGACTCCTTTTACATGGTTATGTTGACATATTAAGTACATTTAAGACTATAAGCTAATTGTTTAGATGAACAATTTGTCGTTTTTTAAACTTAGCTTTTTGTACAAATTAAACAAACAGAGATGTAATGTCTTCATTTTGTGAGCTTTAGAGGTGCTGGTATAGCAGATATGTTTTAACATTTGGACAGAGCCATGGTAGCTGTTTTCACTTGTTTCCTGCGTTTATGCTGAGCTAACCTTCTCTTGGCTCCAGCTTCATGTATAACGATCACATATGAGAGTGGAATTAATCTTCTTATACAAGTCTCGGCAACAAAGTGAATAAAAGTATTTCCCAAAATGTGAAACTTTAAACTTAGATTATTATCTATTTGGTCCAGAAACCAAACAAATGCAGCACACCTGCTTTTTCCACATAAGAAAGTCTAGCCTGAAGGTAAAACGTTACTCAACATATTCCCCTTTGTACTGAAATATTTAAATCAAGCAGCGACTCCGCTCTTTAACACGACCTTGCCTGCTGGGAAAAGTCATTCCTGAAACCATTTACATCATTATCATTTGAAATGCCGATACTTTTAAACACTTCAAAATATGACTGTGCAACTGTGCCCTCGAGACTACATTTTTCTCAGGATGAATTTTGAGCCATGGGTTGGACCAATTTGTGAATGAAACTGAAGGAAACTAATGATCCCTCAGGCTGCAATAGCGTCAGCAAAGACAGCAATGTGATTCAGCTGAGAAAGAAATGTCTGAGCTCAAACCAGAGCCAAAAATATTAACAACAAAAAAAGAAAAGCAAATAAATTGATTGTATAAAGTGTAAACAATTATATCACATTTAAGTCCCTTATTGGTTGAAAGTGTTACAGTCACAGTAACTTGCATTGGTTTTATTTACAGCTTGATAGTTAAGTGCTAATAAGGCCTTCCTGAATGAATGTGTCAACAGCTGAGCTTTCTCTAATTTACATGATACAAACATTATCCCACATTGCCACTTGGATCACCAAAACACGTGTGTGTACACAGCATGTGTGTGTCCATGGCATGTTGTGCTCAGGATGGCCTCGTCCGAAAATAGAGAGCGGAAAAGCTGGTAGGTGAGCGGGCAGGCGGCATAGTGACATAGTGGCACTGACATAGTGTCAGTGGCGAGAATAGCGAGTGCATGACTCACTGAAACACAGATGGTCGGTTGGAGACATGGTGCAACAGACTGTTCATCTGTCACACAGTAGGGTGTTAGGGGCTCTCCATCTACCCTAGCAGCATTCAAACTGGTAAGTGGAACCAGTGATCTCTTTTCCCATAAGGCCTGTGGGGCTCAGCATCTTTAGCCCCGGACCCCTCCCCCCTTCCGACCTAAATAACTAGACCCTGCAGAGGCATGTGCTGTAATGCTGTGCCAGGAGTTGATCTGCAGGCCACACCTGTCGTCCTCCCATCAGAGATAGGATACCAAAATAGACCGGGAGCTGAAGGGTGGTCAACATTTCCTGGGTACCACGAGGGGAGGGGGGAGCAAACAGCATAGGTTATTGATAAAATTATGTCAGATTTGGAGGGAAAACAAGTTGCAGAGAGCCTGAAAGTGTATTTAATAGAGGTGACACAAGCTTGCCAGTCGAGTGTGTGTAAATCCACAGAGGGAAAATATATGTTTTTATGTAGTTTATAATTTAAGTTTGATTAATAAGCAATTTAAAAAACACGACCAGTTTATAATTAGTTTAGAAATATTTTTTTTGTAGTCCATATGGCGTTAATTATAATGTGA
This sequence comes from Leptoclinus maculatus, assembly GCA_032191485.1. Lineage (NCBI taxonomy): Eukaryota > Metazoa > Chordata > Actinopteri > Perciformes > Stichaeidae > Leptoclinus > Leptoclinus maculatus. The sequence goes on from JAVDOI010000013.1 coordinate 5,490,693, forward strand.
AGTCCTGTTATTGGCTTGTTCACTTTTTTATTCTCATTTAATAAGAACAACTTCGTCCATTTTCATGTGAAGCATGAATAAGCAGAATGAAGCACGGGATGGGCGCCGACACTTTCAGTGTCAAGCGACTGACCGTAAATACACGACTTCCTGTTACTGCTTTCAAAGTAAAGGCCAGTAACACATTTTCATTGGTAGCATATAGCCTTTTATTTTTGCTGACTTGACGTCGGGAAGTTAACTTCCATTGTTGCTACCCTATAAATTAACTTATATTTATTTTACAATTAAGTGCTACAATACCAATGTGTTTTGCATCGCGTCCGGCAGCATTTTATGTTGCCATCTTGCTGTTGTATATGCTCGCTACCTGTTGCCACCTTCCCTGACTTCCCTTTATTTTGAAGGCTACATAAACCCAACTTCCTGGCCCCGACTGGCCTGACGCAGCTCGCCATCGGTCATGTCTCGCTCTCAAACAACAGAGAAACACAGCAGCGGCGTTTACTCACAAAGGCGGATCCAGTAATCACGCATGCCGAGCAGCGCGCTGTACAGACACTGAAGTAACGACATGAAAGCTGCAAGATCCGCAACACTGAGCCGGGATGAGATGTCAGGAGGAGTCCTCTCTCCCTCTTTTCCTTCTTCACTCTGACGATATTGGATCTTATGTCAGGATGTGGACGCGCCTTGATCGCACCCCCCGCCCCACACAAACACTTCACAGCTCACCCTGCACTGGGTGGGACAGTCCCGTACAGAGTCATCTAGAAAACGTTACATAACTTTCTCTACTGACTTCTTAAGCGTCTGTGTTGCCTTGTCGTGTTTTTGTTTAACACCGTATTTAACCTGATATTCCAATAGAGACTTAGTGTTTTTATGGGATATTAAATTGGACCTCTGTAAAATGTATCATTAAAACAAATATTTTGTATGAACTGAATAAGAATTAACTTTTTATTAGTTGTTCCAGTATACTTATTTGTATTGCACCAGCACAACAAATAACATCACTATACTCAAGGAAATAGAGGATAACATTTTAGTAAACACTTTAGAGATGCTTTTAATCCATAAAAAAGGACCAATTTATAAAGTCCCTCCATAGCTTGGCTTACTTGGGTCATGAGCAGAACACATTTTTGATTAGCACCAAAGAAATGTTACAAAATGATCAATTTTATTTATGTATATTGTTTTTTTCACAGGTGTATGTTTCTAAGATATTTAGTCTGACAAACATCAGAACTACGGCCATTTAAAACCCCCACATATGTAGAGTACATGTATTTCTACTGTAACCTCTTTCATATCGTCAAACCTGCCAGATTTCTTCAAATATTACAGAGGACATGACCTCGGTACTCAAATGGTATTCTCTGATATCAGTACTGTCAATGATAAATTAATCTCACTTTTCCAAATTTTAAGTACTTCATATTTTGTGTATCTCTTTGCATTTTGGCTGATGCTGCACTATAAATCCTTTTCAAGTTGAAGTACTTCTGGAACTCACCCAGTGAACCAATCAAATTAAAACAAAATAATACATCATGTTTAAAACTACACTATGATATACTGATGTACTTTTTCTTTCTAATTCTCAGTACATTAAATACAGCTGGAGGGATTTTGACATTAACTAAAACCCATAGCACAAAACTATCCTGCCAAGCAGAAGACGTGAGTGTAATGTCTGCCCCCTTGTGGTTTAGTAAAGCGTGGTGCAGTTGAGCATTTTCACACCCAGGGGGCAAGGATTTAGTGAAGGGTCGCCCCTGGTTATTTCATGCAATCCTTATATTTAATGATGGGGTTATGATCTTCTTGTGGAGATCATTGTGCATTTAGATCTGTATCTAATCCTTTTTTATCTTATGTTCAACTTTGTGAACAACAAATCAGCAGATAAATCACATGGCTACGTAAATTAATAACTTGATCACACAGGTATGGGGATTGTTTGCCTACCTGCCCTTGCTCTGAACTCATCACTCTCTGTTAACAACAGGCAAGCAGATGGCCAAATCCACAGTAAATCACTGCAGCAGCACGGAGCAAAGATCAGTGTTCTCAGGACCTAATGCTGCCACAGGGGCCTTCACCTGAAATCCTCATCAAACCCACTTTGAGGAGGGGACCTTTTCAAAAACACATAGGGAACCCTTGAGCAGCAATTTTCTTTGCTTTTATAACACATGAGTCATCCTGACATATGAAAAACAAATTTCAGGCTCTTGGAAATGTGCGTGGGCTGGTGAAGGTGTGAGGGGGAGATCTGGACGAATGCTGGACCTCATCTTGATTCCACCAGACTTTAGTAGCCCGTCTCCCTGCCACTTATATTTAGCACAATGGGAAATCCAAAGATACTTATTCTCACAAGCTCTCTTAGAAACAGAACTCTTGGGAAAGTGCCAGTGATTGCAGCGATTGTTGTTAATTGGGTCAGGCTGTCTAGTAGTTTTACATCCACCCACTCACGCAGCTACTGCAGGAAGAAAGGGCAGAGGTGCAGTGCTGTGTTACACTGAGCCCCTGGGGGCAGTGTTGTACAGGCTTTATTTGAGCATGTAGCACTTTACTGTGGCGAGTACTTCTTGCAGCTGTTATGAACTTGACCTTTTTAAGTTGGATTCTTCCTCACTGTTTCCTAACGCCGTTTCCTGTTCCTCGTGATTCATAGATAAGATGGATAAACAAGTTGTTTCCTATTGATGCTTGAAGCAGGAACCCGCCCCGGGGCTCGACTGATGAATAATATGATGATATGATGAATACATATTGGACAAAGTAAGAGTGTAAAGGCTTTTCCAGTCATTATTCATGCTACACAACAAATAGAAAAGTGTGCCAAGAGAGTGTTAGACAAGACCATCAGCAAAATGGGCCACAAGCTATGCCTCAAATGCTTACTTAAGGAATGCTTTATTGAGTGCAAACGCCTCCGTTTGGGGCCGTAAGGAAATTCACAGCGATTCAATTAAACATTGTCCCGTAGCCTATTACAGGAGCTAGGGGAGGAAAGACGCTCTTATTCAGCCAATCCCTCAGCACCTCTGAAACATAGATGCTGGATAATTGACAGCAGGTCGGTGAGCCAGGGAAACTGAGGGCGAGAAGAAGCGAAACAGAAACACATTTCCCAGACTTAAGATCTGTGTGTATACTCTTTCTAATTGAAGGTCAATTTGTCTTTTCCCAGTGAAACAACAGGTTGATTTACCCACACAACCTAAATGCTGTTGTTGTGAAAAGGCAGGGTATCTAACTGTAAGAGGCCAAGGAAGGGCAAGACAAAGCAGAGTGAATACGTTAACTGGAGACGACCCGGAGTGAAGGAGCCGGGGCTTAGAGGCAGTAAAATCCTCAACGTTAACGGATTGCTATGGATTTTCCCAGGCTGTAAAACAGGATCTGCTCCAGATTTTGTTAAACTGATCCCAAGGAGCTGATGTCTAGGCCAATATGTTTGTCGGATGCAGTCGTAATATGTGTGTGTGTGTGTGTGTGAGTTAGTGACCGCGTGGGTTAGCAAGTGTGTGCGTACGTGCCAGTTTGAGTGTGCACAGAGGCAGGCAATAGCAGCCACAGCTACTTGACGTTCAAAGAGAAGAGATCAAAGGACAGCGCCTTACTTCGGTCTCCTTCCTCAGGATTAAAACGGTCATCAATAATAATGGACTGGAGCAGCGCAGTGGGCAAACCGGAGAGCAGCATGAGCGAAAGCTGATAGGTCTATCACCTGTCTGTGTTTGTGTGTTTGTGTGTGTGTGTGTGTGTGTGTGTGTGTGTGTGTGTGTGTGTGCATGCGTGTGACATCTTGGTGCTTTGCCACAGGGACAAGTGGGAGCAGAGACTATAAGCGTTGGCTGTTTCTCTGGAACTGCAGCCTGAACCATCCTTCTGAACCATCCTTCTGAAACATCATGCAATATTCACCACTACATCGTCTTCACGTCTCACTTTGGGCTCCTAGGTGGTTCCCTGTCAAATGTAGGAATGCATGTGTGTGTATATGCGTTTGTCCTGCATCATGATGCAACAACAGGAAAAGAGACATCCTATATGCCATGTGTTTATATTATTTCCTTTGGATGAATAGGGAAATATTGCATAATGAGATGTTTATTCCATATGCAAAGTGTATCATAAACAAGGCCTTACTTATGCAAAAGAAGGGCCGGACCGTATTAATTAGCCTAAATTTAAAGTGAATGCATTAATCTATGAGGGCTTTATGTTCACATAGCAGTTAGCATTAGCTGCCTGTTCACCCTCACTTACATCGTCTGCGCTGCTTCTGACCTCTTAACACTACAACATGCGAAAAATACATTACAGACAAATATAAAATAATAAACTTAGTCTTTGCATCTCCCCACCCCATAAAAAAATCCCATTTTTAAGGAGCATTGATTAATATTAAGTGGTGTTAATGAAAGGGTCCGAGATCACCTGCGATCCCTGTATTTTACACACACTGCGTGAACAGTATGTAAAAGTCGGAAAACGGAAAGTACGTTGACTCCCACACAAGATGAACGTCATCTCGTGAACGCTAGTGCACGTGTTAAGAGAGTGAGACAGGCAAAATGTCGACTGAGATTTTTTTTTCCTTCTCTCCTTCTAATCTCCCTCCATTCCTCTCCTCGTCAATCGCAGCTTTTCCCCACGAGGAGAAAAAGGAGAGGTAGCTAATTAATTACAGTGACTGACGACTCAGTGGCGAAGATCTAAGGAGGTGATAAATTGTGCAGTCGCACAACTATGACAGTAATCTGAGGCAATCCCCTACCTTCACTACCAACTGCTCTCCACATTGCCTCCCAATATATCACACAAACCCACTCTCCCTGTCACGTTTGTTTGAGCCTCAGTTGCAGCCGATTCCGAGACACAATAAGGTCGGCAAGGGAAGAAAAAAAAAAGAGAGAAGGGTCACAAGAAGTCGACAGCCAATCACAGAGATCCATGCAAGCCAGACAGAGGTTTGCTCTCAATTGGAAGCAGCAGCATTATGTTGGATTATAAATGACCACACAGCACTAATATCTCTGCTCTGTACTTCCACAACGGCCGTTCATCATTTGACAAACTCAGGTGCCAAAAATGGATGTTCGTCAAATTGCCAACAGCTGTGAGGCTGCTCCTGCAAATGTGTGCGCTACACAGCACACCTCTGCTCAGTCGCTTGTTACCTGAGGATGGTTTGAAGGCGTTATCGTTACACTATCAGCAAATTATTACAGATCAAGACAGTTCCATCTGAAAAGCGTGTGAGACACTTAACAGCTGGAAGTAAGAGAAAGAGAGGCTTCCTGTATCGTGTGTAACAGCAGTATGTAGCACCCCAGAGCAGCTGTCTGGCTTGAAAACCAGAGTTTAGTCTCAACAACACCTCACCTGATAGATGGTCTTCATTATCTCTTGCTTCCTCAGGGGAAGGAGCTCCGAATGTCCCTTTCTTGATCTTATCCGTCTCCTTTTTTTTCGATCAATAACTACCACCGCACAATATAATAATCAACTGAATCCTCTATTGATTCCCTTTAATCGTGTTGTTATCTTGAATTGTCAATAGATGTGAAATTAGAAAAATACGGGGATGCAACTTCATACTTTGAATATTTCATTAAGAGAAATAAATGATCGTCTTTGAATAGGTCAATTGCAGAAAGTCTTAAACAACATTAAATAAATGTTCTCTCAGAATTCCAATTTGCAGCGAAGGCGTTTGATTATCTGACTGTAACCTTGTCGGCTAGGTTTGGGGAAATGCTGTCTTGTAATTGGCAGAATTTAAAAAGGAATGGAGAAGAAAGCCAGTGTGCGTCAGGCGACGGTGACTCAACGTGCACAATGTACGGGAATGACGTTTGGATTTGCAGTGGGGAAACATAGAAGCACCCAGTGCTGGGTGCCAGCACCACTCAGCATCAATACTGCATGCAGTAATGCTGGAAAGCCAAGCGCTCCAGACCATGAGGCACACAAGAGGGCTAAAATAAGATCCAGCAGCCAGTGAGCTTTACAGCTCCAATAAGCTCTTATGTGGGAAAAACAGTTCTGCATGCATCATATTGTATCCGAGAAGAAAACTGGGTCAGATGGATAATAATGCAGAGGGTTTGGGTCAGCCAACGGTAACTCTTTCCTTTATGAAAAGAGACCTTTGTTACCAGAAGAGAAATGATTGAAATGAATTCATTAAGAAATGAAAGAACTTGATTTGATGGCCCTTGATCCAAAGTACAATCTTAATAGAAGGATAAATCTCTCTTTGCGCTAACTGCAAAAATAAATCATTTATTTTGTGTTGCCGTTGACACTAAACACATGCCCATGCTGCACACACAGCACATCTATAATACATTACTTTCTATGCACATGTATCAATTTATAATGCACTATGGATTATGCATGTTCACACATGTGCATGAGTACATGAGTCTGTGTGTGTTGAGTGCATGTTCCCACCGACCTGTGCTGCTCTGGATGGTTCTGACGGTGGTGGTGGTACACGGGGGCGAGTTGGTCCTCCTGATGCCCACCGTGACGCCTCCCTCCTCCTCTTCCTCCGAGCAACCTTTCTCTATGGCACGCACGTAGCTGTGGCTCCGCATGCGGAAGCAGTTGGGTATGGGCAGGTCCAGGGCATCCACCGCCTGCGACTCCATTTCACTGAACACTGACTCACACACAGCCTCGATCTGCCCGTTCACCTCCACCTCACTCACCTGTGAGAGAGGGGACACACACACACACACAGACATACAGTACGTGCATGCAAACACACGCACACGAGCGTACATGCCCGAGCACAGAGGAAAGTAAAAGTGAAAGATAAAGATGCGGTGGCGCGCGCCATCACAGTGCAAGACAAAGGAGGGACAATATATCACAAAAGCAAAAAGCAGGGAATCATCTCTCTGCTGCAAGATTCAATGTGCAGAGCTATTTACTGATTAAAACCTCAGTAGGCAGAAGTTGTATGTAGAAACACACTTAAATCACAAATTTGGTGCTCCAATAGAAGAGAGTGTTCCAGTATTGGCATAATTTGAGGCAGGCTGATTCACCGTATTTGCCAAAAATAAATTCTGTTGTTTAATATTGATACCTCTCTGCTCACAGACACATACTAAATGTATTAGTGTTCTTTTAAAACAAGAGCCTGAGATACATCTGACTCGAATCCAATCAGAGAAAGCAATCAAAATAGAAGAGTACGTTAGTTCAAATTGGTCAAACCTTTACCTCCACAATGCCTTGTGAAGCTTTAAACCATATATAGGAATTTACGTATACTTAAAAAAAGGGAACATATTCTCGAAAAATAAAAGGACGTTCAAGGAGTGCAGAGGGGGAGGAATCACTGTAGGATACAACTTCAAAGGGTCGAACAGAGTGAAATACTAGTGCTGTCATTACAGGTGAGCATTAGGAAGTGTCAAAGCTTGGACTACTGGGAGTTGAGATGTGACTCGACGAACTCCAACTACACCTGCATCATCAGCGAGTGCACACTACCCTGAAACCCTTGCTACAGACATGTGAGATGGGTGTGTTTTACAGATTGGGTTGTGTAAGGGAACATTAGGCTCCATTCCATTCCTTGAAGTTGCCCTTGTTCAGCTGGTCCAGAAACAGAGAGCAGAATATAGGAATGGGATGTGGCTCGGGACTAAAGTGTTTGGTTTGGGCGTTTGTCAGTGAAGAGAGTGTACAGTCAGACAAGTGTGAGTGTATACTGTAGAGCTTGGAGTCAGAAAGGTTTGTGGACCTCGATTCAATCCACTGATGTGTAGCCTCTGTTTTGTGCGTTAGTTCACACTCTATGTGCATACAGTACATGTCAAATATGAGAGTGAGTGAGTGAGATAGAGACAGCACCTCTTTTATTCAGTGGCATTTCTGTAGATGCCAGGTCCAGTGTGTCACTCTCCTCTGGGCCTGCTCAATGCTAGGACTTGAAGGGACGTCTCAAGGGTCCATCATTCAGCCGAAGAGGCAAAGTGTTGCCCCTGGGCTTTGGAGGGGAGTACATATCCCCATTACCCCAGGCAAAAAGGTGCGCTAAGCTCCCCTGTCACTTCAATAAAGTGAAGCCGTGCTCAAAATCCAAAATGACTAACATCATATTTTGCAGCAGCCATGACAATAACAGACCTCCAATGTTGAGTGTTTCCTCGCCAATTCTTCAATATTTTATCATTTATTTTAACTATTAAATCAAGGCAAATGTCCATCATCATTTGGAACCAATCCCAATTTCAACTATTCATAAAATTCGTATGGCTGCATGTTAATTCTTGTTTTTCATCTCTTACATAGCAGATGCCAAATTGAAGAGAACATTTTTAGCCTGTCATTTTGCATCACAAAGTATGCCGAGGCAGAAGGAGCATATTAGGGTGATGGGGGGGGGGGGTTATGCCTGCCCTCCTGTTTAATTAGCCAATCTGAATACGCCTGTAATCATCTGAGCTCCAGAAAACAGCACGCAGACGTATACACTAATTGGGAGATGGGGGGGTTTTCGTACTGTTCTTGTTTTGCCGGATGGTGACCTGATTGTTAATTCAGGCCTTTAGGACAGCTACGGATGGGATTTCCTCCCCCCTGCACGACCTTATTGGACATAGCAGTAGAGGTACAGGGGGTTTAGGGCTGACTTTAGAGAGGCACAGGCCCCTGGGTGCCACTAACCTGGCTGATGGTGCTCATGGCTCTCATGTAGCTCTCGTTTCGTGAGCGGAATTTAGGCGAGGCCAGCAGCCCTGCCGGGTCCAAGCTGTCCAGACTCCTATTGATGGAAACCTCACTCACCGCCCGCAGGTAGCTGTGACTCCGGATCTGTAGCTTGGGCGAGTGCTCTGTGGAAATCCTGCCACAAAATAAGGAAGGAGAGGAAAGAGGAAAAAGTCAAAGCAGAGAAAAAGGAGCTTGGTAAAAAAAGATACGGATCAATCCACAATTGCTTCAGGAGACACTCTCATCTAATCAACAAGCGCAGTATCATTGAGAAACACTAGCAGTAGTTTAGGTCTGTCCTTGAAGCTCCTTGTAAGCACGTTCTAAAACACTTAGCGGTGAGAACACTCCCATACATATGTCAGAAGAAGGGAGAGGAACTGTGTGTGTGTGTGTGTGTGTGTCTGAAGTATGCTTAATCTAATGACCTTCACATTAAAACAGATTTATCATAGGACGCATAATCAACAGACAATACACACACGTACACAAACACAGCTTCAAGGAAGATGAATAGGTGTCTCATTAGCTCTCACCTGCCTCCAATCTGATCGCTCAGCATGCATCACGCCTATGTGCATGTGTGCGTGTGTGTGTGTGTACATGATTACAAGTGTGTGTGTAGGTTATGTAGCAGTTGGATGCCAGCAAAACAATTCATTAATCAGGCGAAATGAAACCTAAAAAGCTGACTCGCTTTCCTCTTGATGAACATCGTGGCCTAGTAAACCAACTTCCAGAAAACAAAGTGCAACGTCTAATCTCAAATCAACTCTGACACACACAACTCGTATGACTCTCTGCCTCCAGGTCAGGCCTGCTTTAATTATGTATTTCCTCCTTAAAATAGAGTGTGGTTACCGCAGCAAAGCAAACCAGATTACTCATTCTTGGATGGAAGAATGGAGGGGAGATGACAGCGGAGAGAGCCAGAGTAATAAAAAGGACAGATGAGCTATTGAGATGGGAATAAAAAAAGATGATTTTGGAAAAGCAGTTACTAATATTAAAATATATCTCCATGTACAAACCATCCTCCAGGCTTTTAAATATTGAGCAGAATCTACTGAAAGCTACTGTATCAAAGCTTTGGTTACTCAGGCTTACCGGTTCATTTCATCAATACAGTTCATTCTTTTTAAAAAAACGAAGAAAAAAATAAAATAAAATTGCACATCTCAAACCTCAGAGATTGGTATGAATCTTCCATATCAGCTGCCTGTAGTCTGTGACTGTGCGTGTAAGGAAGAATCTACTGCACACCATTATCTCCATCCACATCTTCTCTTGATTTCCCTGTGGGGCTGATTATCGGCAGAACCAATGATGTCTTTTGTGGCAACTTGAATGGCAGACCAAGCTTGTAATCAGTACCACCTTAGGGGGGGAAGTTCAGTCTGTCCCTGGGTGTCCCTCTATCGAACAAGTGACATTAATGAACACATGTTCCTCTCTCCTAGTCAAGGATCAGGGTCGGCTAAAGCCGTCTGTTGATTTTCACCGCATTACCGAGTATTCATGTACTCCTGGATTTATTTTTTTGGTCTTTTGTTCTCGTCTGATCTTCTCCTCTTTGTCCCCTTGATTGCTTCACCTTCACCTTCTTTCCTGTCAGTCGGTTTCTCCTGCTTCGTCATTTCAGAAGTTTTCTCTGTCCAAATTCTCCATCCACCATTTCTCCTCTTTCCCCCTCCTCCTAGTTACTGCCTGAATAATAGTCCACAGAGTGATGACTGTGGTTGGAGGGACGGGAGGACAGAAAGACGGAGATGTGATTACTGCAACCCATTATTCAGGATGTCTGTTCTCGCCGAGATATAAAAAAATAAAGATGATAAAATCTAGGGCAGGAATAAATGAATTTGCGGCAAAAAGAAAGACGACTGTTACTGACTGAGGGAGACAAACAAGGATGTCATTTTTTTCCTGAGCTTGTTTGTCTGGCAGGAATAATCCCAGGCGTTTAAATGCATGCTTTATCTGTGCGCTGTGTGTTTTAATAAAGGATGAGGTTAACATTGGGTGAGATTAAACAAATCCCACAACTTCTCTGGAGCAGTTCTTCACTAATCAAGGACACAATGGTCAGAGAAAAGCTTTCGAAACATATGGAACAACAAAGCTGATTGAATCATTGCGGAGTTTAACACAGACGTGTGCCAGCTCCCGAAAAGCACAGTGTGAAAACAAGACGTCAGCTGCTCCTCATTCTCCATCTCCAATGTGCAGCGCTGCAGCTTGGTTTGTTCCACTGGGTTCCATCAGATGATGATGGCATTCCCCGGGCCAAATTCAAGTCATTAGTGGGCCCCAAGCAGCGCCACTTGCACTTACATAAGGTTGTGTGTGTGTGTGCGCTTGTGTTTGTGCAACCCAGTAACAATGACTGAGCACCCACTGGTCTTCTTCTCATCTCTGTATATTACACAGCTAATCAGTCACAGCCCACTGCTGCAACATAGCACTTGTGTTCCCAATACTTTCAGTGTTTCAAGTGTTCATGGCTAGTCATGTCCAGTAATGAAAACAGTAAAAGGATACATGTCATTGTGACAAATTAAAGGACATTTCAGATTTTTTTAGTTTAGTGAAGGTAAAACCAAAAGTCAGCACACCTGTAATGTCGATAATAACCCCTCATTGCACAAAAGAATGCACACATGCATGATTACTGCAAGTCAAACCAGGAAGTTGCTCTGTCAGACTGGATTGATGGTTTTTTTTCTTCTAACTTTTATTATTTAACTGTAATATTGCTGTAAAATGTATGATCTCACGCTGTCAAAAATAGTCGTCTGATCAGAGAATGCCTCATGCAACAAGAAACAACTCGATTAAAATCTTTAAATGATGAAGCTCGGCTTTCAACCTCAGATCTTTCAAAGAGAAAGATGAAATATCCCTTGCATGTTCTCCACACACACACAATGCATTTTTTGAAGAGGTTGACCACATCAATAGACATCTTGTATTTTCAATTAAGGCTCAGTCTGTTCAATGCGTTTGTGTCATTGTAGAGATACAGAGGCCAGCTATGTGTTGTAAACACAGAACAAGTAATTAAGCTGCGAAAGTCAGGGACACACACACATAAGCCAGACTGCTGCCAGGCTGTAACTGACTGACTTCAGTCTTTTCTCTTTTCCTTTAATTCCCTGTACCCCTCCCATCCGTTTCACTGAAACTGCACAGTATGAACACAGTGAACTCTTGAACATAATGTTCAGACGCATGTACTGGAGACACACTGATTAATCAACAAATATTTAACAGATTAATTGATGATGAGAATTGAACAGTTTTAGCCCTGACACACGCACACACACACTTACTTGAGTGTGGTCATCTCTGTGAAGGATGGCTGTGTGGCCTTCAGGTAGCTGGCTCGTCGTGCCTGGACCTTGGGCGAGGGTTTGGGGCTGCAGTCCGAATCACCGCTGTCTTCTTCTGCCATGGCCTTGATGTAGCTGCCACTGCGCATCCGCCGGCATGGGATCTCGTCGTCCTTCCCCAGCGGAGAGAAACTGCTCCAGTCATCCTGAGGCACCTGTAGATATGAGGTGAGATAATGTTAAAGAAGGAGCGAACACAGGTCCCCTTCCAGACACAAGAGCTCATACAGATGCACTTACACAAGGGCTGCAACATTTTCTACCCTGGCCTGATATAAATACCTGTATCACACAGAGCACGTCATGCCTTAAAAGATTCAATAGCAACTGTATCAATGCAGGGTCCGGCTTGATCGTACCATAAGGCTGTGAGTGCCAGAGGCCTTCTTTTGTCTGTCCTGGGATGAATGCGGCATATCAAAAGCAGAGAAATGAATTGCTTTGACAAAACGTCGCAGTACCCTGGCCTCGGTTTGCTCTCCTGACTTTTCAAACACACTAATGAAGGTAAAAAATAAAAGGAGGCAAAGCTATCTCCCATCTCTAATATAAAAGAGAGCGAGTCAAAGACGGCAGACATGGAGAGAGAGAGGGAAAACAAAGGGGGTTTTGTTCAGCAGAACCACTGCAGTCCCAATGTGAGTGGCTGTTAGGGCACCAGCTCTGAAGTGAAAGGAATGAGATACAGAGCGAGAATCATTCAACAGACTGGTGCGTAACTAGGAAACCGAGCTGACTTTGATGTCTGGGGGCAACTACAGGCTGTGGTAACACCTTGGGAAAGACCGGGATTGGAACGACGTCAAAAGGATTTACTCTTTCTGAGAAAAAGTAAAAAAATAAATAAACAAGTTGAGTCACGCTTTTTTTAAATGTCATTACCCTCACAGTATAATGCATCATTTCTTAAATGTTGTGTGAATGTTGCACAAGTGCATGAAGAGGTTTGGCATTAATTAAAAGTGTGTGTATGTGAGAATGAACATCAAATAAGGATTACAGGATTCTACCCCAGCAGGTGAAGCAAATGGCACATCTTGTCTTCAGGATTCAAAAAAAGGTCTGCAGACTAACTTGTCCTGGCTGCTCTCCTTAAAAGCCTGTTTTTTTCTCTCTTCCGTCTCTCTTTCAAGAAAAAAAAAAAAAAGCGATGTCTCTTTTTAGGCTGAGAGAACTGTTGCCGTACTGCAGTGACAACATCCTTCCTTGATCTGCTGGCTCGGTTTTCCAGGCTGTTAAAATGCAAGGCCACACAGAACTTTCTCTCAGTCTTTTATGCTCCCTCATTCTCGCTTTCTGCTTCTTACATTCCCCATTCACGCCCTCTTCTGTTGCCCTTACTTACTCTCTTTCGGTCTTTTTTTCCGACAGCGAGCGCACACACACACACACACACACACACGCACACACACACCTCCCTCTATCCTCCCTGCCTTGTTTCTCCATGTCTCTCCTCTGGCTTATATTTGAAACACATCCTGAGTTGAGGAATGTATGCAATTCTAAACACCTTGATCTTTTCCAAAAAAAGAAAAAAAGAAGCAGGATCGCATGGGTCACTTCCATTTCTTTGTCTCCTCCCCTCTGGCTCTTTCCAATCTTATAGTAGCGCCCTACTCTCGCTCAGTGAATAAGATATACTCACTCTCACACACACACACAACACTGCTGTGACGACCACCAGTACAGTCTGCATAAATGTTGTTCCATGTTACAATTTGCCATTTATGGCCTGAACACAGATTCGATTGGTGTTTCTGGTCTGCTTTCCTGTGCATGTATACTGTGAAAAATAAATGCTGGTTCTGGGTGCTGGTACATGAACCTGGCTTGTTAGACAGTACAGAAGTAACGGCACCACATTACTTCACGTATGAATATTTCCATGCACATGGAGACAAACACAGATGATTTTGCTAAATGTTTTCTAAAGACCCATCATCATTGAAGTCACAGGGAACGAAAGGATGGGGCCACTGCTTCCCCAGTAGTCCCCTCTAAAAAGGCACACATACAAACAAACAGAGATACATGCAGAAACACAGGAGCATGGAGGAGCAGCTGGCACCGCAGGATGCATGACGCATGACATGCGAGAGGTGGGGCTGTTGTAACTATCCTACCTGTAGGAAGTGGCAGGTGCGTCCCTGCTCGGCTTTCACTAGCGCTTTATCTAGGTTGACCGAGGCCTTCTGGTAGACCTCTCTCGCTCTGCTCACCGTCAGAGTAGAAGACCACGAGCTCTTCTTCAGCTGCACTTGTCCGTCCAGGGCTCCCACCAGTGGCATACCTCCGCTGCTGCCCCCAGAGCAAGTCGAGCACTTCACGTCGTTGTTGCTGCGCGACGTCTTGAGAGAGTGGGCACTGATGGTGTTGTAGGACTCCATGAAGTACTGCGACTGAGATTTATCCGGGTGGCGCCCCATGGTCATGACCCCCGTAGGCAGGCCTCCAGTAATTCCCCCGTGGTGATGGTGGTAGAGGCACATCTCTCGGTCGAGCGTGTCGTCTGAGCTCCAGTAGCCCGAGATGGCAGTGCGCATCTTGGGCTCTGATTTGGAGCGGTCTTTGCTCTTACTGCGCTTACTGTGCTTCAGGGTGCCAGAAGAAGAGGGTGGGTCATCGGGACTGGATTTGCTGCCGTTCATCCTCCCACTCCCTCCACCACCACCAGACCCCGAGGGCCCCTCCAGGGAGTGGGACTTGGTGAAAAGCTTCTGGACAGAGTGCACAAGGTGGCGTATTCGACCAGGGCTATCACTTCGTTGGTGTTCCACTGCGGTGCGCTTGTACTGCAGCGTGTGGTAGCCTTCGCGCCGCACCGGTGCCTGGTGCTCAAACTGCTCTAGCAGGTTAGAAGGGACGCGGTTGTTGTTTCCACCACTTCCTCCGTTTCCTTTAATGCTCCCCGTTGGCCCTGTGTAAGGCACCACAGCGCCACACTCCTCCTTCAGCTCATGGTGAGAGCTGTAATGTCTGCGAGGGAAGGTGCAGCTGGCCAGGTCGGGGTACGCGCTGCACTCAGACTGGAAGGAGTTGCGCTGGGCGTAGCAGGGGTGGTCAGTAGGATGAGCCTCCCCAGGGTTGAGGAAGTAGGACCGACGGTCCGAGTGCCCCAGGGTCATGGAGTCGTAAGAGGGGTCGCAGGTCACCGTGTGGTGGTGACTACGGCTGCTGGACAGGCCTTTCATAGTCATCGTGGCCGAGTCGACATACACATCCAGCTGCTGCCGTGGGAAGTCTGCACAGGCCCCAAAACCAGCTCTAAAAAGAAAGAAACACACAGCCGCGAGGAAACAGACAAACAAACAAACAAGAAGAGAGAGAGAGAGAGAAAACAGAATTATAAATATCTCATATTTGCATACACTCAAAGCACAGCGTCTTCTTCTGATTTAATTTGAAGATGCTTTTTGGCACTCCTTCACAGATGATACAACTTGATGATGTTGATGAGACTTGGACCTATTCTTTTATGTTTGTCCTTCAAAACTTCAAAAAAAAAGAGAATCTCTAAATATAGCAGCCACTTTGGCATGTGGTCCCTCTACCACCTCTCTGTTCTCTCTGGAAGATTTCAATGAAAAAGTGACAGGAGATCAAGGAAAAAGAGAGAAACAAAGAAAGAAGGGGTATCACGAAGAGTTAAAAATCTATTTCTAGCTCACGTGTATGCTATTTTGTTCGAGGGTATTGACAAATTGGTAATGGGAATGCAGACACATAGGCGTCCTCTGTAAAACATGGGGTAGTACTGAAAAATTGCTTTTATTTTTGCTTTACAGTACACCTGCTCAGTGTGCACGCATGCACATCCCCCTGCTCACAAACACAACAAATGATCACAGCCTGATCCTACACTTTTCCTCTATACCTCTAGCTCTACTCTAAGAGCAAACTAATTGGCCAGTAAAACCCAGCTGACAGCTTCTGGGCCGGTCGAGGCAAGCGGCAATAAACGACCTTTCCCTTACATGGTGACATGAAAACAATGGCATCCATCAGGGCCCTTAAACTGCCCTCCTTACCCATCTGGGGCCGGATAGCCGCTGAACCTGCACGGTTTTCCAATGGACTGGAGGTGAAGCTAACGAGACAATAATAAGAGCCCACGCACCGCGGTGTAGCACTGTGACAGCAGTGTGGCTGAGTCTGCACGGAGAATTCATTACTGCAATTTATAATACTCTACCGAAGGTCACTGTGGTAAATAAAAAATTAATAAAAAAAAGGAGGAGGAGGAAGGGGAAGCGGAAATAAAGGAAGGAAACATAACAAGAGAAAGGAAGGGAGGCAGAGCAGCAGAATGACATATCATGTCACTTCTTTACATAACTAGAAGACACTGAGTCAGATCTATTATTTTCTTTTATGTGGCTATAAACTGGATGCTGGATTAATTGAAAAATTGGGGAAATTATTCATGCAATTCCCTTGTAAACCAGGGGATCAAATCACCCTGGGAGAGAATCAAGCCAATGCATTACAGTTGTATTGTTAAGAGTGTAAATGAAACGAAATATATAGTAGTCAAAACCCAACTCCATCTGCAATATATTCACTTACTCACACATTGTGAACTCACACAAAAGCACACACTACATACCACACAGACACGCACAGTGTCCGATTCTTGCAGGGCACTTAAAAAGTGGGCTGTGTCCAACTAAAGGTATTCATTGCAGTTGACAGAGATCCCTTCTGTTGGCCGCTGAAGCACAGAATGTGACCTAAATAAAAGGCCCTCGCGGTGATCCACAGCAGCGTGTTTGTGGCACAGCTGTCTGCAGCGCTGCACTAAAGCTGAAAAGCTGAAGTTGGGTCATGCTGGCTTTCTGCCTGCTAGCCACACACACACACACACACACACACACTGACATACAAATACATAGTGTATCTGACAAACTGCATTGTGATGTGGCTGCTAGTTTGTAAAGTGCAGGTTATCAACAAGAAGAAGAGGATCTGCTGGTTCTGCCGTGTCTGTCAGGCGTGGCCTTTAGTGACATGAGGGAAGCTCATGGACAGCTGTGGTTATGTATTATGCTCCACGTCCATCGTAGCCGACTGACCCAGTTGTGTCTCTACCTGTCTGGTCAAGTCAACCTCAATATAGCACACCAACAACTGCACAGGCTATATTAGAACTCTGACATAGTAATACATATACAATAACACTTCTGTCAAGATACGGGTTGTAATTGGTCTTTCCATGCATGTTGCTAATTGGCTGTTTGCTAAGCCACACTCCTCTTAGTTAATGTTGTTCACAAAGCACATGTCCATTTTCAATGAAACCAATGACAGCGGTCTTTAAAACAAAAGGTCCTTGATTTCAGAAGGTATAGACAAAAGCAGGCTTCTCATTTTGATCTGCTGACTTTTTTTGCCGGCTGAAATAACAACGGTTGCTGACAGATTTGATCAGTTGTACTTAGTGAGCTAATTAAGCTAATTGTATCTGCATGAGTTGGTTGACAACACTGTCCTTGGCAGATTTTTTTTGATGTTTCAGTTGACTCTTTCTAAAACAAGAGTCCTGCAAAAGGGGTCTTTAATATGAACTCAATGGCTGCATGATATAATGAATACAGCTTAGGTTAAAACAAGACACCACCCTCCAAACCCAAAATGCAGAGTGTGTTCTTACTAGAGTCCCATGAACAGTCCCATGAAATCCAAAACTTGGCAAGCGTGCTACGACTAGTTCCGATTGCTCAGCTATGATTGGACAATTACCGTTTGTGGGATGGATTCAGTGAATGGTCAAATGTCACCATGGAGATTTGTCTTGAACCACACCAGCGGCACAACAATTTCATGAACTGCGGCGCTTAAAATCCCTGTTTCCACAACACAAAACCAACAAACAAACAAATAAAAAAACATCAAGGAGACCCAAACAACTTGCTCCTTTAATACTTTGTGTGAACAGGCTCCGAAAACTACAAAGACTTCATTACATTTAAAGTGATTGTGTGCTGAACAGCAAGGTGTGCAAACAAAGTGCAGGAGTAGATAAAACAAGACAGGCTGTGAATGCTAATGCCTATTAACACCTGCACTGCATCAGCACAGCAGGCTGAATTCTATTTAGATGCTATGCTTCTTTGGGCTCAGATGAGATAAATGGAAAATAGATTTTTTTTTCATCTAACTCAGTAGTCAAATTTGAAAGCAGCCTCACAGTGGTCAAATCTACTCTTACTTTTCTTTACTTCACCCCCAGCTTTGAGACTTACCAAAGCAAATAAAAAAGAAGTTGGTAGGAATATGCAGAGTAACATTGACTTACTTACTGCACACCATCTTTGTAGGAAGGGGTGAAATCAATCTGCCTAAGTGTGAGAAGACTGCCGCAGCTTCTCCTGCTGGCAAAATAAAAGGCTGCTTGCCGTTCGTCTACATTCCTCGACCGACTTCAAACGCTGGTTGCAAGACGGAAGACGGAGCTCATGGCTTACAGAGCTTCTTTGAGGCCTTTCAGAGGCCACGAGGCTCACAAAAGGTCTCTTCTTCCCGCTCAAAGAGAAGCAATGATTTCTTCAAAAAGGTTGAAAACACTACCAGTCTGCTCTCCATGGGGGCATGCAGTCAGTCACCTCAGTGGATGTGGCTCTTCTTACGTGGGCGCATGTGTCTTTATGCTTGTATGGAAGGAGGAAAGAGTACAGCACTTTATCTCCATTTTCTAGGTCAAGTGAAGTTTTGCCTTTGATCCTGCAGACGTTTGCAGTATATTTTCCGAGTATACTGCAAGATATTACTGCACAAGCTGGATAACAGGGTGAAGATGCACGCACAATGTTTCTACAATGTGAGACAGAAAAAGGACGTCAGTAAACCTAAATACTTGTGATCGCTTACTGCATTACTGCTAATTTCCTGACCTGCACAGAATGCTTAATTTCTTGCATACTTGATTGATGCGGTCTAAATTCCACATTTCAAACATGCTGGATGGAAGGCGTTATACTGTACACTGTGTTTTTGTCATATTTTAGTTATGTGCATGCAAAAATTGTTTTTAGGAAACCTTGCGCTCACGTGAATTGGAATGTCCATTCACCCCAGGTGGTATCTGCAGATAGCTTTGGTTTAATTGTCTCAGGTTTTAAGCTATATGCCTCTGTGACTTCTGCTGTAAGATTGTGTTTGTGGCGCTCAAAACATTTAAAAAAGGAACTAATGAAATCCATTTATGTCCACCATAATGGGGTCATGGCAGAGGTCTCAGTGATGGATATCTCAAAATGTTGTCAGATTAAAAGACCACAACTATCTGCATGTTTAGATGCCAACAACATGTTTAATACTTTTTGTAATTTGGGTGAATTGATCTTTTAAATATAAAGCGCATTATGCTTTTCTAAGCAGAAGAAGTCAATATAGCGAAAAATATATAAATCTTCACTGTAAAAATACTAAGTTGACATAAAGAAGCAGTAAAATGCAGACATACATTCACATACGAGGTGTATTCAGTTATTTTGTGGAGGCACTTTAACAGACACTCTCACAGCGAGTCCACCTACAGGAGAGCTGCAGCTGGCAGAGAAGCAGTAACAGTGACAGAGAGGATGTACTCGTTGTGAATGTGTGAACAGTGCCTTTAAAAAAAAAATCCCCAGGGAATGATGCCGTGGAACATTTTAAAGACAGCCGGGGGCCAAACCCCCCGTCATTTTTCTGTGTTTCCGGATTATGTAGAAGTGGCTTTTAGGGATGTCAGGAGAGGCTGAGAACCACCAACCTTAATGTCTTGCTGTTAAATTGACTCTTAAATGATAGATGACTGTCTTCCTTGTCTGGCTGCAGCGTGGCAATATTTTGAAGAAAAACTGCAAATTGCTGCTTTTAGTTTATATGATGTGCTTCATAAAATATATGAATGTCTACTAAAGCAATAGAGCACATGATAAAAGTCCATAAAATTGAAAATTGATAGACGTAAAAATGCTTTCAGCATTCCATCTTATTTCACGGAGAGGGGCATATTCGCTCTCCACCACTGACAGGTCTATAACAAAGGTGTTTCAAAATTGACACCAAGGAAGATAAGAAGCCAGGCTGTAAATCTTTACTGTATCAATACATGACAGCTTACACAACATGCTTCCTGTGTAATATGCAGCTTTTATCCAAGAATGAAAAGAACTTGGCTTGACATTTTATCAAAGCAGGTTAAATAACCTGGCGTACAAATACATATTAACAGCGCATCTTAAAAGCATTTCTTTTTTTAACCAAACAGATCATTGCCTTGTTGTAGATGCAGTTTCAGATGACGCCTAATAGGCATGTTTCTGCTCACTGTATCGGCTGCATTATGAAAACACATGCCTTCGTGGATGGATTGATGTTCCCAGTTTCCACAAGACAGCTCCTTTGTCACAACCAAACTAATTAGGCTGACTGTCAGGGCTCTCTCTCTCTCTCTGACAAATGGAGTGACTGTGCGGAGTTATAGCTCAGTCCCCGCCAAACACATTCTGGGGACAAATTCCTCAAGTGATGAGGTCTATTTGATCAAGGTAAACAAATTAACAGAGGCATTAAGTCTAGAGAAAGACCGGTGTAGTTTGTCTGCAGGCAGAGCTGTCACCGACGCTCGGGATACTTCGACGCAGAAAACCGGGTTGAAAATGCAGCAATGGAGGCAAACAATTGGAATGGAATTTGAAGGTAATTCTACAGTTATTTTAAGAGGTTTGAAATTGCATTTCAGTGTACAGCTCAGCAAAAGCACATCAGAACTTTGTATTGGTCACATCTGATATGCTTATTTTCACAAAAGACTAAAAACATTTAATTCACTGGGAATAACTAATTCAAGATGGATTCTTGCAGACACTGTAGGAATACATTAGTTGCAATAACACATGAAAGAAGTTCAGACTAAGATTGCTGTGCTGAAAAGTGCAGAAAAACCATCTTCCCTTTTCTCATAAAAAAATGAATGTAGTCATTCATGAAGACCGAACTGAGTGGATCTAACACTTTGACTCGTAACAAAAGGCCATGACTCCACTGAGATTGGTATTATATGGCTTAAGGTTGAATCCATCATGGGCAGACAGTGGGAGTCAAGGATAAAGAAGACGGACCCTATTATTCACTTTAAAGGGTTTGATTTATAGAGAGATATAAGATTCTTTGTACAAGGCAGGCATGGGATCTCTCAGAGGATATTTGCAATTCTAACAATACTTGTTTATTTCCCTAAACAGCACTATGCGACTGTGTATATGTCATTGTAGGCAGAAATAATATTCTGAGGCAAAAAATTCTGACATTATAGTTGTGAATTTATGAGAAAAACAAAAACTCAAACCAGAATCTTGTTTTCTTCTAAACAGGCCAAATTCCCAGCAATGTCTCTTCAAAGTCCGGATGCTTATGATAACATGGTGATTCTAGGCTAAAATCACAATTATTAACGATTCTTTATAGCCTAATCCGAACGCAAAATATAATTTGATTGGGTCAACCTTGCAAAGTTATGTGAAGAGATGACAAAACGACGAGAGATGCACCAACATCGATCCTGATATCGGTCTGATACTGACTCAAACAGCTGGATCAGGTACAATGGGCAGATCTGGTATTTGTATACCATTATTTCAACAAACAATGCATGACATTTATATCTAAGTATGTGTTTGTTACATTTTGTTTTAGAAAGTTTAGAAAGCAAGTTAAGCCTGATGTTGCCTTAGACAAAAAAAAGAAGAATTAATCAAACACTGGTATCAGATCCACTCGGTACTGGCCCATACCCAAAGTTCAGGTATTGCTTTTGGGACTGAAAAAAAGAAATAGGTGCCTCCCTAAAAAGGAGCCCCCCCCCCCCCAGCTCCCTAATACACCATCATATATGCTAAGGTTGTCACTTTTTATTTAAATCTATACCATTCAAACGTGGTAAAAAAAGAAAGCAATAATGATCTATTTGAATTAAAATGTCCCAGTCTATAAGACAAACCTGGGTGTGCCTTGTCCTCAAGCAGTGGGCTCTATCAACAGGCTATTATTGTTCTCTTGCTAACGCAAGACAAAACTAAAAACAGCAAGGTGTGCTAAAGAGATAATCATGACACAAAACCATTTGTAAAGTGTGGAGGTATTCTGGGTTTACTACGCTATTGATGAAAAAAAAACATGGATTATGCGAGGCTGTTTTCAAACTGCCTTATGCTAATGTTAGCTTAAAAGAGTCAACCGTCAGTATTCCTTGTGGCAAATTACAACATTAAATCCGGAGATTAAGGATTTACTTTTTCTGAGTTTAAGGCTATATTTTTTCACAAAGTAAATGTTCCTGTTTTCAATTATAGATAAAACAAACTGGATGAAAAGCAACAATAGGTACTGAATATGGATGTTAGTTTATTGCCCAGGAGCAAAGTGTTTTAGAGGGTAATACTACTATGAGTTGTCATATACAGTATATACACACACACACACACACACGGTACATGTGTGTGTGTGTGTGTGTGTGTGTGTGTGTACATGCATGCAATTTAACCCATCTATAGGCATTTAGGAGCAGCATATTACAGTGAGGAAGTCGTTCTCTCTCCTCTAGAGATTAATACAAGGCAAAAAGAAAAGCAAAGAAATGAGGTAAAGCTGAGGATTTTTACGAGATGTGGAAACCTTCCTAACATGAATTATATTTGTCTCATATTCATATCCAAAATGAAGAAAAAGCCAATAAACATGTTGTAAAAAAAAGATAAAGTTCAATAAAGCTATCCATAAAAAGCAGGCAACGGGAGGACACATCATCACCATGGAAACAAATGGATTTTCTGGCGGAAAACAATGTGTTTTCACCTCAGCTAATGAGAACTCATATGTACCAGCCTCTGGGATCATATGTGTGGACAGCAGCCAAAGTCGCCATTTCTTATGCTTCATTTCTTCATGTATCCTGCAAGCAAGGAAATACTAAAAAAAATATTTTTAGAGGATAGATTTGATTGGGAACGCTAAAAAAGAAAGATATTAAAATATAGTAATGGATTTATTATCTCTGATACATGTAATGTAAGTATATAGTTCTATAGGAGTACTATAGAATTTGGGAAGTTCCCTATATGTCATACCGACTGCTCACGTACAGTAGACATGCAGGCTATGACATTCACACACCACAAGATCTAAACCCAAATAAGCACCTATGACAGCAGGCTCACCTCACCTTAAGAGATTGGCAATTCAGAACAGCTACAAAACGTGTTTGCTGTCAGACGGCACGTCAACAAAATAGTTCTTTTGGAAGTATACCTCGGCTTGTGTTAACACAACAATCATCAAAACAAGAAATAGGAAATGTCTCTTGGGAGAATGCTGTTCATACCTTCAGTGAAGTTCCAGAGACTTGTGGAATCTATGCCGAGGAAAACTGAAGCTACTTGTGTCCCATTGCCTTATTAACACACCTGTCAACCATCTGTACACGAGTGTTGAGCATATAAATGGAATAGACTTCAACAATTTCAAATGATTCCATCATTTTTCAGGATTTTGCACAACAATGACAACCGTTGTATTCAAAATGTTGTTTATATGGTAAGAAAATGAAGTGCATCAATGATTTGTTTTCCTTTAATATGCATTTTATCACAATTCCACTAAAAGTGGGACAGCTTAACAAAAGCTATTCTGAGCCTGTCAACACGCAAACAAAAAAAAACATCAGGTAAAAATCCTCTCCATTTGTTTGGATATGCATATTTCTATCTGTGCACACACAAAATAATAACCTCCGTGTTTATATTCTCTCTTAAGAGCTGTGAAATCTGGGGCGTCTAATCCTGAACTGTGTGGAAGCGGCATAGTGCTGTGACGGCGATAAGTAAATTGAACCCTGTAGAGTCAGGGAGTACGTGCGTGTGCATCTCTGTGCATGTTATGCACAACACACTGCAGCCTCAACCATCCACCGTGGCCATGAAACACGTGTGAAAAAACTGCTAATGCTGCTAAAGTCACCGTGAGGCTTGCGACCGTTTCCTCCTTGTGGCATTTCTCCTGTGTTCGCACACTTGTAGCTGATAATAAGACTGCTGCTGCTGCTGCTGCTTCTTCATTACAGCTGCTATTTCCACTCAAGCGGTTGCTTGTGAGCAGCCCCAAAACTGAACATGGACAATTAAACCTTACAAAACAAACCGTTTGTATATTCAGCTGCCTACTCACTAAAAATATGATGCATCATTGCACGCGACTTTGCAAATCATTCATGTTGTTTTTATTAAAAAAAGAAAACATAACATTCCCTGCTGGAACAAGCAGCGTGGCTGTGCGCATGCAGCTTTTGTACAGTATGCACAGTACAGTCACTTGCCACTGCCAGGCAGCATTGGCATCAAACTGCTGCCAGAGGCGTCCAGAGTGTCAGGTGATTTCAAGCAACTGGTTCTACAGTTAATTACATGTCAGGAAACAGAGCTGACCTCAAGTGCACGCAGCTAGTGTGCTGCTCATATTCTTTTAGCGGATGTAGTTTAAAAACCTACGACTGTCCGTTGCCAAACTGTTTATTATGAGACAATATGTGCTAAATAAAGATAAAATATTGTATTAAGTGCCAGTGAAGCCTAATACCAAACAATGATGTCTGATTTGCATATAATTGTGATATGAAATAACTCCCTTGCGCTCAGCAAATAATTACCACGTCGTGGTTGTATACCTCCATTAATTCCATCCAGGCGGTCATGAGATATAGTGTTCACGAGAATGGGACGGACAACCAGAAAACATGGCGCCTCAAGCAACGGCTAGCGCAGAGGCAGATTTAGCTGTCTGTTTCTTTTGGGCAAACATTACATAATGGGCTGACGACCAACTGAAGCCCTTTCATGAGATTACCTCGACCACATCTCTGAGACCAACGCAAGGCTATCTGCTTAACTTCTGAGGGCAGAGGTCACAGACTGGTTATGGGAGGTGCTCGGATAAACCAATGAGAAAAAAGCTGGATGAATTGTGCCTCTCCTTCACTGTGGGTGGCATGTCACATCGAGGACACATCAACAGACGCCTGACAGATCTGGGAGTGAGATCCAACTGAGCAAGAGGGTTAGGGGGAGGGAGTCAAACCCGCTGTCTTCTCGCATGAGTGCTGGTGGACGCATATCCAATGCGACACACAAATACACAAGGAACGCAATCACAAATACAGATACAACGCCACGCACACGCACACACACACACACACTGCAAACGCACACAGAGGCTAGGAGGCAGACTTCCAGCTCTCCACTGTGGAGATTTGAGCCTGAACCGAACACGCTGCCTGCACAGAGAGCAGGTGTCAAACCAGGTAAGCGCTGTGCTCCGGCGGTTAGCAGCAGCTAGCTCCCGGCTGACCTCGCATCACATCTTGGCGACACGGATAGAGGGCATGGAAATTCCCAACGTAATGGAATCAGCAAGGCTAACGCCATAAAAACGGGCTCAATTATGTCTCCTGTCACCTCGGGTTTAGCCAAAGTCTATCAAAGACTCAAAGACAGGGGCCTCGTTTCTAAACTCAGATTACTGAGACTGTTTCCCTTCAGCAGATATTCAGTGGATATTTCCTGTTCCCAGAGAAGGTAACTGTGGTCAACATGGCATTCAGGGCAGAACATGCAGAGTAAATAACATTGCATGAAGATGAAAGAGGAGAGTAGAAAGAGAAAGGCATCAAGAAAGAGAGAGACATGAGATGAGAAATGGAGTAATGAACCACATGCTGGTGCAGCATAGAGTTGCTTTGTTTAACTCTCAGTGTAAGATTTGACATGTTATTTGTTCATCCGAGGTCGATTAAATCAATATTTCAAAAACCTCAAGCTGGAAACAACGCATTCACAAATCTGCAATTTTTCAGGACAATTCCACTATTTGTTCAATATTCATTCAACAATGCTCAGAATGTTATGTTCTTTCCTTTCACCGGGTCAAACACCGAGTGTGCGTGGGGACAGACAATTAAAATCAACACTTCACCGGATATTATTGACATGGATATTATGGTTTTCCATGGAGACTGAAGCGAATAAAGAAGAAACTAAATGGGTTCATCTCAAGTGCAAGATTAAATATTATGCATTTTCTAGGATACTTGAACTGACGATATATTCAAGTTAATATTATCATTGAGTTGCAGTGTTTTACAGTGTTGTGAAGAGAACATTATATGTCTTTCCTTAGCCGCCCAAGTACTCTGAAGTGTTGGAATTAGAAACAAAGCACTGAGGAGGTAAAAGTGATTTGCTGTTGAGTGTTTCACGAACGACCAAATTAACTGTGAAATGTGCCGCTCATTGAGCGAGTTAAATTAGCTTTCATTTCATAATTTGCTCAGGTACACACAGATAACAGCCTCCGACTTACTGGTGTACCGAGGTGACACACATCACGTGAAATAAACATTAACTTTTTGAATATTGGATGTTATCATGGGCTGTTCAGGATGTGAACCACGGTGAAGGAGTCTCATTTCTGCAACAAAGAGATATGATCTTAAATTAGTCTTTGAAAGGTAGGTTTAAAAAATCATTTAAATTTAGTTTATAATGAATTAATGGAGTGGGGAGGCTGAAAGATAAGGAGGTTTTAGCCGAGAGTTCATTTGTGCTCTATATTAAAATATATTAAAGCCTCATTAATAACTTACTCATTAAAAAAAACCATTTTGAAACAGTGAACCACTTATAGAGTTGCTGAAAGCGTGGATGGATTTGTACACGTGTGTGATTACTTTTAGAATACTAGCCCTGAAATTGTGAATGAAGCTGTTCTCATGCATGCTCTGTGCTTTACGACCACACCAAACCGTTTGTGCCTCAGATCTAGTATCATCTACTGCAACCTATTCATGCCGACGTGTATTCTCGATAGACCTCATCTTTGGTAGCCTGCAGTGTGGAAGAAATGAATCACAACACCTTGCGTTGAAGCTCCATAGCTAAACAAATGCGTTTCTTGCACCACGACTACAACAGATTAGCTCAGTCTGGGCAGTTTATTGTTAATCTTTGACTATCAAGAGTGTAGTATGAGGAGCAGCTTTCACACGTTTCCACACTGTCAGTAGTACATGTGATGTCCAGCTTAATGTCCAGCCCAGTCTTGGGTCGCCTTCCCTTTTTCTCCACTCTGTTACATCCCAAAACACTCTCCTCTCTTCCCCTCTCTGAACCTTACTTACCTCCCTTCTCCATTATTTGATCATTCCTCCTCTATCTTTTCCCTAACCCGACCGCGGGTGTCCGTTCTGTTCTGCTGCGATTGCCAGTATCAGTGCCATGGCTTTCTTCCCACTGGCCAAGATTTACCTCATTGGATCGTCCCTAATTACACACTCATTCGCTGCCTAATCTCCATAAACACACTCCGCGGAAAACCGCTTGATATTGGAATCCAGAAATGTTGTTTGCACAGGATAACATCAAGATTTCAGCATTTGAAAAAGATGTTAAATTGAAGAGTGCGACTGCACAGTGGGAATTCTGTGATATGGCGTCAGTTATCAACCCCTTTATCCCACTGCCTGCCGAACACCTCCCTCCCTCTTCGCACTTCCCCGGTATACAGTACACATTGGCCTCGAGTCTGTTTGTAGTCCACATTACTTCTTTTCAAATATCCTTCAACGATGACCCGAGCCAGCGCAATGATACGTTTTCAAATGGTAAAGCTGTGCTCGCTGTAAATCCAGCTTTTTTTGGCAGTTGCTCCAGGCCTGAGGGTTCAGGGTTGGCTCGTCTACAAGAGCTGAGCGAGAGATGGGATCCCCATGCGCGATTATATATTAACCACTCATGGTAATGACGATGCACTTTTTCCTTTCTAATTAAGCTGCAGCTGATGTGATTATGATGTACACACCATTTTATTCTGGAAAATGTTGAAATCTGAAAATAATTCTGCGAGTATAACAACTCTACATTGCATCATAGCTCATTATAAGTCAGTGCACTAATCAGTCCATTGTCAAGTTATTAATAAAATGGTTACATTTGTTGAGAAGCGCCTGTTGTATATAATACGAGCTGTGTAAGAGATCCCAATCACAAAGCAAGTTCTCCGTTAAATGTTTAATTGTTGTGTGACATCTCAAAAATAATGTCTGTGCCTTGATTGCGGAGAAAACCTGGCAAACAGCATGGTCAGCCCTCAGCCCCAGTCTGTGCTGCTTATGTGTTACCATTACATCTGAGACACAGAGCAGATTTTCCAAAAAAATGAAATACCCAGCAATCTTTGAAAAGCCCCGAAATGCTGCTTGAAGAGCTGTTAATGAAGATATTCCCAGAATCCTTAACGACTCTTACGGATGGAAAAAGAAAATGTAAAAATGTAAAATTCATTAACAGGATAGATCCTTAGTGTATTATACAGCATCCATCCACCAAGTGAAAGTCGTAAAACGATGATCCTAATGTCAGATTATAATGTTCGTAATAATGTTTTTATTTGTGTCTGATAAATATAACTCTCAATCCTTTGCCTTCGCTCCTGTTTGCCCTCCCTTACTTCTTGCACCACATTGCTGGAGTGCTTTGACTTACGCACAGTAAACATGTTCAGCACTTTTACTTGCTATTAGGCACTTTTACACACTTTTTAAACTGTTTATCTCACCACAACCATCTGCTCTGTCACCAGTTGTTATTATACAAACAGGAAAAAGCATTTAATCCAAACAGCCTCTGTGAAACCTCCTTTTTTATTTTGTCTGTTCGTCTCATCTTTCCATCATCCCCCTTTTTCCTGCCATTCGCTGCCCCTCTGTCGCTGTCTGCTCAGCGTTTGTGTCTCTTTCTGTCTCATTTTTTGCTGCCATCGATGGTAAGCTGTCAACCTTGACGGACGCGTTGCCACTAATGGTGCACTGAAAGGTTAGAGCTTTTAGAGCACCAGGCTGCATTCAAATGAAGGCTGCATTTGAAGGGTCAAAGGTGAACTGAGAGTGTGCAGGTGTGAAAAATTGGCAGCACCCAGAATTAATATTATACACAGAACATCAAAATGTTTCTTTATGTACTGCTCACCTCAGTGAAACCCACATTACAGGCATCAATTCAAGATGCATACATGCTACTTATAGGAGCAATGTCAGCAATAATGATCCAGTGGAGGAAAAGCACGCAGAGAAGTGTAACTCACCTTCTTTATTGTCTCATCTTCGGCATCTTTTCTTCTCCTGTGCTTAATTCCAGGCTCCTCGCCCTCCGTGCGAGCACATTTCTCCACCTTGAAGTGAAAAAAGACAGAGGCCC
The DNA here is from genome assembly GCA_032191485.1 of Leptoclinus maculatus. Taxonomy (NCBI): domain Eukaryota; kingdom Metazoa; phylum Chordata; class Actinopteri; order Perciformes; family Stichaeidae; genus Leptoclinus; species Leptoclinus maculatus. The sequence continues at coordinate 5,520,133 of JAVDOI010000013.1, forward strand.
ATGGTTGAGAATTCATCACAACATAGAAAAACACTCCCGTGGTGCTCTGGTGCACCACATGTGCTGGTCCATGTGCCATGTGCTCATGCTGTGAGGTTGCTCCCTGCGCTTTTTTCCAGACTCACTTCAGTGTTGCAATTACTGGTGAAATGCTTGGGGATGGTAGACGGCACAAATCTTCTTTGGAAGAAAAAATAAAGAAAAACCTTCCTGCTTCTAAGTTGACCCCAGAAAAAAAATTTAAAAGATCTTCATTGACCCGAGAGGGTGGCTTTAAAAGACATTACAATTTCTGTGTGTATAATCAGCTAAGCCAAGTTTTGTTTGGCTGTAAAATCATGTAAAAACATGTTGGGTTTTTATCCTAAACCTTTTGGGAAGCAACATCTCAGGGATACAGCACAAAAGGAGGGAGGGAACATGAAGTAGAACTCATTGAGGCAAGAAGAAGAAAAAAAGGGTAGGGGAGGAAAATCATTTTAAGCCTATTTGAGCGTCTTTAAATCTAGCTTGTTAAGTCCTCTAGGTGTTTTGAGGGAGGGTGATTGTCTCAGGGCAATGGCTCACTCTACTTAACAATAAAGCAGATAGATCACCAACACTCACTCCCGTTTATTAAAGCACAAGGTAGTGGCCTGTCATGTTGGGTTTTTTTCCCCACATGAAAAAGGTTTATGTAGGAAAACATCCTGTTCTCAGACATCTTATATAATTATCCCTTGTAATGACCTATAAACCAGATTCATAATTGTGCTTAAGAGAATTGACTAACAATTTGCAAATCAGTTCACTGGAAAGAATCCTTTCCATGATATCCCATTATGGTGATGAAGAGGAGGTGGCAGGTAATGAACGCCGTAGTTCATTGTGGGGGCACTTAACAGATGGTGGTCTGTCCGACGCTCGCCAGGTGGGACTTGGTTTGGACAGGTTGCACACACACACACACACACACAGGTCAGAGGGGGGGCAATGCTCCAGGGGGGCTTCAGGTCCTTTTCACATGACAAGAACGCAGTGATACCAACAAAAACAAAAGTCTGGCAATGTTAAGTTCATGCAAAGTTAGTTTCAACTATCTATTTTGTTAAATACGCCAACTTAATCAAGAGTCATTATCTTCTTGGAACTTATTTTTAATATTAACTATTATGCTAGACATCGAGCTTGCTAATAGCAAGTGCACCACTCCTGCTGAGGTTTGTTAGAAATAAGTAATGTTGTTATTAATAACTCAAAGCTACTCTGATGATTCAGAGAGGACGGCTAGGGCTTTTATTATGTAGGAGCGTGAGATAAATTCAGTTTTATAGTTGTTGAATTATTGAACATTTTAGTGATCTCAGGCTAACTCTGGGATCCGGTGCTAAATGAGTTCTCAGTATTAGAAGGTTTCTGTCTGCAACTCACCTGACCTAGAAAACCCAATTTAAAAATGTGCGAGGATTTTGATATTTAGAGTATCTCTAAGGTGCCTGTTATTTTTTTAAATAAAAGGCAACTTCAATACATGCATGTTGAAGCTCAATATCTTCAAACCAATCAGATTGCAGGTAAAACGATATAATCCGGATACACTCACAGACGATGGGATATTTAAACAGCAGCCTTTACCACTATGATATAGTATTATAAACATGTGATAATATGGCAATGTAAGTATTATCAAGAGTGATAAAACTCTTTAAATGAACCCCTTCGTAGTTTTAAAGTGATAAATGACAACAACGTCGGTGAAAGATGAGATTTCACATCTCATGTGTCCTCTGTATTCTGTCAATCATGTCACCTCTGCAGGGGGAAATTTCAATTTCACACTCTGCTGGGGCGCATAACACGCACATCACTTAAACACAGGTACAGAAACAGAGGGTGGGGTGGGGAGGGCTGTTCTGTTAAGAAAATGGATCAACACAAGTTTTCATGAATAAGTAAACAACCAAGGGATGAACATAAATGAATATTTTGAGACACGCCGTTGGCATACTAATAAAGCTTTCGCTGCTCTCAAGTACAAGTAAGCAGAATAGGCAAAGCAGACCCACTGGCCCTTCCCCAGCTGTGTCTACTTTCAAATCAACAACAGACACGTGCACAGAAAAACAAGAATGGGATTAAACCTGTATTATGATTTGAGTCAGTGATTAAGAAGGGTTTTCATTATAGTGAAGGGTCTTTATTATGGTGTAACAATGGGTGTGTGCAGATTTGATTTGAAGAAGTTGTTCCAAGTATCCATCTCCAGTAAGCTTCCTGTAAATCAGCTGCAGCTCTCAAATTCACTGTATTCACTATCTGCAATCTGAATAATTCATGAATGAACAATAAATACCGAAAGAAAAAGAAAAAAGGTCCGTCAAAAGGAGAAATGACTGTGACCTTCTACGCGAAACAAGTGAAAGTCAGGAGAGCGATATGCAGAGCGTGAGAGAGATCGGTATAAGACCGGCATGAAGAATGACAGGAACAGTGAAAAGAACGAGAGGGAAATAAAACGAGAGCTTTACAAACGAGAGAAATATTTCCACTGTTGTTTAAAAAAAAAAAAAAACCTCCATATGCTGGAGTGCGATATACGGAAATAGGGCCTTCCGTATTCATGAATCTCTTAGAGCACAATCAATGGGGTAAGCGATACATAAAAGATGAGGCCAAGTTTGACCTGTGCACTGAGGGGGAGGGGAAGTGTTCTGCAGAGCCTTGACTGGAGGAGATGGCGATTTAGACTCTGTCAGGGCATCCTTTGAAGTTTTGGCAGATGAGGATGGGCTGTGGATCAGCCCGTGGCCCGGCTGCATTAACCCCCCCAAGCCCCAGCTATGCTTGCACTGAGTCAGCAGCAGCAGCAGCAGCAGCACCAGAGGGCTGCCTGCCAACCCAGCATGATGCATAAACTCTACGCTGGTGTAGTAGCACGGATCCATTTTACAGAGGCATTATTCAAACTTAAGCAGTGATTATCTCTATGCTTTATTACATTTCCACAGCAGCATGACTTTACAACAGTCAGCTGCGGACCTGATGCTTATTTTGGACAAAGATGGAATTTGTGGAGCAGGAGCTCATAACATCAACTCAGGCACGTCATGCGATTCCTTAACTGCCAGCAGACAGCAAAATAAATACACAGACAGGCAAGGACATATAGCTAGAAGATCAAGATCAACGGAGATTGAAAATCACACTCGCGCATATGCACACACACGTACAAAACGCTAACGGACTGTTTGCACACTTTTGCCTGATTGTTTGAGGCATGCGGGCACTCTGGTGATAAATAGAGGTGAGTCACGTAAGAAAGAGGATTAGAGGGGCTGTGGAAAAAGCAGAGAATTATTGACGGAAAAAAGGAGGATTTAGATTTAGCACTGCCAGTCAAACAAGAGCCTCTAACCCCTCCCCTCTACACACTTACACATAAACTAGTGATGATTCAGTAAGACCGACTCAGATCACTTTGGACTGACATTGCTCAGGCAACCATCAATCCAAGCTGTGCCCCGGTCCGACCTGACTTTTTCTATTAGGCCTTATCCGTTAACTGCAAACACAGGCAGCTATAAACATACAGTAACATCCTTCAAAACGCTGAGGGCCAGACCAGTGTACATATATAATGTGTGAATGAATGCACGAACACAGAGTCAGTCAACTTTTAGAATTGCATCTATCTGCAGAAAAACACACAGTAATCCGATTCAAAATACACCCAAATCTCTTTGTGAGACAAATAATTCCAGATTTTAAATAAACCATGGGCGATTAATCTAACTAGAGGACCTTTCCCACTGGACAAAAAAAAAAAACGTCCCCACTGACATCTGGCTTTTGTGTACAGTGGGAAAGGTTAGAATCGGCATTCATTGTAGCGACGATTGACTCTGCTGTAGTTACAGGTATTTATCAGCTCCAGCTCCAATTGGCAGTGATATAAACATGACACCCGGCTAAACACCCCAATTTTCGTTTTTCGGCGCGATGCTATGTGAGGGACTGCCCATTGTTCTGATGGCCCATTATCCCGAAACCCCAATAGTCTGTAAAATGTCCTATTGAACCTAAAGCCCAATTGTCCATTAGCCTAAAAACAAACGCACATAGGCCAAATTTTCCGAAAATACACACTCTCCATGCAATTTTGGGTGAAAGGCATGACCCACCACTCTGCCTCTAATTACAAGCTGCATGAGTAGTGAAATGAGTTCAGTTTCAGGTTCATGGTAAGAATATTATGGTACGCCAACCAGAGGCATAATAGGGCGGCTCATGCCTTCCACATAGTGGGGAAAAAACTATTATGGGACCGGTAATGTCTAATGGCATTTTCATAGTAATTAGTCCCAATCTTCTGATAATTGCACAGTAAGTGTTTATTATCGGAGCACTGGGCTTTTGGTCCAAACAAACGTTTTTCTGATTATTTGGTTTTTGGAATAAATAATAATATACTGTAATGTAATACTATGTGACGCACGTTGAAGTGAATATATAATAAATATAATCAACACAGATTTGGACAATTACAATTTATTTATGTACGAAACATACAATTAATATGCTCTCCTCAAAGCCAACAGACTCTAGTCAAACAGTAACTTTATCTTGCTGATCATCGAAACACACTTCATTCAAAACTTGACAGAAACAAAATAAAACTCATAAAAACCATCTGGGTCAGTCTACAATCAAAAGGATACAATCTCAATCTTGTGCTTTTTTTCTGCTGGACAAAAGAAACTGCTAAAAGAGGATGAAAGTGGCCGAGAGCTAGCCAGAGACAATTTCAAGAAGGAGACAGAGTGTATAAAAATGTATTTCCAGGCCTGTAGGTTGGACATAAAAATCAGTTTTAACAGTACACAGACGTAGGTAAAACGCTTTGAACTATTCAAAATAAGAAAAAGAATGCGAGTTGTGTCTGTAAGTGTAGCTACTTATAGGTTAATGTGCAGTTTGTTGCATAATTTAGGGATTTTTAGAAGAGCACCGAGATGTGTACAGTATTTGCAATTGAAATGCACGGTGTGATTCAGAGGCAGGGGGGGGGGGGGGGGGTTGACGGCACCCCACCTGGCTGGTAAGACTTCTAAAGGGCACACTTAATGAATTCACAGTGCTGTAAAGTGAGAACCACACACTGATGACAGGTAGTCATTTTATTGAAAAGCAGGCGTTTGTGTGTGTATACTGTATGCGTGTATGTGTAGAGGCACAGAATCACTTTAAGAAGGAGATTTGACTGTACATTTCTGTTATATGTGACATGTCAGATCAGTTATTTTCCAGTAAATGTGCGCAAAGGGGCATTGGTTTCTTAAAATTCTGATCTGAAACATGCCGATATGTTTATGCAAACAAAACAAAAAAGATCTTACATAAAATGCTGTTGAGCAGTTCTTTTTTTATTGGTTACGTTTTTTTTGTCAGCGGCATTCCTTATCTGACTCAAGGGTCTAAGGATAAGGGTGCCGTATGTTGTACAAGTCAGCTAACCTTTGCAGAGAGGAGGAGGAGGAGGAGGAGGAGGAGGAGCACTCTGAATGTACAAAACCAGATGTGATACCTTCTGTCATTGTCTTTCAATGCCCATTTGTCTTTTTGTCATCATTGTCAGTGTATATTAGGAAACGGGTTGTATTCTAGAACACGTATGAACAGCAGCCAAAACAATCAAATATGAGCAGCACATTTGGCACCGAGCATAAAGGCCTGTGGTGTGAATGTAGTGGAAGAGTAAAGGAGACATATGGCTCATTTTGTCCGACTGTGTGAATGTTACCGAGTCTGAAATGTGAAATAGATACCAATGTAATATCTATAGAATCATTTTGACAATCAGAAGAATCACTCAGTTTCTTATCTTACAGTCTGACTCAATAGATGTGGACTGCTCAGATAAGTCCTGATGATACGGGCTGACTATTGCTTTCTGCTTCCTGTCACTTACCCAGGGTATCTGTTTCCGTTTTCAGTGGTAGCCAACTATGAAATACTGTTCACCTTGCTAACAAGCTATACAATAATAATGGAAAACTTGATGTTGGACTGAAATTTGAATCCTCCACAATTTGTGTGTAAAGACACTAAAACAATTGCACAAATTCCCACTAGATGTTGTTACTTATTGTTCATAGAATTTCAACACCTGCTGAGTCATTGGCAACACTGTACACACAGGAGCAAATTCACGAAAGGATTGCCCGGCTGTTTCGGCCACTAAACTTGCACAAATAAGACAAAAATAAATTCAAAGCTATTCCCAAAGCACCCACAAACTGCACAACTGCACTGCCAAGCAAATAGCATCTCGTGCTCCTGTGCGATTTGCACGTATTTAAAGGTGATATGCATATATTTGCCACAAACTCTGACCCTTTCTATTCAAATGAAATGTTTCAGAAATGTCTGGTGTTGTTTGGTCAGTTTGGCATGTGCAAATATGGATTAACCTGCAAAAACAAAAACAAAAAGACTTTGGAGCTACAACAAACAATGCTAAGACAAAAAAAAAGGAGTTATGCCCATTAGCGGTGATGCAACAAAAGCCTTATGTGCTTTATGCTGTCAGGAATTCTCATTGGCCAGGGAGATAAGAATGACCCGACTCTGGCGAAGAACGAAAGCTGGAATGATTACAATGAGTGTTTTAGGGCCATAGATTGTGCAGGATATTTTGGATTAATTGTCCCTGACCAAAGGTGAGCCCAAGTCTTCTCAGTTGACAATGACAGAGGCATTCAGTATGTACCAACTTCTATGAAGAGTTGTGCTAGCTGAGAGCAAATACTGAAAGACGGACAGGACACCACAAAGATAAGATAAGATAAGATAAGATAAGATAAGATAAGATAATCCTTTATTAGTCCCGCAGTGGGGAAATTTACAGGATCACAGCAGCAAGTGGACAGTGCACACAAGATCGAGTAAAAAACAAGAGTGACAAGTAATATCAATATTAAACAGTAAAGAATATCAACTATACAAAAAAAAAGTACAAAAAGCACAAAAAAATCAACAATAAACTCAAAAAAATAAAAAATAAAATAAAAATGAAAGAATAGAATATTATATATACAGACAGAGTATTGTGTATTGCACAGAGTCATTATTGCACAGATTATTAGTGTTTTTTGTGTTTGGTGGTCTACTGGGAGCACAGCTGGTTGTGCAGCCTGACAGCAGCAGGAAGGAAGGACCTGCGGTACCTCTCCTTCATACATGAATCAGCCGGTGGCTGAAGGAGCTGCACAGAGCTGCCAGGGTGTCCCGCATGGGGTGGGAGGTGTTGCTCATCAGGGATGATAGTTTAGCCATCATCCTCTTGTCTCCCACCACCTCCACCGTATCCAGTGGACACCCCAGCACACTGCTGGCCTTCTTAATGAGTTTGCAACAGTGAGAAGTGGGTGGCGGTTCTGGATTGTCTTTTTGTCCTCAGTGTGTCAGTCTCAAATGCGTTTGTAGAGATGACTTTCTCTCCATGGTCCATGACCATGGTCAGACTCAAGAAACAGATGCAGCAAAAAGCTTTAAATAGCTGTGAACTGTGACTTGTCATGTAAGGACTTCACTCTGGCTGTGCAAAAGGACAAAGGACTGCTTGAATCAGTCAAGAGCGCAAAATATCTGTGGCAAGTGTCCCGCCCAGACTTTCCAGTGATCATGGCAGCAGTGATTGTACAGTGAAGGCGCTGTCATGCTCTGATCAAACTTGTTTATTTTGAAATGCAGCGACAGGATGTCATGAAAAATGAATGAATAAATCTCCCCTACTTGTCATCTTTTTGAAAATGTATGAAGAAAAAAACGAGAAATAAATGAATGAAAAATAACGTTAACATATAAACGAATAAACTAATTATTTCTTCACTCTACCGTGGCGTATTTGGGCAAAATACACTCAGCTGCAAAGCTTTAGGTATCCTCAAATTCTCAAATCATAGGGGCTAACAGCAAAGTAACGGCTAATAAATGTTAGGAAAAAATCAGTTTGAATTTGGAAAAATCATTTATTAGTAATTAGTTTGACGCATTACCTTTTTCAATAATATTTCACCTCATGAGCTCCCGTCAGCTTTGTGCTATTTCGACATCCCCATGACAATCCTGATAGAATTAGGAAATTTAAACCGCCCAGATTGTTTTCTTTATCTAAAATGAAAGTGTGTTTAGTTTGACATTTCTCCTGTGAGAGTCAGGTCTGGGAAGGTGAGATTACCCAATAAATGCCCATCTGTAGTCTGAGCCTATAATCAAATCCAATCATGTCGTTGACTAGATGATACATCCTGTGCGAGTGCACACTTTTACGAACACGTCATATCGGCACAAGTTATTCTGAGAGATGACTGGTTTCATCACAACGGGAAAATTCAAGTCAATAAACATCTAGGCACCAAGATGTTGTGCAATTCCACAGAAAATACAATGGTCTAATAAATTGAATTCAATGGGGACACTTGCCTTCAAGGAAGCACAGAATTAACTGTAAATAGACAGTCTCGTCACAGCTCCATCTCCACTTCTATGTCACCCTCTCCATTCATATCGGTCTCCCTTATCTTCTTTCTGCTGCCGCCTTTCCAAGCATATTGCCCCCAAAACCCTATTTGTGATCTTTTTCGGTCTCTGCCACTCTTTTGTTCCCTCTCATGCATAATCTGTGATTTTCCCCGTTTTTTTTTTTTACTTTATTTCCCCTGGAGACAATCTTTCCCTGGCTCCTTCTCTCACTCCATCGCTCTCCACTGCTCACTCAGAATAACAGCAGCGATCTATCAGAACATTTTCTGTAACCAGAGGGCAATTTTCTAGACCTGGCAGAGCATCAGCCTTTTGCTATACTGTACCAAGACTGTAATAATAACAACACCGAGAAATCGGATTAACACAGCGTAGTATGTGTGCTGCAGCAGCAGAAGCAGCGATAGTAAAGCAGCCACAGTCAATGATTTCATGCAAATTAAAAAAAAGGTTTTGCCGTGGAATGCGAGTGAGTGACGTGTGTGCTGAGGGGAAGGGTGCATGCAAATGGTGGTTCAAGAAAAGGGTGTGCTCAGTGATTAAGTGGAAACACAAGCTAGGGACTCTAATCAGGCCAAATCAATGTGAACTAATCCTGTGCCAATTAAGAAACCGCAGTTCAACGCCCAGGACCTAATTCAATCTCTTTCTGAGTTCCTCGCTGTGAACGGATAGATTGAAAGTCCTGGACACAAGCCAGACGAATGAGAGAATGCAGTTATGAGGGTTTTTTCTTTTTTGTTTCTCAGACACAGCTCTTGGCATTCGAGACCACATTGATCAAGGGTCAGACATAAAGCGTTTCAATGTATCGGCCCCATAGCTCAATGCTCTCCAGTACTTTAAAAAGGGAAACTAAATGGGACTTAGCTGGGAAATGGCAACGGGAGGGCTGATGATGAGTGTGTGATGGTGACGTTGCTTTCTCCCCGATTAGCTTCGTTTTGCCATCTTTTCTTTTATCTCTCGGTGATAACCTCCCTTTTTGTCCCTTTCTCATTTTCCATATTATGATTAATACAGCACATTAAGAAATATATGCACAAACATGTTCTCTGCTCCCCTGCCACAAATAAATAAACAGTGCACATCATATTCCAGACACAGACACAGGCACAAAGCTCAGGGATGTTTTTTTCCCCAGACCAAGCCAGACAGTGGGGGGGGAGGAAGAGGTGAGAAAGAGAGGACAAGTGAGCGGACAATTTTCCCAAATATGAACTCTGTCTTGTTGAATATCTTTTCAACAATTTATGTGTGGTGAAAGGTGCAGAGATACGATATGTCGGTCGGGACGGCGTTATCAGCTGTAACCGCTGTACGAGAGCAGTGCAGTGCGGCGGCCGTGAGCTAATCAGTGGGGCACGCTCACATGCACTAAAATCACGCACACAGCCTGTCCGGCTATGTCAACAATGCCAGGAGAAGCTCTGTGATGACCCCCCCCCCCCCCCCCTTTATTTATTAAGATTAATTAGAACACATCAATGAGCCACATCATTGTACTGGCTGACATTTTCCTTCATTAAAATGAATACGGGCACTGCAGTTTATTTTGAGTCAATACCTTTTACACCTTTCTGCTGTAAATGCTCAGTAGCTCACTGAATCCACAGATGCAAATAGACTCCAGCAAATGCACCATTTACTGCTGTTTGAGTAACATTTGCTTACAGGACTACAGTGTCCAGCTGTTTTAGTGAATGACTGAGCCTTTTTTTAAACATCAAAGTATACACTGCTGGCCAGTTCTTCTGTAGGTACAAAGTGCCACAACCGGCTGGAAAAGTCCCAAAGTATTGGGGGTGACTAATTCATTGTTGATTATATTCTTTTCATGGGATTTTCTGTTAAAAAAAAAAAAAAAATATATATATATATATATATATATTTGACATCTGCGTGTCTTACTCTATTTCTTGCCACCAAATGATGAAGACACAATGATTTTGGTGAGAGTGTTTCCAGTTTAGAAATCACAGTCAAAGACCGGTGTGTTCATCAATCTGATGTAGAATTGATTCATGTTGCTGTCCAAATGAAGGAGAGAACTGTCAGTCATCCATTGTACAAGCCCACTTAACATGATGCGTGTCTCAAGTTAATGCTCTTTTTGGCCTTGCCAAATCAATTGTGTGGAGTTTTTTTGCCAGGCGGGGTTATCCACAGGAACAACGGCAACACACCATCAGACAACAAAATGGGCCTCATTGAAAGTAGCCGTTTCATTGTTTTCCATATCGTATTTTTGACCCTAAATTGAGATAGAGTGGATATTTGAAAAACACAAAACCCTTTGAATTAATAAAACTGCTTGCGTAACAGCAACATTCTCTTGGGAAGCATAATTCACTGATATTCTTGACTATGAATGTTTTTGAGGTTATGCAACGCAAGGTTTCAGTGGTGTTGAATAATTAATTGTTTTTGTATGTAAAGAATAAAAAACATGTGTGAGGAGGAAGAAATAAGACAAAAAAACTCAGAAAACTCATACAGCAAACCTACCAATCTTGAAGGAAGCAGATATCCCATTACTGAGCCAATAAGTGTGCTAAGCTCTATCTACAGTGCAGCAAGCAGAACCTATCATAACACATCATAACACACACCGCTAAAAACCCTCACATTGAGGGAAGGAGGGCAGAGGGAGAGAACAGCCCTCATGTCATCCACAGCAAAGTAAAGTGGGACTGAATGAGCTTCTAGAACACCACTTGGATGAGTTACAGCTGAGAAACAGATGCATCGTACAGCTCAGAGGACCAACAAAGGAACAAAACAGATTAGGTAAAAGAGGGGGAAAAAAAAAGAGAAAACATGTTGGAGACAAAATGAGGATTGTGTGAAATTCTCAGGAGATGTCGTCCAGATTTTCTATAATCTTTAACAGAATTGAAAGAACACAAGACAAATGAGAGAGGATAATAATGAGTGTTTTTTAAACCCAGGGAATACAACATGGAAGTATAAGCGATTTGTTTTTGAGTGTCGTGAGACGGGAAGGTGGAGAATTACCTGAATTTAAGCTCTTATACTATACCTACAATTTGTTTGGCTCAAGTACTTGGTAGCATGTAATCACATTGCTCTGAGACAGCTTCCCTGTCACTGGCTGACTGAATACAGTCTAATAAAGCAGTGCTACCCTCTTATTGACTTTCCCTCCTCACAAAGAATTAACCTCAAACACTACTTGTACTTGAATGCTCTGTATGAGAACAAAATACCAGTGCTATAAAAAAACAGAAGCATTCACGATAACAACATCTTTCTATCATTTTCAATTCGCCTTTTGGATAATGTTAACTAATCGGCTATAATAACATAATTCAAATTGGGCAATACTGCAGTTAATTGGTCGTTAGGTTTCAATAGACCTTTTTTTTATGACAGACCTTTTGACTCGTCCAACAAGGAATATAACTGGTGAAACAAATCTTATTAGTGACGGACATGATAAGCCATGCCAAAGAACCAGAACATACAACACAAGATGCCTGTAACTAGCTCATTCAAGAGGAACGCACCCTTTATTAATGCTCTTATACACCCTCCCTCTTCCTGCTATAACATGTCAAAATGTCTGCTGAGATGTCAATCTCAAGTTAATTAGAAGAGAGAAGAGGCCAATTTATTGGGTATCCTCTGTAAATTGTACAAATATAAAAAAAAAAAGCTCCGATCACAACCTGCCCAAAACAATGAATGAAAAAACAAAATAAAATAAATTATAAAAAATGTAAAAGTTACAAAAATAATTAATGAATTAATTAATTTATAACACTTAAGTATAGATTGATTATTTTTCTGTGAATGTGAAGTCCATTATATTCATGAACTGGTTCAATCTTCTCATAAATAAAATACTAATCAAGTCGAGGCACCGTCCCCGGCTCTTGAAATGCGGTTTGAGTCGGTGTTGAAACACTCCTTCTGAAATGTGTTTGATGATATGAGATTAATCAGGATGAAGTGATGATGTAATTTATGAAGTGATGATGTAATTTATGAAGACATTCGGGAGGCAGAGTGTTGTGAATAGTGAGCGAGCTGAGGTGGGGAGGTGTGTCGCCAGTAGATAGTCTCAAGAGATAAACGCAAACAGGGGGAGGGACAACAAAGATTTGTGAACGTGACATCAATCCTGCCTGGGAGAAAAAAAGTTTGAGAAGTGCAGGTAAGCAGCTTAATAAAACACTGGATTCTCTTCTCTCACCGTGATGACCTGTCATTACTATGCAACATTTGTTTGCATAATTTTACACTACTCTGCACACACGTCCTTGTATAGTAGCTCATTTGGCCTCAGCCACCATGTCCATGCTCCTGCTCCGCAGTACTCATGTAATTCACTTCTTGCATTTCATTCATCTCACTTGAACCTTAATGTTATTCTGCTCCAATGCACCACTGGACACTTGCCATCCCAGATGTAACTATACTGTGTATACTGTTCAAGACACACAGTCAATATAAACCCTTATACCGCATGACAAAGAACTCTAACAATCTGTTCATGAGAATGATATTTCACATTGTTTACGGGTTTGTTTCGTTACAGGAATAGTTCCCAGAATGTCAAACTATTCTCTTAATTGAAACAGCCGAAGCTCTACATATTGCAGCTTTTAGGCATCTTTGATAATACATACTGCATAAAAGTCAAGAAAAAAAATAAACGGATCCCCTGTAATGGGTTCCCTTTATCCTGTTGTTTTTCAACCGTTTGTCAGTTTGCAGCGTTGTTCTTTTATTGTGCCTCTGCACCAAATTCTACTTTTAATTCACATACTGCAGGGTTGTGATAGTTCTACAGAGACTTCAGAAGACATGGGATATGCTCGTGTAATTCTAATGTTCCACTCCTGCAGAGTCTCATTAGTCTAACCCCCCCCCTCCCCTTTTTGAAATTCACAGAAGCTACACTGTGTTGACAGCTCCTGAACATTTGTTGCATCTGACAATTTAACCAGATAAATAAAAGATGGCATCCACACCAACATAAAAGGGAATATATAAACATGCATTTGCGTGCAGAGACTGAAACACAGACCTGCAGACTGAACGCTCAGCCCTCCATCTGGCTGACACTAGCATGCTCTCTGAAGCAACCTCATGGAACACATCAAATAATGAAATCAGTGTGTACACACTATATGCTATCTCCCATTAACTCGTTACCTAGTGTGTAATTGTTCACAAGAGTCTGTGGGTTGTACGTTTAACGCAGCGTGGGATCACACTTACATGAGAACAGGGTCTATTGGAAAAAAAAGCAGGACTCATTAGAAAGGATGGTGCTTGGGCATCTTAAAGAGATTGATTCCTGTCGACGAGGCCTATATTACATTCGCACATTTCTGTGATAGGACGATTATACCTCTATGAGACAATAAATCAAGTGTATTATATTATATAGTTATTATATGCGAGTGCTTGCATGAATGCAAAACAGACGTGCTTGTGGTTAGATCATAAGCACCATGTGTTCGTGAATACAAACGTGTATAGGATGTGACTATATCAAATCACCAGTGGCGGGCCGTGCATTTTAAGCCTGGGCCTTCTACAGTTGAACAGCTACGGTGCAGATACATGAATCCGTGCATGACGGGACGCTGGTCATTAACGGACAATGCATAGTCAAATCAATGCAACGTAACGATGGCCTGCCTCGGACGGCGCTAGCCGCTATTGGCCTATCTCGAACGATTCCGTCGTGACGCACTTTCTTCTTGCTCATAAAACGTCTGAATGCAGGACTTGTAATAGGCTATTTTTACACTGTGGTACTGCTGCTTATAGCTAACTATCTGACCACTTGAACTATGAACTACACTACCCAGCAGCTTATAGCGTTAAAGCAGTTAGCTCCCACTCAACAAGCTAGCTACAACATCAAATACAGCTTTAAACGATGTACATATGTAATAATGATTAGATGATATCATCTTGATGGCTTGACATTCACGTGGTCTATCTGGCTGTATAATGTAAATCACACACCACATGTATTATATTTTCAGCAGACATGGTTTTGTTATTTCGAGCCATGTGTCCCTTCTGGGTCCTGGTGAGAGAAGCAGTCCTTGATCTCTAAATCAGATAATCTGAAGAGAAGGTAGGTATCAGTGGGGAATATAAAGGGATTACACATGCTGAACAAAATAAGGCTTAGACGGAATACTACACAACCTGGTGCATGCACACATAAACTTGCCACATGTAATATAACTGTAATAGTGTCCATGGAGGATGGGTTAAAGTCCCTGTCTCTGGTGGGATGTCTGATGTCGTCTCATCATTTCTCTGGCTTTGAAAACGTTTTAAAGGGATGATGAATTGATGCACAATTTGACCTCATGAACTTGTAATCTAACTTCTAAATCTGTATCTCTGAAGTTAAACCTTTTATCAAACGCAATGACTCGGATACAACTTATGCAACTCATAAAAATATATTTGGGGCATTTTGCCTTTGGTAGGGAGATAAATATTGCATTCACGTACATTGTAGAGCTGCAACGATTAGTCGATTAATATATTAGTCAATAGAAGAAAAAAATAAATGGCAGCTAATTTGATAATCCACCAATTGTTTCAATAATTTTTTAAGTGAAATATCCAAAATCTTTATTCATTGTCTGGTGTCATATAGACCAAACAATTTACCGTTTAATAAAGAAAACAATCAGCATTGATCCATTATGAAAACAACTATTGGTTGCTGTATGAGTAAAAACTGAAATCTAAAGACTGCACTTGTAGAAAGGCCTGAGGGATTTCTCTATAATATCCAAACAACCTGCTGATGTGTTAGACTGCACTTACATTTTGATGACTCAGTGTCCAAGTACTCTCTATACTCTCCCCTCTGCACATGCTCAGCTGTGCCAGAGGAGCTGAGAGAGTTAAGAAAGTCAAGATAAATCAAGTGCAAGTTATAGTTGGCAGCAGGTGCAGTGGTTACATCATCGGCCAGGATCTACAGTAAGTGTCCTCACCTGAGGAGATTCTGGTACGGTTAGGCCAGCAGCACCACCCCAGCCACTACGACTGCCTCCCATAATGACACGTTGATCCAAATCAGATACAAAACATGCGCCTGTGCGCCCACTCGCATGCATCCAGCGCCATAAATACACATAAACACACAAGCCATGCAAGCATATGTGTGCAGGATTACTATGAACATCGGCTTAATACACATTCATTCATGCACAGAAACACAGAGCCATAGAAACATTAAACATCCACGTAAATGCTGAGTAATGCACTACCACACAAATGAAAAATGTAAATTATACTTTCAAATACAGAAAAAGAAGTTAAATACTGGAGAGAGCTGTTTGTTCACTGAGTGGCTGCAACTCAAACCAATGCCATCCTGTGAATAGGCATGAAGGACAAAATACAATAACACTGCTGTGTGTAAAATGGAGAGTAAGATGGAAGCACAGAGATCATCAGTTACAGTATGTGAGGCAATCTAGCAAAATACAAGTCTTAGAACTGAATAAAAATGGACACAACTTACATCAAACATCCATCCATTCATCCATTAACTTCCGCTTATCCGTGGCTGGGTTCGCAGGGGCAGCAGGCTCAAGAGGGTGTTCCAGACATCGCTCTCCCCAGCAACGCTTCCCAGCTCCCCCTGGGGAACCCCGAGGCGTTTCCAGGCCAGACGAGACATGTAATCTCGCCAGCGTGATCTGGGTCTACCCCGGGGCCTCTTACCAGTTGGACGTGCCTGGAAATCCTCTAACGGGAGGCGTCCAGGAGGCCTCCTGATCAGATGACCGAACCACCTCAGCTGGCCCGAAGGAGCAGCGGCTCTACTCCGAGCTCCCTCCGGATGTCTGAGCTCCTCACCCTATCTCTCTAAGGCTGTACCCAGCCAC
The DNA here is from genome assembly GCA_032191485.1 of Leptoclinus maculatus. Taxonomy (NCBI): domain Eukaryota; kingdom Metazoa; phylum Chordata; class Actinopteri; order Perciformes; family Stichaeidae; genus Leptoclinus; species Leptoclinus maculatus. The sequence goes on from JAVDOI010000013.1 coordinate 5,536,563, forward strand.
CCTACGAAGGAAGCTCATTTCGGCCGCTTGTATCCACGATCTCATTCTTTCGGTCACTATATCCAAAGCTCATAGGTCCGGGTCGGAATATAGATGGACTGGTAAATCGAGGGAAAATCTTCACCACAACAGTCCGGTACAACGCCCGCAGCACTGGCGACGCCCCAACCCAACCACCTGTCCATCAAACATACACAAGATCTTAATCTACTAGTCTGTACAACAACGTCACCTCAGAGCTTGAAGACGTCACAGCATAGTATTAATGTTACCCTGAGAGACGACTAGATGTAGCAACAACAACACTTTTGCGGGCCAAACACGTCTACTCTCTTTCCGATACTCGTACACGGCAGTCAGTTAATCATTTTCATTGACGTTTGCTCTGGGGCAATCAGAGGATGTTGACGCATCACTACGGTCTGGTCTAGTTTGTTTTGGGCATGTGCATAGATCAATAGACACTCGTTGATTGTTCGCTATCCAATTACATAGCTTCAAGCTGAGTTTTCACAGGTCACTGCAAAAAAAAAGTTATGGTAGTTATAACTATTATAGTAAGAGGACAAAAACTGTCATAATCACTTAAAGACCTCAGTGTCTTCATTTGCTGTGTAAATATTCAACTACTTTATTACATTTTTGACTATCCTGATAATGAAGCAGAATCAGAATTCGTGTTTGGCAACGACTACAAGCTTAATTAGATGTCTAAATGCCCGCTGTCATTTTTTCAGGATTTGTTCCAACAATTTATTGCGTGGCTTGCGACCAAAAGCAAAATGTTTTTTCATCAAAATGTGTAATGATGATGACTTAAAATGATCTGGCATTTGGAAACATGAGAGATTGCAAAAGTAATGCCAATGTTTAAAGGCCGAGTACAGTCAAAATTACTCACCGACTGAGTTAAAGGCTGACGGAAATCTGCCATTTATCACAGCTGCGTGTAAACGCGACACGTTAATTACAGCGTTTACCAAACTCAACTTGCACATGAGCAGTTGTTCAAAAACATCTTCTGAAATAATGAATGATCTTCCATTTTCTTATCTTTTCTTTGACACGTTTCCTGCTCATGTTCCTTTCCTGTTCAGATCAGCCAAACATAAATGACTAATGGTGCACATGGAGCAGAACCACTTTGTTTTTATTCAAGTGACTGCATGAATTACAACAACACAAGGTATAATGACTCATGCTTCAGTACATTTTGTTTCGTTGCAACCTTCATATAAAGCAAATGAGCAAGAGAATTGCGCCTGCTAGGTGACACTCCTCCCCACTACGCAGGAACACACACACACACACACACACACACACACACACACACACTCCCCATACCTCCCCTCCTACACAACAAATCATTATGACAGTGACTGCTCATCCCGCTGGCTGCCTTCTCGTCAACGCTGGCCCAGATTCCATCAGATTATACAAATGACATCATCAAGTGAGTGTTTTTGAGCGGGTGCATGCATGGTGTCATTTTGTCAGTGCAGTAATCTATTGCTCTATGTATGTGCATTTGCGTATATATTTTGCACATTTCAGAGCTCTCAAAAAAAAACTGATATCAAAAAAGCATCCTCGCAATAGGAAACAAAAAAGACTCTTGAAGATGACAAACTCTCAGCAAGGTTGAACAGAGAGGGTCCGACTGGGTTTCATCACACTGAACAAAGGCACGGTGACTTTAGAGACACGGCTCGCGTGTCTGTCAACACAGGGAAGTACATCTGTTGTTCTGCGGGCCACTGAACTTCAACAGCAATATATGCTTAAATGCATCTCCAGTGACAAGACTCGTCTAGAGGAGAGCATCCAGGCACTTTGACATGCAAAGAATAATCCCGCTGTGCAGCAGTAAACAAAGGTGTCGTGACTCGGTTTGGCTTCAGCCATACTGAGGTACCTTGCCCCCTGCTGTGGCTTTTCACGTATGATGGAAAACTACATTCAACGAGGATATATTATCACTTTTTTGCAGCCATATACACAATGAATGAGGACAATTCTGTTTGACAACTGTGTTAGTTTAAAAATCTGCCAAAAGGAGAAAAAAAAAGCTCAAATTACAGAAGTTTTTGCAGTTAAAATCATGTCAATGTGATATGAGAAATCTATTATTGAAATGAAGAAAAGGGGTATTTTGAGGTACATCAGAAACATTTGCCTTCAAGCCTCTGAGTGGGCGGCCTGGTGTAAGTCTTTGATTGAAAGCTGAGCCAGCAGCGACACAATTTAAATAAACTTCAGAATCAGAATTCTGGCTTAACAAGCTAAGAACTGACAGTGTTTTGTCAGCAGTGTTATTTAAGAATAAGGAACACATAATGTTGCATCTAAACTTAAAGATCGTTACATTTACAGTCATACTGAAAGTTTTAATGTTCTAATTTGGGTTTGCGAAACAAAGTCTGTGGCTTTGTATTGCAGTCAGTTATTTGGTAACTGTCAGACAATAATAGAATGTCGATGGTTTCAAAGCATTTTTCTATTTTCGTAGACGAATACAAAAAAAATATAAAACTTTTATTTTCTCAAAAGTGTGCACAGGAGATGAAATTTAATTTGGACCACAAATGTCCTGCTGCTGTGAAGGCTTCTAGATGTTTGATATAAACACTACAATCTGAACCATTTCATAAAATGTATGATAATTATGGCTGATAAAGACCGTGAGAAAAGTGTTTGTTGGCATCGTAGCGTCAAGATCTTTTCTCACTTAGCTTATTGGAGCCTGAGAAAATGCCCTGGCTTGTCACAGCGATCCAAAGCTATTGGCTAGTGATGACCCTGACTAAGCCATTTTCTGCTGCCTGTGCACTCCCCCCCCCTCTCTCTCTCTCTCCCTCTCTCTCTCTCTCTCTCTCTGCCAGAACCGCCAAGGAGATTTGGGTGTCCTCACAGATGCCAGTATTTCATGGTTTCGACACGCAGGCTTTCACTGTCTGTCGGCCTGGTAGTGTGGAAAGCATTTAGGGAGGAAAAAAACCAGCATCCTCTTCTCGACAACTTGCTAATTACGTTACAAAGGCTTGCTTGCTGTCCATAATGCATTAGATACATCTCATTCCAAAAAGGGACAAAGGCATTAATTGATTTGCTTTCTGATCTCAAATTAGTGAGTAAATAGGTGCCTGTTTGCATTTTCCACTCGTTCTTCTTTTTTGCTGTGGCAAATTTCTCAAAGAGACCAAACTTTTTGAAGCATAATCTGGGCCACAGCCGTCTTATCCAGACTATGAAGTTCAATGAAACGCCTGTCTGAATGGAGTCAGGGAAGTTAGTGAAATGGAAATGAATATTCAATTAGAGATGAAACAACTTTAAGTCCCCACCTCCTCTGAGGGTTGTCAGGTGGGTGAAGCGATGCAATGTTGGACAATACCTAAACATCGCACTCACTCATCCAGGCATCCTTTTGAACAAAAACTGCCAGCCAAGATACACTGGAGGTTGAACTGAGACAAACGCCCTTTCATAACGAGGGTCATGAAGCGGTAGAGGTTGAGGAATGACCATTTCAAACCGACGCTTCAGATAACATCTATATACTACTGGAAACATTCATTTTAAATTGTGTGATTAAAGAAAAAAATAGCCTCTACTTTTGGCATTTTCTGCACAAATAATGCAATAAAAAGAATCAAACAAAATGTTTATAGGGCTTGTGTCAGTGTTTGCTCCAAATACCTTTCTGTAAATGTGTAATATGTGAAAGTCAGCTGTGGAGATAAGCAGATACAATAACAGGTAATGCTAAATTAAGATCAGTTCCTTTTTGCAGGGTGTGAACTTGTGTTTGCTGAGCTTATCACGGAAACTTGCTCCACAGCCACGTTCATTAGTCTATAAACGTACGTTTTGCTTTTTAATCCGTGTGTGTGTGTGTGCATGTGTGTGACTGCGTGGGAACAGATGGAGTGCTGCAATACAGATACAAGAGCAATACGATATGCATGAAGCATGAGTCGCTGTCCGTGGTGCTGAAGTCATCCTGCAAGCTGCATTAACTTGCTCTCAGGGACATTCATTCATCTTTCTTGTTCTGTTTCACGCACGCACGCAGTTTCAGCCAAAAACATATTTTGATCTTCTTCTTCCCTGAATTCAATCCAAAACCACTTTTATTATGAATACCTAGATTATCTATACTAAAAATGGCATGTGCCTGAAAAGGCTCAGAGAGAATACAGGCATAAGTGGTGATCTGAAAAAGTGACAATAACAGGACGAGAAGCCAGCTAATTCAACAGCAGCCCCATCACTCAGCCCACAGGGCCAGACTGATGTCTGACCTCCAGCTGTCTGTCCATTTTGTGCTCAATTAGCAAAGAACTCTCTCTATCGCACATGTGCAAAGATCTCAGCCCTGACCTTTTTGTTCCTCGCTAATTACATTACTAATAAATCTAGACACTAAATTTCTCTGTCACAAACGAGTGGGTGTGGAGGTCAAGAGACGAGAAGAGCCAAAACGAAGACGACATTGATGGCGGGGTCTGCTGATTCACTCCCCTTCTGGCCCCTCCGCAGGTGCAGAGCAATATTCACCGTCACTGAACTGAGTTTGTAAAGAGCCACAAGAGGAGTTAGGAGAAAAAGCTACTTTAGCAAAAGTGCAGGTTTCACACTTTGAGGTTACAAGTACTAAAACAGTCGATCTCTGGAGAGGAAAGACAACATGGTGAGCTTTGCCAAGGAAAGTCAGCAAAAACAAAGTGTAAGATGGACTCAAGTTTCTTTTTTTTAAACAATAGTGTATTTACAAATCATGTCTAACATTTGCTATTATTTTTAACCATTTTTCATCAATTAAAAAAACCAGAATAACAGGTTTTACTGGATTTACTGTGAACTATTGTGTAGTTCGAGTCATTTTCAAGTCTGTATGGAAGTAGTTTTTTCAAACTATAGAAAGGTTTGCCCCAACACCCTAACATAGCTGTATGAAAAAAAGCATTAAATAGAGGAGCAATCTAGATGATTGGTCATAAATAGGTCCTCTGTCCGTCACTGTCCATCCCTGCAGGTTATTAGATTGAGAAGATGTTTACCTCCTCCCACCTCTTCCATGGCTGCCACCTTGGCATCGGTCGTGTTTTGGCTTTATACCACAGTTTCAGCCCCTCCCTCCTCTGCCTCCACTCTCCCCCCCTTTTCTCTCTCCCTGCAGCCAAAAACGCAACATGGTGATTTATGGCTGAACTTAAAAACACCACACGAGGATCTGCGTTTATTCGACACCACCGTTTTGACATATTTTACAGACTTGTGTTCCGGGTCTTGTGTAAATCATAAAAGTAATGCGGTTGTTAGCTGGCTTCTGTAATCCGTAGAGACATAATTTGACAAAAGGATTGTCTCGATAAACCAAAAAGATAATCCAGGAATTAATGCAAACATGACATTTGGTTTAGTTCCATTTGAATTATTGTTTGGGATGAATTATTACTCATAAAATGGGAATGATTAGGGAGCCTTGAATCCGGCTAAATTGAATTAAGATATTTGTCAAAACTACCATTTGTGGAAAACATTGAAAGGTTATTTAACATGGATAAAAACACTTTCCAAATAAGTCACTAAATATAATAAAAAACACTGACAATATTGAACCAAGATGGCAAAAGAGCTTTTAATGAATAATCTTCCAAACTGTAAACAGTATTGAAATCATATCACTGTCAAAACTAGCCCTCCTCATAAAGGAGTAAAAGCTAAACCGGCAACAATTTCAAGGCCTTGCAACCATCAATACACCAAGTTGAATCTCTCATTCGTTCACTTGTTTCTGTGCAAAAACAACCCTGAGAACCAGCACCAAGCATTCACTCTTTCACACACTGACACACACACACATACAGTCACCATCTGTCATGCTGTAACCTCCCCGAGCTTGCTTCCCCTCGCCGTCCTGCCGGGACACATGCTCAATAATGATTCCATAACTTTGTTACCGCCTCATTATGGCGGTTAGTAAGCGACATAGCTAGATTTACCACCTTGTAATGGACTAGCAGTGCAGACTCATCTGCTTAACAGCCGTATTGATTCACTGCACCATGACGAACAGGCCAGTAGAGACTGCGTGGTGGCAACGCTGACCTCCACCTGCTCTCGAGCTACTGCCGTCATTATGTCCATCTGCCTCTTCCAGTTCTACATCGGATTATATTGCAGGGACAGTTATGGTCCAACATTTTTTTTTAAATATGTTGTGAATTAAAAAAGAACATTTCTGCAGACAACGAAAGGTCACGTAGAACTCCACAGCTTTCTGAGTGGAACAGGCTCCCAGTACACGCTGAGTGGAAAAATATCAGAGCAAAGTGACTTGCCAGGGAACAAAAACAAAAGCAAAAGCCAGGATTTGAAGACCAAAAGGAGTTGGAAATGTGTGCCAACTGGCTCAGCAAAAGAGTCATCTGAGAGTATCAGATGATATAGCATGGGGGGGGGGGATGATGCCAAAGTTGTCCTGTGCGGTTATTATATAAGCCAAATGTGCATTGTCTTTTTACAATTTCAGGAGCTTACTGGAAGACCTGTGAAAGCAGTCTGTAATGGTTTCAGAGGAAGAAACATTCCCCTACTGCCAAAGGGTTTTCTTTGAATGCAGCCAGAAACATTTCAGCATGTGCAGCTGCTCTGCATGTTTATTTCAACCTACTGGGAAACCTCTCAGGGGGAAGCGCCATCAACTAGAAAAGAGCCGATACGGAGCTCAGTACGGACTAAACTACTCATGTTGGCTGAAGTGAAGCAGCTACTAGAAGTGGAGAGAACCCAATCAGATTACAGGGAGCATGTTGAAATCCGACAGGAGGGGTTAACGAGCATTTAAACCAGCCAGATGACCTTTTGGTTAAGAGATGACCAGTTGGTCTTTGGAGCACATAATCCCTGAAAAGCTGGTCTTACTGACAGAACAATGGTCTCCTCCCCCCCCCCACACACACACATACATTACAACACTGCGGCACATACAGTACCTTTTGTCTGTATAATGGTTTGCCGAAATTAACTGTTTTAATATTTTTGCAGGAGTTCGTGGCTTTGCATATTTGCTGCACAAAGCAGCCATAATCATTTGTAAAAGGTCAGCACAGAAGATGCATGTAACATCTTAGCGATGATACAGACCAAGATGATAAATGATCACTGCATAATACATATATGTCACATACTGCAATGCATGTTCCTCTAGAGAGAGGTCCTTATACTCAAGATGACTGCGGTGCGATACAGTCCTTTCATCATAAACTCATGTGCTCTGTGTGCATCTTCTGCACAGCACATTAGCCATCTCCTCCTTGTTCTGCCGCTTGCATTGCCTCCCCATTCATTGGCCCTTGTGCCTGATTTAGCCAGTGCCTTGGGCCTGCAGCAACTGGCGGTCGTATAGAGGGCCATGTAAATGTCACCGTCTCAGAGGCTGTGCTCTGCAGAGCGTGAAATGAAATCTGGCAGAGTTTTAAGGCCTTGCCTTTCCTCACAGTACATGGGCCCTATATAAAACTCAAGCGCATGTTGGGATCATATCCGGACACCCCCCGCTTCTTTTCTTTATCAATTATTTTATTGTCAGGTCAAAAGTGTTGCCGGCTCTTCCATGTGGGAATAAATGTTTTCCCGCCACGATTAATAGGTTATTAGTTAGAAAACAGATTATTATTGCCGTCATGTCAAATTGGAAAGCTACGCTAATCCTAAATAATCCTATAGATCATGCAACCATATCAAGATTTACTGCATGTACTTCATACACATAAGAGAACAAGTACACTACATATCAAAGTGACATATCTTACAATTCAAATGTCAATCACAAAATGTACGTTTCTAAAAGAATAACGGCTGAGACTCTCTCATAACAGAAGGAGACAGAGAAGCTGCGAGCACTGTACGCTGGCGCAGAAGGACGATGAGTAGTTCAACTGCAGGAAATGTTCCCTGTAGGGCTTCTTCTACTGGGGAGATTGGCAGCACGCTTGAGGGGCTCTCTCTCAATTAAAATCAAGAACACGAAAGGGCTTTCCGCCTGAGCTGACGCCATTTTGGATCCAAAACAACTGTGTCAAACCTCACTACTTAAGTTCTGCCTCAGACCATCTCTTGTGGGTTCTCATTGTCAAAGATGGGATCCAAGTGACTCTCTCTATTGAGCATGTAAGGCTTCGAGGAGGGAGACAATTCAGCCACTGATGTATCAGAATTCCTGTTCTAACATTCAGGCCATCTTTCTCACTATTGCTTCCTGTGAACTGTCAACGTTAAGGTGAGCTCAATAAAAAAAACACATATACAACTAAAACTACTATATTCAAACGTGATGAGATCAATTAAAGGCTGTCATCACAAAATATCTACCTTCTAAAATACCCATTGTTGAAATGATCCTCTTGCTTATCGCCTCTATTCATCTCTCAGTCAGGCACTTAACCCTGGCAGTTGTGGACAATTACAAATTGGATCTTTTATTCCATTTAGAGCTGTACCTTTTGCAGCTTATCTTGTGTAACAAGCTCTTAAATAAATCTCCTAGCTTTAAATAAACAGGAGCTGAGCTCTCCTTGATGTTGGGTCACATGACTCACCTTAACCCAACATGGACCTCCAATGGAGAGTGACAGGCGTGACATGCTAATGCCAACAACTCTGTATAGTTGGGAGAGGCCGTTCTAAAAAAGATGTATACTAATTGATGAGGCTTAATGGAATTCTAATGTGTTTAAATAAAACAATATTATAAACAGATTGCTAAATACTTCACCATTTCCCCCCCCCCAGAGACATCAAATCTGGCCTTGTGTGATCAGTAACGTGCGCCAGCTTTGCGGAACCACACTTGCCTATGAGCTTTAAAATGGCTGAATGTAACTGTGATCACACATTCTCTCGCCGTGTGAAAGTGCCCGGCGACACAGAAGAGAAGTCAGTGCTGGGGAGATCTTCGTCATGCGCCTGGTTCATCGTCATCCTCCTTTTCTCCCGTCACCGCCACGGAGAGGCAAGCCAGGCCAGCTGCTACAGGGCAGTGCAGAAAGCTGTGGCGTGGAGGGATGCTGGCAGGTCAAAACAAGCCCACTCACTTGCGCCACGAAAGCCAATCCTCCCCACACCGACACTGTGAGCAACAAGCTGCTTCAAAGTCCAGGAGGGAAATATGATGCGAGGAAAAGATGGACGGAAACTGGACTAAAGTGGGATTTTGTTCAAAGTTATGATTCTAGAGACTTTCATGAAATAAAAGACAATGTTTGATACATTTTTTTCTCGATAGAGTATTTATCAGCCTAGCTGTTTACTTTCAAAGCTGCATAAAGTGTTCAACTGGTGAATCACGGCGTGGCTTTTATTGTGAAGCAAGTATTCGTCACCGAGGTCAACACTGACCATGACGGTTCATCAAATATGCGTCTACAGAACATCATCATTTTCATCATTTTCTGACAGTGGATCGGTTATAAATATTGCAGGAGGTGATGGAACAAGATGGACCCGGATCTCGGTTGGATTGCAAAATTCCTCACCAGTGTCAGGGAACGGCGAAAAATGTCACATTCATTTTTTATAACACGATGTGACACTTGTGCAGTGTGGAGGTTAAATAGGTTGACACAACACTGATTTTGGCCCATTCCCGTTTCACCCATCATCCCATGTAGGCGGCTGGGGTTTGACAATCGCTGTGAAAATACTATGCCCTATAATAATTCATCTATCCAAGTAAGACACCTTTTTAAAATGCCGGAATGATAACAGAATCTATTATCCTGTCGAGGCACTTGTCAGAGCATAAAAAAAGGCATGAGTGTCTATCTGTTCAATAACAAGCAATTTATGTTATCACATGCCTTCATCTGGCACGGTTATAAAAAATAAATTGCCTATTATTTGGTCAGAAAAATGGAAAAATTTCAAGGAGACTCAATGTAGTTAAATTATAATGTGGTGAAGAACACAGAAACTACTCAGTATTACTTTACATTGATCCATGAATAATCTCTAGTGCCTCCTGCCAAAACAGTAAGATCTTGTAAAAAAATCCTCTCAAAAGAGGCATCCGTCCTCTCTCTCTCTCTCTTTTTCTCTCTCTCTCTCTCTCATCACTGTCAGTCTAGTGGACAAGCCATCTAGACTTTCCTAAAGCGTTAGTCTGCATGCAAATTAGTCTCTCTGGATTTACTGAGTACACAGGCTAACAGACTGTGGAACAAAGACATTCACATCAGCTCTGCCACTGGCTTTCCAGATCTTAGATGTAGCTATTAAATGATGCCTGGAATTATAGGAGAAACCCCTGTTCAGAAATATGCATAATGTTTGTAGAACATTATGCATATAGCCATTTCTGAGGCGTGATTGCTTTATAATGGATTTGTGCCTTCTGCATTATGCTAGCAAAATGTTGTTTCATAAAAAAAGCTATTTGAACAACAAATATGTATACTACCCACTCACATGTAGAGCCCTCACACTTGAGGCATTTAAGGGCTTCACTTAGCAGCAAGGAGCTGTTCACTCACAAAGAAAATGAAATTGTAAGTGAGAAACGTGAATATGTGAACCAGCATGACTGCTGTTTGACTTTTAAAAGGTATTTGATAACCTGATAAGGTTAGAAATAGATGTGGAGGAACTCCACATTGCAAAGAGGAATGTACCTTAGTCAGTTTCTTCTGAGTCAATGTTTTGGACGGTTTAGTTCAGCAATTCTTTTGACTCCTGATCTCAAATACAAAATATATCAAAATGAATGAAGAATGACAAACAATTCGCAATTACCGATTAGAAGAGGTTTCCCATATACTTACATCAGGCTTCACAAACTAAGTTATGTATTGCAATAAACCCGAAATAAGGAAAACATATAGAATAGTATGCAGTTTGCACAACAGATAACATGGCTGATCAGGCAGCCGAAACCAGGTTGATCTTCCTTCAAGTGTGTCTGTTTTATCTGGTACGAGTGTGTGTTTGTTTGCATGCGTGTACATAGAGTCAGTGCAATACACAGCCTACTACAATACATCTGTCTCTATGATGATGGTTATGGAAATAATGTCTATACTCATTAGATTCCAAGCAATCCGATACTAAAGCATGTCTGTATAATCCATTTTGAGCCACTGATTCCACTCTCAAACCACAAATCGGACACATTATTGTTGGCATCAGTTTCGCAGGTGACCATACACACCACCATACTTCATTAAAACCATCCACAGAGAGTTATCTCTACAATTACTTTTCCCCAGAGGAGGCATTCGTTTGTCTATTTTTCTCCATTCGGCCCCGCGCCGACAAGTGAAGCAAAGCAGAATATACCGCTTTCAATAAGACTGTTTAAACAAGCCGTCAGCTAGCAGAGAGCTGGTGTTCAGAACGGCAACAATAAGTGGATGTGTACACTATCGCCCCACACACAGGTTCAGTAACAGTTGAAAATTGCTCAGCATTCAGCAGCTGATTCCAGCAAAAGAAAGGGATATGCATCTGTACTGAGAGAGAGGGGGGGGGGGGGGATGTAAAGGCAGTCCTCCACAGTGTCTGGCCGAAGGCCTCCCTGGTGGATTATGTTACCTAACAATGGCAGTGGCCTTTCACAGTCGGAGCATGCTGGAAGGCATACAAACATGCCTCTGCCCCTTTCCCTCGCTCTCCCACCAGAATTGACATTGTCCCCTGTCGAATGCAGGTCTACAGTATGTCTTTATAGCAACAAATGAGCGCCCCAGTTTCTGCTGAAAGGCAAATGAAAAGCAGGCTATCACACTAAAGCATACAACATAGCACGCTGTGGCATGAATGGCACCACACGTGCAAAAGGGACCGCAGTGTCACTGCATGTTTGTAAAGTGAAAAAAAGGCGAGACCCGCCGCATTAGCATGTCCTCACTGATGACAAATAGACAAGACAGAAGGATTGACAGAACTATGGAAATATAAGGATGTGATACGACACACTGTAAGCGACTTTCTGTTTATAATGTGTGTAGAGAAACACACACTATCAACACAGAGAGAAAGCCTGAGGCATACGTATGATGTACAAGTCCTGCAGGCATGAGCAGGCATGACGGGGAAGCTTTAATGGTAAACAATGCTCTTCGTCAGACATTCAATAGCTGTGACTTAGAAGCTGCTGCTGCTGCACACACAGTACTCCATCAGCATAATACTGTATACAGCGAGGTGACATCATTAGTAAGTGTAACGCACTTTGCCTCATGCATCAGCTGCAGCACAATATAAGGGTAATCGGTTCGACCTCCAAATTAACTATATTTGTCAATTAAGTGAATGGGGCAGCTAAATGAACATGTTAGGGTGATTGCTGAAAGTCAAGAGTAGGAGGGAAAAAAAACAGACTAATTATTAGAAATAAATTCTGGGGGAGCAGAAAGTGATTTTTTTTTTTTCCATCCTAAAACTCCTCAAAAGGCAGATAATCTCAGAGGAGTAGGATTAGTAAATTGCACTGAATAGTGTGGGTAACAATCTGCCCGGGTACAGTGAGGTCCGTTATCGTGGGCAGTGAGGAGATAGACCTGTATAGTCTTCGGTGAATACAGGCTTTATAAAGAAGTTCAGCTCTCTCTAAACCTCACAGTTGGAGCACACAAACATGAAAGGTTCTCCACTGGTTCCCCATGAGGGATCACACAGCTTGATTCTGCATACTTTTTGAAAATTAAATTGGCCTGCTGACAGCCAATCACAGCAGCAAAGTGCAGCGGAAAGTGCTCGGGCTGAGATTAGTGCAGAGGTGCTTGAAGAGTCCCCTCAAACTAAGCTAGTAGGTCTTACTGGTGCAAGAGAGAAGACTCGGACACGGAGAACGTCCCGCTCTCATAGGTGAACCACTGAGAAGCAACAAGACCTTGTGGGACCCGACGGCTCTGCTCAGTAGAACAGTGCAGTGTAATTAAAATTCAACAAATAAAAGAACACAGCCTGGAACTATACAGCGCATCAGAGAATACTGCTATAGCTGACTCATCATCGCTGTCATCCACAACACCATTGTGACTTCTGGCTTTCCCTAATAAAAACCTGAGGGGGACAAGTCATGAGTAACAGCTATGTCATCACTGTGCGTTGCACAATCTTCTTTGCTGTCATCATCCCTTATTTTATTGTAAAGCCTCGGGGTGTTAGAAAGCAATATTTGTGCCACTACTCGTCTTAGCCTCTTTCTGCCCTTCGGTCTGCTCAAATCTGATGGTCCTTTTCTAATTTTATTTTAATTTCAGGGTTCCATGGATTCTAAGACTATCTCGAAAACAGAGCAACAAAACACACAAACAAGGCTATTTGGACGGTCTGGGATGACACATTAACAATCCGGAAAGCATTATCTGCATAATTACATGGAAAAGTGAGGCTTGCTGGGTATGGTAGAAGTGTGAAAAATATACAGAGATTTTTTTAAATATTTATCTCCCTTCCTTCGAAAGCATCCTTAATATTCCACAGGCGGCATGTGGAAAGCAAGCGGCTGAAGCAGTGTTTACAGGTATTTTGTAGCAGAGCAAATCTCATCGTGTTTTAACTAAACCTAGCGCAGCTTCACCAACAGCACAACACAGACCGGAGCAGGATAAGCCCTCCTCTAATTGACATGGGAATAATAACAGGAAGTCACAAAATACCTTCAAATCTGTAAATTATTCTCACTTGTATCAGGTGACTGAGATATATGAAAATGATACGGGGGGGGGGGGGGAAGCCACTACAGCTGATAGCAGCACCAAGACAAAAAAAGGAAGCTAATGAAGCACAGGCACAAGGTTGAGAGTTCAGCACAGAGTGCATAATTATCTGTCGAGCAAAGCTAATGATCACTCCAACACTCGTTTCCACAGTCATACGAGGCCACTGCAGTCAGTCATACGAGCGAAATGCAGAGGGTCTCTAATGGGGGGGGGGATGGGAAGTGGGCAGATGCTGGGGCCTTGTGCTTAACAAGGAAAGTGTGCATGTTAACGGTTTAAGGAAATGACACAGAGGGGAACATCAACAGATTACGGGACGCTTCGCCGTTTCTTTGAGATAAAAGAATGTGCTTGGAAAAATGTCTGCCTTGCAATGCCTATCACTTGAAGTATAGGCAAGAAACAGAAGATATGGAGGAGGGGGGGGGGGGGGGGCATTAAATATGCCTGTTATCCTGTAGCACATTAAATCAAATCTAGAGGATCTGTGTGGCCTGCAGCTTTCAGTCAATATTCCCATTCCTGTATTATTCAGGCACTTAATTCATTTTGGTAGAGTGCTAATAGCTTCTTTATACTTGATTGACCTCTTAGCCTTGATCCCTTCCAATCCTCCTTGAATCTGACTCTACCTCTGCTGAAGTCAGAATAAGAATTGCTTTTTTATTTTACAATTTGCTCAGTGCCCCTCTACACACACACACACACACAACAATAATTGCAGTCTATCCTAATGGCATATAATTTACATCAGGAGCCATTAACACAGCTATATTGTGGAAGACTAACTTGTGCATTTACATCAGACAAGCGGTCCATTCATAGCACAGCTGGAGTTAGTCTAGAGAGCAATTTACAGATGTAATGTTGTCCGTTTATGCTGACTAAATTTCAAAAGCTATTACTGCACTTGTGGCAGTGTTTTAGTGACTGGATTCACGCATTTAGTCTGCAGCAATGCTGTCTGTGCAGACCCCATGCAACACCAAACCCATTTCCAAGCGGGCAAAGAGCCAGAATGAACACATTGACATGGCTATATGAAAGAAGGCAGGGTGTCCCAGAAGCCATCGCTGGAGTGTCTACAGCCTGCAAGGCTTCAGAGTATATATGAGAGGAAGATGTGGTCAGATGAACGCCTCAAAGCCTTGGGCACAGTGTGATTTGATGGCACATGTTCCGCTGACCATTACTGTATCCTCGTCCCACAAGTGGTGGCGATCTGTTCAGTTTATTTTTGCTTCCAAGCTGTTAACCCTTGCAAAAGGACAAATATTCTGCATTTAATCCTCGTAATAAAACGACAAAAGACGCAATTGCGGACGCGGCTGTTCCGTCAAGGCGCTTGGGTGGATAATGGGTGGATATTCTTCCCTTGCCTCATTATCACTTACGGCAAGTGGCAAGGACGGCTGTCAAGGTGCCACGGAGGGGGATGCATTCCAACAACTTTGTCAAAACGAATTACCTAATTCCTTTCAGTGTCCGGGTTTACAAGAAAGTTGTGAAAAAACACAATCAATGCAGTCCACCACGCACAACCTTACATGGAAACTAAAAGCATGACGTTCAGGACTGCACGCGCGAGAAAATAAAAAAAAAGTGGCTTCCGAAACATGTTCTTATAAAAGAGATGCGTCTATTGTAAGTCATGACAAGTGCAAATAAATTCTCACCGCAGAATGAATGAAACGAGACAAACAATTTGCGCATTTGCTCCCTACCTTGTCAACACAGGCCGTCCGACAACCGCCTCAGGAGGAGTAATCCTCTGAATTTCGTTGAAATTCCTTCTTTGCCTTGATAATGTAACAAGTCGGGATTTATCATATGGGACGTCACTTGGATGGTAAGGTCCCATGCACTGTAGTATCTTCCTGTATCGCTCCGTCTGTGGGCTGCAGAGGCATCACTGAACGTATGAAACAGCGCTTCACAGGAATGGAGAGGGGAAAAGTCCGACATGGAGTCTCCTCTTTGGATTCTTCGGCGGTCCACTCATTCAAATTCGACACACAGAACAATTAAGAGGTAGTTTATAGCTACAACTTCAAATCAATAGTAGCCTCTTCGTAGGCTAATAATAAGTAGCCTAGTACATTAGCCCTTCAATTAGTGTTCATTTGTGTTGTTGCTGCGGATAAATTACCACATCGTAAGGGGGGGGGGGTTGTATCGTGTAAAGTGAGGAACTGCCAGGGGCATTTGATTTACACACTAATTAACTCATGTATAGGTTGAGACTAATGGCTAATCCTACATTTCATAATTCAGCCCCAAAATCAATAATACAATATTGTACTTGTGTATCAATCACACGAAAATATTATATATGTATACAACGCCATATTTAAGATACAACCACTTATTTGTATTTTTCAGAGATTTCCGACACTCTTCATCCTTTTGACAAATGAGCTATATATATATATATATATATATATATATATATATATATATATATATATATATATATATATACATATATATAACCTAACTAAACAATCATCAACATTCAATGAAATATTAAAGACTTCCCAAAATGCAAGTTAAATAATTTATATACAGTATATATACATATATATATATTCTTTACACAGTAATGGGGGATTATTCACAATTTTTTAGCCAACGTGGAAGAGAAGACCAAAAATGATTCATAAAATAGCAATTTGAATATCTACAATTCAAAAGACAGACAAAACCATTTGCTTATGCCTATGTCTTCTTTTCCCAACAGCCAACCCCCTAATACGTGTACTTTTGTAATGTTCATTTGACTTCAGGTCAGGGCAACATGTTCAAATTTAATTATCATGTCTTGTAATGGGCTGCAAATAATACATATAATGGGACATCTTGACATTTGTGTTAGGGAGTATGAGATCCTTCGTTGCAGTTTTTGTCACCCAAATCTCTCACGCGCACACACACACACACACACACTCACACACACACATACACACACACACACACACACAAAGAATGACAGAGACAGTCGCGCTGCACAGTGCGCACAGTGCACACAGGCACATCACACACACTTCTCCCATCACTCTCTGTCTCTCTCTAGCAGTGATACTGATGAATGACTGGAAGCTACTCTGCTGGGAGAGAGCTCTGTGCCTGCCAGGCAGCCTGGATCTAATAACAAAGTTGCATAGCCTACTTCAATGGCATAACCCTGGCAACAGCAGCAAAGACTACACTTACTGTATGCTTCGGGTGTGTGTTAGCATGGACTTTGGGTGATCAGGCTTTAAACCGATCAGTTATGTGATACTGCATACGAAAATGTCTGCATTGAGACATTATCAGGGGATTTATTGAAGCATGCAGCCTTTTCATCAACCAGCAATCAACAATTTATTGTTGGCAGACAGTCAATAAAAGCATTCCCTGGAAGTGTCAGTGAAATCAATACCCCCCCTGTGACAACACAGAGAGAGACGGAGAGCGAGAGAAAAAATAAGCAGAGGTAATGAGTGGCCACACTTGCACCGTATGCAAATAAGATTGATTAACTGTTTTGCCAGTGGGGCAGAATTAACTGAGGTGACCTGGATCTGTATAATTCCCTACTCATAACATACTGTGATCATTTTGACCATTTTCTCCCTTTCATTCCCCCCTTTGACTTTAGTTGTCAACGTAATGGTTTATTTCCAACTGATCCCTGTGTGCTGACTGATTTGTCTTGGGGGGAAAACTGAACTGTCGGGCTGACTGCAGTAAGTCTTTGAGAGCTGTCCTTAAAGAACAACAACGTCGCTCTCCATAGGCTTAAGCAGGAAGGGTGTTTGTGTGTGTGTACAGGTTAGTTATGTTCAAATTCAAGATTGCTTTCTGTGTGTGGTGTCTTTAAGGGAACTTGCGCTGGTGCAGTGAGTCCCTCGGGAGGCATGTGTGATCTTATTTGCGTCACAGCATCTTGCAAGTACAGTACATCCATGACGCTGGCCTACACATCAAAGGGTGTGAAATGGCTTGGGCTCTCTCAAAAATGTGCCTTGAGGCTGAGAAACACAAAAATATGCCACATTGGTAATAAACAAAATCCTATATGATCCCTGATGCGTGTCAACAAAGCAATTCAACAAGATTTAAAATTGAATTTGTTTATTTTTGTTTGAACATGTAACTGAAAAAAGAGGATGCACTATATATTTAAAATGCATACCAACAGCAGTGTTTGAACACATTTTACATTTACAGATGACATGTGAGTGGCTGGTACTGCATGCGTTTTGTCAGACAAGTTGAAGATCCTGTCTGTGACTGAATCCAGTCCATATGTTACGCCTCTCTCTGTCTCAGCATGCAACAGCCAGCTATTTATCAATAATTCATACCAAAGGAGGTAGTTGCAAACATACAAAAGATGACAGAGTGTAAAGTAACTGCTAAATTACTTTGTTGTCGCAATTACCATTAAATCATACTTTGACAGTTTTGTCAGACTGTTAGTCTGTCAAAGAACTCCAAGAAGAGGCTGTTATAATATATGTCTTGCTTGTTACATACGTATTGTCAGCACTAACACATGTTCAGTGTGCTTTACATGCATTGACTCTGTCAACACAGCAATGTTGCGGTTTATAATTACAATGCAATTTATTTGATTAAACAAATGTAGGAAGCTGTAAGATATAGCACAAGCCATATTAATGTAAATCATCAATTATTCTACATCATCATAAATTCTGCTGATGCTGCCATGGCAATGACAGCCTTGCAACAGTGAAAAGCCTAATGGGTGTGTTTAACCGATACATCAAATAACACTGGGAACACTTTCTTTACTTGTGGAGATGAATGTTGCCGGTAGAATGTTGAGTGAATGATGGAAGGAATCTGAGTTGCATAACATCGCAAAGAAAAAACATTTATTTGTGGCAGCGTTTTGATCGCAGCAGCGGATGTCACCTAGTTTACCTTTCCCATCTCCTCCTTAACTGCCACTCACCCTTCCTCTGCTGCTTCTCTCAGAACAATTACAGACTTGAGAGATTAGCAGATCTCTGCAACCATGCCTGGCTGGATGAAAACAGTTTCGCTGGATGGGAGACCGTAAGCACACTCCCACGAGGCATTTTGGATCAATGCTCATGAATCGGCCCAGAGGGACGTCTGCAAACCTTTGATGTTCCCTTGAAGACTCTATCGCTTAGACTTGATTTAATTCAGGCCTCTTTGTCTTGAAGCAAATTCATTTCAGCCTAAAAAGTGACGTGTAAACATCATCATTTCAACCTTGCAGTATGCATGCACATTCTAAAGCAAAGAGCAGATGGCGTGAACATGAAGGTCTTAAGTTAAGGAACATCAAACATGTTGCATTTTATAATTGCCCAATTAATGTTGCACCCAAGAATATCAGAACTCATTACATGTGCTCATGCACATATCTGAACCTCCTTAGCCACAGTATTCACACGGAAGAGCTGAGAACGGAGCTGTAAGATTTGTTTATACTCTGTAGGCATTATGCAACGCATACATGTACGCTACTTATGTTGTTCACCGTATACTTAGGGTTCTTCTGCAGCCATCCAAACACTGCTAGAAGTACTAAGAATAGCAATGGCATTGAAGCTGAATAATTCAGACGCAGGGGGTGGAATACACGAGATTTTCTATGAGGCCTCAAAAAAAAAAAAAAAAAAGCCTTAGACAGACTCTTATCACAACAGCATATTGCCCTCACTGAGGACTGTCTTTGTGTGTTTGTATGCGGAGACAATGATCTGTTAAGTGTGTGTGTGTGTGTGTGTGTGTGTGTGTGTGTGTGTGTGTGTGAGAGAGAGAGTGAACTGGTCGGGAAAGGGACACTTTACAAAAGGATGAACTAATGACATCACCGTCTCCTATGGGTTGAGTTCATTCAAATAAACTTACATTTTATATGTGAATAACTGATGAGTGCTGAAGTCTCAGGAATGACTCATCACTCATCAGTAAAACACATTTACAATTGATAAAAGCTGTTTCAGCTCATTTGTGAGTCTACAGGGTCCTCTTTCCATTAGCTGTCCATTTAGTACAATGTTAAAGCCTGTATTTTAATGTGAGCCCTGTGGACTGTGCAGCTCTGTTCCCCCATTTTATTTTATTTTTAAATCTATGCCTTCATCTCCCTGAACAGAACACTTTCTATTTCCCACATTCATGCGCCTGTGCCCTCCTCCATCCTTCTGTGGGACTTGTGCTTTTCACACTTCCCTAAACTTTACAAAAGAAATTCACAGTGAAGTATTAAATATTGAACAGCACAAGTGAGAGTGTTAAAGCGGCCGTCTGTCAGTGCAGTGGATGAGCAAGTTGGAACAAGATTTGTGGATTAAGGTAAAAGTCAGAATCGGGACCCAGCGGTAATGTTAGAGAGGCTGTACATTCACACTTTGGCTTAATGAGGCAACCAGTGCTACATGATGCCAAATCAATTAGAAAAAAACACAACATGACAAAGAAGTGGAAAAAATAAACTGTGCTGTAAATATGTGTGTTGTGCATCTGATAGCTGCAATGACTCAAATAAATATTCTGCTCACCCTCACCCATCACTTCTTGTCATTATAATCTAATGCACCCAGGATCACATTTAAACACAGTCTCACGGCAGTTTGTGAAATAGTCACATTTTGTATCTATTGATTCTAAAATTAGAATTTTTTTTTGTGTCGCTCAACTTTTAAATAAATGTGTTTAAATCACGCAGCAAAATTAAAGTTAGGTTCAGGCAACAAAAGCACTTCATTAGGTTTGAAAAAAACCCTCATGGTATGATCTATCTTCTTAACTCCCGACAAGAAAGCTAAATTAATATTTACCAAAAACTCAAACTATCTATTTTCTGTCATTCAGTACAACATCTCTAATGTATAGCATTGAGCAAATGAAAAAAAAGTAATCTCTGCTTGGAAATACTACTAATACAGCCTCAGATGAACACTAATTGAAGCGCTGACCCTCCAGTTATGGGGGACGGTCTTACTAAGAAGCAATGTGCAACCTTGACTAAGCATGCTTCATACATTCCAGCAGGCTTTTATAACATCGGAGCCTTGGATTTCTGTGAGAGACCTCCTCCCCCTGGGAAAGAGTTGTTTATATTGGCACTATAGGAATGTGTTGGTACTTTCTGTCACTGTGATGTCGTTCTGCGCTGTAGCTGCCATGTCCTTATGGTAGAGACAGGCTGGAGCAATTCCTGCCTGAACTGTTCACTGGCAGGTAGAAGGTGCTGAGGGAACCAAACAGTGACTGCATTATCTTTTGCTCCGCTGCACTGCTTTCTCTAGGCTTTTCTTGCTCTTTGACCCCCCCCCCCTTCCTCTCTCTTTTCTTCGTCTCTGACTGTCTCTTTCTCTCTGGACCCTTAATTCACTGGAACCCAACTGAAGTGACAGGAGTCAGGATGGCTCCTCTCGTATTCACTAAAGAGTGTCACCTTGGACGACAGTCAGCTCGTGTCACATTCATCATGACATCATGACTCTCAATACCAGTTTTTTTAAAAAGCAGAAATGAGAGCCTTTACCATTTTAACTCAAGTGCAGCTCTCAAGCTGTGTGGGTTTGAATGTGAGGTGAAAGAGACTGTAAATCTATAGTCACATTCTCAAGTTTATAATAAGCTAATGATGTGGTCGGGTTACAAAATGCTGCCACACCATTCTAGCTAGATGTGAACCAGTGTCAATTACTTTCAAATAAGCTGAATACATTTAAGAAATGTGTCTGAAAACAATTGTGTAAGAGGGGGAACTGCTCATGGCTTTGCTGACAGTGGCTTCAATAGACCACAATGCATTGCAGCCACACAATACATGTATTACAGGAAGAAATGGGTTTGTACTGGGAAATGTGTTGAATGACTAACTGTAGTAGAATTAAACATGGCCTTTTTTCCATTACAAAATAACACAAATCGATGCTACAGTATAAGAATGGAATTTCCTTAAAGGTAGTTCCAGGAAAGAAAAGTCTTTGTAAGAAACAAAACCATGCAAACCTGACCTGAAATCAAGCAATTCCACATTCGAGACACTCCAACAATGCCACTAAACCACCATGTATTCTGCTGCTGGGAGTTTATGGCTCTGACACTATTGCATTCAGAGATGAAAGAGCGGGGGTGGGGGGGGGATATGAAAGTAAATCATGGAGGATGGAAAGAGAGAGAGAGAGAAAGCTGAGTGAATGAGCGACGTGCTGCTGCAGGCCGACATGTGCTGTTGAATGTTGGTTTGCTGAAGGAAAGCTTTGTGGCCGGGATGACAGAGAGGGATCATTACTCTATACCCACCACCAACAGTAACCACAGTTACAGCATGTGTACCTTAATGAGATACATCCTCCTATAATAGCGTAATTAATCATTTCACAGATCAGAGGGGGCCAAGTTACAGCAAGGCACACCTAGTCGTATTTCTCTTGACATCAGACATTTATACAGTTTGTGCTCCCCAATACCAAGCTGAACATGATGGATTGATGCCCTGTGAGTTTCAGATTGACAACTATGTGAGAGCAAAGAGTGGAACTGAGTGACGGGAATGGAATGCTAAAAATCAGCCGGGATATCGCTGTGTATGTGAACAAAAGTGCATGTGACTGCACACAAACAGAAGGGTGACAAATTAAAGGAAAAGCCAACATAAAGTGCCAGAACAGCTTCAGTGCTCCTTGGCAGAGATTCAAGTCTCTGAAAATCGATTCGAGGGATGACCACCATTCCTCTGAAAGATATTCCCTAATTTGGTGTTTTGATGACGGAGAGCGCTGTCTAACACTGTGGTTTTTGAAATGTTTTGGCCTGTGACCCCTAAAAAATAAAAGTTAAATGTGTACTTGCAACCCAAAAGATTACACGCAAACATGACTTTGGAGCTGCTGGACCAAAAGACTGCGTGCTGAGGCCCAACCTGTTCTCACTTCCAATGCGTCAAATAACGCAGCTTGGTCAGTGCTCCATGGCGTTCCTCATTCACCGTGTGTATGTGACGCACCGGGCAGCTGACACACTTGCAAAATGAGCACTGAACACAAAGTGTTGGGATGTTGTTGAAGATGATGGGAATATCATTGAAGTAGCAAGTATTTAGTCATGAAAAGTCAAGAGATGACCCAAGTGTATACATCCTGACAGGGACATGGATGTCTGTACCAAATTTCATGGTGATCCATCCAGCAATTGTTGAGATATTTCAGTCCGGAGCAACAGACAGGACCCCTTATACCCCTAATGGATGAATCTGCATTTACTGTGTTTTTCCTTTAATGTGATAGTTTTACTGGAAAGAGCTTCTTATATTTCCACACACTGTACCTATACTCTAACTACTGTCTGATTTAAAAGCAGTTATCAATAACCAGTCTTCATTTAACACATGGATCTGATTGCATCAGAACCATAACCAAAACCTGCAATAAGAGGATTTTCATGTCTCATATTTGCACATATGTCAAAGAGCGAACTGTTATTTTATTACAGCAGCAAATTTTAGCAGGAGTGCGACTCTAGGTCTATTTGACAAGTTGACTTTGGGCCTCCAAATCCCCCAAATCAGATGTAGTCCAACATCTCCTGGCTTGTCTGAAGGGTCCCGTGATCCCCCCACCTCCAGGCTTCACACTCCACTAACAGCGCTCAGGGTTTGAGTGACAGAAAAGTAGTGGCATTGAGGTTGTGCAGTCTGTACACATCCCAGGTTCTAAGAAGAAGAAATAAATCCTGTGCTGTGTCCAAACTTGATGTTCAGCGATAACACAGCACAGCAGAAGACAGCAAGTGGTTGACCAGGGTCGTGTGGAGGAGTGAAAATGTTATTTTGACAGCTTACAGACCAAAGTGGTTTCATATGTGGAGATTTATCTGTTGTGACGAGTCAGAGAGGTGGGGACAGAAAGGAGTAAGATTGGATATGATCCCTGTTGAAACTTCTATCAAAGCTGAAAATATGGTCAAAGGCGATGATTTATTCTTGTTTTTTTTAACAAACCCCGTTGTTGTGTTGTTACTCGCTATTTGTATTCAGTAATGCCTGAGCGCGAACATTTTTGGAGCTTAAAAAGTCTTTCATCCAGAGAAATTAAAATCGAGTCCTCTTCAGACATAACACGTTCCTATTGATGTCTAAATGATGGCTCTGGGACTCAGAGTAAGTCTTGATGTCATTCAGAGGCGAACTCACCTCATCCACTCACCTTTTGTTGTCCTTCACCATCCTCATTTGTAATCTCGCGGGCACGGCCGCCGCTATTGGTCACGGCAGTCTAATTGTGACATTAAAGCTGGTTCTAGAGGGATCCACAAATGTCGTCCACAAATACAGTGTGAAAGTCACTTAGCTCGGGCTGTGAGGAGATAAACACTCCAAATACACAGAGCTTGTTAGTCATGGCACCCTAATTAACAAACGGTCCATGCAGGAATGTCCCAATTGTCCAATCCAGCCTGCACAGAAACGATGCCAAGGAAGCCGCTGTCATGCATAACTATTTGAAGATCTTTTCAAATTATCGTTTTTTTTTTTCTTCTTCTTCTTCAGATCAATATTTCAAGCCACAAACTGTTTTCTGTTTATCCGGATGCCTGTCAGTTCATAGTAATTGCTTTTCTTGCTTGGCATCCCGTCAAAAAGATTTTGACAATATTTCGACATTTTTAAAGTTTGAACGTTAATCGCTGTGCGACGCAGAAAGCCTCTGAGAATTCACTGTCGCCGAGACCTACATGAGTCACAAAGTGAATCATAATTTGTTACCAAAGTGACTGTGATCCTTTATAATACCCATCATGCGCATATCTCTCATAATGTAAGTGATCAAAGATGGCGGGCGTGTAATTGGATATGATTTCAGTTATTAGATGATGAGCAGCCGACAAATTGGGCCTCGTCCTCTGCCAGCAGTGCGGGTCACAGCAGTCGGCAAACTTGAAAGAGTCATCCAGACACAATGTGGGATTACAACAGATCAGAAATGAAGCCAAATACTGTTCTGTACGTTTCTGTAAAGCCAACAGCAGTGTGAAGTGTTCTTTTGGTAAATTTAGCCTCATACACTGGGAAGAGCTTGTTGACCTGATGGTCACGAATAACTGCTGTTCATAAGCATCAATTCAGAGCTGTTATTTTCTCCCACATGTGTCAGGAGTTATGACTCAACTCGACTATATAATGTGTGTGTGTGTGTGTGTGTGTTCGCGCTTTTTGAGTGTGCAAAGTGTGAGTGCATACCTGTGTATGTGACTGCACATTTGTGTGCAGGGGCTCCATAAAAACCTCTAAGCTCTCCTAAGGAGCTCTGCATTAATTATTGCCGAGTGTTAAATACACCACACCACAAGGCAACATCTGGTGCCGGCTGAGGGGAACCAGCAGGAGAGGTTTGCTGGGTCGAGTGCTGCCTTTACAAAGGTTGAGCTTCAGCTGTGCTGCTGTGTCACAGCCTGCCTGCCCACTAAGTCAATCCTCAGAGGCAGTATAATTGGATAATATAATTGCAACGAATGGACACAAAATACCTGTTTATATGTCCTACTGGAGGTGGGAAAGACTGACTGACCGAACTGATTACAATTTAAGTTTAAATGCATGAAATTGTGCATCAAAGTTATACTAGTAGGAGGCGGTGAAGTCCTCTTTACTTGAGTAAAAGTAGCAAACCCAGTGTAGAAATACAAGTAAAAGTCTATATACTATTCTTATATACTTAGTAACCAAAAGTAAAAGTTGAATTAATTTAAATGTTAATTAATTTGATATCAAACACTGTCACAAGACCTCACTGCCACACTATCATGCAATGGTGCCACTGTGTGGAAGAAAGCTGCACACACACAAGACCTGCAGTGACTTTACGTAACAGCAAATCTATTCGATACACAATCAACAAGGTTTCACTGCAACACATTCACCTCAGCCTTCTCATGCAAACATATGAGAGAAATAATAGACCATTAAGAGCTTTAAGATACTTTCAATACCATCATTTAAGTAATGATTTCCAGGTCTGCTAGTGCCGTAAACCTCATTATACTTGATTTAGTTTGATGCTGTATTCGTTAAACAATGATCATCTTAAATCAGAGAGTTGTAGCCTGGTCGATATGAACTCTTGCCATCCTAACACCTTATCTATTAGCTCCAACTAAAGCAGCAAACAGGGGACATTTTTAAAATGCATAACTCAAAAGATTGCTACATCCAAGTGCATCTGTATTTCAGGCTTAGCTGGACTATCAAGGCCATCCTGGTGATTTAGAAAACTTTGTTCTAAAAAATCTCCCACTTTTCAAAGAGATGTCTCGGTCTTTACTCTTTACCCTACTCTAAACAGCAGATTGTTTATGACAGGGAAAGATAACGGATGATCAGTGCAGGGCAATAAAATACGATGACACAATAGAGAATATATCAAGTTACTGTCATTCCCTATTTCACACCTGCGGATGCTGGACTACGATGGCTGTGGAAGTTCGATGAAGACAGTACGTAAGTACGTAAGACACCTATGAAGAGGTGGGTTGTGGATTCAGATATTTATATATATCGAGAATATAAATACTGTGCTTTTGTTGGGGGGGGGGTGTTTCGGTCAAAAGTGGCAGTTAAATCCTTTGTGGACTTTTACCCTCAGACCATAACCATGGTGAGCCACAGCCCAGCCCGCGTTGGGCTCATGTTTGTTGGATTGTTCGCCTTTTTAGTCTCAATCACGCTCAACTCTCTCTCAGGATTTGGTGCTAAATCAGGTGAATATTTGTCATATAAATCAAATCAGCTGACGGTTTTTGTAAAGGCATAAGTATTAAACTAGGCTCATCTCATTACAGGTGTTTTCAAGCAGCGCACAGAAGATGTGACACTCAAGTATACAACACCCATCACTCCTGCTCAGTGGGCTCTGTTTGTCTGGGATTTCACATATTTCTGGATTTTTGCCATGTTTTTATACTTTTTAGTGGGACTCTGTAGAAGGTAGCACCATTTGTCATATTTGCATGCATAATTTACAAAAAAGACAATAATGCTTAACAGCTGCATCATACCGCATAACTGTGCCTGTTTCTTAATGCTTTAATCTCATCCTGTTGTATTATTGCATGCAGTAAATCACTCCACCTAGTCCAGAGGTAATTTAGTCTTCCTCTGTGCAGTCGTTTGCTCTTCAACGTTTGCAGATTGCTCCGGCTTTATATGAAAGAGTCTGATTATTTCCCCAGGGGCACAATTTGTTTGCTGTGGTGTGTTTTCTCCCACGAATAAGACAACATGATCCTTTCTCTCTCCGCAGGAGTGCTTACGAGTGGATGTACACCAGGCCTGCAGTGCTACCCTATGGATTTCATGTTTCCATCATCATCAATATTTGCTTGAACATTACATGGTTGTTTCTGTTTGACAGAGAGTAAGTGTGCGAGTTCAGGTTGGCCACCCAAATATGATCCTCTATTTCTAAAAACATGATTAACAGCTGTATCATTTTGGTTTATTTTTTTGTGTATAGGTTGTTGCTGCCAGCGCTGATAATCTCCACACTAATGACGCTCAGCGATTACATGATCCTATTTTTCTCCTGTCATGGACTGAAGGTCTATGGAGCCTGGTTGAACAAATATCACAACGTAGACCTCTGGCTCATCAGAATATTGGTAAAATTATATCAAAGGCCTTTTTTTTTGTGTATGGACTTTGAAATACATTTTTTTTTTTACATCTCAGACCTGGCTTCAAAGGGAATAACAAGGAAGGAAGTCTTTGGTTTACAGGCACTGTAACTAAAAAGCTTGTAAAAGCTTATAAATTCACACATCCGGCAAATAAATGTGCCCTTTGGAGTGATTAAGAAGACATTCTTTGTAGGTTACAACTACAGAGTACATGTTTTAGTAGTAGTGGCCTGCACTGAAAACCTTGTATCTCTAAATTTGGTGATTTAGATTTTTTTTGGATTACGTATTAATTTATGGTTTGAGAAAAGTCCCTTACTTCTTAAACTAAATAAGATATTTTAAAACCTCATGGGAGTCTTTATGCTTAGATAAGCTGGCTGTAGCTTGGTACTGTACAGACATGAAAGTGGTAACGATTTTCTCATCTAATTCTCTGCAAAAAAAAGCTTCTTTTTTTTTTTTTTAAATGTCAAACTTTACCTTTAAAGGACACATTCTTATCACTCAGTTGCTGGCATTCCATTTGTTAAATCCCACTGCAAACTGCTGACACACTATAAAAAAGGTTAAAGAAGTCAGTCACGGCTCCATCACCCATATCTAAAGAGCGAATTCTCTCCAAAATGCCCGCTCCGACTGGCTGTGCAAAGTCTGTGCACAAGGCGACTGTGGCCTGAGATTAGGAGGTGAGAAGCAGCCAAGTTAGGGTGTAGCAGAAACCTCGAGATTGGTTTCCAGTCCTTCCTTGCCTTTGCACTTAACATTAAAGAAGAGGCAGATAAAGCCACATGACTGACCAGCATCCAGTACAGTAAACAAGGTTTAAAGCTGCAAGAAAACCTGCCAAATACTTCAGGATTAGAATATTGCCTGCCGCCATAGAAGCTGGTCATAGCTTTACATGCTTCATGAAGTCTTCTTTCATCGTGTTGAATCAGGTGCAAAATGGAGTCGCAGTATATGCAACATGGGGGACCCTCTCCACTCTGCTGAACCTGACGATATACTTGCAGCACAAGACAGAAATATTAAGATGTGACTGTGCAATGCTGTCACTGCTGCTGCTTCTGATGGAGCTGTTGGCCTGGTGAGTCTCACTCCCTGCTGCGTTCTGTCGTTTAGCCGTCTCCGTTTCCTTCTTCCCCTGAGAGACGCTACACGAGCAAAGGGACCTTAATCTTCCGTCTGCGTCTCCGTTTGTTCCCAGGTTTCTGTTGGAGAACTTCTACCTTGACGAGCATGTGCGTTACATTGTGACCATCTACCCGGTTGTAATCCTGTGGTTGGCCGGCACCCTGAGCAATTCTGTCTCTCTTGACAATCAGGCTTACATCTTTGCAGGTATTGTTTGACATTGGAACTGAGGGGTATTAACACCACACACATTTTTCTGCTATTCTCTGTACACTGTTTCATTGATTCATACAGATATTTAATCTCCTTTTCCCCTCATCAGCTGTTATCTTGGCTATTTCCTGCATCATCTTCGTGGCACGCGTTGCCCTGGTCACATGGAAGTGTCACAAACGGCCGCTTTACAGTGACAGTAGACCCAGTATGTCACCAGTGGAAATAGCCTTGACACAAAGTAAACTCTTTTTATGAATACGAGCTAAGAGTGAACTAATGTAACAATAAATACTCTGTATAAACGGTCTGTGTAAATACTACAAAAATATGAAAACCTTTGAACATTACGCACATCCCATAAAGGAAAGAGCTTCTTTAACAAATAAATGACTAAATGGAAGATAAAAGGAAGTCAAGAATGTTTTTTTTAAAGGAATTTTTAAATCATACACTGAACAAATGATGGGTTGATGTGAATATTAAGAAAGAGTCATGAAGTAGAATACATGTTTTGAGGCACAAGGATATCAAAAGAAAATAATTGTAAAGCTAAATAATGGCAAAGAAAACGTTAATTCCTGCACACACACACACTTATCACTAAGTTTACTTTCTCAAGACATGTCATCAAAAGATTCCAACACGTAGGCTATAAGACGACAAAAAACAATGCTGTAATACAAAATTACAAAAGCAACTACAATAGTAAAGAATTAAAGAAATGTAAAATCAAAATGATCCAAAAAGCACACATTTAGGTAATTGGACCTTTGGCTGCGAAATAACTCCCTTCAGAAAGAAACAGCTTATTCAAGGCTGAAACCAACAATGATTCAAACGAAAGTATTGCGTTTACAATCATACTGTATAAAACACAGAAATGCACCAAATCCTCACAAGCTGGCATCTTTGCTTAATACATTTATTAAACAATTAATCTGTTATCAGAATTGTTTTGGATCATTTCTTGACTCGTCAATATTCTAGTCAAATGTATCAATTGTTCTAATGTCAGCGCCTGACTTTTGGACAGAAAGTAAGAAATAGCGCCAGCACCTTATTCTTCACACACACACACACACACACACACACACACACACACACACACACACACACACACACACACACACACACACACACACACACACACACACACCAATCAAGTAATCAAGTGTAATCAAAGAGGTACCATAACATTTAACAGCACATGCAGCCATCCAAAGTCCAATATATTAGGTTGTGAAAACTCAGAGAGAATATTGTGCCTCACAGCTGTCTGAGCTGTAGTCAAACATCATGGTGAGGTTCCAGATGTCTCCCTTCTCCGTGAAAACCGGTAACCATGAAGTGATACATGCTGGGAGCGTCGTCCTGGCTGTCATTGCTCAGGTGATCTCGGACATCTTCTGTAACCTGGCAGAGGACGGCAACGTGCCCAACGGTGAGTGACTCCACGTCTACTGAATATTTCAATCACGTAATCAGAGCGGAAGTTCATATTCAGAGCTTGAAAATGTGAAAAATTGCTGTTTTCAAAGCGATATGTTATTGTGTGTCTGTTTTCAAAGTAAGAAGCCAAAAAAATTGCAAGAAACTTTTGTATTTAGTTTTCTCTGAGCTCTTCTCAATGGTTTAAAGTCTGTGTGTGTGCATAGATGGTAATGCCACATACTTTAGCTCATCACTCACAATGTTGATGCATTTGTGATAAATAATACCTAAAGAGGTTTATTTAGTCAAGAACATTTAATGTAATCATGAAATGCCAAGTTTTCATGGATGAACACTTATTGAAGGACCTTTGCCCTGAAGGCTATTGACCTGGATGGAGGCCAATGAAACTAACTAGGACATGTAAACACACAGGCACACACACACACACACACACACTTCACTATCTAGTAGACTGATCTAGTATGTAACATAAAATATGATGTGTTTTGTTTTACAGCGCTTTTAGGAGAGTGTATGTTTAAAGTGAACAAATCAACACACTGATGTATTATCATATACATGCCCTACAGCTACAATGTGTCCCTGTATGGGAAGTTCTCTTGTATCTTCACCAAGAATCAGTGATTGTTTATTTCTGTCTTGGCCTTCAGCTCTGTTTCAGACCTCGTCCAGGAATGTGACCGAGACCTTCCCCCTGGAGGTGACGATGGACTGGTGGTCTGACAGATACTGGGTTATCGTTGACTTGTGGTCTAAGGCTTGGCTCTTGTACGCAGTGGTCAACCTTTTCAACAGGTAGCATGAGTGGTGTCTTGACGCAAGAGTTCAGTCCTGTTTTATTTGGCGACACCTGTGCAGTTTAACACTACAGGTCCAAGAATTCTCGAGGCAGCAAACACTATTTGTTCTGGGCAGGCATACGAAGGCAACTTGAATCCAAGGCGGGAATGGCGGACTCCGTCGCTATAATGAAAAATACTATATAGAGAGAGAATTACAGAATGTAAATACATTGATTGGCTATTGCAGAAAAGGTTCAGTGTTATTGTTCCATTTGCAGAAATGTCCTTGGTCCGGATATCCACCCCCCAGTATTTTATCTGACGTGGACCATGATTAACATTACAAGGATGTGCAGAATGCCTCTATGGGACAGACAGTAAGTAGAGACAATTCTCTTGTAATGAAGCTCACACAACTACAGCAACAAAAAAATGTGTGTGCGCACAAGCAATAAAAGCTGCTGTTGCTTTGTACAGCGACATACTTGGAGCCGTCATACTTGGGTGGATCCTCCCAGTCCTCAGCTTCTACATGCTCTACATGTCCTACTCTAACCTCAACAAGCACAAGGACTGGTTAGCCATTAACAACCCTTGTGTGATCTCGTGGACACGTTACCTGGTGAGGACACTCATTTACTAAAAGACATGTCCAAAATGGAAACCATGTTAAATTCCTGCCAAATTTAAATTTGAATACTTTAAGATTTTATCATCATTAGTTGTTTTTTTCATATCTGGTATTTCTACACAAATGCATCTGTATTATCATTTGACGCAGACCCAGAATGGTTTGGCAGTGTTTGCCTGGTGGTCTCTCTTGAACGCTGTGGTGGGTCTTGGCATCGTGCTCAAGTACAAAGCCTGTGTGCCGGACCCACTGATGAGCACCATAGTCCTCACCATAGTCTCCTCGTGCACCATATTATGGTAAGGGCAGAAGAACTGGAGATTTAAAGGGATGCCTAATATCTGATTTAGCCTTTTGTTTGTAAAGCAAAAATATCTACAAATTGAATTTCAAAAAAATGTTGCAGGTTCATCCTACAGACCTGCTCGTTATCCAAGTACATGCGCTACACATTCAGCGTTTACTCCACTCTCATCTTGGGCCTGGGTGCAATGTTCACCAGAAGCTATCGTTTCCATGATCTCGCCGCAAACACAGTCTATTGTGGTAAGACGATGCCACTTTAGGATGCAGATGCACATTTAACAATCAAATCTGTCTTTTTTTTTTTTGGTGGTTTACTCTGTCCTCTCTTATCTTCAGGTTTCCTTATGCTCCTGATGACCGTCATGAGCTTGATCCACTTAATCTCTGCATGTTTGCACAAGGATGAGTCAAGCACACCTGGTGACACGGAGCCCTATGTGGCATTTAAGGGCTGCGAGACAGTGTGGCACACTGACCTCAGAACAGACAACGCCAAGAACGACCTCTGCAAAATCTGAGTTCACGTGGTAAAAGAAAAACAATCAAATGAATCAACTCAAGTCAAGCGGGTGTGCACTTTACATTAATCACCAGAAGGGGGCAGCATATATTAGCTTCACGTTGAGAATATGACATGACAAACATCGCTCTGTTGCACCAGAAGATGGCACAGTGGTTCAAGCTTGTAGAGAGACATGTCTACATGTTGAGCATATGATTCAAAACCAAATGTCATCAATTCAAAATCATCCAAAACATTCAAAACTAATTAAAAGGATATTATCCAGTGTCATTTTTTTTTTTTTTAGGCCAAATTTGATTTCAGTCTTTGTTCAAATAAATAAATAAAACAAACTAATGCAAACTTCAGCTCTTCGTGTAAATTGAAATCATAATTGCTTGTTTCGTTTGTTTTTTAAAACCCATGACGGTGACATTTTCTAGATTGGTGAACAAACAAAGTTCATTAAAACCCTGCATGACCTCTCCCACTGTGACGTGAAACAGCAGCGATAATCACACGCCCAAGTTTGCGAGTGCTCTCTAGCTCGATGCGGCTCTAAAGACCGGAATATCAAACATGTCCGATGGCTGTGAGCACGACCTTTGATGAGGATGCTGAGCTGATTAACCCGACCTCAGATGAAAGCGTTGGAGGGGGGGGGGGGGACAATAGGGCAATAGGGATACAATGACTGTCTCTATGGATGGACATGATGACCGCACAGCCCAGTTTATTTTCCCAATTTACCCAATAAAGAAATGTAATGAAACATGGTCCCCCCCCTTATTTCAAACTATTATAGTAAGATGCAGACACTGGTATCATTTTTTTTATAATTTGGATTGAGAACCGTAGATTCATTTACAACAAACTAACCATAATCTTGCTTTTTGTGAAGTGTTATTATGGTGTTTACAGACAGACATTAGATTACAAAAGCGCCTCATGTTGTGGGTGGACGTCTGTGACCCGGACCATGAACTCACACTGGCTATATATTTGACAGCCCCCCCATGGGGGAAATTCTGCAGAATGTTATTATCTTCATTAGGCTTCATAATGCAGAACTGATGTGGTTTCAGAGTCGCCGCAGAAAGAGACCGTGTTGGAGCACACAGAAGTGGAAAATCACTAATTGGGAATCAGATCACTGTAATTTTGTTTTGTGTACATGTTTGAATAAGTAATTCCGCTTCCAGAAACATTGATTTTGATGCAATATCACACTCAGCTGCAGTACATTAGGAATTACAGAGCTGCCTGCAGCGATGAGATTGTGGCTCAATATGGAGGATTTTTCATTCAAGTTTGATTTAAACATATTTTCCAAATGATAGGTTGATTGGTTTTAAATTTAAATATTTACTGGTCTTCTTTGTCTTCTATGATGGCACACTGAATGGTTTTGAACACTTTTTTGCACAGTATCTTGATAATTGATAAATCAGTTAAATGCTCAGTGTGTAGGATTTATGGGGATTTATAGTAATCACCTGAAACTAAGAATCATTGTGTTTATGATATGAATGGGCCCTTCATATCTATAGGGAGCGGCTCCTCTTCACGGAGGCTGCCATGTTGAAACTATGTTTCTACAGTAACCCAGAATGGACAAACAAAAGTCTTCTCATATGGGAATATTTTCTCTTTTCCTCGATCTTTTGAGATAGTAAACTGAATATTTTGGGGGTTTGGACCATTTGATGGACAAAACAAGACATTGTAAGATGTCACCTTTGGGCTCTGGGGATGATGGGGACTTTTTTGCCATTTTCTGGCAATTCATTGAACAAGGGATTAACCGATCAATCAGGAAAAATAACTGTTAGCTGCAGCATCACTTTGGAAAGCATAACTGAAATACATGGGAGAGGGATGAATTGCACTCACACTCAAGTTATTACAGTCAAACAGCTACATTGGCCCTCTGTGGTGAAATATAATAACTGTTATTCAAAGTTTACTCAGATATGTTGTGAACTTCCAGCAGAAAGCCACTTTCAGTTGATATCTCCTGACAACATAATGCATCAGCTTAGTTGATTAAATATAGCTACGGCTTTATACCACGTTGGCTCAGTACTGTTACAATGCAGCAGTGAAACATTGTTAGGCAAGAGCAGAAGATTACAGTCCTCCCGTACCATTTACCACCCAGTATCAGATCAGGTCTGAATCCTTTACAACTTAATTTCAACTATTCCCTCCCTGACAAAACAAATAGTTCCATTTTTATAAATACCAACAACTGTTCAAAGTAATTTAAAGATGTCCGGTGATAGTGTGCGTTAAGAGTGGCTGCCAAGTCCATTAAATTGCTTCATGGATGTGAGTCCTGCACTGTGGTGTTATCACATTTTTCCTCCAGAGTACTGAGGCCAAATCCTCCCTGGAGTACAACACTGTGGGGAAAAGGCAGACGTGAAGGAGGAAACAGAGGTGTTTTACTGTCTGGCAAGCTTTTAATTGTTTCTATACTCTCCAAAGACCCTTTTCTCCAAAAGAGAAATAACCTAGATATGCAAATGTACATCAATTAATTTAATTCACATAATTATGCAGAGAAAATAGATTGGTTTGAGAAAAAGAAGTCCTACCTTCTGCCAAGTTATCCTCCCTACTTAAGCCCCCTCCCTCTGCTGGGTACAGCTAAATTAAAATATTGAAGCATGCTCTGCAACGCAGATGAGCATCAATTATCTCTGACATTTTTGTGAGTGGTCTTAAGCCTTTTGGAATCAACAAACAGTGAGTTGGTGGAAGTTATCAATACAAGTATAGGTTTAAACGTAGTGACTAAATGCATAAACACGACCTTGTGACCCCACTTTCATTGCATTTGAATGATTTCATTAGAAATGCAGCTCAACACTGGCCTTTATGTCTGAGCAAAGTTCAGTGTGTGAAATTTGGTTTTGTTTGAAGTCTCCCTGAGCACAATCTGTGCTTCATCAGCTGCACTGAAGTACTGTTTAATTAGAAGTTATTTCAAAAGAAATCATTTGTGATCAGAATCAATGATTCTTGATTGGATCACTCCATCGCATTTTCATTAATAATGATAAAGTAACTTAATCCACTCACTCAAGAGAGTTTAATTCTTGAACTATAGTCTGTAAATGTGTTTATTAATAACAAAATATATACACAAAGCATAAAAAGATTTCAATCATCATTAAAAATTGTGTTTTATGACTTGTTAAGAAATGTACGGCTTTGGTCATATATAATCCAACAGTTGTTATATCTGTTATGTATAATTTAGGTAATAAATTGGCTAATTTCTCAGGAGTATTGTGGTTTCAGGTGTCTGACAACTTTCATTACAATAATTACATGTATGCCTTGGACCTAAACCAAGACTGCCATGAACGCGTGTTGAATGTATGCTAGCCTATTGGTATTCAGTAAGTGTTTACCGGGTGTATGCATTTCAAAAAAGCTGATAGGGCAACAACAACATGCGCAAGGTTGACATATTGGCTTTCGCTGGAAGCAAACAAACTTCAACAATCCTCATTATTACGACTGTGGCACAACCGTGGCACAACCGTAGTAAGACAATTAAAATATATGTAAATGCTTTGAATTAATTAATCCCATGACACAGTTACACTAATTAGCTGTTAATCCCTGACTCCTACTGCTCCATATTTAAGACAACCCCACTCAGTCCAGATGTGAGGACAACAGGCACCAAAGAGTGAAATCTGTAGGAATAATTATTACTTCAAATTGATGATTTTTTAAAAACTGAGCATTGATATAGTCTTCTAGGACACAAACCAAAAAGGAACTTGATGTTAATCAAAAGATATAGCCTTTAATTAACAGTTGTAATTAAGGGAGTACTAATTAGTAACTTACATCACTGGATAATTCTTGAACTACACTTGTTTATGTTCATTTGACCTGGTTCAGTCAGTCTTCCCTGCATTAAATGTGACTTGTGTGCACTACGTTTGTCAGTTGTGTATTGTATAACTGTCGCATAACGTGTCAACACAAATCAACGAAGCCCGTTTCCTTCTACTTCCATTGTAGATGGTGAATAAAAGTCATTCTGACTCCGAAATGTAAGATTGGAAAAAGAACACACCCACCCAAAGGTTTCTGAGGCGGCATGTCAACAAGATGCATGACAAAAGTGCCTGCAGACAAAAGCACTGAAGATGGCTTGTGCTTGAAATGCTGCAAAAAATAAAATAACATAAGTGGATAATTTTGAGAGTGCGGCCTAGTTTCCTACTTGATTCTAAAATATGTAAATTATGTCAAAATGCAAGGACTCTTCATGGACAACACAAAGAAGTGTTTCGACTTGTTTGTGTTGTGACCGTTTATAACAAACTAACAGACTTCAAAATGGTTGATGACGTGGAAGTAAGTGTCTGCCATGATGTTGAATGCCAATAGGAAAGATAATCTTAACGGCTTCTGTAATCTGTTATCATATTTGTCTGGTACCAAGTAAAGAACCATGTCTATGACCAAAGTTATATATATAGTCCTGGCAACTGCACGGTGATGCCGAGCCAAGAAATAGTCCAGCAACCTCCCATTAAAGCATGGTTAGACATTTTTACACAGAGGTTAAACCAACGAGGTATAAAGTGACAATTAGTGAGCTTAAGAGGTGCTAGTTGGCAGATTTATTTAGTTTCTGATGGAGCTACCTGCGTCCTCCTGTTTCCAGTCTTTGTGTTATGCTAAGCTAACTATCTGCCGGCTTTAGCTTCATATTTAGCCTACAGATATGAGAGCGGTATCAGACTGAGAGAAAACCTGGGGACATGATTAAAATGTGTATTTGAACTAACATATTAAAAATGCCCGATGACAACTTGTATCTAATGTCTAAATTTGAAATAGAGTCGCACAATAATACGAAAAAGAGAGATTTTGGAAATGTTCTAATCATTAAATTTCACGGTGAAGTGTAGTGTTGTTAGAGAGTGGGGAAAAGCTAAAATCCTTTCAGTTTCTATTAAGGTTTTACATTCTGTATCTTCAAACTGTAATCAGGACAAAGGGCAGGACACTTTGCTTGATGATTAAATGTATTATTCAGATACCATTCATGCATATTTATGCGTGTAATGTCCTGGGGACAGGAAAGGCACAAACTCGGCGGAATGGCCCCAGAACACTCATAGTACTCTAACATGAGTATTCATATTTCCCCACTTTGCGAATCAACAGCATATACAGGCATCATAATTCACATGCCATCAAGCAAAGAAAAAGAAGCTCCGCAAAAACAAATCAACAGCAGAATGAAGGGAAGTTAGCCGACAATTAGCAGCCAGTAGAACATGTGTGCCACAAACAGATTCATCAGAGAGCCATTTAACAACCCGCAGCATCATGTTGGTCATTCAAGCGCACACTCACTGACTTAACAGAGCCAAACCAGAATGTACTCACCTTGTGAAGCAGAGATAGCATCTCAACCACACTGCTACAGCAGAGACAAGAAAACTCCACTTCCGGCTTGAAGTGCGCCCTTAATAAGGCAACAAACGGAGCACCACACATGACCTTTCTTTACAAAGCCCTGCTGAAGCAACATGATTGGACTGTTACATTATCAGTACAGCTGTAGAAGCAACAGCAACAAGTGTTTGTAGCAGTTTAACAACAGAGTCAGCAGCAGCTGTGGGATACCTGCCCAGCGTGGAGACCAAAGCCGAGCTGAAAAGGCAGTGAATATTCGACTTACATTCCCAATGTGGGCAGAAACATGACTCCAAATGAACTAAGGTTGCTCCGTGTCTGCTAGATGTGCAACTGTTTGCTGACAAGTTCACCATATCCGCTTTATAAATTATCTAATAAATCATGATGAGAATATTTCAGACTGAACTGAATTTGTTATTCCAACTATGAGTAAAATGCATTTCCAATGAATGCTCAATATGTTTTTTAAATGTTCAAAAATGAAAATGTTAATGTCAGGGGGAATATATACTACAGCTTACAGCTGGAGGGAAGTGGAATCTGTTTGTGAGCTAAAGAATATGGTAAATAGCATTTTGTATAACCAGATGTTATTTTGAAATAGTGCTGCAAGCTGTGACAGTGTGGCTTGGTGTTTAATTACAAATTCTATGTTATGTTGGATCAAATGAGGATAACAATAAAGGAAGGACTAACTATTGACAGCTAGCCATTTCCAGGATCAAAACCTCAGCTCCAGTCTACAACTTAGAATGAGAAAGAAGTAGGGCTGCACAATTAATCCATACTTATATGTTATTTACATTTTACTTAGTTTACATACGTATTTTAAGCACAACCATGATGTTTTCCCGAAACCTAAGTGGTTTAGTTGCCTAAACCTAACTGCAGCCGTTACACAGAAACAAGGTCGCGCAAAATGACATGCGATTGATGGACGGAGGGTCCTTAAGATGTTGTGCTACTTATACGCCTCTCCATGAGATCAGGTTTGAAGAAGACACCTTCCTAAATTAGATGTGTCATCTCTGACTTCATATTAAGCCTACCAACAGGGAAACACAAGGACAGTAAGATCCTCATTGTTTGGTGTCTGGCAGGGGATCAATTTCAAGTATCTGACTCATCGCACCCCAAAGGTCCAGGGTCTCTGATTGCAGCAAATTACAGACTAAAAGGCCCTTCATACTGTTACCCAAGTGCTCCCGGCACACTGGCTGGTGTCTGAGATGACATGTGAATCACAGAGTTGGGATGTGTGTGTGTGTGTGTGTGTGTGTGTGTTGTCAGGGGTCAGCAGGCTCTATTGCTTCTCCGCGCTGTTTATTTTTAACTGAGTGAGGTGAGAGGAGGATTGCAGGAAAGCGGCCAAGGCCCCAGACACATGAAAAAGAGGGGAATCAACATGCCCTGACAGCAAACCGTGCGAGCGCGTTTTATCCGCTACTGAACACAAAAATGTCACGAAGAGATGATTGAACCTCATGGTGTAAATTCAAAAGGGCCTCCTTGCTGCAGAAGAGCAATATTAGATGAGTTATTGTAATTCCAAACCACATTTCTTCATTGTTTAACTTGAAAATGCTAATGTTATTTTAAAGAAATATGAAGCCTCAGCCTGCTTTACCTTGGCCCGTCCCTGGAAGCAGCAGATGGATGGCTCTTCGAAGAGCTTCCTGGCACATGACCTTGAGTGCTTTGTTCATTTTCTTATTTTTAGGGCAATACCTCAGGCTATTCACTTAAAAGATGAGTCGGGGGATCACTTGAGGCTTAACATCTGAAATTAGACAATTTCCAACAGTTCATTAACTATTTAAATTAAAAAATTCTTGTTGAAGAATAATTAAATTAAACTCATCAAATTAGCTTTTGTTTCATGTGTAAGCTACTCTTTTCAATTATTCAAAAGATTGTGGCTATTTAAGGTACTTAGTGACAGGAGTCAGTTAAAAGACATCACAATTGATTTAAAATTAAAGATGGCCGAAACGGCATCCTTTCCAATCGGCTAGATTCATGCTTACATTCAATGGCAAGTAAGAAAACACATAACTTTAAAAAGAAATATGCAGAATAGATTATCATGCAGAATAATATATGGTGAAGTCGAGATGCTCTGTAAAGTGATTTACACTAAATGCCTTTTAACCACTTGAATTAAAAGCCTCATTCATGAAGATGATAAACTCTTTAGGAACAATTACATTTTCCCCGGAGAGTGTGATTTATGAACTGGATCAATTTGAGGATAAAAGGCAAGTGGATTCATGTTTTGACTGACGTCTTTAATGCCTTTCACGTAGGGAGTAAAGTGACCAAAGATTCACAATTAATGCACTGACTCATTATGTTTTGAAAGCACTCAATGTGTCATCTTTGGAATGGTGTGAAGACCGAACACATCATCTTGTGGTCACCCGAAAATTAAAGAAGAAAGAGGCCAGAAAATCCCTCCCTGACTGATATGCTACATGTACTTATTTAATCTCACCTTTAACAATATACATTTAAATTGAAAGATATCAGTGGCAACCAGGAGGAGAAATCTTTAAAAGACCTGTTTATTCCCTCGAAAATTGATTTTAAAGATACTAAAAGCATCTCTCAGATTCCCTCGATCACTTTGCTTGTCATAAATAAATAGGCTCTGGAAGAAAAGGTATTGTATTCTGACAGTGACGTTGACAGCAACACATCATATAGCTTTGCCCTAACAATCTGTCCATTCTTCTTATATTACTCTGAAAAGACTGAAAACAAGAGCCTCATTCTGTCATTTACAGCTGCTTGAAATTCTTCCAACATAACACGCCACGAAGGTTTTTGCAGTCTTGGCAAGTTCACAGCGCCACATGGGGTCAGAGCAATTTATCAAGATGATTGCTGTACAATAAGGACACCTCTATCCCTCACATTATGTGCAACGTCTAAAAAACAGCCGGGCGTTTCAGGGAAGATGGAACGAAAGGCCGTACGTGTCAACTTAAGAGAGGAAATGTAATGTCATTGCCGGTTTATGTATTTGGTCACAAACCAAAAGTACTGACACGTTGAAATTGTGACCTGATGATGGTTCTATGGAAGGTTAATGGATCACCAAAGTGATAACAATTCATTTGGAGGGGAATTTTAATGTGTGTACCAAATGCCATCGCCAATCCATCCAAAAATTGTCAACACCTTTCACTAAAAGCATTTTTTAATTACAGCAAGAACATGTGCAAATATAAAGCTGCAATTCATAATGGGAAAATGGTAAATTAAGCAATTGAAGTTTCTCCTTAATTAATTAATAGACATACATGCAGGGGAAGGGGGTTGTAATTCAAAAGAACAACACCATTACACTGCGGCCTCTATAATTACCACGCACGCCAAAGACTTGCTGCAGCCTTCGGTATGCACACTGTACCTGAGGTCATTGAGTCAACCTTGACGGATATTTTTTTTCCGAGCATCAAGTACAAGTTGTGAGCATCGTTTATGTGCAGGAAAGTCTGCTCCAGAACAGAACATCATTGAGGACTTCCGTTGCTCCATCGTTGCAATTCATTGAATCACTCCGTCTTTTCCTTCATCTGCTGGCCTCAGCACATCACAGCCTAACACCTTGCCTGTCTGAACCTACTCCTGCCTCGCCAGCTACTGACACACACACACACACACACTGACGATCTCATTAAGTGTGGGTGGTATACAGTGCAACCACATATCATTAACTGCCAGGGACGCATGACAGCAGAGCTCAACATTATCAAGCTTGTAGGCAGAATGTGCGATTCATTCGGGTTCAAAAGGTTTAGCCGTTTATCTTCTGTGGCACATTACAACCTGTCACATTTTTTACTGTCACCTCAAGGAGTTTGTTGTTTGGATGAAATCCCAATGAAAAGACAAAAAAATGAAACAAAAACATTTTACACATGGGCTTTCCTACTGCAGCAAATACTTTTAGAATGGGCATGTAAAATGAATAAATGTGAAAGTAAGACTTAATAAATCATGAAACTGTTTTAAGAGGGAAGTTTAGCTTTTAGCATGTACAACACGTTCCAATGTGACCCTGTGATCATAGAGCAAACAGAGGGTGCCCTAATAGGGAATCCCATGACTCTCTGTGCTTAACATTCAATCACTCATTGCACAATTATGCAGGTCAGACACACCGCAGAATTTATGTGGCAGGTTTACCAACACAGTCCCCGATCCAGGACCACATCACCTTTTTCTCTCAAGTAATTTTCCAGGACCCGCGGTGTGAAGTTGTAGTTGCTGACAGTGTCAAATTCTGGTAGTAACAGGAATAATTGATGACCGGCTATTTGCGGGGATGAGACCAGCCTGGCGGGACAAGGTCAGAGATGCGATTTACAGCAATGTGCCAAGAGGAAATATGAATAAAAATACCCTTTTTGCCTCAGACAAGGATGCAGAGCAGAGGAAGTGTGATGTTTGCATTTAGTATGAGTGAGTCACAGCTGCTCCAAACAGGACACACTGTGTTTTTTTAGGGTGACACAGAGGTAATTGTTAAGCTTAATTAGTGCTCACACTTTTTTTTTTGTTGCAAAAACACGACTACAATGCATGATACAATCCATCATGTGTTTTCATCTGAGTCTGCTGCAGCGTATTTTCATCGCTAAACAGCTGGAAGTGCGAGTATGTTATATGTTTCAACGAGGAGCACTTTGCACTGACACTTAAAGTGGGTTGCATTAATGCCATAGCCCTATAATTAGCAAGACACAATTTCACAAAGCAGGTTATTTGGCAGTGACTGCACAAGCTACTGCTAAGCTGATTTGATTCTGTGCATCAGCATCACCTGTGTGAGGGAGTCAAGTGGGAGGAGGAATAGCAGGGGAGAGAGGTAGGGATGCAGGGAAAGCTACTCAAATGTTCCTCTTGAGCAGGGGGCGGTGTGATAAATGCCTTGTGTGCCCACACATGTGTGCAGCTGCATATTTCATGGTTAGTTAGCGAAGCACGCTCATCCTCTTTCAGCAGATGTTTCAAACAAATCCCATGGATTTGGAGGAAGTGAGTGTTGGCACAAGTGCCAATTAGATAAATACTCATTGTACTCTCCAAGGTTGCTGGAGTAAAGAAAGTAGAAGGTGTGCAATGGGACATTTACACTGCAGTGGCGGCTATAAAGCCAAGTACACTCAGAGCTTTAACATGGGACTTAATGCAGGTTTTGCTGCCACAAATAGTTTTTTTTGATGGTAATGAACAAGCCTCTCGTGGCGCTGGCAATGGTCTGAAACCACAACTTTCAAATGGGTTCTCATTTATCATCAATTGCTCTAGGGATTCATAGTGTGTCTGGGATACCAAACAATCAGTTTATAGTCAGGGCATTTCTCAGTACTGTTGCAAGGACCATTGGAGGTCAGCCAGTGGTGGACTGGGGGAGAAAACGCTGCAAAAGTGTCCTCTTGGATGCCGCGATGGTGAACATGATAAAATGCCCAATGCGATGGCCCAATGTGCATGAAAACGTGATGCAGTGCACTAATGGGGGTCCTTAAAACAAATAAAACTGAATGCAGTGTCCGCAGCGTTGCCAGATATACGATGATAATGATTGTATTTGTACGATAACTTTGCCCTATGTACAATAAATAATGCAAAAAGTGACATAATGTATGGTCATTTTTGTGATGCTTACAATTAGCAGTTGATTTTAGTCCGCCTGTCTCATTTTAATTACTCTCGTACAGGCCATGATGTTGATGAATGTGACTCGCTAGCCTCGCCAGCTAATGTTCTCCCTCCCGCCACTTGTCACTCATTTGAAGAGAGTTTGAATGAGAGATGGCTAAACTGCTGCATCCATGTGAAATAATAGTAGAACTTAGATTATGGCCTTAATTGTTTTCATACAGAACATACAGATAAATTGATTTCAAGCCAACAGTAATTTAACAATTCCCATTTGGCAACACTGCCTCTAGGATGCCCTTCTAGTGGATTAAACGAGATGCAGAGCCCTCTAGAGTGTCTTCCAGTGGAGAAAATGAGAAGAAGTGCCATATACTCTATACACAAATATGCCCAGTGAACCAACTAGAAAATGATAGGCTAGTATTTAATAGTAATATTAAAAAAAAATCTTAAT
This sequence comes from Leptoclinus maculatus, assembly GCA_032191485.1. NCBI lineage: Eukaryota > Metazoa > Chordata > Actinopteri > Perciformes > Stichaeidae > Leptoclinus > Leptoclinus maculatus. The sequence continues at coordinate 5,580,592 of JAVDOI010000013.1, forward strand.
CTTAACACGGGTTTGGAACTGTTTCAACATATATGTACCACAACTTTCTGCCCTCTGGTGCCTTTTTATGTTGTTTTTCGTCCCCCACTGTTCACAGTAAGAGCCTCACATCATTAAATCCGATAGAAATCATGGATCCGCCTCCGTTGTATACACTCATGGTCTTTGTACAGCTCCAGGTCTATTGCTGGTGGAGGTCATTCACATTTAAAAAAAAAGGACGATAGTTTTGGCTTCAAACTGAAAACACCTTCAAACAGATCGTTAATGGATATGGTTTGCTCAACAGTCACAGTGTTCCGTTATTGCAGGAAGCAACCAGTGCAGACTGTGACGATTTAATTGAATTGAATTATTCATCCTGGGAGGTTTTCTCAGGACAAAATGAGTTTTCAATGTAAATCAAATTAAGCCTATTCGGGAGAAACTTGATTTCAAGTTTCACAGAGCCGCTCTCCTGGCAACGTGACCAATGATTTAATCTGTTTTGCGCGAAATGCGCATTAATCTGCAGGACATGGGGCAAATGCCATGGGGAGGTAACAAGGGTGGTCGCGTGGAAGTATAATCCATCATAAAGCAGCAGGATTCCTGTCCTCAAGCAACCTACATCTGATGACGGCAGAATACGGACTAATTAAAAAGGAGGGAATGTTCGTTAAGCAGTCTGGCAACACAGAGGCATCGTCTTCCTCCACGTCGCGTGCCTCCAACAAAGCAGCTGTTGCTCGCGCGAAGTGCGCACCAAAAAAAAACACACACGCAAGTCTCCCACATGCCCGGTAACAGCAGTGTTTACCGTTTGAATTGGACCCGGTTCCCCCCCCGCCGACCGCTGTATGGTTCATTCCAGCGGCTCTGTATCCTCAGTGCGAGGTGTGTTTCTGTCCGTCTTCAACACGGAGCCAACAAAGCCAGCAGAGCGCATTTCGATGGAGAGGTTAACGCCGAGCAGAGATCTTCGCGTGCACGACTGTTTTGTGCCGAACTGTTAATGGGGTGAGTTATTATGATATATATGGTATACATGGTATTAATCGTTGTCGCCGACTTTTATTTATCCAACAAGAAAAAAAATTCTAGAATAGGTGAAAAAGTGAGGCTGTGTTGTTGAGATGTTGTGTAACAAGTGTCTCGGTTGATAACCAGAAACAAGTCCCCCTCATGGGACACGTGAGCTCCACAGGGAATCCTTAATAGTTACACGTTAAAGTTATGATTCTGGAGAATAAGTCTTTCAGAAACTGTAGATTTCAATAAATAATGCACACATGAATGTGTTTTCTTTCCGTGCGTAGGCGATCAGCATGCTTTTTTAATATCTTATATATCGTTTTGGAATCATATTCCACGAAAGCATAGATAAAGTGGTGAATACACAACAGGACCCGAGTCAGAGGACACATCTGCACACCTTACAGCTGCAAATGTCAGCTGTCTCTGAAGCCTCAGAAGGTGAGAATCACCTACAACCGTTTCACAGTGAAGAGCTCCACACAAAGGGAATGACATTCACACGTGCTGTTTTCAAATCACGAGGTTGTGACAGTGTTTTTGGACAGGATGAAATGGAATTGAGATGACAAAAGTTGTTTTTAACCAGAATCTGCAGCTGACAAGCTTCGATGCTTTAAATTGCTTTTATCAGCAGGCTGATTGCATAGAAAGGGATGAAAAACAAATCATGAATAAGAAACAGAAACAAAAGGCAAACATATGTAACAAATTACTATTCTTTTACCAAGAAAATTACACTCACATTTGTTCATGGTGGCTAGAAAATAATAGAATAATTAACACAAAAACACATTATTGTAAGTTTGCCACAGCATTTGGGTGCAGTGTGGTTTTCTTGCAAAGCCTTGAGAAGCTCAGATAAGATTTGATTTACCGATTGATTTGCTCATTTTTGAAATTATAATGAAATATATGCGGTCGAGAAATATCTCTCTGCTGCAGCTCGGTGATCAACACGACAATCAGTTTCACCTCTTTCCTCCTACGTGCATTAAAAAGTAAAAGCATACGGCCTTATGATAATTAGATGTTAATCACCCTCTGTCCCTGTTTAATTTCTCATCGTTAACTAAAACCCCCACAAGGCTCTCCAGCAAATATGCCCAGTGAACCAGCCGACGCTAGCAAGTCTCATGACAGTGACTGACCTGAATTGACACTTTACCCACCTAGCTGTCTCAAAAAAACAGTCCTAAGTATAGACCTAAATGTATTCAGTTATTGTCCTTTGACGTCAGCGAGTGTGATTCCTGTCTTACTACCCGCCAGTGCCTCCCCCCCCCCCCCCCCCCTTGCTCCTCTCACATATGCACATATAAATTTGCATGCGTTTTTCTGCCTTGTGTGTCTGTCTTTCACAGAGTGAGTGACAGCCGCTGTTTGAGGGAGAGGGATGCGGGCATGTTTGATTGCCTGTTCCCTTCAAAACGGTTGTCCAATTTCATGGCTATTGGGCTTGTTAATAGATGTGGGGAGAAGAGGGAGCAGAGGGCTTATTGATGTGCTTAGTTGGACCCTTAGAAGGCATGGTTCGTGATGCTACGAGACAGTGTCACATGTCACATAAATATACCGGCTAACAGGGACATGGCTCATATTGTCATTACTCGTCGGGCCTTTGATGAGTGACTGATAACAAGCAGATCCCTCGGATACAACCCACTGGGTGTAAAAACATATATGTGCTAGAGGAGAGAGAGAGAGCGCCCCTCAACCAAGGCCAAATACCCTTTCTTGCAATGTTAGCGGAAGTGGAAAACTATTTGTGTATCCGCCCTGTGAGGTGGATCTTCTTTGGCCCATGCTTCACCTTTCCGCCAAGTTTCATGAAAATCGGGCCAGAAGTTGTTTTCCGTTACCCTGCTGATAAACAAACAAACGCATTGAAAACCTCCACGGTGGACGTAATGATGCCTTTCATGAGGAACTCTGCTGCATGTTAATACTTTTGTAGAAAAATCAACACGTCCTTGGAAATTCAAGGAACGTTTCATTGATTTATTCATCAGAGCAATGCTTCAGTAATACAGTCAAAGGAAATGTTATTAGAGGCCAAACAGACACAAGAACATGATCCTGTTGATTAAATCCTGCAATTTAAATTAAAATCAATTATTATCATTATGGACACTTAGTCCTGGGATCTACCTGAGCACATCATCCAGATCCCGTCATTACAATGTCACAAGGAGAAGACATGAAACATGTATACTCTTTTTTAATATTCAAGGTTGTGGTTAAAACTCCACAGTGGTGAATAATACAGTGGGTCAAAGTAAGAAACTGTGATCTGTATTTTTTTAGAATCCCGGGAGGACTGTTAGAAGCAGGAGCAGTTCGTAGGGATAAGTTAAAGCAGGAGGAGGAGTTTAAACTGATCTATAAATAAGAAATTGTAATTAATTATTAAAATGAACATCTTATGATATAATGAGGCACATCTGAAAATATTTTCCACGACAAGATGCAGGAAATCGTTATTGCAACCAGGGATGCTGCTGAAAATGATGCTTCTGTAAGTCAGATGCGTCTTAAGTTATAACAATATATTGTGTATATATATATATATATCTGTTATTTAAAGTGAAAATAGATGCCTGCTCTCTGCAACTACTTAAAACATACAACTCCACAATGTTTCAACCGAGGGATCTCTCTATTGGAATACGAAAGAGAAATATTCCCGAATGAGTTTACAACAAAGACTCCACCTAAAACTGCTCATTTTGCAACAGAGGTCTTACTTCGATGCAAATCAAAGGACAGCAGTGGGATGATGAAACTGAATATTTATGGCCTCTTCCAGAAAGTCAAGATGTCCGGGAGTACTTTTGAGCCTTTTTAACAGCGGATGAAATTGCACTTGAAAGTTGCAGGCAGGTTGCTTGACGGCCGTTAAAAAAACTCAAGTGCGTTTTACTATTGTGAGCAAATCACTTAAGTGCCTCTCTTGTGAATGACACAGTGATGTACACTAGTGCAGTTACGCAACAGTGCAAAGCCAGCCGTAAAAGCTACTGTTTTTGAGAGAATTGCATCGTCAACTTTTAGCATATACTGTTGAATTTCATAGAACATTTATTGGTACGAAAAGGTTTTCAGATGTGAGATACTTGTAACAATCACTTTGGAATTCTTTCTCCCTCTTCTCTCTAACAACTGCAGAATGCATCAACTGACTGCAGAAACTGTCTCTGAATCCTCTTGGCCCTTGGCTGCGGGGCCGTGAGCAGCTACCATGACGTATCCCAACACCAGCACACTGACAGCCAACTCCAGCGGAGCTCTGGACGGCCATGACTCCGGGGGAAACATCTACCTGCCCTTTTCTGTTTTCAGCGTGCTCACTCTTACGTTACTGGCAATGCTGGTGGTGGCCACCTTTGTGTGGAACTTGTTGGTGCTGGTTACCATCCTGAGGGTGAGGACATTCCACCGGGTGCCCCACAACCTCGTGGCTTCCATGGCCATCTCCGACGTGATGGTGGCCGCCCTGGTCATGCCGCTCAGCCTCGTCCACGAGCTGAACGGCAGGCGGTGGAAACTGGGCCGCGTGCTCTGCCAGGTGTGGATCTCCTTCGACGTGCTCTGCTGCACGGCCAGCATCTGGAACGTGACGGCCATCGCTCTGGACCGCTACTGGTCCATCACCAGGCACCTGGAGTACACGCTCAAGACGCGCAAAAAGATCTCCAACGTGATGATCGCACTCACGTGGCTGCTGTCCTCCATCATTTCCCTGTCGCCTCTTTTCGGCTGGGGGGAGACCTACACGGAGGGGATGAAGTGCCAGGTGAGCCAGGAGCCGTCCTACACAATCTTCTCCACCTTCGGAGCATTTTACCTGCCGCTTTGTGTGGTGCTCTTTGTTTATTGGAAGATCTACAAGGCTGCCAAGTTTCGGATTGGTTCCCGCAAGACCAACACAATAACACCCATGGCTGAGGTGATTATTAATTTTCCTTTTGTTCAAATCCCTCATTAATCCCTCTTTAAATCCCCATGTCATGGTATTGGGTATTACTCTTTGAAACCAATCAGAGAGCTAGATCGAGCTGCACGTGAGTCGGTAAGGTTGGTTGACAGCACTGGGTTTAACGCTTATGTTGAGATGTTGTTGTGGAGGAAATACACCACATGCTTTGAGCACAAATAAGCTGTGTAGGCCAACAGTTTACTTGACAAGATGACAGAAGTGAGAGACACGCGACGCTATGGCAAAGTTCAGTGCGCCAGAAAAAAGGTGTCGAGATCCAGGTTAGCACACTTTATACGCAATGGTCTACCAAGTCAAAAATAATTTAATTTCACAACTTCGACGACTGCACCTCATGTCCCATCTTGCATGGGAAACTGCCGTGCAGATGGTACGATAAGCACAGGGTGCCGCACAGCAGATAAGCCAGCAGGAGTAAAAGGCAGCATTCAGCGTGAAGGAGGTTATACACTGGCGGCCATTGAAGAGAGGTGGGAGACAGCCAGCCAAGGAGAGAAGTGATGGAGGAGAGCAAGCCCACTGGGGGGGAGTGTGCTGATACGGAGAGAGGAGAAGCATAATGCCCCAGGCAAATGTCCAGCATTACAATCTGAGTGGTGCAAATGTGGGGAAAAGGGCCATTGGGAGAGAGAAATGTTTCTCCAAGTCAGTAAGAGAAGTCCCATCTAGTAAGCAGACTGAGGACAACTTTTACCCAGGAGCAGTAAGTAAGGGAAGCCAGGGCAATGCAGAGCGTTGGACAGAATAAATAAATACGAGTGCAGAAACCTTATCACACCAGGCTGTTGCATTGTCATTCCACAGTCAACGAGACAGGAAGTATTAGAGCACATACATGACAGATACCAAGGCCTGTCAACATGCGGAGAACGGGCAGAGGAAATTGTGTAGAGGCCTAAAATATCTGCTGATAGTGAACGCATAGTGGAAACCTGCCCCTTCTGCCAGGAAAACAAGCAATACACAGCTCAAAGAGCCACCACAACCTACACCTCTGCCAGAACAACTGTGATAACTGATGGCCACAGACAAACGTCTACAAGTATAGAGGCAATCACTCCAGTGTGACATCAGACTCATGTTACGAGGAAATCTTTCATCTGCCTGCAACCACAACAAAAACAGGGTTGTTAAGCCACTAAAATCCACATTATTCAAGATGGCGTTCCTAACCAGATAGCAAATACAGTCTACAATACACAAGTTAGACTGGGAAATACTTTTGCATACAGTACGACGTTGTATATGCCACATCTGTTGGTGGTATTCAAACCCACTAACCCACTATTAGCATTTATGTGCACCATTGAAGACTTGTACAGGGTGTTAAGCCCAGCAGAACTGCTCATGGGACGAAAGATCAGATCCACACTCCATTCACTCGAATAATAATCTGCTCCCTAAGTGGCCCTCATCAGACGCAGGGATGCGAAGACATGGAGAGGACCAGCATCCATCATCGGGGGGGAGCTGCCACTGGGAACGCTGAGACTATGAAAGCGAGCTCGGAGCCAGCAGGAATTGAAACCCAATATCTCTCTGGCTCTGGTTGTGCGCAGAGTGAGAGCAATAGGTTCAACGCACCGCAAGGACTAACAGTAAGGCAGAGTGGAAGAGTTATGTGAAGGTGAAGGTATATTGGAAATTCTGATGTACTTTGTCCTGAACAGAAGGAAAAAGTTCAGAGGAATCAGAATTCTTTATCTTGATATAGTTCTTGATGTCTAAACTGTCAGTTCTGTGTATGATGAATTGAGGTGTCAGTGCAAAGGTAACGCACAGAGTATTGCCTACAAGTTTGTTATAATTAAATTAAAAGAGTTACTGTTTGTCAGTAAGCTTGCGACCTGGAGGGGGAGAGATGGCACGGTAGTTTATTTAACACCGGATCTATGATAAATATTTCTCCCTCTCACTGATTGCCAAGACCCACAAATATAAGTTGCTGTACATTTATTTATCATTCTGGCTGATGAGCTATTCAACAGCAATCAGGGAAACATAAGAATCTGATGAATGAGCATGCGGACAAATAATTGCCGCAATCCTGCTCATCACCACCAGCTTGCTAATGTGCGTAGGCAGAAGGTAGAAAGCTATAAATACCCCCTCCGGCTTCTTTAATGGGCCACTGCACCTTCCTGGCATTGGCATTTCTCTAATCAGCAGACACAAAGGTCTATCTGTTCCGCAAGCATTAGCAAACACCTAATCAGGCAAATGTACCCCGTGCAAATTGAGTCTGCATCCACTTTTCACTTGCCCTTATGGTGAGTAATGCAATTTGAAAAGCCCTGAAAGCACCTCAGTGATAGAGATTACGCCACTTTTAGACATCTTAGAGCAGACGCCTCTTTCTTTCACCCATGAATAGGCTTCTTTTGAAAATCATCAAACGCCTGAACATTCTGAGAACTCCACAGAAAATACACAGTGGGGCCTTTTTTATCTCTTCCTTTTTATTTATGTCATCCACGTACTTTAAAATGTCCCCCCAGTCCTAAAAGATACCTCTTAGTTACGCAAGTGTGACATCATTTGGCCCAAAATTAGGAGTTCGTGGTTCAAGGAGAACCAATTGTTGAATAAATTAGCCCCCGTCCTTTATTGCTTTGGTAGACTAACTTTATGTCAAGTTTCATTACACAGGCAATCACTCATCGAGCTATAGCAATTCAATTGAATATGTTTTATTAGTCATTTTGCTTTCCACAGATGTACCCGCTGCTGATAGTCCTATTAGACGTGTCTCGTTACCCAGCCAGAGTTTATTGTCGTCATTCCCCAGCGTACATCGAAGAGTCGAGGCACCGAGCCCTGCAAAGTGTCCGTACGGAGTTGTAATGTGAGCGATGGCATCCACATGCAAGATAATAAACCTGCACTCATCCATGAACAACACCCACTCAAAGACATACGTACACATGCCACCGGAAATGGAGTTTAAAGATGTGGACAGATTCTTGGCCTAGACTCAAAGATAATTTAACACGACAGTACCAAAAGCCATAAAATGTACCGTTTCAGAAAAAGATTAATGTCACTACACATATGAAAGCTGTCTAATGTTAAAGCACTGGTACATTAACTTCTATTATTTACATTATAGAGTTCATTAAACCTCAAAACTCTCCAGCTCGACTGAATAACCTGACCTTCAACAGGTCCTTGAACAGTTGTACCTTTTTAACATATGAAAGAAGCAAATGAGAAATTCTTGACAAGATTTTTTTTTTTTTAAAGACAGCCCTCCATATCTGCAGGTGGGAGACTGTCATCATCAGAGAGAAGACGGTGCCAGTCACAAAGTCTGAAGTCTGGAATAGCCAGACCTCCAGATCCTCACAGCTGTCAGTGCGAAAGAAAAGCCTGGCTCCACCACATTAGCATTCTGGTATAGGGGTAAAAAAAAATAGTCTACACACCGGAATGGCCGGGTATTGCTTTAAAAAGCACAGTGGCAGTACCAACACCAGTACGCTTAAAGTGATGCCATTACCAGTAGAGTGCCGCCACCGCACTCACAGGCAGGCGATCCCAGCTGTGTGGGTTGTAGCTGCTGCGGTAGTGGGAAAGTCACATGTCATATTAAATAAAAGAACGCTCACGGACCTGTTGGTTCCAGCTTAAAGCCACTCCGCTCCACATCGCTCACCGCTTGCTCCAAAAAAAAAAGAAACAAGCTGCGTTGTAGGCTACCGAATGTTTTTTGTTGTTTTTTTTACATTCAAAGCTACTATTGAGGTTTTCAGATAAAGCATTAAAATGTCGTATTAGCTATATATCTATATATTTAATGACTGAAACAAGATTTAGTTTGAGTCTCAGCTTCATAGTTTGAAGCTACATCCTAACCTCATCACTGATGACAAAATTCTCAATTAAGTTATTCATTGGATTAAGTTAGCCAGTCAATACTTCCAGCATGTAACTCCCCATAAAACCACAAATTGTCCTTTTTACATTTCAGCTTGTGTGCCGATTAAACCAACGAAATGTATCGTGTTAACTGATTAACTTCAGAGGCTTTGGTCAGAGCCACAGCTTCCAGTTTTTGTGCTAAGCTACGCTAACCATCTATTTAGCTTCATATTTATGTTGATCTTTTGCTTTGCTAACGCTTGGAGAAGTAGGCTTCGTAAAAAGAAAAGGATAAGCTCTCTATATATTTAATGACTGAAACAAGATGTAGTTTGAGTCTCAGCTTCATAGTTTGAAGCTACATCCTAACCTCATCAATGATGCACGGTGTAAAGGAAGATCTTCAGTTAGTTTAGCTACTGCACATTCTAATGTGGAGGTGTTTTAAACCATCCACAGAATTTGAAACCTCCTTCCCAGCAGCACTAAGCTTTTAACCTCTAGCCTCTGCTGTAGATGGACTTGCTTTATCCATCTTATCAGTTATAGGCCCCGCTGACCCGTATTGAGTCAACTACATTTACTCCAGAGTGAACAAGTTTCTCCATCTCCAGGTTCCTGTTTAAATGTTGAACAGTGTAGAGTGTTGGTCTGCTTCACTTCAAACACATTTAGAAGGTCTTCATAAAGGCCGTTCGGCTGCTGAACGACCCGCGCAACTTCACCTGGTAAACGAAAAATAAAGTCGGCCTTTATCTGTGCTAACAGGAGATGAGGAAGTCTGCAGATTAATGTTGCCATTTCCTTTTTTCTTTTCCCAGCTGTGCAGTATGTTTGTGAAATGGGCTGCTGGAAAATGCAGATTAAGACACTGCTCTAGTTTTATGCCCTGTGTGTGCGTGCGTGTGCGTGCGTGCGTGTGTGTGTGTGTGTGTGTGTGTAATGAAAGAATAGGCTTTGGCTTGTTGATCCACCTGTTGAATCACATTTCTTTTCAGCCAATAATCCATCTTTTGTTGAGCAGCTAAAATGGGCCTACATTGTTGAAGATATTGCTATTCTATTTATAAAGACCTTTACAAACTGGGGGCGTGGTGAATAAACACCAAAATGAGAAATATTGCATATCAAAACTATTCATACCTGCAGCGATGCAGATTTGCAACACTTTTTCAATTAAAGGTTCCAATAGATTGGCGCAGGCAGAGGACCAACTAGGGATCAGCGTCTGGCAGTCTGTCTGTGTTAAGTGGTTGTATAGCCTAAACTACTGTAAGCTATGTTATTGAGTTTCCTTTTAGCTAAATGCTTTGAGGGACTCTGGTAAACAGTTACGCAGTATATATATCTAATGCTTTTATTGTGAAAGGCAAGAACGGAAGGGAAAAAAAAAGCTTGTTAAATGAATCAATAGAGTAACGGATTCATTCTCTGATCGCTTCCTTCCCAGGTAAAGGACGAAACACATCAACCGCAGACGGTGTTCACTGTGCGCCACGCCACCGTGACCTTCCAGACAGATGGGGACACATGGCGTGAGCAGAAGGAGAAGAAGGCGGCGCTGATGGTGGGCATTTTGATCGGCGTGTTTGTACTTTGCTGGATCCCCTTCTTCATCACCGAGCTCATCGTCCCACTGTGCTCCTGTGACATCCCGCCCATCTGGAAGAGCATCTTCCTGTGGCTGGGGTACTCCAACTCCTTCTTTAATCCGCTAATATACACCGCCTTCAATAAGAACTACAACAACGCCCTGAAAAACCTCTTCTCCCGGCAGCGCTGACCCACTCGGCAATGCTGGGAAGACACACATACACACCAGCACGCACTCCACAGCGTTACGCCTCCAGGCAGAGAAGGACTGACCTGTCTGTATCCGTCACTCAATCATCCTTCAGATGGATGATAACCAGAGACCGTCTGAAAAAACTGTCTTTATTTATGTGTGTTTTTATTTATGTGTTGTTTTGTTTATTGCCCTGCTGAGGTGACCTCACAGCTGGACTGAAACGGGTGTCTGAGCTACTGTATCGACAAAGAGAGGAATAAATTGGTCATGTTGCAGGCGGCAGTGGTGGTTACAGTGCCGTCTACAAGTTGGTTTCCTTCTGCCGTTTCAGGCTCATTAGGGAGGAAGCCACGTCAACTCCTTCGTAAACAGTTTCATCAGATGTGGAGCTGCTGGGAATGATTTCAAAGTAAAGCTGGAAGAAATATTATACTTATAGAACTGCACAAAAGATCCTGATAAACAATAAACCAACAAATTGTGTATTATTTTCTAAACTATATAAAACAAAATGCTCATCTTAGATGATGAAAAAAAATGGCTTTGATTCTAGAAAAGAAGGATTTTCAGGAAATCCCTTGAGTAAAGAAACCACCTTATAGACATGAACTCCCTGACTTCACATGTAATTTATTCATACAGACTTGTAGATAAATGTACAATCTCTCCTCTGATGCTGGATCTCTATACACCAATTCTCTTTGCACAAACAACCACACACGCCATTGACTTTTATAAAGCAGGAAAATAGCAGAACAAGTTATCATTTCTATTATCTCTGAATACGATGCATTGTTGAGGAGCTGCAGCCACGACTCAGCCACATCTCACACCAGATAAATAAAGTAACCAGGTACAGAGGATGTGTGGACTGGTGTGAAGCTATTCAAAGCATTATCGCAACTACACACTCTGTAGCCCGAGAGGTCAATAGAAATTAAATCAGCTAATAAAAAAAGAATATTGCATTATTGTATAAAGAAGCTTAAGTGCTGAGACAATGCATGTTTAAAAGAATGATTTGTGGCTTTATGTTACAGTAGGGGAGTTATGGGAATAAGAGAAGATAACCACTATTGGGCTCAGCACACAAAACCTATGCCTCAGTTAGACTCATCATGTTTTTTTATACGACTCCCTTGTTTCCTGCACAAATTGCCTCGTTCTTCTTAAAGTGTTCAACACTGTAGAAGCAGTAAGTGATCCTTTATTTTGGTGTGTAATATACTGTAATGTGAGGAATCACGCATGACAAATTGATCCTCGGCAAATAGTTGTGCTACGTGTATTTGAGCTCCTGAGAGCAACATCAAAGGTATCCCAAATCCAAAACAAGTGCATCTAATGTCGCTGTCAAGTGAAAACCATGTATCTCCAGATAAACTGAAGGATTACACGTTAACTATGGTTCAAGAAAATGATCCTATTCTTGAGCTAAATAAACTATTTTACTAGACTAAGAGTCTACATGATAACTTTAGCATGATAACATGCGCAGAATGACAAAGCTAACGTGTCGATTCGTAGCTTTCTTAAGTGTGTTCGCATGCTAACATTTGCTAATTAGCACTAAATACAAAGTGCAGCTGATTAAAACAAATTAAAGCTTTGACTTAATGATGGTGCCAGATGAAAAGTTAGGGGATCACCAATGTCATTACACATCATCCTGAAGGTAACTTGAATGTATGTGCCAATTCCCTGGCAATTCCTTTTGAGACATCTCACTGAAAAACACAAATGGTGCTAGAGAAAAAAGTCTGGGGATCCCAAAAGTCCTAAGGACTCCAAATGCCAAATGTCATGCCAATCTATCCGATAGTTTTTGAGGTATTTCACTTTGGACCAAGTGGTAGACTCGTCGTCATGAACTGACATTGCCATCCTTAGAGCCATGACAGTAGCAAGGCTAAATACAACATTGTGTTTTCAAAATGCATTGTTTCAAAGCTTAAAATGGGTGTTTTAGCTCATGAAAAGTTTATATTTTAGAGATACATAGTTTTCACATGACTTAAAGTTGTTATAACAGAATACAATAGAATACTATAAAAATTATCCTTTTTCTACACATTTTTTGTACACAAAGTTAAAGATTAAGACTATGATCTTATGATCTGTAAGACAAGACTGCACCTGGTCTGACCTCAGCCTTTTACCTTAATTTATACTGACAGACCTCAAATGACATGGAATATATATATATATATATATATATATACAAACACAAAATAGCCTCAATTGTAAAAAAATATATACGATAGTAATTAAGACTATACTACATATCCAGTTAAACAGAGTAATATATCATGATGAGGAAACCTGAATATATATGAAAAGAAAATGCGCCCACTAACTGCAATGGTGGTGTTAGTGAAAACAATATTCTGTAATGAAATGCATGGAATATAGACAGAAATAGAAATCCTAGATATGGTTAAAAAAAGAAAAAGACAGTGCTGGTGACAACTGATCTCTCTTAGCACTCCTTATATGTATTAATCGCATGACTCGCTGGTTGACTTGGAGCCATTTGGTGCTCTTCAGGATTCACTCTTTCAAATGACATCTCACTGCTCCCCAGATTGCCCGAGGATGGTTGATTATTCCCCCTTTGCCCCTCTTAGGTCTTGTTCTGTGTGGTGACCCAGCTCAGGAAAAGCAAATGTTGCAGAAATGTGTTGTTTGCCATTCATCTCAGTTTCCATTTTCATGTTCAAAAGAGGTAAAAAAAAAAAAATAATAATAATGTGGACAATTACCTCCTTCAGAGGCACCTTACCTTTTGGAAATCCATACTTGTTTTCATAAAAGCAGACCCAAAAGAAGGGGGAATCGGATGTGTTATTGTGTCAGTGTGTTTTCAATGTGTGCATGTTTTCTTCCACAGAAGCCTTGGCTGATAAAATTGACAATAAACCAGCCTTTGATTTGTGATACACAAGCGTCAAGCTCGGCACTTTGGCATGAAAGCTTATGAAAGTAAGAGCTGTTCAGGTTGAGCCACGAGGCATACTGCTAGATATTTGCCAACAGTTGGCTACAGACACACGCTCACACACACACACATGCCCGCATAGAACGAAAGGGAGAAAGAATTCAGTGTTCTAGTTTTGATAATAATTCACTTTTATGATCATCAATGCCCAACTACTGGAAGTCATTTTATAAACAGGCATTAGCTCTTCCCATCTCTCTACGGGGCCACTGCCAGCATGCACATTTCAGAGCCAGGAGTGAGACCGCTTCTGTTCAAAGGAGCACATCCATCCATGTTTTGAGGGAAGACAAGATGCATGAAAATGGGTCTTGGCTAAACTGATTTAGGATTAGAACCAGATGCCTCTGGCAAGGCAAACCTGTTATTCAGCCACTGAATTTTACAGAAATAGATGCAACGAACAAAGAAATATGACAACAAATGGAATATGCGGGCAAATAGAGACATGTGGGGATGTTAATAAAGAAACATTTGTATGAAATGTAGCTCAAGCGCAAAGTTCAGTCAGGTAGGCACCATGCATAGTCTCTGTCTCTCCTCTCCTTGTAATTACTCCATCAGCTGATTGGGGGCGTGCACTCGGTAACCAACCAGATTCTGCACACCGGTTCCTGAAGCCAATCATATCGTTGCTGTCAAACTTTAAATAGTGTTCTCCTCTCTGCTGCTGTCAGTTGTCATTTCAGCAAAGCAGATGCGACCCTCCTCCACCCCAGTCACCTCCAGTCAGCATCACAGTCATGCTCCTGATTCATCATCAGATGGCAGCACTTCTTTCACCACCACCAGTGTCTGGACTCCAGGGGGGGATTAGGCCTGTTGGACCTCAGTATCCCTACCCTTGGTGATAGTACTTCAGCATGGAGTCCAATCGCCAAAGACTTTGCACTTTTCATATTTGATGCATGTATAATAAATCATTGTTAAATTATAAAACAAGTCTCTCCTGATTGAAATAGGTTTTACCACTATAAATAGCACCTGTTGTATGTATATCTGCTATCTTTCTGCACATGGATTTCTGTACACCACATATGTTCTGTAATATCCCAGCCAGTTCACATGTAAACAAAGATATCTGCAGTTTGCCAACACTAGCCTCTGGTAACAATAGATCAGGCTTTAAGTTATGGGTGAAGGGCACATGGGGCAGACATGTAGTGTTGAATGACCAGATGTCCCGCATTGCCTCATCTCTCTTATCTTCACAACAAAGTGGGCTCAGTCTCTTACTGGCTGAGGTGTCGGCGACTGTGTGACTCTGTTGTTGTTCCACTTGTTATTCTGCGACGGCTCAGTTTTATCCAAATAGAAACTGCACAGCAGGACTGTGAAGAAGAGGATTATATAGTGAGCATATGTATATGTGATCTGAATGAGCACATCGCTTTCTCTTTCTTAACCTCCGCTCGGCTTCTTGCTGGCTTTTAATTCAGGTTCTCGGGGCAAAAACAGAGGGGATTGTAGCAGAATGGAAAATACTCCAGAGGAGATACGAGATGAGAAACCTTTCTTTGCCTCGGGACAGAACTCGGATGGATAGTGCTTCCTGGATTTTATTATTTCATACTTTAAATCATAAACTCTGCGAAAATGCTGGGCTGAAGCTGTAACTTAATGAAAAGTAGAAATCTATTGAGTAATGCTTTTTCTTTTCTCTAAATGTCAGTATGTAAGATATCCAGAACTGTAATCAATATTTGACAGCTGTCTCAAGAGATAAAATATATATGCACACATATAATATTTTTTCTTTTCTTTTCTTTTCTTTTGCTGGTTTTGTATTTTCACAAGATAAAAAGACACCAATATGAAACAGTGACTCTACAGCCCGCTTGCTATGAGTTTATACTGACGCAGTGTAGTGCTTATGCTAGCATGCTAACATGCTCAAAATGACGATGCTAACATGAAAATGTTTAATAATAGGTACAATATTTACCATGTTAGTTTAATGTGTTAGCATGCTAACATTTTCTAAATAGCACTAAACACAAAATACAGTCGAGGCTGTGTTGTAGGTACAGTATTTGGTCGTTGTTATAAGTCCCCTTTAGAAATGAATGTCTGCACCAAATTCCACGGCAATCCATCTTATAGTTGTCGAGACATTTTTTTTAAATAACATAAATGTCAACTTCTTGGTGGTGCTAGAGGAAAAGTCAACAGATCACCAAAGTCATTGAGATAATTTATCAATTTATGTGGTGGACAAACAGACTGCTGCTGTTAAAACTAATTCGTTTTCAATTTTTGCTCAATGAGCCTGTGAAGAGAGATCATATACATGAAAGCACAAATAACAAAATGAATTCCTCAATTATAAACTTCATTTTCAACCATGTTTTCCAGAAGTATAAAAAAAATAAATGTAACCATAATTTTAAATGAACAGCCGTGCAGTCGATATTAAAACGTTATGAGTCAGGGCCTCAAGCTTGTAACATGTGAAGATAAAACCACTTTATTTAAGTTTCCTTTTAGCCTCAAAAGGAAAAATGAGAGGATTTGAAACCCAAGGCAAGCACCGTCATCAAAATTGTCATCAGTCTTTTGTTGGACGTTGTAAGCATCAACGTCATCTGTTTGCACTGATCCATTGCTTATGTACCTCTCTCTTCTGACCGCTGTGCTGTCATTCACTGTAATAACTCACTGCCAGGCTATGAATAGTTAATACAATGTAGGTGGGAAGAATCTGAAACAGATTCAGCAGATGCTGCTGTGCCACAGTTCCACTGATGAATTAGGATAAGCCGATGACATTTTCGATGGAAGCACTCTGGAGAACCTCAATCGGCCTCTAAAGCCTTTCTAAGTTGAAATGCATCCTCTTTCGATAACAGTGGTATGCAACAGTACGTATGCGCACAATTTGTTTCTAAAGATCCTGTACATTTTATGTACAGTCTCACAACCAAAAAATACTTTTGAATTGAGTGGTGGGCTGAAAGAAAAAAATCTTTTGTGTCTGCATTTCAATTGGACACCCTAGTTGGCTTGGTTAAACCAATGCAGACATGGAGAGAGAACACAGAGACCTTTGAGAGAAGTTTTTTAAAAAGCACAGACAGCCGTTACGAGAGGACTGGCTCCCGGTGAGATTGGGCAGGTGGCGCTTTAATTTAGAGATTGCAGGAAATCACGAGCAAACTAATTCAGGATGTGATTGCTCAGAGTGGGTAAATAATAAACTGTGGGAAGTCTCGCCATGTGTTCATCGGGGAGACAGAAGCACAGTCACGCAGAAAGACAAAGACAACAAGGTTACAGTGTTGCTAGTTATTCCATTGTAGTCAACTGTGGTCCATTCAGATAAAGCAGAAACAGGTTTTCCTGGGTCCAGACCTTTGAATCCACCCACGACACCGAGTTCGAGTCAACTGATTCGTCTCGCGACATGAAACAGCGTTTGTTTTTTTGAAAAAGTAATCCATCAATAACTGCAGCAGGGGGACTAACAATTAGCCAATCAGTGCCAGGGGCGGGACTAACGCCATTGTCAAGTTGTAGGTTGCGCCGGAACCTAGGAGTAATAAAAATGGAGATTTCTGCAGACAACATTGACGCTGCTATCCAGGCTGTTCTAAATCTGTGTAACCCTAACGTTAAGCACCGACTGCCACCACTTTACAATACATTGTGAATCTTCAACATCTACAAGTAATCTAAGACGAATCCTCCCAGACTCGTCGTCGGGTCTATATGAGAGAATTACCCACACATTTGTGACTCCTTCATTCATTGGCCTCTCTTTCCCGTTTTGAACTTTGACCCCCATGATTAACAGATTAATTTGACTTATACAGCATGTCTTCTCAATATCGGCCGACACTGTAGGCTAGTTGTGTTTTTTTTAACTTTCTCTTTTAACTCGCTTCGCTCCACTCTTAAAACACCCACGCAAATGTATGTTGTCATGGCAAAACATCACCTGTCGACTTAAAATGACTTTTGATTCAGGCGGATACATTGGTCTCTAGTGATTGGATGGCGAACATCGAACCCCCCCCCCATGGAAATCGATGAGAGCGGAGGCAATGTCAGACTGTAGATGGAAACAGAGTGAAACGAGTTGACAATTCTGTCTGATGTCAGGCAAGAAACAGGTGACTCCCCTGTTCCCTCAGTCCTGTAAAGATAAACCAACACAGCCTCATACTCTGTTGCTATGGCACCAAGACGGGGAAAGAAAGCTCTGTACATGTCTGTGAAGATTCTCAGTCACCCAGGTTTAAAAAGGATGTCTACGATTGCTCTATGTTAAAGCAAGGCAAGTGGAGATGTTATGTGTTTCTCTCTCTAAGATTCAAAGAGTCCTGAAACCTCTTCAACAAGTCTGCTCGCCTTTGACTTACCACTTGTCTCCAGTGAGAAAGAAAAAAGCAAAGAGAAAATACGTCCTGCTCGCATCCGACTACACATCAAGACTTGTGCATACGTCAGTGCCTTTGTGCAATCTACTCAGGTTGATATCAGGCTTGAAAAGCTTGCCTCAGTTTGCATACAAAAGTCCAGCAAAGTTCACAGAAACTGCCACGTTATGCCTGAGTGAAGGCACTTCTCTTGGCAAGCGAGCCAGCCTGAGGCTAGGATTGAGCAAGGGGGGTGATGTCACGCTTGGCAGAACTGTGTGGTACTTTGGTAAAGAACAGCATATCTATTGTTATCATTTCAGCTAGATTTAGCCCAACGGCGATGCCCTTCACCTCAATCAGCTCGGAAAGCTGTTTGCACGCGCCACTTTGATGTCTGGCGATGTGCATGGCGAGACTCTTTTATCACCGCTCACATTGTACTCACATGTGAGAGCTTCTGGTTTGAATTCCCTTGAAGAAACATTTCAATATGAATGAGATCTATTGCACGGGAACAAAGGTCGGTTGATTACCCTGCCTGATGATCACAACGACGGCAAAAAAAAGTGTGACCATGAGCTTCAGGATTTTATGGTAAAAATCCCTTGGATTGTACTCCCTTGCAAGGATTTAGAGCTGCCTTAGAAATCATGTTGACCCAACCTCTGCAACTGGAGCAAGAGCCTGAATTACAGCTCATATGGTAGCACCACAACAAGTCCCACGAGGGAAAACAGGCTTTGTTTCGCCTTCCATTGTTGCAGTGCATTCATATTCAGGAGATGCTTGTGGTACACTGGCAGGCACTAAACCAACTACATGGCCCTAAACACCCCATTACCTAATTTTCAGACAGTGAAAACATTTTTTGGTGTTTTCCCAAGATGAGCAACGTTGGAAAACAGAATACCATAGCAACAAGCTGGAGAAAAAATGTCAGTGGAAGGAATACATCTGTACAGATTTAACTGGAGCCTTTTCTATTTTGCAAGCTGTATTAACATCAGTACATCCTTGTTAGAGATCAAGTATAAATATGATGCCATGTTCACTCTGGCTTTGGCAGGTTTCTTTTAATCAGATAAAAGAAAGTTTTATAATAATTGTATTCATTTTATTGTATCCACACCAGAGATGAAAGTATCCATAAGATGCAAAAACATCTCCATGTGCCACTGTAGCATTTTCATTAGGGTCTTTGACAAATTGTGCATTGCTGAAATGCCTGCAGTGGTAACCTTTATTGGCCCGCTGATTGCCCGTTAGTTTCCACTTCTGCTGTAGCTGTTTTTGAGAGATTCCTGCATGAGGAAAATGAATTGAATTTGCATAATAATGCTGTCTGGCAAAGAAGCACATTACTAAAAGGTTAAGTCAGTTAATGTAGATGAATGACAGATCAGTAAATGCTAAATAAAATATGGAAACCCAGGAAATGTATGTTATCAGGATCTTAGTGTCCCTATGTTATGTCCAGCATACTTAACCAGAAATCTCACAACAAAAATGTCTGGATCATGTTAATTGATTATCAACGATTATCAACAATTTAGATACATAATTCAACAGTTGCTTGGACAATTTTGACTGCTGGCAAACTGCAAGGCAATTTGTATTTAGCACTATTGTCTACCCTTGCCTTAGGTTGTTTATAGCAGTTGGACCACGCCAACTCCACTCCACACAGCCCACTTCTCACCTAAAATGTCCTCTTGGGCTGCAACACTGAGCAACATGTTCTCTCTGCCCGCCCAGGAAGGCTCAATACCGTCTAAATGATGGAGGAGACGAGCTGAACATGAAATTAATTGGAAATTCTCCACAGGACACGTAAAATGAATGCAATGTATTATGAACGGAGAACGTTCCCCTATAAAGGTTTAATCATTTTAAACCCAGCGGGCTTGAAATTTGAATAATTCACTTTTAAACCGAATTAAAAGTGAGATAACAACAGAGACAATGAGTGACTGAATGACTCCCGAAGGAACCATAATCAAGAAAAGAGCATTATCATATTAAGATATGGCTGGTTAATCACCATCCAAAGATCTCTCTGTATCTACATGAGGACATTGTTTTAGTACTTTCTAAATGCAGACTGTGTTCTTTTCGATTATTGATTATCCAATGTGGCAGATCGCAATGTGCTGAGTGGGCAGATTCAAGAGGAGCGAGCCATTAGCTAAAGCATGTTAACTGTGATCATTGAAATAAGTGTTGCGTGGGTGGTTGTAACGCTGATCCGAATAGTAAAAGCAGGTGTGATCATAAGGAGGATTTAAAGAAAAACAAATGTACAGTGCAGTCTTTTACAAGTGATGGAAAATAAACATATATGATAGGAAATGTCTCACAAACATCAGTGTTCATGAAGTTAATTATTCTACTACTTTACAACTGTACATTAATGTATCTTTGGCAGCAGTCTCTCTCTCCCTTAGCTACGCCTGTCGAGCTGTCCATTTTTGCATAGCCCATATGCAATCTACAAGGAAAGCGGCGGCGGCAGGTTTGCCACAAAAAGATTTGCAGTAATGTTTGAATCAATGGCTCCAGAATTTTACACAGAGAAGGCAAGCATCACATTTTCCACCAGCGACTGTCAATATGACGAGTTTTATCATCTGTAGCTAGCTAACTAATTAAGCTAACCAATTAAGCTACCGTTGGCTTCACGAGTTGGTTAAAAAAACGCTGTCTCCGGCTGACTTTTTAATGTTTCCAGCTGAATTAAAAATCTTAAACATGCACATAAGAGCTACATAGCCAGCCTGATATAGTCTGATACTAAAAGATTGTGGCTAAGCTGGCCCAGGCAAGTAAAACTGTAGGATCAAACCGTTATTTCAATCAACCCTGTTTGACTGCTAGCTTGTATTTGTAAACCTCATGTGTTCTCTTTTTAAAGTCACAAGAGAAATGGCTTTTCGGGTGAGGACTAACTGATGTGTTTGGCAGATATGCAATCTCAAGTAACGTTAGCTGTGTTAAACTTCCAAAAATCCAATAAAGAGCAGGACAGAAGGCCTAACGTTAGCCTAAACTCTAATGGCATCCAGGCTTTCACACAATGCTGGTCATGCAGACACTGTTGAATCCATTCCTGACACATATGCTCTTGTATTTTTAAGTAAGGTAAGGTAAGGTAAGTAGTTAGGCTAAGGAAATGAATGTAAGTCAATGTAAGGTCCTCTAAAGTGATGGAAACACGACTATGTGTGTGTGTGTGTGTGTGTGTGTGTGTGTGTGTGTGTGTGTGTGTACGTACATGCGTCACTTGTCATCATCAAGACAGAAAGGAGCTGCCAGATTGAGGTCAATCAAACCTTCATCACAGCCCTCTGATTCACAGGAAATGTATGCACGAAGCAACAAAGCATGGACGAGCACATGGTAATCTTCAAAGCAGAGTGGTCATCATCGGTCTACTTGAATTGGGTGCATCGACAATCGTCTGTGACACCAGTTCAAGCCACATGCACGGGCTCCAGAGAGATATATACGCTAAACCTCCCGGCATGCGTTATCGCTTCAGCACAGTATCAGCCTCTGAATATGAGATAAACCCCTCCGATGAACTGGACGCTCATTATTCCTCTCAGGAGTTTATGACCATGACCATCCTCAAATTTAACTTTTCTGATATAGAGTACTAAATGGATATAAATAAGCTATATTAGGATGCTGACATTGCAAGCCTAATTACCATTAACGCTCTTCGTTCTGTGCATTTTCACTTCCGAGCCCTGTTTGATGGCAGTTCCCAAGGTAAAAAAAAAAAAAAAAGAGAGAGAACTCACATACTGCATGTCTTATTCTTTCCCCTTTAATAAGCTCGAACGCGTATAGGAGCATTTGAAAGGAACTCCCAGAGATGCCCATGCTTCATGTGTGTTGTAGATAAAGCTGGTCCCATGAGAGCCACATAAAAGCAAGAATCCTCAATCACACCTTCCCCCAACATGCTTCGACAGCTTCCACTGGGAAAGAATCCACCTCACTGACCGATTACTGGTAATGTATCACTGCAAAAGCGTAGATTTCTCAGGCTTCACTCAATGCTGCTCCCTCAAAAAGGTTCAAATAAGTGCAACATGGTGTGCTGCATGGCTAAAACACCCCAGCTGTGTAGCCTAATTGAGATTCACAATGAAATTTAGAGCACCATATGTGCATTCATGCGTTCGCCTCCAGAGTGTGCAGCTCTATCAGTCACAGTCATCGGTGTGTGTCTGTAATTGTAGCACTCATCATTATTTATCAGTATTGATTTATTTCTTTAAGGTGGCAAGACAAATTTAATTCCCCCGCTGAGCACTGTTGGATGTTAAAAATGTTGAGAGCAGGTGAGATAAGGTCAAGAAAATCAGCCTTTTGAGGAATTGATGTCGTTTGTAATGGGAAAGCTAAATAGATAGAGATAGAGATAGATAGATGTGTTGACACAGATATCGCACATTGTGAAACGAGGTGAATTGGCATGTCACTGACGCCGTTTGCCGAATGGGTTATTCCTCTCTCACCTCATTTACAGATAACGGTTTCCACATTGCCACCTTCTCTGTAGCCAGCGATATTAATTAGCATCCGATTGCTCCATTTTCCCGCCAATAAATTCCACTTAAATCCAGAGCTCAATCTCATCTGTTACAATTCTGTTTACGCCTCACGATGGGGTTCAGAGCCCCTGCCATAAAAATGGACGTGTATAATGGTAAAGTGGTTTGTTTAAATAAGAGTAAAGGAGTGAATATAGAAACTGTTTTGCAAACAGGAATACAAGTGCATTCAAGTGATGGAGGATGGGAATCAGGAAGAAAAGGCGGACGTGCAGTAATTTTAAGTGATGGGAGTCGTATTTTAAAAAAACATCCTTTGTAGAGGAGTAAAGGCCAACAAAGTCTCCCTCGCTCTCTGTGAAAAGTTGAATTTTACTTTCTGCTCATTCATTTTAGACACATAAAAAGAAATAAACTGATAAATATTTGATGACACAATCTGAAATACTATCACGGTACTCTGGTTAACGTCTGGCATTGTCTGGCCGTATCATATTGGAATTTGTAAAAACAAAACATAGCAATCACAGACCCTGAACTTGGCAACATTTCTTCAAACACAAGGGATTCATAGTGAGTGGTTTCCGCTTCTGTCTTTCACTTGGCCTGTCAAAAGAGGCTTTTGCGCCTCAATAAGCATAGTGATACACTTGTTGCAGAATGTATACAAAATATTTCTTTGGCACCTTTAAAAAAAAAAGGAAGCGAGACAGAAGATGCAAAGAGATTCACTGCAGAGCAAAGCCAATGACTGTGCCAGCTCTAATGAGGCCGCTTGATGTGATTAACTGCAGGGCAATTATTGATCTTTACCAGAAGCTGGGAATAATAATGATAAGGCAGATACATCTATGATGGTTATAGTTCGGATTTGATTCCTGCTTACTATATTTTCACAAAAATCTCTTGAGTGATTATCTTGGCTATACAAGTGAAAGCCCCTCTAAATAAAAAAAAGTCTACGATGGTGTCGTTACAGAATGTAACATCACAGAGTAAAATATTATAATAAAGCGTTTACTTTGCTGACAAAGTAACTCGGCAGGATGTGTAAAGGTTGTACTTTTAGGTATGCGTGTAAATTCTGGAGGCACTGAGGATATAAATCCCGTCTGTAGGGCAGTGCGACTTCTGTGCTTTTTGACACACCTCACCATTGCCACCAGCACAAAAACAAAAGTCACAAAAAGCAAAGACCAGCTCAGTGCCTCCTCTGCAGTTTTGGCTCCGTTTGGTTCTTCTTCACATCTCCCCAAATTAAAAAAAGAATTTAAAAAAATGTTTTTTTGCGTCACACCAGATTTAGGTGTCAAAAGAGACACAATCTGCTCCTTTTATACGAGTAAAGTCAGAACGCTTTTCACCTCCGTTTCTGCCTCTTGGTCACCACAATCAATACAAACATATTGATTGCCTTTTTTTTTATTGCAGCCTTCATTGACTCACATATTCTGTTGTTCGTGAAATTCAGTAAATCCCTTATATTTTGCAATCTTGTATCAGTTGACTATAATTGTTGAATGAAGTCCACATGCAGTTACAATACCAGATCGGCTTTCAGTGCCTCCTCCTCAAAATGTATACGTTTTGAATGGAGCCAAACGTATTCAGTTGCCAAGAGGAGGTTGACTCAGACAGAACATTGGCTGCAAGTGCGTATGAATGGTTATTTTTATGTCCCACAATATAGTTCTTTGCATGAAAAAGTGTAGGTGTACTCCTCTCTAATACTGGCACGCTGTGCCTGTCTGCTCTCCACCACAATCAACCTGAAAACACAAGAAAAAACATGCAATAGATGGATTCCACGGTGCAGCATCGAATGAATCAAAGGCAGCGAGCTTGAGATAATCATAGCAAGGCACTCTGTGGAGAGATCAAAAGTAGAGCGTTTCTGCACCTGCCAGTGCCTGGGCGGTGTGTGTCTCGGTTCACCGAGGGGAAACGGCACTACACCACCTATCCTGAAGGGACCCCAACGTGTCAGGGCTCATTTCCCAAGGTCTTATTTGTGAGCATCTATTTTTTCGAGGTTAGAGGCGATGTGAGACGCAGAGGGCAACATATGGGAATGAAAACTCATATTATTTGCTGAGGTGATGTGTTGAAGTGTTTCATCCAAAGGGTGTGATATCTTACATCTCAAACACACAATCATGCGAGTGCAACTGGGGAGATGGAAAGTGTCCTCTGACATCTTAACCCGTTTTTTTGCCGCTTGAGATTCAGACACGAATGCCAAATCTGTGATGCCAGTTGCGTGTGTGTGAGGAAGTATTGAAGTATCTCTGGATTGCTTTCTTTTTCTAAACATCTTGCTTTCTTCATTTACTGCTCCTGTGGTTCTACTCTACTCCTTTTCTTATCTTATCCTCAAAAAGAACACGAAGAAACTCATTTCATGAACACTCAAATTAACGATTAACGACAAAAATACGTACCAATGTATTAAATATGGTCATTTAATACATTCAGCAACACAACATGAATGACGAATGGATGTACTGTACAACCGTGAGATTAAACTCTTTATTAACAAAGAAAGGAGGAACAGCAGCTAAATAGTGAACAGCAGCTCTGGTAAATCAACTGCTTTTGTTTGTACATCTGCAGTAGCTTTAAGATGCTTGTTTACATATTATTATTTGTACAAGTTTTATGAAGATGGATTTTTGTTTGGTTTAATATGTGATAGGAACCATTGTTACGTCTAATGTTGCTCTGGGGACATATTTAGCCGGTGCCAGTGTTGGCAACTTTGCGACTTTCTCGCTAAATCTGGCGACTTTCCAAACCCTCATGGCGCCTTTTTTTTGTCAAAAGCTACTAGCGACAAATCTAGCGACTTTTTCTGGTGTTGTTGGAGAGTTTTCTGACGTTAAAGCACGTATGTTCTGCACTGTGGTGAACGAGCAGCGGGTGCTGCCGTGAGCCAATTCTAAAAGATAAGATAGGTAGCAGTCGGGTAATGTGAGTTAATTACATTTCCTCTTTCCCGCAATGTCAAGACAAAATGTCTGCTGTGAAAAAGGTCCATTGAGGTCTTATCGGCCAGAACAAATGCAAACATCTGTGCCATGTCCAATACATTACTCCATAGTGAGCAGTAAACTAAGATTTATGGATTATCATCATTTTGTGTCATTACTGACAGATGGTTGTAGTCGCCCATGGCTGTAATTTTCCCATCTATCAAATGCAACATATTGCACTGATGGATTGTGGGCAGAAAGTAGACACTACTTTATTAGTTCTGTTGCTGGAACTTTTCCGGACACTCGAATAAAAATGGGTTAAAAGATTCAATTTGTCAAAAAAAAACACTGGCCGAATGGAAGCAAAGCCAAAGTATAAAGACTAATACAATGGGTTCAGCTCATTACTTGTTTACGGTATGAATTGTGAACAAAAACGCTCATTTTTGGCGACCTAAATCACGAGACTATAGGCTGGCAGTGTGTGTGTACATGTGTGAACACTTCCAAGTCAGAAGGGCGGGAAGGTTTTCCCGCTCTTCCCATTCTTGTGCCGTTGCATGAACGCAATATTACTGTAACTGATTAGACCTCTGCTATGCTGGGAGTTGCGTCATGTCACCATGAATCTCTAAAATGATCACAGTCCGTCTGTAACCACTGCGACGTGAGAGGAAAGTGAGGTAGCTGTACCCACGCACACACAATCTTGAGAAGATTCAAAGTAAAAACACCAGTGTGGGTGGACTAGGAGTGTGGAGGGGTCAGGTCACCCTATCACGAAGACTTGTTTATTGCTACATTCAGGTCAGTCTAAAAACAGACCACCTTCATATTATCACATTTCAACGTGTCATTGCAGGAAACGCACACACACTGAACAAAAGAAATCGGAGAGTGGATGTGAATGTAGCATAATTCAATTGTGATATTAGCGATAAGAAAATTAACTTTGTATCTTGACACTTTTTTTTTTCCTTTACAAGATGTATTTACGCAATCCCAGCCAATCTTCTTAATTACACCCACGCAAACAATCAAGGATCTTGTTCTATTTAGTCAGTTACAATATAACTGCGAAGTATGACGAGCCAAAAGAAGTAACACTATCAGTGTCGTGGGTTGCGTTGGACCACGTCAGCCCTGCATGGCGCTCTCAAACTTACACCCTTGTTGAATGTTGAGTTAAAATAATGAAGTCCTTTGTACCAAGTCTTGCTTGGTCTGCATAATAATGTGATGCAAAAGGTTGCCTTCACTTTAAAAGAAATATCAAGCAGGAAATGTTTTACCAGTGCAGGTGTAATACATAACATGAATAATTGCTGCGTGTCATTCAGGTGATGCAGCTCCAGGGCCTTTGTGTCCTGCATGCTCGCTCACGGTCATGCACTTAAATGGAACAGAGCCATAATGTTAGAAGTTACACTTGTGCTTTTCTTGCTAAAGATGCTGTTGTTCCTTGTGTGTTCAGTGCATGAAATAGCTGTCAAGCACATAGAGGAACCAGAGACTTTACTACATTGTATATATTTATTCATATGAAATATATTTGGACCAAAAGTATGTTTTCGAGTGTATATGCACATCCTCTAATAATCTACTTGAATCCGTAAAGGCCAAAGAGTGTCAGCAGAGAGGTTTGACTTCACAGGTAGAACAATGTCAAGAACAGGAGGGAAGTACCAAAGGAAAGGAAACAAGGTGAACTTGACCTGATTCATAACAGACATTACAAAAAAAAAAAGGATAAAATAGTGGTCATAATAATTGTAATAGTAACATCTTGCAGTTACTGTGAATTAGACTTAATTACCCAGGGTTTGAATTGGGTTGTTTGTGTGTACGATTGTGTGTGTGTGTGTGTGTGTATAAAAAAACAATGAGCCCTGCTCATCACATCTCTGCTGAGCAAACTGACCTTGCCAATTAAAACACCATCACACTTTCGTTGAAAACTTTCTAACCACTGAATGCAAGGCCACTTAGTTCATCAAAAGTGTTCACACAACTTTAGCACGTCCGGCAGGAGCTGACCTCCTTGGCACTGATGCAACTCTCAAAGCAGCACCAGGCTTGCTTTAAAGGAACATTCGGGAAAACTGCAAAGTATTATTTCAAACCTCTGTCTGACAGGCTCGAATATTAATTATTAGATCATACGACTCCTGCAGGACTTTATATTCAATTGTCCAAGGATCGGTTAATAACCTCGAAGTTGATTAACGAGCAAAATCATTTTTATACCTATTTAATCTATTAAAGCAGCATCATTCATTTCCTCAAACTTTCTTATCAAGGACCACCGATGACATTTCTCAGCTAATTTTTCCATCTGTTTGCTCTGTATGATTAATGACTGCACACACACAAAATATAACTATACCCTTTGAGCCAAGGCTGGTACATTTTTCTCCTCATGTACATTTAAATGCCTCAAGTGAGCATTAAACGCAACACATCTGAGACTCTATTTGACTTGCTGGATTCAGTTCCCCCTGCAGGGCTTTTCCTAACCAAAAGGAGATTCTCCTCGGTTCGGCTCACAAGCGCACGGGCGTTGATGAAAGTCGTGCCCCTCACAGAGTCTCTCCGCAGTGTGGCACGGCGTGACTGAACTGACTTATCAATGAAACATAAAGGAAAATGTGAAGCTCTCGGTTGTGAAATGTTTCATTATTTTTTTTTGCTCCAGCGTGCACATATAAATGAGCTCCTATAGGTGTTATGTGAGGATTTATGCAAGAGCTGATGGTACAGAAAAACACCTCACATTTTAGATGCTTACAAGAGATATTCATGTTGAGACGGGATATGTTCCGAACTAAAGTGCGGTGACGTCAAGCAGAGCCACTTGACAGTCAAAGTGGGGTTTTTGATATGTATATTCGCTGAAATGATCACCCTTGTTTCACCATCTCATGATTTCATTATCCGCAATTAGATGAAAAGAGAACTTTTGTAATAATTG
Source organism: Leptoclinus maculatus (assembly GCA_032191485.1). Lineage (NCBI taxonomy): Eukaryota > Metazoa > Chordata > Actinopteri > Perciformes > Stichaeidae > Leptoclinus > Leptoclinus maculatus. The sequence continues at coordinate 5,609,123 of JAVDOI010000013.1, forward strand.
CCCGCAATTATTGGATAGCCGGCGCCTATTAGCATTTTGCTTGCTTCATGAATTAAAAGTGCCCCGTAAACCGCCAAGTGCGATGGATCTACAAGGAACAATTACCTTTAAAAAGGGATGATAATGACAGACTAAGTAGAAAGCAATTTACCTGCTTCTGCAACAACAGCACAGTTGCTGCACAGCGTCAAGAGGAAACGAGGACATCTTGTTTTCCAATGTGGCATATTGAGTGAATACTACAGGGTCCATGTGACTGAACATGAACCTGTATCGGCTAGACGATATGCAAGGAAAAGGTTACATTGTAACAATGAGAGCAGACTATATGTGTGAGCCTTTAAAAAAAACATGGTGTCCCTGTGAAGTAAAATTCATTCACAGATAATATAAAGTCCGGAGCCAGTGCTGGAATGGAGAGTCACTTTTCTCTGACCCCTCTGGCCACAAGGCAAGCCGTTATCGACAAATACGTCCGTCTCCTCAACGGACCCTGCTGGAATCTTTAAAATGAGCCGAGGGTGATCTTGGCTCAAAATTGAAAATGTCTGCTTCCACTTTACTGAAGGAATAAACAACGCTTGAACAATGAATGTCCCCGGATGACCTTCTTTGCCTCTCTAATTTCCAATTAATGGTTCAGCAGCCAGCATGCTGATGTTTAATTAGCTTGTGTATTAGATGTCTGTGAGTGTCACGAAGTTTGAATTAATGTGAAAGTTTACATTTTCTTTTATAAGTGACTGTAAGCTGAAGGACATGTTTTATTCCCCCCCGAATGCCATAGCAACACAGTCTTGTATCTAATTTTGGAAATGATGAGTAGGAAGTACTTCACCTGACCTGATTCTCCAGTGAGGCTACCAACTCAAATGCTAAGAAAGTCATGTAATCAGTCACCTCCACCACGGTCTGAGACGGATGTAAACATGTGATCTTACTTGATGTTGTGGTTGGAAAAATACTGAGAGCATGCAAGAGTTCAAATAGTCCTGTATTGACTGTTATGTGGGTGCCATCTGCTGGTGCAAAAAGCTCATTCTATGCTGTACCCATTTCTACCACTAGGAGGATACTGCACTACTGCATGTACTGTCAAACAGAAGAGACAAGAACAATTTCCATGACTGAAAATACAATTACTTGATAAAAACCCGACCATAAAATGCCATACACATCCTGTCCTGCAGTGTTTGGAGTTATGTTTCCCAGATAAAGCCTGGTGCGTTTTTTTCCTTTTACCTCAGATAAAGCCAAGCATTCTGCAGCACTATCACCTGTCCTATAGTGACCCAGCAATAACTGCAGCCCTATCAGTAATACAAAAGCACAATAACATGTAGTTATGGATAAGAACACTGTAGACAGTGATAACTAAGCATTACATAAAACCTATGAATGCAATTAATTCCTTGATAAAGTCATACCTGATTCATACGGTGACCTCATAAGAGAAAGCTGGAAAGATGTTACAATAATACTGGTTAATAATGAATTATGAATATCATCCAGAAGTTTATTGCATTAATTATTACACGATGAACCTTTTAAGAGGACATTATTTGACACAAGTAATGACAGCATCCATTATGCTGGGTGTTGATAATATACTGTTTTTATGTTTAATTATAAACTATCTTGTAGTTGTAATGTTGCAGCTGATTTATTCATATTTTATCACAGTGCTGTATTTTAAAAGGAGGGTAATGGGATATTTTCAGATTGTTTGCTTTAGAAATCCATTTCTGTCTTTCGAGTCAAGACCCACGATGTCCTTCTGTAAACATAGTTTGACAAAAGAAGCTTTTTCATGCTTTGTGATAAACCATAAAATATGGTCACTTCAAAATCTCCTCCGCAGTGTGTTGAAAAGCAGTGCCGCCCTGATGCAAGGCTGAACACACCATTGAAAACAAAAGAGAAGCACATGCTTACAATGCATCAAGGCTTCATCTGTGTCAAGTGCAGGGCAGGCCAACAAGGACAATGGTAGGACAGTTGTAGGGGACACGACGTTCAAATCTCCAGACAATCCCGTGACTTTGACAATCGCATGATGTCAGTGAGTCTTTGGCTGTCCGATTTGGCGTATAGTCAACCAGTGAAGTCAAGGTTTTTAATTCATTTTGTTTGAATTCATTTTCTGACTTGTTGACTTTTACTTTAACTTTTTGAGAAAAATGTTTAGAAACCACCCCTGGGTCCAACCATTTCATACTGTACAAATTACACAAGTTGTATAATTGTGTATACATTTATGCAGGTTTTCTGTAATATTTACATCAAAACCCCCAACATACTTTTCCAAAGTATGTCGCAGTCTATCCAAGCAACGTAGGAATGTTTTTTGGGTCAAGTGGAAATCGCCTGAGAACAGTAAACAAGGCGGGTTTACTTTTTAACTTGTATATCTTTTTTTTCCCACACTAACCCCCTTTGGTAACAGGGTGTTCAGTACTTCCCGTGATATGAGGCCACTATGTTAAACATTAAGCTACAGCCAGAGACAGTTCAGGTAGAGGTTGCCTCAGGTTAAGGTGGTGTGATCCAAAACAATACACTTTAAAAGGTGCTCGGCAAAGAGCGTGGCTGTAAACATGCCATGCTTACGCAATAAAACTTGTTTTCAACATTGGAAGTGACTAACATTACAAATACAAATAGGCCTTAAATGGAATCAACATTGTGCTATTGCATTCATTCTGGACAGTTAAAGGAATATGACATTTTGGGAAATGTGTTTTATCGTTTTATGACAGAGAATCAGATGAGATGATCAATGCCACTCTGATATCTGTCCGTTATATGTGAAGTTATAGCCAGCAGTCAGTTAGCTTAGCATCGCTCAAAGACTGGAAACAGGGGTTAACAGCTAGCCAGTTAAAAACAAAAAGCACCTCCTAGCACCTCTCAGGCTCGATAATTATCACCATAGGCCTATATGTTGAATGTTTACTAAAACTAAAGTATGGTCCATCATTTTACAGTTTTAATACGGTAAATATTTAACGTTAGATAGAGCTAGCAGCCGGTTGGCTTAACTTTTAATAGCAAATGCTAGTACCAGGGATTGAAAGAGTAACGAGCATATTATATTCAAGTTAAAGAGCTGTTAAAATTCTAAGTAAGAATGTACTTAAAAGTAAAAAGTAAACTGAATAAAAGTTAGAGGGCCACATTAATAACATACATTATATTCATTTATATACTATAAGGAACATCTTTAAGCATCAAAATGAATTGCATTAAATATCAGCATCATGATCCCTTTTTTCCAAAAAGTAAATTTGAGAAAACACTTGTGCAAACAACTGACTATCAATTATAAATATGCAACCGCCTTCCTCAGGGTAGCTTTACTAGATTTAACCAGGGCGCGTGCGACAAACAAACATTATTAAGCCACATAAAGTAAATAGCCCGACGCTTCTTTCCAGCAGAATAAAAAATCGCCACGGTAGACAACACGGAGCTGTAGCCCATAAACACCGTGAGCTCCACAGCAGCCACAAACACACCAAAGCGAAGGGGAGATTGCGCAACTTCCCCACAGATAAAGCCACGTTTGACGTTCTGCTCTGTGAGCTTGTTGTTGTGTAACTTCGGGCCTTACTCAAGTCATTCTGTGAAGTCCTCCTCAAACTGATCCAGGTGCTCCTGCATTCAAATCACTCCACTAAACCACCTCTGTCCCACTGCGCTCCTCAAATACAAAACGTTTTGAGCTGAATGAGGCTCTGCAGTCACATCAGGGATTATTGTCAAAACCAGCAGAAAGGCCTCACTAAAGGTAGAAGTCACCATAGCAGACCCACCATGAGTGTTTTAGCATTTACCATTAAGCAGAGCCAGTGTGCACATGTTCACTTCACATCTTGGGTGCGTTTGATGTGCTCACCAGGTGGTGCATTAGCCTAAATCAGTGGTTAATTCAGATAGATGCAACGTTTTTTTATTATTATGCCTATACATCAGGGGTCGCCAATAGGCGGACCGCGGTCCGGATCCGGACCCAGACGCTGTCCTATCCGGACCCGGACGTATAATTGATGGATAATTGAGAATTGTACATTTTGGCGGAGCGCTTCTGTTTTAACCTGCGCAGCTTTTCTGGCCTTTACGGCACTCATTCAGCAGTTCAGGAAACACACCGACCAATTACATACATTGTAAATAATCTCACGTAACGCTACTCAGCCAATCGAATGTTTATTCCAAAATGCATCGTAAATCGAGTGAGATTACGCAGACAGGCGGGAGACGGAGCGAGAGCAGTGAGAGAGAAGCAGTGAGAGAAGTGAGTAAATCGGAGAATCAAGTTAACATGGCGTGCTCTAAAAAGAGAAAAGTGGACCTCGAAAACAGAGCTTTAACAAAGAATGGACGGACTCGTATTTGTTCATGGTCCGTGTACGCTTTAGTCATCTGTTTTACCGTTCATTCGATAAAACGAAAATATGGAAATACGCATAATTTCCGGGTTCCGCGTGTAACGGATTCCACGCGTAACGGATTCCGCGCGTAACGGGTTCCGTGCGTAACCGGTTCCGCGCGTAACGGGTTCCGCGCGTAACGGGTTCCTCGTGTAACAGATTCCACACGTAACGGGTTCTGCGTGTAACGGATTCCGCGCGTAACGGATTCCGCGCGTAACGGGTTCCGCGCGTAACCGGTTCCGCGCGGAACTTAAATCCTGAATTGAATGGTTAAACAGAAGAGGTCAAAGGGCCGAGATGAGAAGATATAATGTTGGTTAAATGCTGTGGTCCAAATAAAATGACTTTTATTGCCATTGAGTTACAGAGAGTTTGACTCGAGAATATTTTCATTTTTCTTCCCTAATCTCACAAAACGAGCAAAAACCAGATGAATTGGTTCTCTTTTCTTCTTTGCTACCATGTTACCTGTCTCGTGACCCCTCAGATTGATCTCTGGAGCTGTGGGTGGATGCAGACCGTCAGGCTGAATTGAGTTGGGAACCAGTGCAACAGACTACCAGCTCTTTAGCATGTTGGACACACCAGCATGGCACTGTCTCGTAAAATTAAGTTCCCATCCAATAACACTGGTCTGCAGAAGACTGCTTTGGGAGGAGGGCTGTTTAAAACTGCGACCGTAATTTCGACCGAGATTTTCTCAATCTGGACCTTTTGGAATTTTAATTGAAGACCCCTGCTATACATGATGCTAACCTTAAAGGTGCAGTGTGTAATGAGCATAAGCATGCTAAACAGCTAGCCCCGGCCCTTCCTGTCTTGTAGGAGGCCTACCACTTGTGCCCTGAGAGAAGATAGTAAGTAACTGTAGTGTTCAGTCTGTCAACATGAGAGGATGTCAAGAGCTGAAGGTCTGTGTCACAGCTTCTTATATACAGTCTATTGCAGTGGCGGGCCGTGCATTTTATGCCTGGGCCTTCTACAGTTGAACAGCTACGGTGCAGATACATGAATCCGTGCATGACGGGACGCTGGTCATTAACGGACAATGCATAGTCAAATCAACGTAACGTAACGATGGCTTTCCTCAGACGGCGCTAGCCGCTATTGGCCTATCACGAACGATTCCGTCGTGACGCACTTTCTTCGGCGATCGCCATCCAAGTGTAAATAATATGAATTCATACATATCAAATAATCTACGTGTCAAATTTCATGAATATATATGGACGTTTACATGTCTAAATACTATAGGAAAGTGACTTTGATGGGAGAAAGCAGAAAGAACACTGGGCGACGCTCGGGTGACGGTGGAGTTGTTGAAGCGTGATATCTTATTATCTTATAAAAAAATATAAATTTATAGTAGTCTATATCTTGCTCATAAAACGTCTGAATGCAGGACTTGTAATAGGCTATTTTTACACTGTGGTACTGCTGCTTATAGCTAACTATCTGACCACTTCTTCCACCACTATGAACTACACTACCCAGCAGCTTATAGCGTTAAAGCAGTTAGCTCCCACTCAACAAGCTAGCTACAACATCAAATACAGCTTTAAACGATGTACATATGTAATAATGATTAGATGATATCATCTTGATGGCTTAACAGTCACGTGGTCTATCTGGCTGTATAATGTTGTCCCGGCACATTCAGGTTATTTGCAAAACATGCCCCTTTTGGGGGGATAAAGGTTAAATGAAATTTGCCGTGTGTTTGAAATGTAATTTTGACATGTTTTTATGCATATTTATACATCCTGCATAAACCTTAGCATTCGCGATACCTTAATAAATTAAATGTTGTCAGCATTCCCCTTCAGTCTTTCTCCATCCAAGTGGAACAATGACCCAACACAGTGGCCGTATATTGCTTATCCGGACATCTATACATATTGGATTGAATCACCAGGTATCGTTAGCCTAAGTGTCTGTAAATAACCAACCTGTTAATGGCCGAATGTTTAATTTAGGATAGGCTGAGATTTAACCATAATCGATCAGGACTTGATCCTTAATTTTATTTAATTATTGGACCATTTTTATACTGTTAAATACTGTATTTGGGATAAAAAGTATTTAAGTAAAAGTAAAATGGCTGATTTTCAAAAACAGTGCAAAAGTACAAGTAGGGTAGACAAACAACAAAACAAAACTTTGTTACAGCAGGTCAATTTGAATAATGCTATTGCATTGAATTTGGGCAGTTAAGTCAATGTCCCTTGATTTAATCATGATAAAAAAGGTGACCCTGACTGGAGCTTTGGAGTTAATGACTGACAGAGTTTTTGTTAAAGACATTTCAACTGAATGAGTTTTATCAGCTATAAGTCATGCGCCCAAATCCCAGCAAAGTCACCATGGATGGCTGCTGTCATAGTGAGTTGCCCTATTAGTCACTGTCTGTGAAGCAGCTCCTGGATGCGCCAAAGGATTACATCACCGTTACATTCTATCTCCGTGCTGTTTGTTGGTTGGCTTGGAGAGAAACATGTTCAAATTTACCAAATGAAACATCACTGTACTGCAGAAAAATCATGTGTGGTGTATTTTAGGAGCATTGTCCAGTTGCTCTCTCTCTCTCTCTCTCACACACACACACACACACACACACACAGATGTATCCAACGAGGGAGCGGCTGCTATTGGTCGAGAATGACACCTGAGCAGCCAGGCGGGGGTCATTTGGGATGCTGATTGGCTGTTTGAGCTGTACTGCTCATGGGCACTTCTAGTGTGGCTGACTTGAATAGAGCTTTTGTGTAAATATGCCACATATACAGTCCGGGGGGGGGGGGGGGGCAGGATCACAAACACCCATGCTGTAATCTAAAGCAGCCCAATACATTGGCCATGCAAAAAAATATTACCTTTGCGGAGCTTATAATGATCATGATTTTGTGATATTTTCAAAGGAGTGTTGATTTACCACTATGGTAAGTTTTGAGATTGTGGTGTTGAGTCATTTGTTTACCAGGTTGCACAGAAAAACATAAAGTACAGTCAGCAGCCCCGCTGTAGATACAGTACTTATCACCTTTGTGCAATTTCCTTAAGTTCTGTACTTAAGTACGTGTATTAGTTGAGCTTTAAAGAAAGATAACAAACTCAAGGGTGTTTCTTTAAAGTGAAATAGCTTTTAAAAGGTCAACGGCAGCAGTAAACTTAACACTGGGAAACTCACAGATGATAAGAGCAGCAGGCAGTTTGTCATAACAGACACATAGTGAAGTCTGCGCGTCATCTTAAAGGACTAGTTTTAACAACTTGGGAAATACGCTTACGTGCTATTTTGCAGAGAGTTAGATGATGAGATCGATACCACTCTCAGGTGTGTTCATTATATATAAGGCTACAGCCCGTTAGCTAAGCTTAGCTTAGCATCAAGAGTGCAAACAGCTTTCCTATTTCCCAAAATGTTGATCTATTCCTTCAAACAACGACATTGAATGAAAGACAAGGCCTGTGAGATAGAAACATTTTCATTCACTGAATAGCAGAGTATGTTTTGCTCTGATTTAGCATGTGTTTATCATTCCTTAAAGCACAACATATTGTCTCTGTTTTAACGTAATACAGACAGAATATAGGCGTGCTGTGCGGGGCCAAGTGTAGGACCTGGCTGTGAAAACAGGTGAGCTGCTCTGAAACAATTCTGAACCCGAACGCTGAAGAACAAAGAGGCAGCATCCTGGTGCCACGCCCTCGGGCTGTAGAGTCGGGGCCTTTATTGCACCCTTTGTTAAGCTGCTTGATACACTCCATACCGCAGAAACCTCTTTCATCTTTCATGGCACAGGGAGCGAGTTGTGTGAATCCAGAGTACCCAGAATGCATTGAAGCAGCGCTATTGGAGAAAGGAAGAAGATAGGGTTAGAACATTTTGAGCGAACTTTGGATTATTTACCAAGTGATTAAAAGGGATGGATACTGTCATTACCTATGGTGCATTTACATGAATGTGCCCTCTTTATTCAAGGGTTGAACAATTTCAAAGGCTCTCAAAATGTGAAGTATCTTAGCACTTAGAAGAGGAATGAACGCAATGATTTTTGACACCTGAACTAGAAGGAATAAAGAGGATAACACTGAAACCGTCTCCGTCTTAATCAACTCTCCGAGAGGACGGATTAGGATGTTTCCCCTCATCATTTCACACAAGATTGAGGAAAGAAATTGTCAAGCTTGAGTTTGACAGATCAATTTACCAGCAGGCTTTTCCTGTAGCTATAATTCAATCCCTCCCAGTCTAACAGCATAATCTGTGGCACGCTTGATCTGCTATTCATTTGAAGTGTCACAGCATCCTGCTTTATCTTCTGATGTGGCTGAAACCTCCTCAATGCCAGCGCCAACTCTGCCGGTTGCTAGGAGCTATTTGCTATATGCCGAGTCATTTTCATGGTTGTTATGGCTCTGCATTGGCTAACATACGACTTGTAATTTCAGCCTCCACTTTAATGCACATGTTACTGTCAGTGGAAGCACAAGAAACGATATTAGGGATCTAAATTCCCGCAAGATCTCACCATTTTTTTCTCTCTATTAACCTGGTTTTCCTTCTTTCAGTAATTAATAAGATTACTAATGTGTCTTCTTGTGTGGAAGCGGTCTCAGGTCACACATATCCAACACACTCACTGCTGTAGTGTTTTACCCTCAGGCATCTGGATTGTCGAGAATTAGACAGAGAGATATTTATTAATTTGGGGAATGCACACACACACACACACACACACACACACACACCATAGACCGTCAACACACTCACTGAAGCAGAGAGGAAAACTAATGCTGGATTACTAAGATGGTGCAGTAGTTTTGGGGCCTTGGAGAGAGCTCCCCCGTAAGTGCACCCTTCTCATTTTGACCTTCTTTCCCCATTTGCAAAACTGTGACGCTCTGGCGATTTATCTGTGTTAACCACATGGACCAGGATAGAGTGAATATGACTGATGTCATTATCTATGGATTGCAGCAAAGTGAATGTCTCTAAATGTCGGTTTAGAACCACAACAGCGTGTTTGTAAAGAGGTCATGATTGAGGATGTATGCCATTATATCAAAGGGTCCTCTGAAATGAGTGAGGAAGAAAAAGAAACCTTTTCAGATGGTTAAAAAGGCCTTCTCATCCAATAAGATATGCTGTATTTGTTCAAGCCTCATGCATACACCAACACAAGCATTCAGAAAATTAGACGGGGTGGGGGGGGGGGGGGGGGGGGGGGGGGGGGGACAAATGCAAACTTTTCAACCCCTCAATATACTTTCATGCTTGACTTGTTTGGGACAAAATAGTGAAACTGCTCCAGTGGAGTGCAGCTGTGACATTTATATTTAACCATTCAGTTATCACTGCCATTTTAGAAGTGGCATTTTCTCATTCTATTCAAGTGGAACCAATTTAAACTCTGTCAATTTGAATGTGCTGTCTGGAAACTGTAATACCTATAATATGACTTATATAACCGTGTGAAATACAAACATTCAAACTGCTATAGTGGGGCAAAAAAAAAAAAAGCTTCTTTATCTTTTAAATTGTGTGATGACATGGTTAATAATATGAAAGTCTCTGGAATAAAGTAGCTTCCCCTCCAACTACATTTGCCATCACTGTTTGTGGACACAAGTCGACAGTCATGCTGGTGGGTCTGGGAAACTGTACGTAGACACAGCAGTGGTTTGAGCTAGGCCGGAGGTTAAACATATTAAGCGAGGGGGGGGGGGGGGGGGGCTTGTGGTCCTCCCCTAGGACATTTTTAACCTCAAACACTTACATTTCCGACATCCTGGTGAATTTTGGAAAAACCGGTGGAAATAATGCCTTTATTTGAGTAAAGGAAACATAATTTGGGCAGCAGGTGACAATTCAAAATGTAATAAGGCTCTCAGGCACTCTGTGCTGCTTTCAAGTTTGCATTCAGATCAACTTCTGCTGAATCAACACACATGTAGGCGTGATTTACTCTTCCGTCCTCGTTTGTGTCCTTTGTTTGGTTGAAGTAACCATATTACAAGTGCATGTGGCACCTATTCCCATCAATGATACACTCATTTAATGAATGTATAAATACCTGGAGTGTAACAGCTCATGTGTATTTCTTCAAGATGTTTGCCACCGTTCAAAACTTTCTGCACATTCAAAACATTTCCTACATATGTGATTTTCGCTAAAAGAAGTTGTAATATTTTGAGAAAAGAAATGTGGTTGTTTGGGATAAGTTTAGGGAACAAGCTGTCATTGCTCTTCATCGAAAGGTTGAAAACTGAAAGTAGCTTAAAGCGCTTCTGATCAGGCATAAATCTCACCGCTGTTTGTTTTATTGTACACACAAATGTTAACTTCACCACCTCCTATAAAGTGCAGCTCACAGCCTCATTCTCATTCTCAGTGGGAAACAGCCTGGAGTCTGAAAACAGCCCCAAAGAGACAAAAACACAACAAACACCACATTTTATAAATATACTATATTAGGTAGCTGTTGTGCTGGAGCTCACCACAGGAAAGGCATTGGGAGTTGATATCTGTTAGAGTCAAAAACCTAAATGACTAATTATAATATGTGTGCTCACAATTCTGGTGTCCTCACTTGAACTTTATGGCCTGCGTCCACATGTGAATGGGTGTGTCACCTTTGTGACTGAAGACCTCATTGTAAACCAATCCTGTGCCAGCCATTGCATGTTGTTTACTCAGTATAAATATTAGAAGCTCAGAGTCAGAACTCCGAGCGGCCTTGATGCATATCCTGATGTGAATCAACTCTGTCTCCTTCTTGCAAGAATAAATGTCCTGTGTTTAAGGATCGGTCTCGAGTGAATTTTTCTAACAATATCCCACTGAGGTAAACGTTACCCTGTAGTTTATTCATTCAGTTGTGTGTGTGTGTGTGTGTGTGTGTGTGTCTATGTGATGGCTTACATTGTACTGTAGTTTCTGTGAACATTCTGCTGCTGTTTGAGGTAGCATTAACTGTGGAGCCATGTGGGTTGGCAGATTGTAAACTAAACAGTGTTATTTAGTAAGCTGACTTCAGCCCCATGCTCAGCCCCCGTACGGTTTTTTTCACTAGTGTTCCGACCAGACGAACAAGGTAGTGTACTGGTGGCGCCCCTCCCCCCTTCAATGGTGTGTAATGTGGTAATCTCTATGAACAGATTCTGCATTCCCATTAAGAGTCTGAAGGCAACTGGGCCAAGATTTGGCCACCATTTTGTAGTCCGACTAGTTTTGACCAATCACGTTCGAGCAGGCTTTGACTGAATGCAGGTAAACACTCCATGTGGGCAGAAAAGGAGGCGGGACGCATTCGCCACAATGCAATCTCGGAACCCATCGGCTATCGTCTGACAATGATTTAGATTTGAATTGGTTTAAAATTTGCTTGCTAACTGGAAACTTGTGATCCAGTCGATCATGTCGTCTCTTAACACCATCTCCAGTCTTGCATCTCAAGACTGTAAACAATGAGCAGCACACGGAAAAGGAAGTCTTGGCCTGGATATCTGGTGGCTACCCCGGAATTGCAGAAATATAGCCCCTTGTCCACAGAGACTTAGTCGTCGTCAGACCGACCGCCGATGGGTTCCGATATCGGTGATGTGATAACTGTGTGAACTTTCATCTCAGTCGCTATTGTGTGGTTTTATTGGCATACGAGTGTGTGTGGAAGCACCTGGTAGCACTCAGGTGGCCCGTATATGTCTGGCTCGTAAAGACTCCGAGGTGTTTTACTGCCGATCGGTTTCATTTCTTCTCTAATGTCCGTGGCAAGTTGACAATAACACTCTGTTTTTTTTTTTGTGAAGGACTGTTTGTAATAAATAAATTGCTCTAAACCTGATTCTGTTAGTGTTTAATAACTTGCCCATCCACACTCAAAACCCATGTTTCTGTATCCTTTTGTTCTCACTATTTTTATAGTTTTATTTCTAGTTTTCCTGGGTATTTTAACCCCAGATGCGTTGTCCAACCCGTTGGCCCACTAGCCTCATTATTATCCTCTGTTCCAATATTCTGACTTGATTTTCTAATACTCTGTCGTAGTTGACAGACTAGAAATATTTTGGTTTATTCTATCCCCCCGTTAATTTGCATCTGTATAAGAGCAGTTTTTAACCAAAATTATTGCCAGGGAACATTTGGTAGTCGCTGGACATGTCCTTACTGTCCTTACCAAATTCTACTCCCTTGGCTTTGAGCTAAATGTTACCATCAGCATGCTAACTTGCTCACAATGACAATGCTTGCATTTTGATGCCAAGCAGGAACAATGTTTACTATGTTCCCCATCTCAGTTTGGCATGTTCGCACTAAACACAAAGTATTTAGTACAGTACAGTAAATTCATGTGTGCACCGAATTTCATGGCAATCCCTCCCACGGTTGTAGAGACATTCACTAGTTTGAACCGCACGGTGCCACAGAAGGAAAAGTTGGGGGATCATGAAAATCATTAGGATTAGGATGCATCATCATCACATCATGAATGCCTGTGCAAAATGTCACGGCAATCCATGAAATAGTTGTTGAGAGATGTCAGTCTGGACCAAAGCAATGTACTGACATTGCCATAGAGCCATGCTGCTAGCGTGGCTAAAAAGTCTGGTGGGCTTGTAATGCTCTGCTTTCATTATAGTTACATGATGTTTTCTTTCAATATTCCCAGTAATGGGGGCATCGTTTTCCTCCACATGGCACATCAAATCAGCCATTAAGAGAGATAAATTCAGCAGTTGGGTTCAGGCTTTGAAGCTGAACACTGGGTGACAACTAAAAAACTGTTTCCCCATTTGGTGCAGAACTCATTTTAGCACCAAATAAATGCCGAAAAAACAATAAATACAATACCCGGAGACATTAGCGGCATAATTACATCGAAGGAGTTTAATTAAACTTAATTCTTAATTGAAAAGAAAAGCTATCTGATTGATATGCTTTCTGTTTTGTTTACCAAATGTGCTGCAGGTCATGATGCATCACTTCATTTTGCAAGTCAATTTGCATGAAACAAAGATGATTCAACTATGGTATTACTTTGTACAACGTGCCAGCAGCTGATGTTAAGTAAATATGACTTAGTAGGGGACTTTTTAAAAGAAAAACTGACATAACTGGATTCTAGATGCAGAGTCTCGTTTTTCTTTTTTTTTGCTCTACATGTCCTCAGGCACAGTAAAAAACAAAATGCACCTAGAGATGTATGTTTTTTTCTGCACGTATGCAATGGGGGGAGGTTTGTTATCGCATTGCACTATACACCTGACTGGGTCACACTGGTTCTTGCAAAACATTTTTCCATGTTGTTGTTGGTCGTTGGAAGACTGAACCTTTCACATTATCTGTGACTGGCGTGCAGTTAGCCTACATGCCCCTCCCTGCATGCGCCTCTTTGCAAGCAGGCAAGCCACGCCTCCTCTAACCTGAGCCAAAGTTCAACAACTTTATATCAACAACAGAAATGAAAAAGAATGTGTGCCTCTAATCCCATTTCCCAAAACTGCCTACATTAAGGGAACCTGTGCAGGAGATTGGAATAGTTGGCTTTTTTGGACAAGATCTGTAAAAGTTTGAGCATTTATTCAACAGGGAATTCTACTTTTAGCCTGGTAAACACATATTTCCCTTTTTTTTTAATAATAATCTTGCATGAGCCCATTATGGATCTCCATTGCAGCTGTTCTCAGTCCTGAGTTTAACATGACCTATAGGGCTACTTTGGTTGTATGTCTGCTCTTATAATAACCAGTTTTGATCTTGCAATATATGAACTTTTGTAACATCTCTTCAAATGCCCTTTAGTTCCCTATGTTTGTGCGCCATTTGAAGTACTTCTCTGTTTACACTTTCGCTTCTGCTCACCAGCCTCCTGGTTTGTGCGTCCGTGCCGGACGAGGGGGCGGTGGGGTGGCGCCACGTCATATCAGCCGCCGCGCTCTGATTGGCTGCCGATTCTCACCCGACACAGCTGTGATTGTTTTTCTGCAGAGAAAGCTCTTGTCCCTGGTATGAGCTTCTGTGCTGTGGAATGGAGCAGCACTGTGTTCTCTCTCTCTCTCTCTGTCTGGGTGCTAACGATGAACAAACAGCGTGATTGCGGTCCTTGTTGCAACGAGCAGGAAAACAAGGAGGGGATCCCGGCTTAATAATTTGCCGAAGCGACACCAGAACCAGAACTGAAGACATCTTGAGATCAAGGTAAGCACCAGCCTTCACTCAACATTCGTTATCTATGCAACATTGAATCTCTCTGCTTGCAAGCTAAATGTATCTATGTTGTCACAAATGTATCCAACTCTCCTCCAGCCTTGAAGTGCCAAATGCCCAGACTAGAGGCGCACTGCTGGAGCTGCTCCTGTGCGTCAAGGGTTGAAACTAAACACTCATCCGGAGCTAACTGGTTAGCATCCAAAGCTGAAGAAATGATGTCCATCATCACCTCGGTGCTCAGCAATGCCTACGGCTCTCTGCACGACGTCCGGACGGCCAACCTGATCCGCCGGGGTCTCGTCCTCTTCACCGTCGGCGCGTTCCTCGCCCTGGTGCTCAACTTGCTGCAGATACAAAGACATGTCACCCTGTTTCCCGAGGAGGTGATGACAACTTTGTTTTCGTCTGCCTGGTGGATCCCACCGTGTTGCGGCACAGGGGCCGGTGAGTGGACAACACGCTGCAAAAATAAATGTGAATTTGTGTGTTTATAAATAGTCGTGGAGAGCAGTTTGTCCTAGTTTGCTGCTAAAGTTTGAGACAAAGGAATGCAGAGAGGGGAGGGGTTACAGTGCAGTAGTTTCTTCCATATAAAGATAGAAGGATAAAGAACAATAAAGTCAGTAAAATGTATTTTCCAGAATCATCAATGGGTGCTAAAATGTCTGGAAATCATGTCTGTGGGGTTAATTTACATGCAACACCACACTAAGCTATACAATAAGTACATTTTAAACAGTTTAAGACGTAAAACAATACTTTTATATTATCATCACTGCTACTGTGTGGTCATGTGGTCGTGAATCACCATTCGGCTTTGTTATTGTTGGCTGTTATACAAGCCTTCCTCTCTAATGCTATACTAGTCTTCATGGTTTAGTCTGGCAGTCAGTTATTAAAAAAATTACTTCGAACAGATGTTGGCAATTTTCGACCTCTGATTGGCCGCAACAGCCGGATACGAGATCAGCTGCGCGCTCATTGGCTCGTGTCATAACGGGTGAGCTGAGGGGGCGGTACTTTAAGTCCAGGAACCAGGAAGTGGGAGGGGAAGATCTAAGGGGGAAAAACAACATGATTTATCGTCGGCTCCTCTTACCATGTGCTACGGGGCAGAAAACAAACGAAAGTAGAACTGCAGCTTCATATTTGACATGAGTCTGAGCCAAACTAATGTCTCTCCGTGTCATGTATAGGAACTTGCTCATGGTCTTCATCATGTAAAATATGTTTACAGTATCTTACTCAATATTTAGTTTACAGTTAATTACACAATTATTATTTGTCCTTTCCGTTATTCTAATCCATTTTAACAGAAAGAAAAAACACAATACCTGGTTTTAGTTTATGAATTGTGGGGATTTGCTAGTTGTATTAGTGTTATGCAATGATAAACTGACTCTCTTTGGATTTTGAACTGATGGTCGCAGAAAACAAGCAATTTTCTTCACTGTCTGGTCGAAAACTAGAGCTTAACTTTATTTAAAACCAGGCATTCCATCAAAAATAACCGCCAAACAAACAGCATTAAAGAAAAGGTTCACAAGATCAAATTTAAATAATCTATTCTTGTTTTTAAAAGTAGTTTTTTTTTTTTTAAGTGTATGCAGGTGTCTAAATGAGACTTCATTATGGAAGTGCATGTTCAGCATTTTAAGTAATCCCATGCAGCAGCTCCATGATATGATTTGCTTATCTTGTGTAATTTGGGTCCGTTTGTTCCCGCTCACAGCTGTTGTCGGCCTGCTGTATCCCTGCCTCGACAGCCATTTGGGAGAGCCGCACAAGTTCAAGAGGGAGTGGGCCAGCGTCATGAGGTGCATCGCAGTGTTCGTCGGCATCAACCACGCCAGTGTTGTATCCTTTCAAGCACCCGCCTTGTTTATTATATAGATTTCAAAATACGTGGTAAATGCACAGTTCTATCTCTAGTTTGGACAAAGTATCTGAAGCAACAGGATGTCCTGCTTTACCATTAAGAAGTGACGGAACTTCTGCATGTCGTGCAAATATTTGAGTAAGAACTAATCCTATGCTAGCGTCATTCTGTTTGATTTTTGTCCTTAACTGCCTGGTAACACAGAAACTAGACTTTGACAACAACGTGCAGCTCTCCCTCACGCTGGCAGCCTTGTCCTTGGGCCTGTGGTGGACATTCGACCGGTCCAGGAGCGGCTTCGGTTTGGGCATCACCACTGCCGTCCTAGCTACTGTTTTCACACAGCTGCTGGTCTACAATGGAGTTTACCAGTAAGTTATCCATTAGCATTCATTGCACAGAGGGAACAAACGTTGCCCAGGTGTTTCCCTATTGAGGAAACAAAACTGATTCTGTCAATGATGATTACTCACTAGTGCTTTGTCATCACAAATGTCTGGTTTCATATTACACCCGCAATGAAACACTTGTTTGTTTCAGTGATAATTATATAGCTGTAGAGGAAAGCCCCACCCTGGTGTGAATGAAGTAGATGATGTACCTGGAAGTACTCCCAACTGTATGATTCCATCAAAAAAAAGATGCGACAAATCAGGCTTGAGGTACCTAGTTCTATTTTAGGAGGTCCCCTTGTCTCTGGGAGCCCAATTAACAGGACCCCCTACCGGCTTCAGTGGCATACCATCAAAAATACACGGCTGAGAAAAGGGACTGCTGTTCATGTTAAGAGGTTCAAAAGGTAGCTGCAGCTCATGCTGACTTTACAAGGATGAAGTATGACAGGTTTTGTTTGTTTTCCGCACTTGGATATCTGTCTTTGGCTTTTCAAGATGTCTTTCCTGTTAGCAAGAGTCTCTTATTCTGTGACGTGACATTCTACTGAGATTATCATTCGACATCTTATTTAGCTTCGGAGAGAACTGGGTTTATTTTTGACACCCTCCGAGGGTTCCCGAGGATCAGCTCACTTAACCTGCTCTACATCATTAAGAATGATTTCATCTTTTTTGTTGTTTTTTTCTCTCTCTCTCTCAGGTATACGTCTCCAGACTTCTTGTATGTACGATCCTGGCTCCCATGCATATTCTTCTCAGGCGGTGTTACCGTGGGAAACATCGGACGCCAACTTGCAATGGTAATGTCTGCAACTATTTATTTATTTATATATATATATATATATATATCTCAAACATCAGTCTGGCTCTAATCTATAGTCACTGTGAAGACACTTGAAACATTGCTCAATTTGTGAATATAACGTACAGTAAGTTAGCATTTCAGCTAGTTTTTTTTATTCATTATTTATTTTTTTCCTTATTTATTATAATAATAATCTGATTCCCATACCTAGTGACTTAGACCTAGTGCCCTCCATGTGCAGAACATTTGCATTCAATATCTATTTGACATTTTTAAATGCATGTATTGGCTTGCAGTTCTTTATGTGGAACATCTAAAAGTTAAACAATGAGTCACATTTTGGCATCTTGACTTTTAGCTTTTAGGTGAACTATTCCTTTAAACAATGACCAGTGTGCAGTGGAAATGTTTTGCAGTCACATGATACTCTTGATCCAGGCGCTTTTCAAATTGTGCCAAGATTATAATTCAGGGGTAAACACCTGTGATGATGGGAAAATGGTTTGGCCTGTCATATTTAAACAAAATATCTCTTCACATTTATCAGCTTTGAACAATCCGCCTGTTTGAATTCCTCTGCACTCCGTCTAAACTGTGGACCAGACTTCAAAAGACTCCTCCGCACCACACACGCTTTATTTGCAAACGTCAAACTGAACCACAGCAGCTGATAAAATAGTCAAAATGGTTTAAAGTTGCACAAAGTGCATTGGACGCCCCCCCCCCCACCCCCTCTCCTTCCTTCATAATTATCCCATCAAGTCAGCTTTGATGTCTTCATTAAGCTGTGCCCAGAAGCCTCACCTCATTCTGTCTGTAAAGTAAGAGTCCCGTCACTCCCTCAGTTTGACTCGAGTGAAAGCGTGAAAGCAGATTAAGGGCTGTTGTTTTTCACAGTCGTGGTGAGACACAGAGCCAGTCGGGACTCGGCTGACCAGAGGCTCATTTGCTACTTGTTGTTTTTGTTTGTGATGAGGCCTGAGGAATGTTGGCACAAGTCTGCACTCGTGGTTTTGTTTTTCTCTCGTTCGCTCCAGTGGGTCATTTATGAGCAGGATCAGGAGGAACATGAGACTTTGCATCTCAAAAGTAGTTTTTTTGTCGTCTTCTGGGTTAAAGCCAGTTCTAGTGAAACGGACTGTTTTGCAGCATTAAACGGGCAGAATGAAGACGAGTTCTTGTACTTATTTGATCTGCTTTAAAGCTGAATCATCTTACAATCTTATTTGAAGTTAGTCAGATGTGGAGTTTTGGAATATGTCAGCAAAAAGTTCAGTTCACAAACTTTATCTGAATATATTTAGAATTTTTTTTTTTTTGTGATGGGGAAAAATGAGCAATGAGAAAAGCAGTATGCATTCCTATCCTGTCGAGCAAGCAGTACTCTCTTCCCTTATTGTACAACAAAGGAAAAATCAACCCTTCCAAAAAAGGAGAACTGAAAGAAAAATGTTCCTGTTTTTAAACTTGACACCTAAAAGTTGTCCTAATCTGTTCATAAATCAGTAACCGGTCAATATTTACTAGAAAGCTAAAAAAAAAATCTCTGTTTTCCACAGTTTGGTTCAAGCTGCAGTTTTGAGTTTACAGGAAAAGGAAACTGTAATTCATGTCTTTAAAATGAGTCACCTGAGGCTGTTAAGCTTCCCTGTCATCAGAACAATAAAGTATTTTTACGACAATACTTTGCAAGACGCCTGTCACTGTGAGGATCATAAACCGACTTCAGTTCTTACATACAAAGGTTTCAGCCGCTACCCGTACACTTAAAGAAACCCCCAATTTGTAAGCAACTTTGCAACTCCACTTATTCTAATGTTTTCTCTAATTGCTGTGGAACTTTTGATTGATGTGTTATTCACACCGAGCGTCTTCTCTGCTCTCCCCCTCAGGGCGGCGTCGAGAAACCCCACATGGACTGAACAGTGGCAACGCAAGAAAACCGGGGCGAAGGACAGACGACGTAAAGATGGACAAGTTACGTGTAGAATGAGGAGAACAACAGGAGAGAAAAAAGACTCATTGTTTTCACTTCATCCTTTGTTCTCATAACAAAGTGCGGGTCAGAAGAAGAAGAAAAAAGGCCCTCATCTAACGTGCCATGTCCTCTACACCTCCTTGTGGCCAAACAGCCTCTTCCTCCCACCTCTGTTCTACTCCATTAGCATTCAGGCTTTTTTTGTTGTTTTTTTGAAGTGAACTGGTTTTTATTTTAATGCTGGGAGGACGTATCTTTCTGCAGTTTAATGGGAGTGGAAAGCGTGCGCTTTTAGTGCGGCTGCGTCCTGGTCTTAGCAGAGAAGACCGGTTTGTTTTTAAGCCTGAATATATATATTATGATCATAAAAGGGAAATGTTGTACGAGTGGGCAAAAAGAAACAAAAATGTCTTCACTCTCGCATTGAAATGTGTTCAGCGGCCTCAGTTGCATCACTGGGGCCACAGGGGAGATGTATGTTCCCAGTCAAACCAAATTAAGTATTTATTTAGTAGTTTGTGAATGACCCCGAACCAAATGTACTGTATGAATGATGCTTCCCATTTTATTTATTTTTTTTAAAAGAAATATTTGGGAAACGACTTTCTTGCCGAGAGTCCCATCTGTACGCTGAATATGTAGCTGAAGCCGGGCAGCAGGGCGGAACACATTGGTACATATTTACCGTAAAGACATGAGAGTGGCATCGATCCGCTCCTCTTAAGTTGAACTTTAAAGTGAAAGGAGGATGGTTGATGGAATGAAGAGAGACGGGGAAATGTGTTCAAGAGTGCCAATTAGTTTGTCCTGGCGACATGAGAGATCGGCTGGTCGCATTTACCTGAGAACGGCACCGTGTCCGCAACTGTGTGCCAGTACAAGATCACGTCTTATTGTCTGGAGACCTTCAGTACATTGTTTTGTCCTGTTCTAACACACAGACGGAGGATTGTTAAGTTGAAAGTAAGACGCCAACGCATTAATCACGATGCAAATTCACAATTTGTGGGTTTTTTTTTTTTTATGAG
This sequence comes from Leptoclinus maculatus, assembly GCA_032191485.1. Lineage (NCBI taxonomy): Eukaryota > Metazoa > Chordata > Actinopteri > Perciformes > Stichaeidae > Leptoclinus > Leptoclinus maculatus. Next base: position 5,629,857 of record JAVDOI010000013.1, read on the forward strand.
CAGAGCGAAAACCGTGTTTTGAAAGAATGTACCAGGAGTATACTAGAGCTACTTTTGCCAGCATCTGTGGTCACCAGTTTAAGACACTGTTGTGACCAGGTGTTAAATGTCTTTGTGATCATATACATTATTTCCCTGCTTCAGATTCAAACTATTGGGAACATACACCAGTTGAAAGAGCGGGCAGGACATTATTTCTTAAGATTTGCAATCTGTGATTGCCTGTGTATTATAGAATGTAGTGCTTTTGTCACTATAACAGTTTAGTTTTTATCATTTGTACAAACATGACATTATTGCTTATGTTTAATGGCTTTCCTATGTGATCAGAAAGGTGTTATTACCATACTAGACCTACAGTATGTTCGTTGGGGGTCTGGAGGATTAAGTGCAATCAGAGTATACATTAGACGATTATTCTTCCTTTATTTATTATTTCTGACAGTGGTTTAAAAAAAACAACTTGTTGCAAGTATATGCAGTGAGGATACTTAAAAAAAAAAAAAAGCAATAACATCTTTGTTTTTGTGAACAAGATTTGTGTCAGAGATTACATGCCTTCAGAGTCTAAACCAATGACTCTCACCAGAGAGACGGAACGAAACAAGATATTGTGTCAAACTGTTGTAAAAAAATCTAATTTAGTCAAAGGAAACCTGATTTATTTTTTTAAGTACTTTTTTGTGGCAGTTCACTTAAGGTGGAATCTGCTTACATTCAGGTGTGTGTTCACTGAAGAGGAAGCTTTATTTTTTGAGGTGTTGAAGCACCTTTTTTCTTTCGATGTTTTAGAGTTTCTGTGTGTCTGATATTTCAGCCATGTATCATTTTTGCTACCATGGATTTAAGTGAAAAAATAAACACCTGATAAAGATATCTGCATATAGTTATTACTCACACATGGGACTGGATTATGGGATTTAAGACAAGATTATTACAGAAGATGAATTATGTGTACGGTACTGACATAGCAACTAATCACACTAGTGATGTGAACCTGATACTAACATACAGCTGAGCTTCCCTCATTCTGCCTTTGAGTACTAGACACACACACCTAATTACACGTCTCAGCAGCTTCAGTAAAACAAAGGCTCTCTGATTTTTCCTTCTTTTTTTTTTTTTTTCTGGGTGTCAAATGCAGCCGCAGCTCAATTGCAGCAGAGCTTTCTGGGGGTGCTGATGGTGGCATTTGTTGTGTCTGCTGTCACGGCCCAAGTTGAATGGATGAGGACACTCTTTTGTCCGGGGTCTCTGTCAGTCTCCAGAGCCATTATAATGTCTTCGGCGGGCATCCCCCCCCCCCCCCCCCCCCCCACACACAAAAAACCCTGAAACTACCCCCCCGCCCCTGTGTGTCACTGGGATCACGAGGAACTGTCCCCCCCCCCCCCCTTCCTCTGAACACGCCTTTCTGGAGGGCAGACTTATATTTATACCTAGCGGGGGACTGACAGTTAACCTTTTGCTCTGGGGGGGAATTTCTGGGAGTGGGGCCAATATCTGTGAGCTATTCTGAATGAACCCCTCGTTCTGGGAGGCTCTCTATACATCTGTGTATCTGTCCCCTATCTATCCATTTATCTATCTATCTATCTCTCCCTCTGACAGGCCAACGGTCCAGCGCCACACGCCACTTCTCCCCTCTCCTTCCTCTTTTCAGTCTCCTCCTCTTCTCAGGCAGAATAATTGGCCGGGCTTCAACCTCCTTTCATTTCCAGCCACAGCAAACTGAAAGACTCCATTAGAGCGCCTCCTTGTTGCCAAAAGAACCCCCCCCCTCTCTCTCTTCCTCTCACTCTCTCCGTCCTTCCTTCAAGGCGAGGAGACAGGCCCGGGCCCATCTGATCTATTGATTTGAGCCATGTATAGATTATCCTGGTAGACTGTTCAATTCCATCTCCTTGCAGCACCTTTGTGTTTTGATTATGTCTTTGAAATTGCGGTTATTGAGCTTTTTGCTATGTTGCAGCGAGTCAACTGCCAGTAAACATGAAGACAGTGATGTTAACATTTAACAACTCTTCAATTATAACAATATGACAAGCATGAGGTGCCCACACATGCTGTGCAGCCAAACCCTGTTCTAGTGGTAAAGTCTAGTAGAGACCCAAACGTTTACCAAAGACAGCAGACATGTCAGTATATACATATGGAAAATGTACAAGACATCTACAGAATATCCCCATTTGAAGGAATGGTGCAGCAATTTAGAAAGCATTGGTTTGGAAAATCATTTAGCTTTAATGAAGGGATGGCTGATATAGATTATTGTGCTTTTGCCACTTGAGGAAAATCGGCATGTCGGTCATGAAATAAGTGGAAAATGATGTCTTCCGTTGGATTCATTCAGCTTTTTTCCCATTGGATTTTGTTTAGAGAGTGTATTTGATGTGGCAATATCTAAAAAAAAAAAGGACGACTCACTTAACTTACTGTAAACTAATGCTGCACAAGTGCATAAATCATTGACGCTGATCACACCCGAGGAAACGTTTTAATACTCAAGACTGGACGAATGTTTTTTCTGTGATTTAAATTCGTCATTAGTTTCATTTACATTTATAATGTACCCCTCAGCAGTTTGGGACTCTGTGGATGCCGGTGGCTCGACTCCCCCTTCACAGACGTCCCTGCAGTTGGTCTGAGGGATCTCCTGTCACCTCACTCTACCTGTCGCACACATTTTAAAGTCTCTCAGGTGCTCGTCGAGTGTTGCATGCATACAGGTGGCACAAAGACACACTGAAGAGAGCAAGAGGACTGGGAGGATGTTGTAGAGAAGTACATCGTGCAGTATACGTTAGATTACAGTGCTATCTACTCAGTAGTGATGGCTTTTGTTACCACCAGATGACAGTATTTATCCTCTCAGCTTGTCTGGACATTATTACCGTGACCTTTGTGGACCCCTAGTGGAGGCACGAGGAACTGCAAATGTCTTGCAGGGCCTGATCTCAATAAATGCAGAAACCTATTCATCCAACTACTTTTAATAAGACTAAATTTAGAGAACATAACCCTCCTGACAACTTTAGACAAAGATATAGATAGATACAATTTAGTTCATCTGAAACAAGCTCCATATGTTTAAAAATGTATGTTCAAGTATGCAAATATTGCACACAAAAGAGAACATTTTAGGAAATATATATATTTATCTTTTTCAAATAAACAGATTTTCCTTAAAGCCTCTCGAACCCACCAAGGAACATAAAAATTCAGATTCAAAAAGATGATTTATTAAACAGTGGCAGGAAGATTATTCTTGGAATATTTATCTCAGAGTCACATGCATGATAGAAAAGGTCAATGAAATGGATTGAGTGTGGAGAAAATCATTGCACACTCTTATTTCTCTGCCAAAAGGTCTTCAGTGGCATTAATGTCCTGCTCTCTGTGATATATAATGAAAGATTGAGTGTGTGTGTGTGGGTGGGTGGGTGGTTTAGGTCTACTGAGTCTTCATTACACCAGAGCTGGGTCCACTCCTGTCCTCTGCCCTCGCTCATTGCCTCTCCCAGTGCCGGCCAGGAATAATGAATTACAGTGGATGCCATGGGGGGGCTGAGTGAGTGGCTCAGAAGTGGACTCCATTTTAGCTCAAATTACCTCTCAGATCCCATTCAAATGGCAGTTCTCAGGCTGCTCTATGCCTTACGTATTCCTGTCTGAGGGTGTAATTATCCGTTAACACCTTTTCTTCATTTTCTCATTTCTGTTTCCAGCTTCTTCTTCTTTTGTGTCCATTCATTCAGTGCTTTAGGGCATAAAAGGAAAACATGTACATAAAAACACAGGGTACAGACTACACACGCAGCATCGTCTTGAACAGTGTAAACAGTTCACATCTCACTGGGATTTATCAGTTCAGTCAGCATGCTTAAGCCTCGTGTGCCATTCCTGTTGATTCCTCTACTTTCTCCGCAGGACAATAATAAAATGACAGCCTAAACCTCAGGTGATGGCACATTATGCATGCCATCTAAATAAATCCGTCCCAGTGTAAATGAAACACACCCAGTGCATCTTACAGGCCAGATCAGACTCTGTAAACCGACCAGGGTGGTAATAATAACTGAATAAAAGGGTGATGGAATACATTTAAGCTGAGCATATCCATTACATGATCATATCCTGAGACGCAGACCACAAAAACTTGGCATTTTTATAGAAAACTCCCAGACAGTATAGGTTAAAAATGTACACCGCAGGTCAATATCCATGCTTCTTCCTTAGATTTCCTATAAATAATAAAATGATTAAATATGAAGAGATGATCTGATTTTAAGATGAGCTCTGTCTAGGCCTGGGTATGTGCTTTGAATTGTGTAACAGAAACCCATAGATATCTATCAAAATATCATATATGAAGGAAGAGTTATTCAATCATTTAGAACAAATGAAAAGCCAAGACAACTGCTGTGTGGGGCAGAAATCTACACCACATTTAAACAAGCTGGTCTGTTTACGGACACGTCTAAGAAATATGTCCCCTACTTGAATATTGTCAAAGAAGGTAGACTTCATTTGCATAATCCAAATCATGCTTGCAGCCCTGTTTAGGATGCACTAAAGGTCGATGTTTGTCATGTTTTAATTAGTCTTCATTAGTAGGCGTAAGAGACATTTCTGGGAAGCAACAGGCATGCAGCCTATTCATCTCGCTGCTGAGAGACGCACAAAGTTGGCAGGCTAAATCCAACTGGGAAAGTTATTGCTCCTAAAATGGCCTTTGACAGCCCGGCCCCTGATAAGTGACAAATTCACAACATATCCGCGGCTGGGGGGTAAAAACAACTCAGGTGCAGGCGGGGTGAAAGGGACTCTGTCGCACATGGCGCTTTCAGGGGAGTCCGGCACTATTTTGGCAGTGAAGCGGAGCAGGGCGCGATGCCACACAGGGAGAGGGGTCGAAAAACCGCTTATGACTGACCTTCTTCCACTATAATTAAAGTTGCAAGCTGGACACAGAGGCATAGCATGAATTGTTTCTCCCATTTAGAATGAATTCCAATCTGAAAACGGAAATAAACGGGAGAGAAAAAAAAGTTGTAGCATATGCTGGATTTATTTGTTTAAATTAAATGTATAACTTTTAGAACTCTATGCTGTGATATGAGCACATCTGGGTGTTGGCTTGACATGTGCAACTGTCCGGATAAACATAAAATCAACTAAGATGGCTACAAGTTGAATCTACTTTAAGAGTTGACTTAATTGGGGAAGAATACGATTTGGAAAATGTATCATGCCTTCTAGTTTAACGTGCATATTTGGAAAATGCTGATGTTGTGATTTGGTTTTGCAGGATATTTACATGGGACGATCTTTAAAAGAAATAAAACTAAAACATAGAATATTGTATGTTTTTGTGACCTGACGAAGAAAGCCCACCTCTCATTTCACCGGCCTGCCTGCTGAATCCAGACTCTGTTTATTCTGCAGCAAGTGCTTTCCACCTGTCTCTCTCTCACTTGTTCTCCCCTGCTCATAAACTCACGCAGGAGCGCGAGACAGGTGCACGAGGCATTTGGACGATCCAAAACCCGTAAAGCATCCTGGGCGCCCCCCCCCCCCCCGCACAGGAGCATAGGGGACCAAAAACTTTAGGGGCCCATCGGGCTGAGTGAGCGAGAGTAATCAGGGAAGACTGAAGTGCACGTTCTTACATTACATTGTTTTTTTCTTTGAGATCTGTTTTGCGGCACATTTTCATTCATAAATGCCCCCCCCCCCCCCCCTACACCCCCACCCTTCCTTGTCCCCCTCGGCTCCCCCGTGTTGCATGGCAGCCTATTTGTTCTTTATGACGGAGAATGTAAACCCATTAACCTTACGGAAATAGACCCAACGTGCATTTCATTCTTTGCTGTCACAAGTAAGACGTGAAAAGTCCTGCAGACCAGCTGGGAGACTTCGGTATGCGAACAATACCGTGGGCCTGACACCAGTTGAGTGTCTAACACTAACCTTATAGGGAACTACCTGATGCATACTTAAACAATCGCTGTGAGGAAAGTTAGAAAGCCAAACTCATAGCCTCATGACTTTTACACGTTTATTTTGACATGGAAATAATAGTGAAACACTAGTTTTTAACGTATAGGGGTCATTCACCATCACGAATGGCTTAATCGTTGTTGTGAGCGTCTTGTTCCCTGAGCTAATTTTTCTATATTTTAACCCTCTCTTACAGTAAAAGTGAATCAATCGGCCGTAGTTTCCCCTCTATCATTGAATAATTTCAAAATAAAATAAAGTTGGAGGCGATATTAAATGTAAAGCAATTCACGTCGAATTTCCTACAACAATTATATTCCAGGTGTTGTCTGATTTTTGTGTTTGGTTTGTTATTGTAACTTTAATTTCCTTTTGGTGTTATTTTAGCCTGTTTATTCCTGAAGTTCGATTTAAAGTTCCGCATTTCCAAATAAAAGATTCAGAAATTAAACAAACCGACTCCTGGTGAGTCTTTACCTATTATATGACCAACTTGGCCTCGTAATAAGCCTATTTAGAATTTACACACTAATCATTAACTTTAAAAAAAACTATGTTTTCCACTTGGGCAAGACCAGAAATCAATATTAAATGTGCTAAACTTGCAGCCGTGTTGTATTGGTCTGGCTTAAGTTTCCTACAACTCTGCATCCAACACAACTCAATTAAAACTTTTTTTTTAAACCCCATTTATGTTTGTATCTTATGAGCAATGGACTTCAATAAAAATAGTTTTTGATGTAAAATCAGATGAGTGCTGCTGCTTTATTTTAAGAAACATTTACTCCTTTAGAAACGTGAAGGAAAAAAAAAAAAACGTTCAGCGAATGTTTTCCTCATATCAGTGATGCGTTCAGGAGTTTGCTGATGGGAGCTCAGCTGCATTCAATTAGCCTTCATCCAATTTAGCTGAGGCCTTAATTGCGCTCAGGGTGGTGCAGTTGTTTGTGCTAAGCTCTGTTTGAGACTTCTGTGGAGAAATACGAGCCGCTCCTGAAGAACAATCCCAATTCAAATGAGACTTATCTACGCCAGACCGATCAGACGGATTAAGAGTTATTAAAACCTATAAAGGGCTGAAACCAGAAGATTCAACAGCCCCAAAGTCCGCTGCGTGGCGACTCCAGAGGATTTCTCTGTAAACACTTTCACACCACGGAAAAAATAAGATATAGACATCTACGTACGGTGATGTACTATGATGAATAAATAGTGGAGTAAAGGAGATTCAGCAGCAGAAACTAAAATACATGCATTAGACTTTGAGACGCACCATGCCAAATGTTCCCTAAAATACAAAGCGAAACTAAATTATATATCATGTTATGGCTTTTAGAAGAGTAAGAAGAAGTTTAGTAATTAACCCAAATATAGAGTTACATATAAGATACAGTATTTCAGCAACATTTGACCCCAAAAAAAATGAAGCATGCCTGCTAATAGGCAGACGTTTGTGTATTACACTGCAAAAATATCCATATATTTGTATTACGCAATGCGATCAAATAATTGCATTTGTTTTTAATCCAAATTTCCTTTTTTCCCCCACATAAATGTATTGTGATCTGCCCATTTCTCCCATATTCAACGCACTATACGCGTTCTGTAAAATTCCTGGAGAAAAATGGGGCACTGGAAACAGGTGGAACTCTGTCTCCAAATCCTAATTTTCTTTATTTTTTTTGTAAAATTAGATTAATTGTCTCTCTAAACTGATTGACTTTTTGCAGTGTAGACACAATTAGGCCCGTTTCTAATCTTCTCTAATTCGGCTGCCATGCTCTTGGCTGACCCGGGATGAAAAACAGGGGGCAGCGAGCTTCCCGGCCCACAAAAGCACAACAACAAAAAAAATCATATGGGATCATCAAATAGGAGAGACTTGCTTTCAGGGTTTGAAAGGCACAGGAAGCTGGAGGATTTGGTCCGACCCCTGCATGGTGACAGAGCTGATATCGAGACCCCCATTCATCTGGAGGGAGGGGTGGTGGCCGGGGGAGGGAGGAAAGGGGGGTGCCGGGGTAGAGAGAGGGGTGGGGGGTGGGGGGGGGGGTGCAGGGGGCTCAGGGTGCATCTGCAGAGGTCCCACCACCACCCTCTGATCTGTGAGCTGGCACACATCACGGCGTCCATTCACAAATCCTCCTTCTGCGCGTCACCTTTTGTAGTGCTCCATAGTACTGAGCGCTGCTGACGTGTAAGACAATCCTACCAAGGAAAATACAGAGGAAAAAAAAATAGGTTATAGGAACTCAAGGACAGGGCACATGCGCACAATGCATGCGATTTATTATAGTAGGAGGGGTGTGTATATATAATATGTGTGAGCGCGAGGAGGAGGGAGTGGGGGTGTAGAGCTATAAGTGAATATGAAATAGACCCAGTTGCAGGATTTATAGAAACAAAACCACATAACTGTGCATTATCTGCATTGATTATTTATTTATTTTTAAACAGGGAATATTAACCCTTTCATGCAAACCAGATGAGGTCCCCCAGTGTTCTTTTAACAAACAAAGAGAAAGAAAACTGAAGCATTCACTTATTTAGAAGAACTTGACAGATAAGAGATGTACGATAATCAATATGTCCTGCTTCCATGAACAATAACAGAATACATTCATATAAAACTGTATTCGACCTATGCTTTAACCATAACGCAGCAATAGTCAAGATAACCGGCTATACGTTAATGAGGATCGCATGTTGGCAAATTACAAATAATGGTAAAAAGAATTTTCCAAAACTTCATATCATCCATTAGTGATTGGACTTCGGCTTTTTGAACGTCAGTAATTGAATGCTATGGAGCAAATTATTTCAATTAACGCTTGCAGGGTATAAAACATGTGCATCAGTGTTCAACATGTGAGCGGATAGCAGACGAGGTTTGGTTTGGTTTGTTGTCCCCCTTTTTTAGGAATATCTGTCTTTATCTCCACGGCTTTTATCAAAATGTGGGAAAGTGCACATGCACACCTTAAATAAATCCACACACGCCTATAATACAAGCGGCTGAGGCCTGCTTGATGAGCACATGCAAGCCTCGTTTTAGCGCCAGACTAATTAGGTTGTTTTTTTATCATTACGAGCAAGAAAAATAATATATTATTGTAGATTCATATAACCAATTAAACGTATCTGCACAGGACTAGATGGAGGTAAAAAACAACAACACACACAATGGTCAAAAGTCAGCTACCATCACAAAAGCTTCATTTTAAAATTGTCTTTCAATATTTAAGACACAACAAACACCCTGAAGACTGAATATGAAGGGGCTTCACTTCACAACAAAGCAATGGTTAGGCTACCAAAAACGTAAGACAAAGCCAGGCTTATAAAACAGACTTAACTGTAAATAAGAATTTAAAAAATAAATAGTCATATGCGAAACAATTGGATGCTACGGCACAGTTTTAACCCTTAGTCAACCAGGACAAACTGTCCCACAGTGTGTTTTCATTCTCAACCAAGTAAACCACAAAGTCCGACCTATGTGTCAAACAGAAATCCTCAAAGCGAAGCAAACACACGATGGTGACTGCTTCTTCTGCTAAAACAGGACACATCTTGTCTTCCTTTTTTTTTTTAAACCACCACAGTCCAAAACAAGCCAGTCAAAACTGAACAGACAATAGTGAATCAAAATCCCACAATAGTGGGATTATGTGCCTGTACGATACACTGCAAAGAATACCCATATAGTCTAGTTTTGAGTATTAAAAGCTCGTTTAAAAACTACAGCACAGTAAGAGGACTTCTGCACACTGGTGTTTCACCTTTTTTCGAGCACAATTATTTTTAAAGATATAGTTCTTGTGCGTAAAAAAAACCACTATTCCCAATTAAAAAGCAGCTTCAAAATGTAAACAAGGTAAATTAGTGCCAGATACGTCACTTAAGAAAATAAAAACAAGAATCTAGGGCTTAGAAGCCTGTTTGTCGTGCTAGAGTGTGTACCTTCTTTTGTAGTGTGCACAGGCTCTTATTATAATTCAGAGCCTGATATGGTGTCATTTCCTCCAGACGTCCCTGTTTTGCTGTGAGGTTAGAGGCCAAGCCCAGGCGGTAGCGGCCTGTCTGTGCCTCCATTGTCTGCTGCTTATTTAGCGCTCAACATTAATCTGCGCTTCCCCTCACAAGTGAGAAACAATCGCAGCATGAGAGTGGCCTGTCTAATTACATCTTTCACTCCCAACTTTCACTTCAGCAGCCGAAGTGAGAGCTCTCGTTGCCATCAGAGATAGTAGCAGAGGGTGTTTTCAGGCAGATTTGAGGATTTTGTTTTTAATGATGCGAGCGTTTGTTAAAGAAAAATACGATCCAAAGACCATCTTCGACCCTTTGATGTGGCATTTGGAGAATATGTGGTGCATATGAGCTGTGAACGCAAACGCAGATAAGCCCCAAACAAATATTTAAGGTAAAAAAAAACGTCACTATAATTACTTTGCACAAAGCCTGTGTTTAACATGTGGAAAAAGTCAAGGATAGAATGTTTCCCGCAGGACAATGCCAGGCTTAGACTCGAGTTTAAATTCCAGCGTGTCACAAATACAAATGAAAACAGTTTTGAGCAGCAGGTTATTGCTACAACCTTCAGAGCGTCCAAAAAGTACACATTTTGTATATGGCAAACGTCCTCATAGCTCTGATATTATATAACGTGACCACAAATAATAGCATGCGTCCAAGGTTCATTTTAGAAATGTGGATCCAAGTTACTTGAACTATCAGAAAACTACAGGTGCAGACAATGCATGCTTTTAATAATAAAAAAGAGAGAGCATCTGTCTGACTTTCCAACTGAATTGTTCAAAGGCTCCTCACTCAGTCTCAGTCTTGCTGCTCCCCTGGTCCTCCTCGATGCCCCCCGTTTCTTTTACGCGCAGCCTCGGTTCAAACGCCAGCGGAGAACCGGCTGAGCCATCCCCGCAGCCCGGTGGCGTCCTGGGAGGAGAAGCACAAACTTAGCGCTGGTCAGCAAAGTTACCCAAAGTTTTGTCTTTGGCGCGACTCGGTATCCTGAGCACCGTGCACAAAACAGTTTGTTTGCATCACTGATTTCTTTTAAAGGGATATGGACCCAGTTCTTGGTCGACCGCAGCGTCACGACAGGCGAGCATGAGAACATCAAAAAACACTTAACACGCATCTCTGACCCTTTGAAATCAGACAGGGAAGAAGAGTCATTGTAGTTTTTGATGCATCTTGTGGACAATTATCAGACTGTCGCGTGAGGCATTCTGCAAATAAAGTGGTGAAATGTCACGCTATAACATAACACGTGTTGTCGCTGTAGGTTTAAAAAAAGAGAGATGCATGTTTTGAGATTACATTTTTTCAAAATCAAGAAATTAATGTCCACACTCCATCCAGGCATGCTATTGTTTACCACATTTAACCTTGGCCAAAACAACCTGACTTTAAATTGCTCCGAGTCCATTTGACCTTACAGGTGTTGTAATAACCTTTAATGCAGATATATTGTTAACACATTTACAACCGATAATAGTGTTTTCAATGTTGCCTAAAAGGTGAACGTTCAGCTATGCAACACATGTTGCCTCAAAGATTTTCAGGTCACGGATCCCCAAATGCATCCACATTAGGCCATTTTACCCTCTACAATAGGGTTTTGTCTCATTTGCCTTCAAATGAGCAGGTTTGTCGCTGCTATTGTTGTAGAATGGAGCTGTAATGAGCTGTGGGAATCGTGAAGTGTCGAGAATTAAACTTTTATACATCTATATGATATAGTGCATAATATAGTAAAAAAGTAATATTCCTCGTTTTATTGGGAATCCCTCCCTGCCCTGCAAGCGAGGAACCCCGGGGGTCCCCACATGCCACTTTGACAGCCGATGCTTCATTCTCCCATTGTTTTAATAAACACAAACAAGGTGATGCGCACGGTGGTTTTCCTTTTTAAAAATACCCCCCCAAAACTAAGTTACAGGTTCATACACACAAATGAGTTATTGGGAGTATCTGGAAGCATGCGTTGGATTTAAATTAGGCTTCTTCAGCTCAGGACTCTTTCCCTTTACTAAGGCGAGGATGGGCGTTTGTGGACTGCTCTGGAGTCTGCGTCACGTGGCATGGTTTCTGCCATCCCATTGGTCCAAGGCACGTGTCTGGGAGGACGGTGGGAAAACGTCACTCGGGGGGCTCGTATTGAAAATAAGAACCAAACTCCAGAGTGAGAGTATTAGAGCATCAGTTTAGGAGCCTCTTTATTTACCCTTAGTTTAGTTTAGGTGTAGGCATTGCTGAGCACACTCAAATCGGATAACACTTAATTGGATGGTGCGCAAATGTTTTAGCTCTGCGATATCAGTTGTGAACCCGAGATTGAGGGAATATATGTCAAAAAAGTATGCTTTTCTTAGAGGACACTATCGCAAGGCTTTGCATGGTGTCCAAGGCACCCACTAGCATTTGAGTTTTATTTTTATATCTATTTTACGCGTGCAGTTTTTTTTTTTTTTTTTTACAATCTAATTTCCCTGAAGTTCCTTGCGAATTTTATTGCAGCGGAGAGAGAGAGAGCGATAAAGGGTTAAAGAGAGTAAAGCGGGGAAAGTGAATCAGTATGGAAGAAAATGATCGCGGCAACAGAGACGTGGTGGAGCGGCAGGAGTCGGCGGATGAGTCGAACAGAGCCATCCTTCCCCTCTTACAGGCGCCGGGGAACCTGCAGATCCCTCATCGGGTCACCAATTTCTTCATCGACAACATCCTGCGGCCGGATTTCGGACGGAAAAAGGACGGGGGTGCAACCCGCGAGGAGAGCAGTTTGGCGTCGCGGGAGAGCCACGACAGCCCCGAAGTCCCTCAGACCGAGCCGGTGGGGAACACTGTGCCGGCGGAGGGGACCTCCACTCCGCACACGGTCACCGTGAGCAAGAAGCCAGCTATAGCCGCCGAGGAGCCCCTGAAACCCCGCGGGGAGAGAGAAGACCAGTGCCTAAGCTCAGACTCAGACAGTTCCCAAGCCAGCTCAAACCCACCACCGTCCAAGTCCATGCTGTGGCCAGCCTGGGTCTACTGCACCAGATACTCGGACAGGCCTTCTTCAGGTTGGTGCATGCGTTTTTACTCTACCGTGTTCTCGGTAACCTGAAATACCCCGTAACACTGACCCCGGATGCCTTGACCGACTTCTCCCGAGTAGAGTAGCGAACCGTGCCGAGCAGCGCAAGCTGAGAATTTACTGAACGCAAATCTATTTAGAATTTTTAGACATAATTTAATGTAAAAAAAACAAACAAATGCCGTTGTAGACTACAGGAAAAACACGTCCTTGTACAATGTGGAAAATATATCACATAAACACGTAACAAAAATTGGTGTTTTCAGTGAGAGGAGGGCCTATTTTAAATGCAAAAGAGAAAGAAAATAAATTGTTTTAAATAATCAATTTAATTGTAATCTTTTTCATTTAAACTACTCACCAACATACATCTAAACAAGAAAAAACTCACTTTTTTGAGCCCTTACGCACATATTTTTTTCTTCCCATTCAGGCAGTCGTCTCGTATATTTCCTCGGGTTATGAATATGATAATACTGGGGTCCTACATATACTAAACATTAGCGCTGACAGGCTTGAGTGTCTTCCAGGGAATCTGCAGGTCTGCAAAATAATATCTGGTGCTCTTAGTGGAGCTGTTTTGCTCCTTAGACGCGTTATTGTGATCGGGATGAATTAAATATGCATCTGTTTTCACAATGGACGCTCCCACGGCTAATATGCTGGATAGTGAGTTTATTTCTAACGTGTGTTTACGAGGAAACTCACGCTACGACTTGTCAACCTGTAGCAAAGTTAACATCCAGTGTATTCCTCTTAGTGTCGTTGAAAAGTGGAGTACAACTTGTTCTCATGCATTATGTAACGCTGTATGGCGTGGCGTAGGCGACTACTACGAGTTGTAGAGCTGCACAGTTTTATATGGGCTGCTTGAAACACAAACACACACACACACACACACACACACGCTGTGTGGCTGATTCAGCAGTATAAAAGGTTCGGCCTGCATCATGTCGTTTCATTAATGTTTTCCACACTGTTTGGAGGAGGGAACCAAACACTAAGTGCAAAGCTCCACCGAATAGGCCTCTCTATCCAGATGGAAAATGAACGTGTTTATGTGTGCTGCTCAAATTCCATTCACGTTTGCCCATTGAGGGGCTTTTCAAGTGGTCCACGAAAACAAAAAATGCAAAGTAGCTGCATTGAACTGAATCCTGTATTTCAAAACAGTAGCTGAGATGTGCCAGTGATGTGTTTTCCTATTGACTCATAATTCCTTATTACTACAGACAGTGTCAGAGTGTGTGTGTGTGTGTGTGTGTGCGTGCGTGTGTGTGTGTGTGTGTGTAGGCTACACGTATATGTGTGTAAGCGAGGACGAGGAATAGAAACAGGGAGGGAGGGGAGGTTTAGCTTCTTGGTTGTTTTCTTCAGCGGACGTGTCAACATTTTTACAATCAGTCCTCGTTTTTTAACAAGTTTGACAAAAATTTGCTTCAGGGAATCAAAACTTATTTTGTGACTTGGTTTATATACAAAAACAAAACAAAAAAAACGTCTACAGACGGTCACCGAATGACAACAGACGTCTGAAGAGACGTTTGTTAAATTGGTTCTTGATTTTGGGGGATTAAAATAAGGTTTTTAAAAAATCTACATCGTTTTAATAAATAGACTTCATGGACGCACCTGTTTCATATTAATGTGCAGGCTATATCCTAAATGTAAAGCAGTACAATTGTATACTAGTTATACGTGGCTTGATTAATTGAATGAGAAAACCGAATAATTCATATTTTTTTAATTTCTAAAGTTCTTGTTAAGCTGTTTGCCTGATTATCGCCCATGTTTTCATTTATTGCCCATAATAATGACCATGCTTTTGATACTGACGCATCCCCATATCTCCCACACTGCAGGGCCAAGATCTCGCAAACCAAAGAAGAAAACGACCAGCAAAGAGGACAAGCGACCACGGACGGCCTTCACAGCAGAGCAGCTGCAAAGACTAAAAACGGAGTTTCAGACCAATCGGTATCTGACCGAGCAGAGGCGGCAGAACCTGGCGCAGGAGCTGGGCCTGAACGAGTCCCAGATCAAGATCTGGTTCCAGAACAAGAGGGCGAAAATCAAGAAGTCCACCGGCGCTAAAAACGCTCTGGCCTTGCACCTGATGGCAGAGGGACTGTACAATCACGCCACCGTCTCGTCGAAGGACGAAAAATCAGACAGCGATTGATTTCCAGAGAAGTCACAGCAGCCTCCTGACGATAAAGAACCTATAGTAATCCTACGATAGATTTTTATAGAGCTATCACCGCAAAACTCTACCTACAGGAATATTTAAAGATACCACAGCAGATACAAAAATACCACAAAGTTCTATCAATATCACTATAATGCTGACCCACAGGAAATTACAAAACAAGGTCATTGGACTCCTAAAGTCCCTACATGAATAGTTAATGACACCATACGTCTCTATGGTTCCCGATAGGAATATTATAGTGGATTTTCGTTCTATGGGAGGTTTTGTCAAGCCTACAATGCAATAATTTCATCGAATAAAAGGGCCAGTGTAGAGTATACCAGCATAAATTGTTTGAAAAAATAAGATATTTCTGCAATATCACGTCTATAAAAGATGTTGTATAAAGGTATGTTTTCATTGTTTGTCGTCGCCCCCCCCCCCCCTCTCTCCCCAGGAGGTACAAATGCTTACACACATCATTTTTCTATATAGGCCTACTGCTATCCATGATTGTCATCGTTTTACATTGAACTAACTGGCACTTGACGTTTCGATCCGTCAGTGAAGTGAACAAACTGAAGTCCAAAGAATATTTTTCTGCTGCATCCAGGCTACTGTGAATTTAAATAAATGCTAACACGAGTTTTTATTTCCACGCTTGTTGGTTTCCTTGGTTGTGTTGTAGTGTCGAAGCGGACAGGGGGGAAGTTGTGTTTTTTCTGAGAGGCAGTTGCAGACCTAATTGGGCAGACAATGAATTTTGATACGTTTTTTTAAAAAGAAAAAAAGAACAGTTTATTATCTTAAGTGACTGAGAGAAGTAGCGATTTTTTTCTAACACGCCACTTAACTAAAATGCTAAGTTACGCCTTGCTTATACGTGGTCGTCTTCTAGCCTTTAAACAAATATGTGCGTATTCCCTTCGTTATACCAATGCATCAGTGCAGCTATTATAGTTTTTAACTAGCAATATAAATCTGTTTTGTTTGTAGCTAACTGAATTTGAGGCTATAATGCTGCCTATAAAGTCACAGACCAACTCTGTAGCATAAAGACAATGACAACCACTCCGAGTATAGACTATGAAAGCAGGTTATTGGATGTTCTTGTTAAATCTCTCTCTATATACAGTTTTATTACATATCCATTTATCATAAAAGAAGGCAAATCCGTCAGTGACTGTATTACAAATGTTTGGAAATCTCTTATCGTTGTTGAAAGGACTTCATATGTGTATTTATATAGATTATATTGAGAAAAAAAAAAAATCTATCCAATGACCAGTGTTGCTTTAGAGTAGATATCTGAGGTGTTTACACTGCTTGTTTATCTTGCAATAACTTCTTTTTGTTTCCTTTTTTTTTTGTGAATGAAAATAGTTTATGGGGCCTTTGCATGAAAGCTGCAATTTGTTGTACTTGGGCAAATAACTGTGTTTATAAACTTTGGTCTTTATCGACGGAAGTGTGATCGAGCTAAGTTTTAGACTGTATCCATACCAAATTGTGGACTTTTTGCCTTTCAACGTGTTTTTGTTGTGTATCTGCAAAAAGTGTGTGTGAATTAAAATCCACCAAACAGAAACACACTTTGCCTTAAAGTTCAAGTGTGAACTTTGTATGAAACAGAACTGTGCCGAATCAGAGAAGCAGTATTACTTCAAATGCAGACTATTCAAGTTTAATGCCTTTATGAAAACTGCTGGTACGACAATATGAATTTACTCATCAGCGTATATCTATCTATATATGAACATGTTTAAATAAAATTACAACACAGAGTTGTAGAATACAATGCTATTTTTTATTTTATGTTGGAAGTATTCTTTGGTATAAATGTACATAATTTGTATCCTGTATTAATTGTGTAATTAACTGCCTCCTGAAAACTGCAAAAGAAGAGTAAATAAACCTTGAATATTATACACAAACAAGTCTCTCTAGCATCTTTATGTGAAGAAAATAGTTCATATATTTCTATTAAAAAACAGAAACAATGTAACAGAGGCTTGGCTAAAGCATTAAGTGTGACCTTCAATCAATGCTGAGCTTCTGAAGGCATTACAATCATGCATTACTTGCTAAAATAGTTCAGAAAAGAGAAATATATGTAAAGGTTTGCCAAATATTCACAAGCGTAATCACAAACATTATTCAATTGCATAGCATGACAATCCTTTCCATGCAAACACCCACTCAATCTATGGGCGGCTCTGGAACACATTCATGGAGGATCAAATTCATGGGTGTTGAGATTAAAACATTTGCGAAGGCATCCGAACATTATGCAAGGGAGAAAGCCTTGAACAATTCCCAGGCATGTTCCCTCAACAATGCCTTATCTGCATTTCCATACTTGCACCGCTAGTCTTTGAACGCCATGTCTAACGGCCAGTGACTAGCATTAGAGCGGACGGGGCAGCTCCCAGCACTGTCGTCACGATGGTCAGTCTTCCCCGCCGCCTCTGAAAAGAGCCTGTGCTTCTAACACAAGGCAGAAATGGGAGTCGAAAGGAGGGAGAGAGAGAGAGAGAGGGGAGGGAGGGGGAGAGAGAGAGAGAGCAATGAAGGTCAAAGCCTGTCATGGCTGCAGGTGGCTGGTTTCCCCCCCCCCTCCCGCCCCTCAGTAACTCATTCTCCACACACAGCTTTCTCACTCACTAACTCATACTCTCCCTCCCTCCCTCCCTCCCTCACCCACAATTTACTATCACTTGGGTTGTTTTTTTTTTATTCTTGCCTGGCACGCACACGTCCCGATGCACTTCATTCATTTGTGTTCCTCCTCACATGCACACATCCCCCCTGTTGTTTTGGTCCTTCATTCAGCACATCAATAGGAACCTTCATCGAAATATTCACCGGCAGAGAAGCTCCCTGAAGTTCAGATAGGGACACCGGTGCATGAACAATAGCTGAAGCCGTAAGGCTGCATGGGCACATTCTCCTGGAACAAACAGATCATTTGTCACCAGAAGTGAGATTCAGGTGACCAGAAGTGTTTGTTTGGGTCCTTGTTTGGGCCTCGAACGGCGTCACACAACAGAAAGTCCTGCATTGCCGTGAAAACATAATATACCGAAGTATAAATTAGCGGTAATCTGGGTAGATAATACCGGGAAATACACATCTTTTCTAGATTAGGATGCAGAAATTGTAAAGAAAAAAAAAAAACACCTGGAATAAAAGTTATTTTCTGGAGTATTGCTGATCATTTCCCAAAGTTCTCATGCTGTAAAAATGGAAGTGAGCACAGGATACATCAGGAGAGTATCAATGTCTACCTCTAAACACAAAAGGGCCCCATCCTGCTATGACCTCTCCTACCATCCTCCCCCTCCCCTACTGTGTCATTTACCCACTTTCTAAATGCTTCCTACGGCCAGAGTGGAATCTGCTCAGAGGTGCCTAGGCTTTGTGGCGGAAACATAATTAAAGTGGTGAAAGATGTAAAAGGTGAAGAATGGGGATGACATCAGGCCAATTTCACACTTGGCACTCGAATGGCTAGGTCCAAGCCAGGACTCTTGCCTCGCAACACAGATCAAAGCCCACTGTCACCGCACCAGTGCAGGAAAAAAAAAGAGGCAAAAGGACACCTAACTATGCTAATCCCCAGGACGAATATATTTTAATCTTGTTAGAATACAAGTTAATGCCGTGGCTCAGTGACTGAACTTTCTGGCAAGAATGAGAGGTGGACAGAATTACTTTTACCTTTTCTACATGAGGTGCCTCTGTCTGGCACCGGATAAACAGCCAGAGTCTGAACAAACTTTCCTTTGGGCAAACTCAGCACATTATCAAGCCACATACTGTACAGCCTGTTGCAAGCGGACGAAAAAGGCAAGCAACAGTTTTCATTAAGAAGAACGATGGAGAAAAAAAAAAAAAACCTCAACCCCAGTGGCTGTGTCAGCGACCCCGTCTGAATCCCCACTAGGGCACCTAACATGCAAAGGAAATGAGTATTTTGTGGACTGGTTTGTCCCCTCTCACATTGAGCCCTCCTTTCTCAAAAGCACCTTGGTAACCCTTGATCTCTCATGTATGGAAGTCAGGGCACTGGGGCCTGCAGAAGTTGACTAGGCAGACAATAGCAGGCGGATGCTTTCTGGAAAAGTCACACCCAGGCAACTCTCATTTCACACACCGTGTTTGAGCGACCCTTGTGAAGAAATGCAAGACTTTTCAATAAAGATTCTTTTTGTTCACTTCACAAAGTTCAGGGAAAACAAACCCGTATGTGATTTATTTTTTCTCTCCCATGTAGCAACCATATCTGGTTTCTTGAGTGGATGTTTCGTGCTTAAGGAGCTGAATTAAAACAATAAATATTCCATTTAAATTTTACATAGTTGTTTATAATGTGGTTTATTAGTTTAGCTTTTTGGGGCACGTTGAAACTAACTTTTCTTCACAAATAGATAACATTAAAAAGTTGGTATTTGTTTATAAAATCGACTTGTGCTACATTTAGGAAGAGGACACGGGTCGCAACACTTGTTTCAGTTACACTTTGACTGTTATGCAGACTTCATTTTCCCAACGCCGTTGTCAATGTTGCATTAAATGAATTCTGTGACACTATTAATTCTGGTACAACAAACACTTCTGACTAACTTTCATGATACACGGGTATGTTGTCCTTTTAGCAAACTGAAGCAGATATTCCTCCCTGAATAAGACAGTTATCATTTTAACCCATAACATTTCAACAGATTGTGTTCATTTTTAACTTTACATTTAATGTAAAAAGTTGCAAAAAGCAGCAACTGACAATTACTCTCATTACCGATTAGTTTTTTGTTTACATTTATTCATAAGTCGATTAACGTGAAATGATAAAAAAAAAAAAAACACTTTAAAAAATTGCCATCATAATTTACCAGCGCATGAGGTTACATTTTCAAAATAGATTTTTTTGGTCCAACCAACAGTCAAAAATCCAAATATATTACATTTATGACGACATTAAACAAAAGCATTGATTGATAAATGACTTTATTGTATATATTATCACAACCGTTACTGTTCTGTTCATAAACTAATAGATGAATCAACTGATTGTTTCAGCACTAAATATAACGATAATAGCAGTAATAAGACTGTAGTTTGTGTAAAACGCATCACACTTACACTTATATTATGAATAATACGGCAAACCAAAACACAAGATAAGTAACGGACAAATAAAACTGTTGTAATCCACAATTTCACCACATCACTTGGATTGGAAGAAACGTTTATTAATCACTGATTAGCCATTCATTCTAACAAGCAATCACGAGGCATGGGTGACATTTTTCGGAACGTTTCTCACTCTAATCACACAATACACGATGTGTTAAGTTAGATCCCTTCAAGCATTGGGATGCCTACAGTTGCAGTTGGCCATGTACAATGTATTATTTATTAAGTATTATGTAAATACCCTAATGCAGGTTTTCTCAAATTCTCAAGTAAACTTCGTACTGACGTCTACTTTCCTGCTCCCTGAAACTCTGAGTGTTCACATTTTAAATTTAAGCTACATTTGAGGTCAAATGTGTGTGCAACAAAACAAAACCTTCATTTAAACAAGCTTTACAAACAATATCTGACTCCACAGCATGGCACAGGAATAAAAACTTTCTGACATCTTTTTTTAAAAGTCTTAAAGTGGCATTGGGTGTCGAGTACTGTATCTGTAACGCAATGTTGAAAATCTACCAAAATCAGTGCGGGGTTCATGTTTGAGACATAAAAACAGTCAGTACTCTGGAGAAAACAAATGCAATGATATCAAAAGGTGCAGCTGTAATGTGAGACGCTGCATTATAATTTCATAATTCATAAGACGATGGAGCTTATCCAATGGAAACCAGATCTCTCCAACAGAAATAGTCAAGTTGGCTGTGTGTCTTACATTCTCTTTCTATATACTAAATTAAGATGTGCAATGTACAGTCATGCCATTTCTGGCCTTTGTTACAGAGTTTGTGTTGCTTGCTGACACAGCTAGACAGGGTCAAGGATACATCTGACTCACCTCAGGCCCCCTGCTCTCCCCGGGGATTGGCCTGTCACTCACTTTATGGTTACGCATCATAACTGACAGAGGCACAAAGTGAGAGCTCGATGCTGCATCAACAGCAGCAACATCATCACCAAAACCCATCCTTAGCATGACATCTTCCTCCTAGTCCACCACCAGCTCTCTGCACTGTGGAGGGAAGGAGGGGGGGGGAGGGGGAAGGGGGGGGGAACACACATTCACACCAAGAGCCAATAATAAAATGTCATTCAGTGTGAGTAGGAAGACCTAAAAATAGAAGATTTGGACATTTACCTTAAAATTCTCCTCACTGCAGTTTGGATGTGGGATGCCGTGGAATAGAGTTGTTATGAAGTGGCAGCCAGACCTGCAAAGAGAAATGATTGGGTGTAATACTTAATTTCAGACGGTTTACCGCGACTGGATACGCACATCTACGCTCTGTGATCCCTTCTAAATGGGTTCCTAGCTCATTGAAACGGCGTTGGGTTGGTGTAGCGTATAGCCTTTAATTGGTATTAAGTAGATGACATAATAAGCACATGCATTGAGCTGTTTGACTAAGAGCAAAGGGTTTCAATGATCGCCGCACTTTGTTCTTCCTACATTAAAAAATGAATATTCTGTACCACTTCAGAATACAAACGATGCTATGGCCATTGTGCCGACGACCCAAACTAAGACACATTACAACATAAACACATATGCAGTATGCGAAGAAACCCTGAACATCCTGCGATAATCAGCGAGGGCCCGTTCCCGGTGCCAGGCCCCAACCGATAATTTGTAGAATAAAATGGCAGCTCGCCAAAGACCTGGGTGAAGAGTTCAAAACATTTTAACACTTCCCATTATATTGTGGTTATGGTCGCACTGAATGCCGAAAAGCATATTTAGCACGGATGTTTTTCTACTTGGCTGCATTAGTACTGGGAATTGAACAGTAGCCATGGTTTCGCCAATTATGTTTGGATGGATTTCATTTTTTAACATTCAGTCATTTAAAAGAGGAATATATACGGCGGCGTTTAGTTGTGGCTGGAAATAGAGCACTATCGTGAGTTACAGATTTTTGGATAAAGCGGTGACAAAAGAGGTTAACCCTTCACTGATTTCAGCCCAATCTACCTGTCTAGACTTCTTTAGATTCATTGTTCTCAGGCGGCCGAATGCACCAAAAATAATCATCTCAGTTTGAGTTGGCATACGAGGCGAGCTGCAGCTCAGTCGACCGTGCCTTAGCTCACAGTAGTGGGCGTCGCTCTCTTTCTCCCTCTCACTCATTTTGCTGCATGCTGCCATTTTAACTGTTCCTGAGTGGCAGGCGAGAGGGCGGGGTTGGTAGTGGCGGCCATGATGGTGGAATCACTACACCCACTCCTGGGAACAGCCTCAACATCAAAGCCAATCCACACATTGGGTGATGTTGTGTTTCAGGCCAAACTCGGGGACTCTAGGTGTAGGACGAAGTGTGAGGTGATAAATAGGAAAAACCAACATCTTACTGCATATGCACGGCAAAACATTTGTACTAGAGAATACACACGCTAATTAGGTTATTCTGACAATTTGAGGTTGCCTGAGGTTTGCATTGTTTATTGCACTGCACTTTTCTTGAGCTTTAATATACAATACTCTCAAATATTTATTATTAAATGATGCATGTATAATTTCTGTTTATAAGAGAAGAGCAACACAACTTTCATCTCCTGAAATATAAAATCACATTTTCATAAAAAAAAGGTAAAAAAGAATAAAATAAATGCAAAATGACTGCATGTCTGCCCAAGATAGAAAATGGTCTTGACTCAACATAAAAATGTTTCAGTAAGTCGAGTTTTACTCATCATTGTTAAATAAAATACAGGTAAATGTAAGAATATTTGTCTTTGTTTTACCTCCAAACTGCCTGTTGAGTATATTGTATAACAAGATAAAACTGATAACAAAATCAAAGATTACTTACTGCGTAAGAGAAATAAAATGTCCAAAAGTGTATCTAAATCAATAAACCAACATGAACCACAAACAGCACGACTTCCGTGGTGTTAGATTATGTCAAATAAAAAAATTTAAATAAATCAGTCGTCCTTCCAAAAGTGTCATCGTGGGATCAGATGAACTAAAGCAACAATTCTAATAAAAGTTACATTGTTGTTTCAGAGTTGAAAGGCGAAGGAATACGTCAGCTGTATTGTTCTCTATTTTGTCTTGGCGTTCTGTGACCATCATGTCACACGATCATTAAAATCAAAAAAGGAAGTTTTTGCCAACAAATTCATGCTCGTGGTCCCTCAAAGCAGACTGTGTATTATGTGGGTCACATCCGTACCCCCGCCTCATTTCCCCACCCCCAACACTGAAAATTATTTAAAAAAGAAAAAAAAAAAGATTCTTTCTTGGATGACCAGAGTGGCTCCTAACCAACTATATTTGAGGTCATAGTTCATTATGTCTCCTTGGCAACACCAGGGTAACAAGTAACGGTGTCTAGACAGGTCATGGTATCACCCCCCCCCATGCCCAAACCAACCCACCACCCCCTGGCTCTTTCCGGAAGGAGGTGTCAACAGCAGCCAAGTGCAGGGTAAACAGGGCGGAGGGGGGGAGGGGGTGGCCTTTGGCCCCCGTGAGGTCGGATCAGCACCTCCACCCTCCACTGATCAAAGATGAGGATCCTCCGTGCCAGGGCCTTGGTCAAAGGGGGCAGGGTCGGGAGATGAACTCTGCGTCTCTGTAATCGAGATGTGTCCAGACCCGATTGTCTTCTTTCACAGCCTAAAATGGACCCTTCCGGTGCCGCTGATTACATTAGGGAGGACAGCCTCTTTTCACTGGGGCGCCTGGACAAAAGAGGCGCTTCCGTGCCCCTCGCCATCTGGTCCCAAAATAACAGAAAAGGTCCCAGGAAAAAAAAAAAAAAAAAAAAGCAGTCAGCACACAGCCCTAAATGAAAGGAACGCTGTTTGAATAGATGGGATGGCTGGACCGATAAGCCAACATACAGTAAAGCCTCGCACGTTTACGCAGAGATTGGAAGCCAATCTAAATAAGCAAATAAAGCAGTGTACATGGGCTCTGATGAGCAGGTCTGCAAATCACTGACGGGTTTAAGCAGAAATGGAATTCTGCTGTGCACCAAATACAGAACGGTGCCACACATACATCATTATCACTGCAAACTATCGATGCCCAGAGGCTCTTCGTCCGTTTAATCCGATATGTGTTGCACCACCGTGGACCTCCGTGGATACATTTGTGATGGAAATGAAAAGAAAAGATAGTTTTGGGGTTTTAATACAACACAGTCGATAGAAAGAGGTTAATAATTTAAGACATAATACATTAGTCATAACAAAAAAGTCAATGTATGCGTTGGCCAAAAGGATTTTTGACTTTGACTTTAGTAAATCAGCATTGTTGCTACACAGGTGTGTCACATTAGCTTGATTGCCAATTAGCAGTATTTGCAACCTCAAATAGCCTGCATGCTGTATGTCATTTATTGGTTAGTTTCACCTCGTGCACAGTCCACTTTGTCAAAGCTGTTTTGCACAAGGCGTCATGACTTTTGACTGTTCCTTTCACACATCAAATTATTTAGTTTTTTTCCCCCCCCACAACCAATGCAGCTGCTGTTTGGGCACAGATGATTCGGTCTAATTGCGGCTCATGTTGCGCCTTAAAAACCCTCAGAAATCCAAATGCCAATTACTAGACCTCTATTACAGCTGAAAAATGCTGCTAGCTGGCATTCCACATAGTACTAGCATGTGTGGGCTAACATTGTTTGCAATTGTGAGGAAGATATTTCAGAGTTGAGATTATTTTCATGTGTTGAATGCTGTTCTGTCTCCTCTGTATGTGTGCTGCTATACTACTGGATTTTAAAAGATATTATCGTTCAAGTCATCAGTCACCTGCACATCTTTGCTGTCAAAGTTGTGGTATATTGACATAATCATCTGGGTTTATGAAAACCTGACATGAGATGAATATAAAAAGGTGGAAATCGAAATGGGTATTTAGCTAATTTAAAATAAAATCCTGAAAGGTTCTAATCTCCAGTCCGGAAGTCTTTATTTCTTTCCTTTGAAGATGATGTCCCATTTAGACTCCAGGTTATAATAACGTGGTCTGTTCCCTTCAGCAGCCTCTCTGAAGGGCTTACATGTTGAACATGCAGGTACTTCAGGTAAGCTACACGGCGTTGCTGTCACAAAACGTACAACTTGGAGCTTTTGGCACTCTGTTTTGCTCACGCTGATTATGTGCTCTGCTATGCATGGCTTGTCTTTCTCTCACAGTCCACAAGGAAATTTGGTAAATAAACTAGCTCATTAGTGCCAAAGGTGATGCTGCCCTTGATCTTGAATGGTTTCGTCAGGAGAAAGGTAGATTGAGTAGCCTGCCCATGTGGGACCAGCTTTGCTATGAAAACTGATTTCAGAACAAGTCAAGCAGAAATAACGTGGAAAGAAGAACAAAACTACCTCCAAAACATACACCATGCACACACACCATGCAATTCTTACAGCTGCAAATCACAGGAATAATGTGCCCCAGGTTTAAACGTCATATTGCACTGTTTGTTGTTCGTCTGTCCACCAATCATGGTTGGAAACCAATTCCCTGCCATCCACTCACAGTAAGAATAACCAGCTACAAATTAAATGAATGTACGTATTCAAGGGTTCAAATAGACCCGTCATCCCAACTTTGAATGTAGATATGGGGGATTTATGAAATCCTAATTAATATTATTTCCAGAACAAAAAGGATGGTTTAATGTATCATGGAGTATAAGAATATTACTGGTGGAATTAGGACACGCAGAACATCCAAGGTAAAACTCCTGAACTCTCTTAGTCGTGTCAAATCACAGAGAAATTATGTAAAGCTGATTTTAAGTGCTGACATTTCATGTAATTTTAATATCTTCTTAAATTTTGCTTCAGTGGTAAATTTACAGTATTCCAGGTCTGACGTAGCATATTTCTATGTCCAGCAATCTGTGAATTGTTTATGTTCAAACTTTTCATTATCTACGTCCTAACTATCAACTTTTTCTCTCTTCATTATAAAAATCACATCAAGGCCTAAAACCTTCTGATGTGTGTTTTTAATCCATATATAAACAATTTAAATGCATTAAAAGAAGCAAAAAAAAAAAAGAAGTAAAAGGACAGTGGTCACGCACTAAAAACAACCAAGTATCCTAAATGGTCAAATGGCACACATACATTAGCCGATTGTTAAAAATGAACTTAATGGTTCTACTGGTCTACTGGTGTTTGTTTCATGACAGCTTTATGCTGAGATGAGTGGAAATTACTGCAGACTTCAATGTCTTAAAATACCAACTCCACACATGTCATCAAGCTCTTCTCATCCCTGCTGATATGCAGCAACATCCTGCAAGTATTCTACGTCTGATTTCTTCAGTCATTTCATAGAAAAACAATATTGAGAGAATAAAGTGAAGCAGGTGAGGTTCTGTGATCTGTCTGCTGCAGTTGGGACAAAGCTTTTCACTCCCAAATAAAAGGAAAAGCTCCAAACTTCAGAGATGAGGCACGTACCTATCATGTAATGCTCAAGACTTGCTTTATAGAAATGCACTCAAACAAGGAATTGACATGAATTAATTTGGCTTGGACAGTCAGTTGTCAGCCATATTGGCGGTTCTTTGTAACGATGCTGCTCTCTCTCACACACACACACACACACACACACACACACACACACACACACACACACACACACACACACACACACACACACACACACACACACACACACACACACACACACACACACACACACACACACACACACACACACACACACACACACACACACACACACACACACACACACACACACACACACACACACACACACACACACACACACAGGTTGGCTGATGTTGCTTTTCTTTGTTTTCTCAAGTTCTTTTTGGCCTTGCAATTATTGATAAAACAGGTTTGTGAACCAGAAGAGAATACAAAATTCCAGGGCAGCGAAAGCGAGACTGATTCTGGAGGTGAGAATGCTGCAAGATTACAATTTGCTGGTAAATTATGCAAAAGTAAAACATTAATTTAAATGTGTGGCGGTCAGATGGACACTGTAGGTGTCAGTAGTCATATGCACAGCTGAATTTTATTGGGAAAGTCTCTTAATGTATTAGAACTTGTTATATTGCTGGCATAAATGTTAAAACTTGCTCAGGCGATCTCATAAACAGAAAGCTGTTTTATATTCATGAACAACTTTCTACTGTTTAAAAGCAGGTAGTGTGGAGAGAAAAACAATGCAGAGCGAAGAGATTCACAAGCACAGCCAGAGAAGTGAAGCAAACGCCTCATACAGCGCTGCATATGCATACACAATGTTCCTGACCTGCTAAATGTCTATTCCCAAAAGATTTCATTGAAATGTTTCAGCCAAAATGAAGGAAAACCAGAGCGCTTCCAGCAGCAGGTCAAGCCACAACATCTGACAAAGACAGCCCAGTGAACCATATGCACCATCACACGCATAGAAAGAAATAAACAGAAGTTTCTCTCCAATGCAATGACTTTCTCAACTTTCCTACAGTCTCAGTAAAGAGAGCACTATCACTGAATCCTCCTTTCCAACAAGCTCTCAATCCTGTACGTCATCTACTTCGAATCTTTTGTTTACGGGTAAATAAAATCTAAATAACAAAAGCATTATCAAGTCCAACCCACCACTCGTTCACTGCGTATGCGTCTGCTGGGGGTTGCGTATAACTGGCAGACACCAGCTCGGTTTCACAACTGTGGGAGAAGTGAAGTGAGTGTGACATATAGAGGGCAGGTGGTGCCAGTCAAGTGAAGTACACAAGCGTAGTCCCAATCTGTAGTTTCCTAGCTCCATAATTAGTTATTTTTCCATAGCAATCAGCAAATTATGTCATCAGGCCTTACAGAGTACTCATTATTCACTGCAACAAACAAGCTGGAAATAACACTCAATCCTATGGAGACCTGGGAACCGCGTTCCAGGGAGGGACTCGAGTCGCTGTGTGAAACCAACAAGAACCAACACGACACCTGGCATTTTCCAGCTAAAGTGGGCTGTTGCACACTGCTGAGCACAATGGAACGACATGCTTCTTAATTGTGCAGGTTTGAGAAAAGAAAAAGATCACATATGGTTGGCTATGTAAAGGCTGGAAAAACTTTTTTTTTTTTTGAACGTGAATTTATGAGGAAACCGACACCATCGATGTTTGGGCATTTTAAAAGAGAGCAAAAAAAAAAAAAGAATTTAAAAGTTGCTGTGGCTTCTCAGCAGATCAAGGGTATCAAATATGTGAATCATGCTCCTTCACAGCTGCTGTCTTATCAGTTATCAAAGGGGAGAAACAAACCTACATATCAGATGCAAAGAGGAGAGTCAAATGTGTGGAGAATTGTAAATGGGAATGTATCCACAGAACAGGTTCATTAATGTTGAAAAATATAGAACAGGTTACAATTTTATTTTTTTTCCTCTCTCATATTATGAGAAGTATGAGGAGCAGAACAGCACAACAATCTGTTTATCAGCAATCCTCTGCAGGAATTTGCTGTTATTTTTATTGTGAATGAAGGAAAATAAATTGTTGAATGTACTATGAGGTTAGACCTGTCTCTCAATGTAGTAATCATTTTATAATGAAGACTTAAGACCCAGATCATTTTGGTTTTTAAAATGTGAAAGTCGTCCTCATTCACCAAACACTTTTATACTTTAAAATAGAAAAGTGGGAGATCAATCAAAGGATCGAGCTCCAGAATTGATCTCATTGCGTTTCACCCCAATAATCTGAGTCCATCTTATCCTCTGATAGCAAACAGGAGTCATATCGTAACAAATCAAACTATTTCTATGAGTTTATGAAACTTTAATCCTATTAAGTATTTTTAAACATCCTCATGTATTAAGTATTTATCTTTTGCATTGTAATTGTCAATCACTCAGACTGAATTCAGTTTCTGGCATTTCACGATTAAATAATTTGTAAAAGTGAATAAAAACAGTGGAAATTGCTGGCTAGCGTGAATTTCAAACAAAGATGTGAGAATGTTAAACTTTTATCTAGATATTGCAACGTGAGGGAGGTGTAATATATTTTAGTAAAGCACCACTTCTAAATGACTGAAGTATAACTAAAGGCTCAGCTATAACGAGCAATGTTTCATTAAGGTCTAGTGACTACCAGTAAACAGTTAATTGATTTAGCAATCATTTATTTTAATTAAGGGTTATAGGAGTTTGCAGTATGAAGATCATAGAATGTAAACAGAGGAAGATAAAGCTGTGAGGAACTGGTACAACTCCTGCACTTTGGTCATAAAAGTGATATATAAGTCAGTGCAAACATTTTGAAGAGGGTAATTAGTTAACAGTTAAAGGCGGTAATCACCTAGCGATGAAGATGAAAGGACCCTAAGGACAACAGACTGGAAATGGGCTGGTACCATTCACATCACAGTCGGATTCCAGGGGTCATGTGCTAAGTCCTGTTAAGAGCCTCAAAGGGCAAAGCCTGAACATCGGCCACTTTTGTGTGAGTGTTTAGAAACACTGCCAAATTTAAGCACACAAACATGAAAAATATCAATTTCACATTTGGTTTAACGCTTTCACACTTTGTGTCACTGACACCCAGAGAGAAGGGCTGTGGAAGACAAAACACAGCTCCTGGATAAGGATCATGTTAATGCCTATCAATTAGGATCAAAAAGGGATTAAGCGGCATGGTTGCAGCGGTAGGATGGAGGCCCATGCAAAGTCACTGAATACTAGGGGTCACACCCCCGACTTCATTAGGCCTGACCTTTCCACGCTATTGTGTGGCAGGAAAGAGAGAGTCTGTGTTTCCCTTTTACCCATCTTAGATGGCTTATGGAGAGTCAAATATGAGACATGCAGAAAAGCTGTTGAAGATCAGTGAAATATGAAATATTCACTTTCAAAGTCCAGAGAGACTTATTAGGTTACTGCAACTTGGAGCAGGTGGGTATTTACTCATCAACCCCCAACCGCCCCGCAAAGGAAATCTTTTTTTTTTTTTTTTTTCACCTTAGAGAGAAGTGCGATTTACTAATTAGTCATGGTGCAGCCTCCCCTCGCTATGATGTACCGCAGGGTCGACGAACTCAAACTCTGCTTTGCCGTCTTAATTCACAAAAAAGGTCAAATGTCAAAGTGGAAGGTGTGTCCAGGTGTGTTAAAATAAGCTCCAATTAGGGAAAAATGCAAGCACGCCCTCAAGTCTCACATATCCAACTTGGAAGGAAACTTTCAGTAAAGCTCCTAAAGTGAAGGTAATTTTAATGGGGTGGCATGTTGAGAGTACTTTTTTTAGAGAGGAAAATGAGAAGAATAGAAACATATTTTACCCACAAACCCCGTTTCTATTTTACAACTGCACCATAACTTTGACAACTGAATTTGATTGATCATGATTAAATTGTGTAGAAAACTAATTTATTTATGCTTATTTATTATTATTATTATCAGAAGCATTTCTGTACGCCTACATTGTACTTCTAAATATCGACATTAAGCTCTAAAATCCAGTATTGGTCAAGCTCTATATCGTAACTAGAGTTACAAGGACACTATTTATTCCACGTTCAACCGTTCATACCACAGCTCAACAGGGTCTGACCTGCATAAAACCCTGGCTGGGAGAAAGGTAGTCATTGGTTAGATAACGGACGGTGAATTGACCCATCTTCATCAACGTTTTTAGGGTAAAACATTGTTTTTTAACCTTTAATTGAGAATAAAGTCCAGACATAGACGTTAACACTGACCCAGCTTCTCTAATGAAAGACACAAACGCATTGAGCAGTAAGTTAAATGCTCACTGTTTATGCAACCGTTATGTGAGAAAACGGTAACTTAGACGACACAGATTCATCTGCAAGGCCTCCATCCAGCGGTTTGTGCTGAGAACTCGGTGAAAGTTAAGAGTTAGGTAAAAAAAAAAAAAAAGCAGAAGTTCATCTCAGGTCTGAAGTTTCTTCCCAGAGAGTGAGTGCTTGTTCAGGCTGCTGTTCAGTTTAAGCAGGCATGCAGTCAAACAGTGGTCACCCAGGCCTACAGCCTTCTTTGTACTGTTTACGAGGGTGCTATAGATGAGCACACTCCATTTCAAAGTCGGCGGCGGATTTGCAGTCAAATTAAAACAGGAAGTATTGCTGGAGCTGTCTATGCTACGCAGCTGAGTGGGAACGGACATGCAGCCCATGCACATCTTAGGACTGGCTGGCTCACAAACGGTGGAGAACAAACTCAGGCAAACACGCGGCAGTCACACAACACTGCAGAAGTTATTTACTTACCTTTCACAACGCTCACAAATAAGTGTTTTAACAATCGACATTTACACAATAGTCGCTGTGCAATTTCCTTCTTCTAATGAGGATCTAATATTCATGAGACGTTGATATTGATGGTGTTGCTGCAGCTGAAATTCAAAACCTCTGCTCAGCCAGTGAATGGTGTGTGTTGTGGTAGTTTTAATGATACACACAGGTCTGCTATCGCCAGGCAAAGATCTTACTGTTGGCCCAAGATCAACTGCATAGCTCAGAAAGATAGCTTGTAAAATCCACCCATAAGCAAGTCTCTCCTGTTGCTATTCTAATATTAGGACATCGTGAATACAGTATAAGAGAAACATACTCAAATGTAGCTGATCGGCAAAAATATTAGATATAAACAAAAACAAAACAATATAGCATATTAGCAAAATCATTTGTGGTGAACTGAAGTAGAACTATTTAATACAATCAGGATATTAATCTGTCTGACAACAGCTGAAATTGTTTAGTATGAGCGTGCACACTGCCTTCTCACAATATGGTGAAGTAAACTTTAACCCTTTGTATTATCTACAAAAGGTCAACAGGTTTAAGTGTGAAAAACAATAGGTAAAAAAAAAACATTAATCTATAGGTTTTTGTCTCGTCTCCAACACATGCATGAACCCAAAGTGCCTTTTCTCTCTCCATTTCCACGAGGCCCAGCTTAATATGATCCTGACAGCCTCTGTTGTGTTACGAGGCATCAGAACACAGTGTGGCTTTCACACGAGGTCTGACCGGTGGAGGGACACAAGTATTCCAGAGGGCAGAGGTCACCTCAACCCTTCAGTGAGTCAAGTGAAAATATACTGTACTTTGAAATAAATGTTGCAATGGGCTGATTTTAAATTTTAGTTATCCACTTTACCATAAAAATGTCTTTAAAGACTACCAAAAGGCAAAATAACTAACAAATAATACAGCATTATACCTCGCGTCAATTTCTTTTTTATTCTCAGTAATCGTAATAAACATATGGAGTAAAATATTTTTTACATTTAATATATATATATATATATATATATATATATCTGTATTTAGTTAGCTTAATACATTAAAAATGGAATCGCAATATTTGCAGACTGAAATAACTTTAGAAT
The DNA here is from genome assembly GCA_032191485.1 of Leptoclinus maculatus. Classification (NCBI taxonomy): domain Eukaryota; kingdom Metazoa; phylum Chordata; class Actinopteri; order Perciformes; family Stichaeidae; genus Leptoclinus; species Leptoclinus maculatus. Next base: position 5,662,684 of record JAVDOI010000013.1, read on the forward strand.
AGATGCATAATATTATCGTACAAATCATTTTAATGTTTATTACCTTGTGAATTAAATAATGTTTACAACGCCCGACTCGTTCAAATAAAACGTATTTAAAGTGTTAAAAGTCAGTTTTTTCCAAATACTATAAAACACAACGTACCTGCGTTGAGAACTAACAATGCCTTTAATATTCAGCTGGTGAATATTCCAACTCACGAGATCAAATCAAACGTATCAAAACGTTCTCTTTTCATTGCATTTGGAAATATTTTTACATTTAAGTTCATTGCACGTCTTACTCATCACCTTGTGTTTTAAATTAAGCTCGGATCAATTTCGCAAAGCAAAATGGAAATAAAAAGCACAAACTGCATCGCACACAACATTTTTAAATAATTTCACTTCATGCAGTTCATATTATTTTGCAGTGGTATATAATTATACTCATTGAATTTAATTACAGCATCAATATTTTGTTTATGTCTTTATCTACGTGCATATTCAGTCATATTAAATAATCAATCGAAAGCATCTGTAAGATAATGTTAATGGAACGAAAATACAATATTTTATATTGAAATCAAAATACTCAAAAATAAATAAAAAGGAATCGCGCTGCAGCTGATAAAAAGTAAACCTTTAAATGATAAAAACGCAATTCAATGCAAGCGTTTTTCACATGTACCCGTTTGTTCAGTACTATTTTCAAATCTATTCCACTGAAAAGTTTGCTTCCGCCGCAAAAGTCGTGCCGTTTCCCAACTGGAATAACGCTGCGAGTTCAGATGTTCCTTCTCTACGAGCTACATTATAGTTCATCTCTTTTCCCACTGCCTAAACCTAAAATGGACGCCGCTGGCTTTGAGTTAGCAACGGCTAGGACCGGCTAAGGGTCACAGCTGTGCAGTTGTGCTCTTAGGAGGGAACCGGCAAATGGATCCATGTCTTGGCAGGCTGCCAGGAGTCTCCTTAAAATACAGTGAAGGCCTTGATTTTAAATATGCCCACACCAATGTCAAAGGAAACTGCGTCATTACGCAGCAGAGGCTGGTGAGATAAACAACCCACCGCTTTACAGCAGACAATGGCAGGTGCTGCTGGAGCACAGAGCAATGCTGTAACAACAAGCTCAGATTGTACTCTGCATGGGCACAGAAATAACCAGAGAAATCTTTTCATTATAGCTCAGGCAGCATTAGAGCCTGGATGAAAGCCTGTTTTCTCGAGACATCATCATGATGTTAGACCTCGTGACTGCACTGTGGGTGGAGACAACGAGCCAATAGAAAAACAGGATGAGGATTCAGAGACCGTCTTGCATCAGCATTTTCCAGCTAAGCCTCAAGTGAAAGTTACGAGATCCATACCCATGATTATGTTATGAAGAGATCACAAATCAGTGGTAATAAAAAATGATTGCTGCTGACGAGTGACTGACAGCACTGCATTTGATTGGCTATTTCTCATCATCAAATCATGTAGAATTGGCTTCGTAAGCCAGAGCTCAACCTCTGTAAATACTGGTCTGTGCAGCCGGCTGATATTTCCCTCAGGCAATCACATTCACTCACTCACTGCAGCACCTTAAAGCATTCCTGGAATAGCTTTTCTCAACTTTTAACGTGCCCAAAAGTGCTCTAATGAACAGGTCAACACAGATCTTACCATTTGGGCGGAAACACTCCAGCGTTGAAGACATCAAGGCATGACAGGCTGCAAGGAACCACGGATCTCCTGTGAAAACAAGAGGGAGAAAACATTGCGTCAACTGTGCGTCTTGGCCTAGACACACATGTCACAGACGGGGTAAATAAAAGAAAATCAGAAAGAAAACTACAGGACGAGCATTAAATTAAAACGCTTTTTTGTTTTGTAGATTTGGCTTGTGACACATTCAAGATAAAATTGATTGTGATAAAGTTACAAATACAATGTTGCAAGAATGAATGCAACGATTTGAAAGCAAACAATCATTAAAAGTAGTTTCTAGTAAAAGAAAAAGGATGAGCTGTTGTCGTTACATTTACTTTAAATTAGATATCTAATTTAGGCCGTATAAATTATGAATAGGAATTGTTTGAAGGTAGTATTAAGTGATGCAGGTCTTAGTATTGTGGTCACTGCTATAAATAACAACAGACGATGACCAACATCAAATTAACTGTATGCATAACCGAAAAGTGGGATTTTGTGATGCACTTTTCTTACCTTTCTAGTTGCAATTCCAATCGTCCATCAGGTTTGGGACAGGCCTGCAAAGACAGCGCATGCTTTAAGTGCTTCTGTACTCTTCCTTGAAAACAAAATCAACAAGCACTCAAACACCTTTAAGGAATATGACAAGACGAGCCTCAAGGAGGTGTTTGACAGCAGACGAGAATGCACTAAGCAGGTGATAATGAAGAGATCTGTCCAGGCTGGTCACTGATACAGCAAACAGATAAACATCAAAGACTCACTGAGTGAAAGTAACTTGTAATGTCACAGTGAGGCTAGGAGCACTTTCAGAAGTTAATACGGTCCGTACACTCCCTCACTGAATAAGTGGACTATCAATAAAAGGACTTTTTAAAAACACTTCTCATGACTGTGTGCAGTATTTGACTTCTTAAAGCTGTAAACATGTATATAATAAAGTAAAGTGGTGCTTCAACAAAAGCATTAAGTGGCAGGTTGCTGTTCATGAAACTGAACCTTCCGTGGACAAAAGAGGCTCATCTACCATCATGTTGCTTACAATTTTTAATGATAGAAATGACGACATTAAGATAAGTTTCACAGGCTATTATCATAGCACCTAACTGAGTCTGAGTCTCAAAATTGTATTTGTATTTCTTTTAAACTGACTATAAGATATTGTAATTGTTTTAGAAATACCTAGTAAGTATGTGTAGTTGTAAGATACGGTATTCAGCTAATATACAGAATACAAGTATTTTTTAAAAATCAGAAGCCACCGCTGACATTTATATAATATGCAGAGACACTCTACTTGCTCACAACACATTTTGGGATACCCTGGAAGCCTTCGGCACCGATTGGCAGTGATGAATCAGACAAAATGGCTACCAAACTTCCCAAAAACAGAGACGCAAGCGGTGGTAGAGAAACAAGTAAGAAATAAACTTCCATCAAGTCAAGAATAACACCATAACATTTACAGTTACTGGGACGCATTGACAAAGGATGGAAACTAGTGATTAAATAAATAATCATCCAAACCCAAAAACCCAAACCTGTTAAAGAGTTATTAACTGTCCCGTTTGTGTGCAACATTTGCTTGAGCAGCTGTTTCATTGAAGTATAATGCATCACCATGTTTCCCGTGTTGTTTTTCCGCTCACATCAATTCATATACACGTCATGGATAACAACAATGCTATAGGAGCCATCTTGCCCCAAAAGAGGAGACACAGGGAGGAGGGAGGAAGCCTCCCCGAGTCATATGACTGCACTGTTTGCTGACAACTGCAGTGACAGAGCAAAAGCGTCTAGACGAGTCTGAGACAGCAGCACATCAAGTACACATGCACTGTTGCACACGTATTGCCTAAACATTGTTGTAAGTATATAACATATATATATTTCTGCACAACGAAATACAAAAGCTCAGCAATTTGGGTAGGAAATTGTATGACAATTAAGCCCCTCACGAGTGGGGACAAGCATTGTTCTAACAGCAACATTTCAAAACAATGCACAAAACATGTAGAATTGTCCATTTAAAGTGACGACGCAGCCAGATTCAAAATGGCATTTAAATATTTCTGTCATAGCTACAGATTTAATTTAGACAGCAGACACATCTGCTTTATGTGATGCTGTCCGACTGTGGAAAATGTTTCATTGTACTTTGAAGCTACTTTCAGTTTAAGGTAATACTGATAGCATTTAATTCAAGATATGTTTACAAAATTGTTGCACGAGATGTAATCATGACAAAAGAATAAATGCAAAAACCCATTTAATCAATGCAATATCCCCCAACACCACTTTAACCATTTAAACCTACAATATGTACCAACCTTACCAACCTTTCTGAGCTGTGCAGACTGCCTTCTGGGTGATGCACTCCTCTTGAACTCCAGGGCTGACGGCTGATCTCCTGCAGAGCATAAACAAGAGCAGGAAAAGAAGGAAACATTTCATAAAGGATTCATATTACCTCACCTCAAGAGTCACATAGATTAGTTTGGATTAGTTATCTGCACGTGTGTCGAAAATATGTATTGTTCGACGCTTTTTAAATCACTAATTAAGGTGGTATGGCTGAAAGCGTTAAAAATAAAATAGAGAATTGATGAGTCCAGAAGAGACAGGTGTGTCTTTCCCCCCTCAGGTGCATGCTAGGTAACAGGTAGCTTAAGCGCACGTGGGGTTAATCAACAACCACACGTCAGCAAAGGTGCGTCACCTGCGCATCCTCCTGAAGTAGTGTGAATGAGGTCAAGTCTCCAAAACAACATAGCTAGAGTGAAATTCCTAATAAATACGGAACCGCACATCACACGCCTTGTTTTAATGGCACACATGAATCAGACCACTTCCAGTTTGCGGTAGAACCAAAGACTGTATGTGAGGTAGAACAGGATAATTTAAATGTGAAGCTAGCAAACCGTTTGTTCACCCAAAACCCCGCAGCTATAACGTTCACAAAATAAACACAATTTCTGACGAATGTTTAATGCTGCAGTATCGACTGTATCTCAGCCAACTTGCACTCAAGGCGCTTGCCTTACCTGCCTGTGCATAAAGAGCTGTCTGCTGGTAGACTGCAGAAGAAAAAAACTTTCACAGCGTTTATCTGTAAAATATTTTTGTGGCGACTGGTGGGCGAAGGCGTTTGAGGAGGAGAGCGGAAAAAAAATCCCATTTCCAACAAGCGGCTTCCTCGTAAATGTGCAAACAGATGTAAAACTCCATCTCCAATTTTATCAATTTCAGACAGACTCCAGACAGTCTCCAAGCGGGTACGTGCCTGCTTGTCTTGCGCGTGCACGCCGAATGGCGCGGGAAGCGGCGATAACAGATCCCAGAGTGACAGCGCGAGCGGCCAACGGCGAAGAGGAGCCGAATCCAGTATCCAATCACAGTGGCCGATATGTATAAGCCCCGCCCCTCCTTCTTCTCGCCAGTCTGTTGACAGTGCACTGAATAAAACAACAGTCTGAGTTAAGCAGTTCATTGCACTGAGATGTGGGTCACTGACTGCAGCCTATTCACTCACTGCAGATGCATGGTATTATTGATTTCAAAGACATATTGTTGCCCCGGATATGTACATAAATCATACAATTAATTATACATCACATGGTCTAAATGCAATTACCAAAAATAATCATAATCTGCCTTTTTCTTGTTCTTAATAAATATATACCATTTTACAAACCATATATTAGCATATAAATATGACCTCGGGTTATACAGTAAGCACACAGATTTTCCTTTGGTTTAAATCACCAGAACCACCAGTTAAAATTGCTTATATGTGATCTATGCAGCAGCCATTGTGTCAATGCATATTGCACATGACTACACGCAGTTGAGTTAAATTAAAACAATGGTCCTAGCATTTAAGTAGGCTAGATGGATAGATAGATGGATGGATGGAGGGATGGATAGATAGATAGATGGATGGATGGATGGATGGATAGATAGATAGATAGATAGATAGATAGATAGATAGATAGATAGATAGATAGTTTGAAAAATATGGGATTCAAACCTTAGTCTGTGTAATTGAAACAGACATCTACACATCTGCCAAAAGCAAATCTTCCTGTTGGAGTGTATAAAGCTAATAGTTCTGGGGTATGGCCATGTTACACATTAATTTTACCTCCCCTAGTTATGAAAACTGCTCCAAGTTGATGATGATGATAGTCTACATCGTAACACAATACATAATGATGTAAAAAATGAATTGATTAAATCTTTCATTTACAAAATGATCTATTGCAGGCCTATATGCTCCATAGCTCCAGCATTACTTTCTCAGGACAGTTGCTGACCCTCATGAATTGACAGCAAAAAGCTTATTGTCTCACACAAAACAACTTCCAAGTTGCCATTTGAATTACATTTAAAGGCGTACGGACAAGTTTGTTGTAAAGAACTTCTGTCCTTTGGATGGAAAATAACAAGTCTTGTCTCCTTCGGCTTTGCACCCTTTAATTTGCATTGTTATGGAAAACCACTGGATTTGGACAGGGCACAGAATCATTGAGGTCACCATAATAGAGTGTGACAGCTCCTCTTTTCACATCTATTTGGAAGTAAAATCAAAATTCCTGGGAAAGTGAATCCAGGGAGCATGAATATCTCATACAGTTTTGGAAACAGCTGTTTAGAGTGGATATTTAATAAAGTGTGGAATACATATTGATATGCTTTGCAATTGCATCAACTCAAGGAGAAAAACTGGATACACAAGATTGTGTATGTGCATACAGCATGAAAAAAGTGAGTGCGGGAGGCAGAAAGATCAGGCTTTTAGAAAGTTTAAAAAACATGTTATAAACTGTGTTATTGTTGTTTTAACTTGTACACTATTGCACATGACAAGGAAGTGTATGGAAGATTGCAATACCGTGGATAAATCGCATTTCTATTACTTTCAAAGAAAAAGGAAAGCATCTGCCACCTCAACATCTTTTCTGTACAATCCCCACAGTCCATTAAAATTCACACACTGTCTTTCACTAGGAAAACCCCTTTACGCTTTCTCAAATTAAAAATCTCATGGCTGATCCCCTCCATCGCCCTGGCTTTCAGATATTGACCTTGTGGTGCTACAAAATAGCTTCTTCCTCACTGCGGGAGCCCATAATGAGCCAATACAATGAGGCTACAGTTCACTGCTCACCTCTCTTTGGTGTCTCTCGGGGTCTTTGTTGACGTTTGTCAGCCCAGGAGGAATTTAGGGGTTAGAATTCTGCTGTAGCCTGGCAGTAGAATCAGACAACAACTTTGACTCCCAGACTTGAGCACGAAAGCGGTAAAAAACTTGGTTTAGAGATTTGTAAAGAAATAAAAAGCTTTGACCTTATAAAAAAATCAAAGGAGTGACTTGAGTCTTGAATAAAACTGCCAAATTGACCAAGATTTGTAGTGTGTCCACCTAAAATGTACAAGACATGCTCCAACCAAAAACCTTGTTTTATTAAGGTCAGAGTAAATTAGTTTAAGATACGAGTTTATTCTTTATATATGATCACATATGTCTTTGTGTTATTTTAATGATTTTAATGTGTGAGGTTCTTTCATTAATCAATATGTAATCCTGTGTGTCTTTATATTCACTGAATAGCAGAAATATGAAAGAAAGTTGTTGTTTTTTTGTTTGTTAATTTTTTTTCTTTAACTTACTCTGGCCTGATCATTGTCAGAGTCTGCATAGGAAACAGATAGGTTTCCTATGAAGCTGCCCTTCATAACCGAGCGAGGTTCCCAACTGGCTCAGGGTTCCTCCTGATGGACCTTTAAAAAGGACCATCCTGGAGTACATCCAGTCTCCCACCACCTATTGCATACCCACATTTCCGTTGATGTCTGGCTGTTGGGATTAGTGACATAAAAGGCCTAGTGTTTTAAGCGATGCTAAACTTCTACCTCCCTAAGCAGGCTAATACCGTCTGTGTGTAGATTTTGGAGGGTGCAGTCGGAAAGAAAGGTGGGACTGGTTAGAGTTTGTTAAGTTATGTCCATACAGATGTGTCAAACTCATGGCACCTCCACACAAATCTACACAAAATCTGCCAGAGCAGAAACCACATTGTAGGAACAACTTACAGTATTTCTCATCTATGAGCCCTGAACCAGTCATCCCTGCATGAGGATGATCCCAACCTCATACGTACAGAATTGAATGAAGTAGAACTAGCCAGAGCACAAAGTATGCGTTTTATGATTTTTGTATTTGTTATCTTGTATTGTGTGCCTTTAGCTGTACTCAGAATTACAAGAATCATACAAAATGTAAGTGCAAGGCATTTACTGTATGTGTAGAAAACGTCTACCTGCGGGCCTATACTAGATTTTTTAAATTTATGCTATGCAGGAAGAGGCTTAGTCATATATGCCTATTAATGAAAGCAACATTTAATCAATTGTATAACCTATCTAATTGTACAACAAACGCATTTTCCACAACAAACACTTGTAATGGACTGCATGCAGTGGTGGAGGGCAGATGTGTGACAGATTTATAACAGTCAGTATATTTTGTTTACCTGTCAAGCACCTCGCTTTTGAGCAGCAGACCGACCGGGGGAGCTAGTGTTTCCTACCCACAATGCATCACAGCTCCGCCATGTTTGTACTATTCTGGTCGTGAATGGATATCACTGCCGCATAGAATCTGTTCCCTTTACTAGTTTCACGTTTTGTACCGTCAAAACGGTGGAATACTAAAGATTAAATGCTCTCTCAAGTTTTATAGTCAAACTCTAAGCGGGACGCGCCTTGCACCATGTCAGCCAACGCTCAGAGTGAGTAGAGCCAGCGGCATTTGTCAACAATGCTAAGTTAGCAATGTAGCTAAGCTAGTTATCGTGGCTAACGATAGCTAATGTCAACAGGGTTTGAAACATTACCGTGTTGGCGGTAGGGCAAATACTGGACCGCAAAAACGGTTAACTACATCTAAAGTAGCTTTAACTTGAACAAGCATTTGACATCTTTTTGGTTGTTACGTAAATAACTAACTTAAAGCGAACGGTAGCGATAGCTTGGGAGCTAACGCTAGCGTCAAGTTATTACCAATATTTAGCTTAGCGTAATAAGTGACAATACGCGAGTGCTAAGTTATTTTCGCCGAATGACATTACCCACGAGTTAAGCAAATTAACTGAGGGCCAAGTCACGGGCTAACGTTAGCTTTTAATTTTACAGTCCAAATATCCGGCTTCAGGTTGATATCGGCTGCGTTTGCTAGTTTAGCAATTTAGCTAACGCTAGCAAGCTTGTACTTAACCCTAATATAGCTGCTAGAAAACACGTTTAACGTTACCACTTGAATGACTGATCGAGATTACCTCTGGCGTCCTGTATGCCACGTTACCGTTAATGTTGAAGTGTTAACCTTGGTAAAAATACGTTATTATAGGGAATAATGGGTCCATAAAGTCAGACATTTGGGGTTCAAATCAAGCTAACATTAGCCGCTGCAGCATTGCTGAGGGGGGTACCCGTATATGACGCAGTTTACGCTGTGGTTTTATTCCACATGCCCTTTGTCGTTTTTGATTAGTATTGCTGCAGTAGCTATCAGAATATACTTGGCATGTCAGTTTTAGCCAGAGTCTAACGTTATACAGGTGACTTGGGGTGGTTGAATACATGCACTAAGCCTGTGAACACATCAGCTGTTCAAAAGTGGCACTTTTGTAGCTAGCTGAAGGATGCATCGCCTAGCCTGTAATGGGATAGCTCCATCTGCCTCATCCGAGTAGGACTTGCGTAAACCAAGAAGTTTCAGAGACTGAAATGTTAGACCAACAGTTTTAAACTAAATCTTGGCCAGATCCACGACCTCATCTTACAGCCAGTTATGTCTTTTTCATGGAAGACATTTTGACATGTCGCAGCAGCAGCAGAATTAATGATAGCCGACTTTGTTTTTAGTTGCATTGGTTTCAGGTTCCTGGTATTGCGCATGCTGGTGAACTGTAAAGCAACACCAAACCAAACGTGTTTCCCGTACCATTTCTCAAAGGGGGGCGGCTACAGCTGCTACTTTTGTAGATTATGAAATTGTGGATAGGGACTTTTACTGTGTTTTGTGGCATTTATAATTTTGCTCATATTTTCAAACCTATTCATAATTGTATAGCTTAAGTACTAGTGCGCCGGCCGGCTTTTTGAAACGCCAGCCGGCTTTTTCGAAACACCAGCCGGCTTTTTCGAAACGCCGGTTTTCAGAAGTCTTTCTGTTTTTTATGAATAATATTTTAATGTGTGGTGGAATGCGTGGATCCGCTGCAGGTTTGCTGGATTGATTTTTCATGCTTTGTTGTCATATGAATATATGTGACTTTGTGGTTGTCATTGTGTTAATTAACGTTACGTTGATTTGACTATGCATTGTCCGTTAATGACCAGCGTCCCGTCATCCACGGATTTGCACTAATACCGTTTTTTTTACTTACAATTGTGTCTTTGCAAGTACCGATATGAGTACTTAATAATACCATGATGCTCCTCATATTCTGACTGTAATAGATAAAATATAGAGTTAATTCCCTTAGACCCCCATGTTAAGATGCCCAACTTCACAGCAGAAATACACATATTTACAGCCTGGAACATAAAGTGTTTTGGTCTCTATATCCAATTTCCCCATTCATGACAACTGTACTTAATTCATTATATTTACGCTTAAAGTTAGGCATAATTGAGGGCGTGGTCGCTTTGAGTGACAGGTGGGTGCCGTACCTGGGCGCTAGCTTATAGCTGTCTCCTCTGCTGCATCTGCCAGGCCCGACTCCGCTTCGCCCAGGATCCACCTTTGCCCACGGCTAGTGCCATTCACTTTGAGCTTCACAACCACTCTTCATAAAACCTACGGGTGATGTTGTGGAGACTACTTCCATATTTTATACAATCAATGGGCTAACCCCACGACAAAGCAAGCATCATTGTGGCTACTAACTCTTCCGAAACGGGTGTAAGGGGTACTGCCTGTTTCGCTCATACTCTGCAGTTGGCAATAAATTATGGATTTAACCTGCGTCTCGGGTTATCTTTGCAGCTGGGCGGCTTAGGCTCAACTGACGAGAGGTAAACGTCATGTTGCTGTGATGGTATTGGGTGAGGTTGTATCGGAGTAGTTTTACTAGTGCGAGTAAAAGTACATGAGCACAGTATTGGACTCTGAATCAGTGCATCCCAGACTGCTGATGTTATTGTTCCATTTATTCATCCCATCTTTTCAATGTTCTATAATAATGTTATGTAGTTGCAAGATTGGCAAAACATTAAAACTGAGTTTATGGGAGACATGAGGAAGATGGATTGTTGTCAGCTGATGATCAAACTGCAGCGTGGCAGGTGCTGTGATGGCATTCTTATTTAAGATTAGGTTGATAACCGGAAAACGGATACATTTCTTACTGGTGCCGCAACATTTTTAACACTTAAACCTAAACCTAAATTTTTGTTTCATGTACGTATAATAAAAACATAACCTTTCTATATGGATTTGGATTCATAACAAGCCATGAGAAGGATGGGTTTACCAGTCTCTACTGTATGTCATGCTGTTGGTATACATGGCATTCGTGTACTTGCACAAGTTGTTGATTCAGCTTGGCATAAGAGGCAAGCCAATCTGAATCAACAAGTTAATGTTTTAATAGTCTCTGTACATTTCAAGTCGTGCAGGCCAGTAAGATAGACCGATATCAACCTACGAGGATGGTAATATTATTAGCATAATCCATTGCTCTGTAAACAAACCGCTTTTCTTTTGCAGATTATGGCTTTGATGAATATGACAAACCTGGTGCTGAGCGGTCACGCAGGAGAAGAGGTGAAGATGACGATCTAGAGAGGTAAATCATCTCATGTTCTGATTTCTCTACAAAAAGAGTGCTCTAATGTAAATTAATTGGACAAGGAACGGCTGATTCGTAAAGTTGTAGTCAGCGGTTATCTATATGATACCTCCTCATTTCACCATAAAAAACTAAATAAGGTAACAGCTGGCTGGAGATTACCTGCTGATGGCTCACAATATAAAACACATGTTTTCTGTTTTAAAAAGTACAAATGTCAGAAGATAGCGAGTACTACTTACCCATCTTTTAAGTTGCTATGTCTCCATTTAGTGCACAGCTGATGGCCGAGTCATGTCTCTGCCGTCATGGGTGTTGCATTATTCCTCGTTCAGCTTGAACTAATGTTACATTTCAATTTAAATTAATTAAAGTGACATTATGTGACTCCCGTCATATAATGCATTCAGTGGGCGTGAGACAGCCTTGGTAGTGCTTCTTTTATTTCACAAATGAATATACATTTTTATATTCAAATACCTGTTTTTTTATTATTCGAATATATTTTCAAATGTGTTATGCTCGTTGACATTGCAGAATAACGTTATTTATAAATAGATTACAAATTGCCCTATTATCTGACTCAGCTAACCTGTTATTGGATGATGTTTCTCTCTCAAAGTGATTTGGAAGAGGAGTTGTTGGACGCCGATTGGCTGTCAGTTAAAAAGGTAAGATAATACAAACTCTCACTGTTTTGTTTACTTAGATTTTATCCTTGATGCCAATAAAACACTTGGCTTGTCAGTAGGGTTTCTCTGCTTACAAGCAGGAAACGGAAAATGATACCCAAAACATTGGGTGTTGGTAGAACATTTAGAAAATAGTAGTGAACAGTTGACTTGAAGCAGGTGGCTCCTCCACAGGGGGAACTGTTGATGTGAAGCAGGAGGAAGTACAGTGGACAAAAAAGAACTGTGTTGACCTGCCCAGATTGCCTTCACCACATGGGAATAGAGCATCCTTTGGGGTTGGAGGTGGTCCCCTGCCCCCACGCCTCACACATGAACAAACACACACAACTAGTATTTTAAAGCACACCATAATGTTCCATTATTTTTGTTTCAGAATCCTTCAGAAGTGTCTGACGAAGAGCTGAATGATGACCTTCTACAAAGTGATGATGAAGATGTAAAAATAAGGTAAGCTAATGATGACAAGTGTCATGTGTTTGTTTTTTTGTTTTATCTTTTCAATTATGAAGCTGGCAAAGTCAAGATCCAAATCTCGCACATTTTACCATCATTCTTCATTTCAGTTTTCTGCAAAGTCCCAATATGTGTTTGTTTTCAGTGGTCAGGATATAAGCCTCAATGCCTCCTACCGCCTGGGTGCACCCTATGGCCAGCCGGACAACTCGCAGGCAGCAGACTACACAGATGACGTTGTGAACCTGGGTGCAGAGGGCTGTGAAGAAGGGGATGTAGTGGTGGGGGGGTACCAGCATGGGGGGGAAGAAGAGTACACACAAGAGTACAGCCAAGGCAACAACACAGAGATGCCCGAAGACCAAATGGATTACACCAGAGACGTAGCGGAGGGTGACGATGGCTACCAGGATGAAGTGCTAGACATCCAAATCAATGAGCCCATAGATGGTGAATTTCAAGTGAGTTCTCACATTTGCTTACTTGCATGTAAAAGCCTGCAGATGCACACACACTTCTACACACACACACACACACACACAGCCTGCCCTCCCCTTTCTGTCCAACTGCATTGTTCCCAGGAGATGATATCAGTTTTCTTGTCTCGGTGAGGGGACAGTCGGGATTGAAAATCTATTCAGGAGAAGGAGATGTTGGTTGGCGTTTTTGGGCAGGAGAGGATTAGATTCATTATCACTTCCTGCCAGTTAATTTCTCCATCTTGCTGACAAAGTTTGTGTTGACGGCTTGTTTGGCATGAGGTAATGCTCTGCTGTCGCCTCCAAATCCGTGTGCCATTGTGACCTTGGGCCCTGTATCTTTGAGGGAGTAAGAAGCTGCTTTGTGTTGGCGAGATGTGCTGCCAATCGGCGGAGGTTAATGTGGGGGGCTTTTATCTCGGGCTTTAGACTGGATCTGATAAAGTCTCATGCAGGTGAAAAGATTATTGACCTTCCTGAGGACACACCATACAGTTTTCTAATGATTGATGCGATTTTCCCTTTTATTCGTTTCCCTTCCCTCTTAGCCAGAACTAAGAGGATCAAAGATAAGACCAGATCCATGTGCAAATGTCCGTTATGGTCCATTTACCAAGGCGTGATGGTGTTTGGCACCTGACAGAGATATATTGGCCCACCTCCTTTTTTTTCAAACAAAGATAAGACGTTGACCTTCTAACTGACACAAGTGGATGCCTATTTTGTGTTTGGTGAAATGTCTTCAGGTGTAGATGTGTATTTGTATTATGCGTAATAACGGTTTACAAGGTCACTAAACTGCCTGGCCTTGACTTTTTGCTCGGTATTCAGTTCATACTATGTGGAGCAGTTTAAAGGATTAAGCTGTTGTGTTCCCTCGGGGCAGCCTGTCCATTCGTCTGGTGTGCCGAAAGTGTTTTTTTTTGTCTTTTTCTGCATTAATATGTGCTGCTGTTTGGCAGGTTAATGGAGCGCAACACCAAACACCATGGTGTGACCTACAGTCTGACCTTATTTAGCTATTTTGTTAGAGGGTGTTATGCAGATAGAATGACTAGCAGCTCCTATACCACAAGTATGACGTTGTTAGTTTGCTGGAATGACCGTGTTTATTTAGAATTATATGAAATAATTTCATCATGGACTGAAATGTTCTTATGGAATAGTAAAAAAAATGATTTGTCATCTCCCAGAATGTTTGTCGGTGGGATGTTTTCGGCCGGGATTCATGAACTTATTGTGCGGCCAATAACAGCGATTTGCAAGGAGTCAGTCAATGATATTTTCACCATCATTGAACTGGGAAGCAGTGCTTTTATCCGTGCCTGCATTTCTGTATATCATGTCAAACATTTACATCTCATTGAATTTCAAATGTTGCCAGGAATAGTAATGAAGCCTTGTTCCCACTGTTATGGTAATTTGGGCTGGGAGGGGGGTTTACATGGTGTCTCCCCAAAATCCTCTCCATAACATTTGTTTGCCTTCATGCTATATATGATTTTGACGTTTTTCATTAAAATATCTATCTGTTGTCACAAGTATATCGTCATTAAGCACACATTTATTTTAGCAAATCAAATTAGATAAAAAATCCTTATTTCATAAAACGGCTCTTGGATGTCAGTTGAACTCAATCCACGTGTCCCTTATGCATATATATATATATTTGCCGTACATTGTAACAGCATCACGTAGCATAAATAGATGTTTTCAATTTCAACAGACACACTAAGAGATTGTTTTCCAGCAATGGCTGGAACATAGTCGGCCATTGCTGATCGTTATCGAAGCCTTGTTACCACTTTAACTAATCGATACGTGTTATCTTTGTGGTCTTTAAAGGATGATGAATATCAAACCTATGATGAGCGTCTGGGTGAACATAGAGTCCAACAGGAGGAGATCCCCGAGGAGCAGCAGCAGGAGGAGGGAGGGAGAGAAGAGCAGCAGCAACAGCAGGAGGAGGCGGAGGAGGAGGAGGAAGAAGAAGACGCAGCCGAAGGCTCTCGGGTCTTTGACACAGAGGAGGTATGCTGACACCCTCCATTGACACACCTTACACTTTTATTATTTCCACTTCAGAGCAGATTTTGTGATGCACTGCAAACCACCATGAAGTTAAACATCATAACTGATTGTAAAAATTGTGAGTTTTGTTTCCCAACCTCTGAAAATATCCTCAGGTTGAAAATGAAACCGTGCCCGAAGAAGAAACAAAGGAGGAATCTGACGAGGAGGATGAGGAAGATGAAGAGACTGGTCGCATACGGTTTAAATCTGAGAGGAAGGACGGTGCTGTTGTGCGGTTGGCTGATGCAGGCAGCAACAGGAGGAGTATCCCCGAAACACTAGGTACAATATTTATCCTGAAAACTCTTTGGTCCACACTGTAATAGCTTTATATTACTATGGACTTCAAGTTCTTTCCACACAGCGTAGTACAACTTCTCTTTTTTTTCCTGTTCCACCGCTCATTAGAACTGTCGGAGAAGGCCAAGCAAGATCTGATGCAGTTTGAGGAACAAGAACGGCAGAAGAGACAAAATCGATATGGAGGCCGAGGCATGCGAGGAGGAATGCGGGGAGGCAGAGGAAGAGGAGGCTTCCCACCTTTTGGAATGGTCGACTTTAGAGGAGGAAACCGAGGAAGAATGATTGACCACAGGATCCCCCTGATGGGAAACATGGGCATGCAGGTAAACCAACCTGAACACTTTTAAAGGGATAATGGTTTGGGCTACACTGAGTAAAGCATCACACTCCTCCTGAGGAGTAGCTAAAGGGAGCATAAGAGCTTCACTGGATAAGATGACTTGAGAGGGCGTGACTCTTTACTTCTTGTATTCATCACAGTCACGACAAGGCTTGGTGTTGTTGTTTCGCTGCTGCTCTCTTCACTATCTAAGACCTCCAAAGCTGCGGTCGTTTGTGCATGACCAAAGTCAAAAACGCTCTGCTCCCCCCCCTCGTATCTATGTTGATATATGGATTACAGCAAATCATTTGGCAGTAGTCCATTTAGACAGTATTATACAAAATTAAATTTGTTCTTGCCCAGGATTTAGTTTCTTGTGTGGTTTTATTATTAGATGTCACTCGAAGCATTTAATCCTGTGATTTATATGGCTCATCAGTTCATACGAGACCTTCTGAAAGTGGAGGGGAAAAGTCGTGAAACGAACATTAACTGTGATGAAGGTTATCGTGATGTTTAAGATACCACATTTCCATTTTCAAATGTAGTTTTTTCTTTGATCACTGAGTGAATTTATGCATTTTACCAAGGCTATATTTTCACAAAAGTGCACAAAAAATATAACTAGTGTTCATAAATGATAAATTAGCAATATACCATTGTGATAACGGGTTTGTTCTCAAGGCTGCGTGATGTTTCACTCCAGCTCTCCATTATTTATTTATTTTTTATTCAATGACAATAGGTTGTAAAATTCCAAACAAAACACTGGAAATGAATATTTAATGAGGGATGGACAACATGCCAACACCACAAACATTGTGCTGACTGCTGTTTAATGAGGTCGTACTTTTTACAACATACTGTGTGTTTAACCACTTGACTAAATTGGTCACTGGCATGTTTTATTGTGTTTGTTTGGGAGCTTAAATGGATCGCCAATGGCTAATTATCAAGCACCCTTTTGAAACTTTACGATATAATTATTGGTCATTAATCAGTTGGTGAATCCCTGGTTGATATGTTTTGGTGCGAGCAGACAGGTGACTTTTTCTTTTTCTTCTTAATGGCTGTAGCTTTCTTAAAAAAAAACAATATATATAGTGATCCCACCATAAGAACACGGGCCCAGCATTAATTTCTTTTAGGATACCATCTTCAATCTTGGTTGTGAATTGACTTGTTGGTGTGTCATCGCATTGGCTACAAGCAGTGATGTCGGAGTCTCCCCAGAAATAGATGTGTTTTGACAGGTTGTTTTGGTTTTCCCTCCTCTTCGTTTCCCCATCTCTTTCCAATTAGCAGCCATCCTCCCGAATGCCTCTTCCTCATCAGCAGCAACTGCACTCCCAGCAGCAGCACCACCCTTCACGTCCAAGAGGACCTCCTCCCTTCCAAGACCACGGGCGCCCGCTGGCCCAGCAGCCCCTTCAGCCCCTCATCCCCCCGCACATGGCGCACCGCTCCCCTCCGTTACGGCCCCAGATGGAGCCGCCACCGCGAATGATGAGCTCCCCGCCGCCCAACTTCCCCCAGCATCACCAGCAGCAGCAGCCTCCGCAGTCCAAAAACATCCACATCAACCCCCATTTCAGAGGGCCCACGTCATCCTCTGTACAAGGTAGGCTAATCCACTTTGTTTCACTTTCCCTCATGTCCAGTGATGTTGTGGATTCACCACACTGCTGACTGACTAGTATCAAAAGTGGGATTTTGCAATCTCATTCATGAATGACAGCAGTTCTGCCACCTTTGCATTATCAAGGAGATGTGTTGCATCAAACCAAGCTCCTAATTACACAAGTAGCCTAAAGAAAATGACAAGACTGAGTTTAAACTATGTGATCAACTGTGAAAGTGGTAAATGTGAGAGAGACGCATAAGAGATATATAAGTAACATTTTTCTATAGTTACTGCTAACCAATATTGTTTTTCTAGACTGTGATTAAACGTACAAAAGATAAAGATTGAAGCCAAAGTCTACAGATCGCAGTGTAACTATCAGAAGACAAATAAAAACACAGGAGATCTTTTTATCATTTTTATCTAATTTAGATTCATCATCTAATTTCCATTTCATCCAAACTTTGGCAGCTCTGGTTCATCTGCATGGTGCTCAGCTGAGATGCATGCTCTGGCTGGCAGTTATCCGTACACTGTCCTGAAAGGTGTCTGGATTAGAATGTCATTTAGTTGTTTGGTTGAATGACAAGTGAATAGCTCTCTCAGCCAGTAATGGGTTTATCCTCCATTTCTCTTCTGGCGGCATCACCATTTCATTCCCTGAGATGGGTTTATCTGGCCTGTCTGTCCAGGCCAAGATTGAAATTTTGTTAGTAAAGCGTGTGTGTGTGTGTGTGTGTGTGTGTGTGTGTGTGTGTGTGTGTGTGTGTGTGTGTGTGTGTGTGTGTGTGTGTGTGTGTGTGTGTGTGTGTGTGTGTGTGTGTGTGTGTGTGTGTGTGTGTGTGTGTGTGTGTGTGTGTGTGTGTGTGTGTGTGTGTGTGTGTGTGTGTGTGTGTGTGTGTGTGTGTGTGTGTGTGTGTGTGTGTGTGTGTGTGAGGGGGGTTTTGGTTTTGCTCCTGAGAGGAAAGACGTGTTCTGGAAAATCAGGGATTGCCTGTGGTTATGATTAAGTGTGTGTGTATATGTGTTTGTATATACGTCTGTGTATCTTTATTTATTTATATATTCATTTAGGTGATGGCTTCATATTGAATGTTTTCCGGTGGTAGATGTTGACATAGAATTACATTAACTCTTATTTTTAAGCAGTATGTCAGCAATATGAAAATCCAGTTCAACTAACAATTATTTTCATTATCTATTAATCTGTCGATTATTTCCTCGATTAATCGCTGAGGCTCTACATTGAATTATAATTTGCCAAATTTTGTCAAACGGCAAATGTCTTCTCCACTTAAATTTTTTGGGGGGGGGCAAATTATCCTCATGTATTTGATATTTCCTTGAGCTCCCTGGTCTGTGCTTAGCTGTGTAAAGATGTGAGGAGCAAGTCTGATAGAAATTTCAACATGTATGTCAGTGTAACAGCCTTAAGCATGGAGATGTCTAATGGGCTCCTCCCTTTCTACTATCCCCACCACCCTCTCTTTGCCTACTGCCCTTCATTTTCCTTTTTTCTCCCCTTCCTCCATCCACCCCCTTTCTCTTGCTCTCTTTCTCTCTCATTGCAGTGCCCTTGATGCCTCCTGCTCAGAGCCAGCCCAGACCTGCTGTGGGCCCTCAGAGGTTCCCTGTGAGTAGCAGCTGCTCCTCTCCCTCCCGTTCGCCTCACTTTTCTCTACCTCTACACACGGCTAGCGTCCCCTTTTTTTTTTTTTGCGAGGGCAATATCATTACGGCAATTAGACCGCCCTGCCCTGGCCAAATACTGTTACAGCGAATCTGTAAACGCAGATACGAGTCCGACTGCACAACTGGAAATGCGTGATAGGGGCTTTAGGCGGTGGACTTTTGGAGGTCGAGGCTGCAGTGGCGGGACTTAAGTTAGCTACTCTTCATGGATGGGCTGGGGCTCAGACGAGCGAGCTTGGCACATAATGGAATTGTGAAACTGGGATGTACCGCCAGTTAAAATTCACTTTCCACAAGTTTGTGTCCCAAAGGCACGGAGACCTTTTTTGAACGGTATTTGAATTAATGAAACATCCTGGTTGGTTTGATGGGGCCGGGGTGAGCCTCTTGCCTCTTTTGCAACATATATTCCGAAGGCTGAATTTCACGTCAGAGAAAAGGGATCTTAAGTCAGTGATTTCCTGTAAGAAAAGGTCCTTTTTATTTCACCCACAAAGAACCCATCCAACGGATGACGGAAATGCCTTAGAAGTAATTACTGTATTGAGGGAAATGGCTCGATAGCAAGTCAGCCAAAGTGCCCCAAGTTACTCCGTCCTTCTAGTTAATGATGCTCAGGCATCAGGTGGTGCTGCTACCGACTGACATCTTCTTGGAAATTGCATTTTATATGGATTTATGCAAATTAGTCATTGGAAAATAGCTGCATCCAATTGAATTCATTTGGATTTACAACCTTGTTGCCAAATAAGCCAGGCTTTTACAAAAAATGTGTTTTTATTTACCTCTTTCCCCAACCTTGAGTGTCAGTATCTTGCCGTCCCTGTTCCCTGCGGCCTGTGATTGTCCTAGATATTGATGGCACAGTAGCAGGGAGCTGTTTAGCCTCTGATCAGACACTAGAAGGTGAGGTTGGATGGACTCATGAACAGCATAGTGTTGGATTCCCCAGCTGTCAATCGCGTTCAGGCTGCTGCTGCCAAGGACACAATTTGAAATGCAGGTGACATACCAGCCGGCAACATTCCATTTACCAGTGGGCACCTGATTACTCATGATTATCATACATTATCATCCCATCAAATTTAATTGTTAAAAGACAGGGCGAATGGGGGGGGGGGGGGT
Organism: Leptoclinus maculatus; assembly: GCA_032191485.1. Taxonomy (NCBI): domain Eukaryota; kingdom Metazoa; phylum Chordata; class Actinopteri; order Perciformes; family Stichaeidae; genus Leptoclinus; species Leptoclinus maculatus. The sequence goes on from JAVDOI010000013.1 coordinate 5,682,990, forward strand.
CATAGCCTCTAGTATTACTGCATTACATTTTTGCGGGTGGAGACTGGTTTTGAAATATTAATCTCGGCACCAATTAAAGGTATTTGAATAATTAATCTGTTTAGATAATGACATTCATCTTAACCACAAAATGAAGACGCCGCCAACCTAATTTCTGGTAGTTATAACGTATTTATATATACATATTAAGATCCTTTCTTTTTGCGCATGTTAAATAATTGAATTCTTCCTTGATGGTAAGTGTTAGCAGCCCCTTAACTCTCTCAGGACCATATCCTGAAAACAAAGAACCTGCTTCAATGCATGAACACTAGAAACAAAACATCCGCTTAAACTCAAATGTCCATTCTTTATTAAATACTTAGACATTTGACCCCTCTCCATTATATGTGTCCTTGTTAATCTCGCGCCAGTTGCATATTGAGCAGCCAGCAGCCTGTTTATCACGGATTAAAAGCGAGAGGATGAGCAGAGTTATTTGAGAGGTATTATATGGACACCAGAGTCCTCATTGTGCAAACCTGCCTGCCTGACCTTTCAGAACAGTATGATTGCCCCCCTCATTGTGATCCCCCTGTCTTCGTAAGCCCCTTTGATTAACTTTCTGTTAAGCAAGTTTTTGGAACTCTGGCCTTCTAGCTTTCTAACACCTCTCTCCTCTAAATACCGCCACGCAGCAGTGGAATAAAGATGGATTAAGCCTTGATAGCATCTTAAGTAATTTACAATAGGCTTGGAGGAGGCAGGCAGCCCATTTGTGGAAGTGCCACGTGTTGAATAGCAGGTTAAATTTTCAACAGAGATGGATGTTTAAAAGAATAGAGGAGACAGTTATGAGGGGGATTCGAATTCCAAGGAGGGATTAAAGGGTTGTTATCTAGTTTTCCTTGGGAGATAGATGGGGAGTAATGTGCATGCAATGAGTGGAAAGCTGTCGAACATACGAAGTGGTTGAGACAAAGGTGAGGGCACTTATCCCTTCCTGAAAATGCCCGTTCCTTGTTAGAGACGGGCTTTTAAAGGTTTAAAGGAACAAAGCCCCAAGTAGCTTTAATGCGGGTTTGCTCTCAAATTCCGGCTGAAGGGTTTCTTTAATATTGGCATGCATATTGATGTTCACAACTCAAGATTCTGCATCTTTTTAATGACCCTCGCCTTTCAATTACAAGCGCTCCCTGTTCGATTGCAATACTCTACACCGAATTCCCATTTTTCATTAGTTTGATTCGTTTGTGATTATTGAGTTCCCAGTGAAATTCATGGGTTTTGTGTTTTCCCAGGGACCGGGAGACTTCCAGCAGCACATGACTGGTAATTTTGGTCAGCCCCAGCGGCCCCCTCATCACATGGAGCCCTTTAGGAACCAGCCACCTCAAGGACCCCAAGACAGAGAGCCGCTCTTTATTGGAGGTGAGTCCCACACCCACCTTGGACGAGGGTTGCAAAGCTCTCTTGGCATATTTAATCCTATTCCACATCACCTCTGGCGGTATACCTACAGGGTATGCTGCTTGCCTTTTGGTGCTTCCCTATCAGCAGCACTCATGTTAAATGCATGTGTATATATACATCTGAATGAGCCCTGGAAGCTGCATTAAACACCTATATTTCAGATTTATTTTCATTCACAATGCAGAATTAAAACAACCCACTTTGTTGTTTACACTTTCACCTTGATAGAGTTGTCTGTTTTCATTTCCCTTGCCATAAGACTATACATCTGGAGAGGGAGTATTACTGATGTATTGAAATTGGCTCACAATGCAAAAACCTGACGTCTCTGTTGTGTTGTTGCTCGGTCTTCCTTCTGCGGGGCACAGAGCGCACAGAGTCAACACGGTTTCCTGGGCAGCACATGTTTGATCACCAGGGCCCCAGCCCTCTGATGAACAGCAGCCACAACCTCCACCACCAACAGCAGCAGCAGCAGCAGCAGCTGCCTGGCCAGGGCCACATGGGCTTCGGCCCACCAGGACCAGCCTTCAACCAGCCGGGCCAGGGTCCGCTAGGGCTTTTTCCAAGAGAACCCCCAAGAACCAACCTCCCTCCCCACCAAGGTCATCAGGGGATGGTCGGGTTGAATCAACAAGGTGGCCCCCCCAACCAGCCCAGACCCTTCATGGGCCCTCGTCAGCCGTTTGGCCAGCAGGGGAACCTTTTCCCTCCTCCTCAAGTCCAGTTTGGGATGCAGGTACGGCAAAGAGTAAGTGATTTTTAAGCCAATAGCTGTCTGTATGTTGTACAACAATTTTGTGCTTGCTTAATATGTACATTTTATCTGCGTATCATAATGTTTTTTGTAGCATCCTCGCTTACCTGTGACAATTCTTGTAGCCTGGCAAACAATTCACATGCTTTGTCTGCCATGAATATATGAATTTTTGTCTAGATTATTAAAATTGATGTGGCAAGAGCAATGACTAGACAAGAGTACTGTACACATGAATAAACTCGACTAGTTCTCATATTCACTGCTACTGAAACGTTAAGGAAAAAAGACTTGTGTATGTTTGGCACCTCGGCTCTTTGTCAAGAGACACAGACAAGAGCTCCCTCTAGTGATTGAATCACTATTGTTGTACTACTGGGTAGATACTTGAGGATACCAGTTGGAGGTTAATTGCTGTATATGCAGGGAATTGCCTGATTTAATGTTGTAGATTAGTGTTCATAAGAAGTAATACTATTGTAAAATATAAAAAACGAAGTTCTGATTCAGCTGGTTTACTCATGTTTGTCTTCTCTCTCTGATATTTCAGGGCTTAATGCACGGCCCTCCTGTCTCCCAGCTTTCGCATCACGACTCCTTGCCGTCCCATCAGTCCATGCACCAGCAGCAGCAGCAGCAGCACCATAGGCAGGAGTTGCCCCATCATCAGCAGCAACATCTAAATGTCAACGAGCCTCGCCACATGATGCACCATGGCCAGAATCTATTCCATCAACAGCAGGCACACGGTAGCCCGAGGCAGATGACTCCCCACCCTCAGAGCCCCCAACAGCGCAACATGTCCAACCGGCAGAGGATGGTGAGAGATTAACATATCGGCTCTAACTGATGAAAGGCAGTGAAATGGGGTCATTCTAATAACTGTATACTGTCAGTAAATGCATATTTTTTATTTATTTTTTTAGATCAGATTGATTGTAAAAACATGAAATGTTGATATTTTGCACTTTCTTCAGAACGTGCCTCTCTCCAAGCAAATGCAGCAGCGCAACAGCAACCTCCGGGAGCTCCCTGTAGCACCTGGCAACACGAACATGAACAGTGCCCGCCCCGCCGCCAACATTAGGCCTGTTGCCAAGGCAACACAGGGGATGCGTCCGGGGCAGTACACTCAGCTGGTGCCCGACGGTGGCCGAGGAAGAGGCCAAGCTGCCGCCAAGATCGGACCGCAGCCCGGAGGAGCGGGCAGGACGGTGGTTCGCAAGGAGATCCCAACCACGCTGCCCAGCCCGGCACCACAGGTCAGCTTTTTAACAAGTTCTTTTTATTAATATTCTTCTGAAATGGTTCCATAACTGTGAGAATTAGTTTCCTGCTAAATTCCCAGTGTCCCAGAAATCATACTAGTGTGCTGAGAAGGACCCCCCCCCATTCATTCTAAGCCCAATCAGCAGTCTCATTACATTGGAAAGACCAGATCAATACTATTGCATTTTTCTCTTGGGTTTTGCCTTTGATTACATCTGATTGTCAGTAATATGGTTCAAATTAGACGGAGTGGCTCACGCCTCGCCTTCAAGTAAGTGGAGACAGGTGGTCATATTGTCAGTTTGTGCTTTGTGCCACAGGACCCTGATGAGGATGAGGAGACACGGCAGTACCGTCTGAAGATTGAGGAGCAGAAGCGTCTGAGGGAAGAGATCCTGAAGAGAAAGGAGATGCGACGGCAGATGCAGGCTGGTGTCAGAAAGAAGGAGCTGTTGGACAGGCTCAATGCTCAGACTCAGAGCCAGGGCCCGTCTCCTTCACATATTCAACCCTCACAACAGAATCAGATCACGCCACACCTTATGCAACCACCACAACCACCACAGCAACAACTACAGCAGCCACAACAGCAGCAGCAACAGCAGCAGCAACAGCAGCAGCAACAACTACAGCAGCAACAACTACAGCCACAACAGCAGAGACAGTTTCCTCTGAGGACACAACAATCATTGAATCAATCATTAAAGAATCCCAATCCTACCACCCCCATCCCTCCCAACGGCAGTCCTCAGATCCCTACACCACGTCCCAATGTCAAGACACGCCTGCAGATGGTAAAAGGTGGCGCCCAGCAGCAACAATCCCCCGGGCCAGTTCCAGACCAGCAATGGAAACCGCCTCCACAAAATCAGCTGCAGCAGCTGCAACAACAGCAGCAGCAGCGAAGGACCAGTGCTGTGCTGAACGTAAACAGGCCTGCTGCTCAGATCCAGTCCAATCAGGTCCCCCAACAGAACATACCTGTAACTCCCTCTGTGGGACCTGGCCAGGCTCAGGCTCCAACTCAAGGACCCAAACCCGGGGCTAAAAGAACTGTGATGCAGCGGGCCAAGAATTCTGCTTTCGAAGGCCAGCAGGTGCCACAAAAAGTCAGAGTCGTCAAACTTTCAGGAGCGGTGAGCATGCCAATTTCATTTCTATCCAACGCCTTCTCTTGTGTTTTGGTCCGACATTTATTTGATCCACTTGAGCAGATTTTACCCACAGGGGGACACGACAGTTTTGAAATGAAATGCCACCGATTGCCCTCACACTGTCTATTTTGTAATCTAAAAGATATCTAACCTATGGGTTTGACAAGGTGATGTCTGTGTCATTTTGGTAAAAATTGATCTGTTAAGAGTTTCCTCTCTTAAGCTTTGGTAACGCCTTTTACGCACATTTTACCTTTAGGACACAGAAAGGCTGAAGGCATTAAAGGGAGAAGTATGACATTTATCTGAAGAGTTGGGGACACCTCATCACTGCTCTTAAAGGTTGATATCCTCTTTTTAAGGGCAGAAGAGTATTATTTTAAAGATAGAGGCCTTGGAGACGGTAAAACAAGAATGACAGTAACACCAACAAGTCCAGAATTACCACTGCTGGCTATTTTATACCCGCTTGATAAGTTAATGCTGTGGCCTTAATTACACATTAATCTTTATTGAAAAACCACAAAGGCATGCATGTTAAACACTCGTACTTGTCGGCGCTGGTGAGACGCGTTGGTGTGATGTGATAGTATTTGAAATAAGCCGCTTTCCGACTCCATCCCAGAGGATCAAGCCACAGAGCCCAAATCGCAGGCTGTGCTGCAGATGAAGATAACTGGGTGTCAGTGCGTTAATGGAAACCTGCGCAGAGCCTATCTGATGCACCGCATCTTGGAGGAAAAAAAGGAGAGCGGGATGTGTGGTAGAGAGAGAGAGAGAGAGAGAGAGATGGAAACAGCTAAGGCCTATAGCCGTAGTGAAAAGAAGATTGTCTTGATGCTTCCTCTTCCACATTGTTCTGCTGTCGTCAACGGGCGCTTGACAATGTTATCTCCTCCCTTCTCTTTTTTTTCTTGCTCTCTCTCTTCCTCTCTGTCATCCCTCGGTTGCTTTTTTTTTTATACCATCAACCCATCTCTCAGGTGCAAGGCAACAAAAGAACGCCAATCCAAGACCCTTGTAATTAATCTCTTTTGGTTGAACGGAGAGGCAACATAATACCTGTGTAAGAAAGTTGCCACTTTTGAGGATTTGGATTTGTATGGCTTAGGCACACAGATAAGAGGCAAATTATATTTTCATCAGGGATAATACAAAGCAGCGCAATACACAAAAGCTGGGGAGGAGAGGGGTGTAAGGGGGATGGGGTACACATCGAGCCGCTGTCGTTCCAGTGTAATGCAGCTTAGCATTTGATGGGTGCAATCAGGAGCTGTGATTTCTATAGGAGGGATTAATCCATTTACTCTCAACCGGGGACAGGTCAGAGATATCGCCTCTTTTCTTCCCCTGTATTGATCTGTCACATCTCTCCGCAGAGTCGGGGAAGAGACGACCTTCAGTTCTTCCCCTCGCATGTCTACAGAGTTGAGCTGTGACTTTATTTGATAATGAGACCATCACCTTGTTGGGTTGATCTTTATTCCCCACAGCGTGTCTGATAGGGATCCAGCGCCAACGCTGGCACTTTTTTACCTCCGCGTTGTAGATATGTCCTTGCCTTTCTCCCCGTTGTCCATAAACACTTTGCCTAAATGCTGAATATACAGAGTACAGATATACAGTGTTTATACGATTATAAGAATACTTCTTCTTTTATCTGAGTGCAGATAATATAGATAAATTAGAAATAAGCTACTTTGGCTCGGATGCTCTCTCCGTCTATAGTTGCACTCAATGTCCCGCCCACAGCACATATCTGATTGATTACACGTCACGTGTAATGTGCCTATCAACACCACTTAAGGATACTGTGACTCTGACATTCAAAAGCTGCTCCGGTGTGCAAGCGGAGTTTCGAATGTACGGCAGCAGATATCGCTGAGGTTACAGTAAACATCACAATCCTGCAAAATCTATATTGGTTGCAAGTTATCGACCCCCTTGATTACCAATAACCTGTATCGGCCCTGACTAAAAACCTATCAATTGCTCCTTAATGTGAATAGGATTGTGATTGAGATGTGGCTGGAATTTAGTGTGAGCTGCTAATTGGTGTTTTCCGTCATCCCCATTCAGAGTGGAAACGGCCCAGTGCCAGCCGGAGACCCAGTGCAGCAACAAGGCACCTGGTCGCCAACCCCGCTCAACCCGGCCGGGCAGCGGAAAGTTACAATGACGGGGCAGCAGCAGCAGCAGCAGCAACAGGGACCAAGCGGGACACCACAGGCAGGCCGAGGGGTCGCGGGCACCCCACAGCAAAACAGGGTATGTCACAAATGGTCACACGCCGCCTTCTGTGCTTTGGACACCAGCAAGCATATATACACACGCAGTATATTAATAGAGCAGACTGTTGGATAATGGCAGTTCTGAAATAAAAGAAGCTGCGATGTCGCCTGTAAAGTTGTCTCATGCCGCTGGTGCTAGCTACCCTGGCATTCAGTAGACATAGCAATCGAGCAGCAGCGGTAATAAGACAGGACAGTGTGCCAGGTGCAGGAGTATTGACAAGCTGAGAGCAGTGTAACACGGAGGGCTACACCAGGTCCCCTGGCCTCTCTGCACGCCTGTCACCACCAGGCTGCTGTCACAGTTACCATACACGCTGACAGGGTAAGGCAGTCACCATAACGCTCGCATGGCTCCTCTCCTTTTGGCTCCCCCACCCCCAACACACACACACACACACACAGATTCCCTCTACCTCCTCTTATCTCTTTTCGAAGCCTCTCCCTCCTCCTCCTCCTTCCTCTGCAGCTGAAGAAACATACCTCTCACTCTCAAGCTCAAATGAAGATATGCCATGCCACATGCATCATGCTCTGACGTTGATGTTCTATGTAGAAATATGATAAGTCAATCCTGTGAAAGCTCGGCGTGTCTGAGAGGCACGAGAGGAAAACACATCCCGTTTTTTTAAAAGCGCCTTTGTGTGCTGAGAAATATATCTCCGCTTCACATCGTTGAATGCGAGATTAAAACATCAACATGCCCGTGAAAGCTGTGAGGTTCAGTCTGTGTTTTCGCCCGCCGTCTTTCTCTTCACCCTCACCCGGTTTCTTTTACTACATGTGGGTAATTTCTCTCACACCTGGCGTCGGTGGTGTAGGTCGTCGTGTCGGGTCGAGGTAGAGGGGCTAGTCCGGCGGTGCGAGGTCGCCCAATGGCCACCAGACAGAGCCAAAGAGGAGCGGAGAACGAACGCTGCACTGTGTCCATAGAGGGCCTCTCTTCATCCACCACTGACATTCAACTGCAGAATCTTCTCCGGTCCATCGGCCCCATAGAGGTAGGTACAGCAGCTTGATACTTGCGTGTGCACTTTTAATCTTTTCTTACGTCTGCTCGCAAATCATCTAGTTTGTATGAAGAGTAGCAAAATTAGCTCGTAGCTCGTGATGAGACGTAGTTCTTGCACCCTCCAGAGGGGCAGTAATGAACTTTCCGCAGTGTGATCCCATAGCGCCCTCTGTCGTAGTGATCGAGTAGGTAGAGAACACCTCCCTACACCACCCCCACTCCCCCTTGTGGATAAAGGGAGCGTCTAGTTGTACTCGATAGACATTTTGACTCGTCACCGCAGGGAAACGCTCGTGTAAACAGTGAAATTAATTGACGATGGCTGAATCCCATTTAGCTGCTTTGATTTCAGCGTCCTGGTATCGTGCATGTTTGTTCTCCGTCATCAGTGATGCTAGTAACACCTGTGCTTTTCCTACTCTGACGAGTCAAAACGTTGTGATGTAGGCACATTTTGCATTTGACTATTTCTGTTTATTACAGATGTTCAAAATGATGCACCAGCAGAGGAAAGCAGTCGCCACATTTTCCAGTCCCCAGCATGCAGAAAGTTTTCAAATGAGCTTCCATAGGTAATCAAATTACTCTTTTTATCATCTATATAGAAACACCAATTAAATGATTACCTGCTGTTGTTGTTAACCCTTGCGGTGGTCATTGAGCTACTGTACAGATTGTACGACATAAGTGTTCATTAGTACCTGTGCCCCCTGAGACGACGGCTCAAACATTGTTATCACACTTGCTACACAGGCACATGATTGATTTGTCCCACATTGACGTGTCGCTGATTGACTGATGAGGAGTCCCGTCGCAAGGAGTCCTCTTCCTCCCAACGTGGGAGCCTCTCTCGTGCACCGCTCCGACTCGGCATAGGAATACTTCTTCAGCCCTTTGGGGAGGGGTCACACACACAAGACGCCGTCTCTGCACGGAAGCGTCGTTCATCTCCCATCAACTTGGAACAGTGAACATAAAGACTTTAGCTGCGAGCATGCCTTTGTTTACCGATTGTCCATTGTTGTGAAAATGGCACTGGAGAGACACTGGACAGTTAATCCTACTGTAAGGAAGCTAGTGAAGAATGCTTTGAGCATCTTCCACGGACACTCAGTAGAACTCATCATGGGATAATGGTTGCTCCCCTCCTCAGTTAGTCATTAAAACACTTAAACGTTGTAATTCTGATATGACCACTTCATAGTCGTTTTTCTTTTTATTATTTGCCGCTCGCTGTTTGGTTGGGTGCAGGCGATGGTTGTGGCAGAATGTGGCCAGCTTCTTCCCATCGCAGTGTTTCTCCCCTGCTGTAGGTGGCAGTGTTTCATCACTAATTCATTTTTTTCCATCTCAAGCCGGCTTTCAGGTAGAGATGAGTCTCCAAGCAGTTTTTGGGTGAATGGCACTATCTAGTGGAGACCTTGCGTACAGGCACAGAGGTGGACGGTTGAGTATTTATCACAGAGTAGTGACCGCGATCAAATTGGCGTTGGATGTTCCACGAATACGTTTTTTTCTAAATTACCAGAGGTTTTACAAATGTGTAGATGTTGAGACTCTTTGTGTATATTTTGTGGCGCTTTTCAGCTTCTGGGACGTAGTGTTCATCTCTAGTTCAGGTCAGTTTGGTCATTTGGCGTCGCTCCTTGTTCTAAAAGTTCTTTTAACTGTTACCTGGAGTCCAATTTGGGGGGAAAAAAACGTTCACGCATTTTGGATGTATATTTTAGTTGTATTGATTGATTGATTATGGATTCGTTAGATTTAGGATTGTAATTTGTGCTGATTGTGCGTTTTGAGGGAATGTGTATGTAAGATTTTTTTGAGCTTTTTTTAGAATTGTTAGTTACTCGGCATATATTCGGTACGTCAGAGAGAACTGCTGACGATTCCCCCGAAGGATACATTTCTGTAGCCGTTTCCTCCGTTCCGTTATAATTGATCCAAATCTGCGTGACTATCGGTTGATGATCGGTGCCCAATCACTGAGCTTGCATGGCTGTGTGTGTGTGTGTGAGGAACAGCACTTTGAACGGTTTGAGCTGATAACATAGATGTCCGTCATAAAAGTAACTCACCAGATTACTTCTGCCCGGAAGTGTAATCTCCCTCATTTTAACAAAGCCATCCTTTATCACCCGACGTAAAGAAACATTTCTTCATGACACATTTTAAGTAACAGTCTTAAGATCTCTAATGCATTCGCTTTTTCTCTGAACTTTGACTGAAATCCTTGAATTTCCTAAATAATTTCCTGGTCTGGCTCTCATGACATCATCATTAGACTAGATATAGCAACTAAGGCTCACTTACTTAATTCCATGAATTTTTTCTGTTTTTCTTTATCGCACAATTTCTTTGTCTATTCCGGGTTTAAAGTTTGTTAAACAAAAACAGTTCTTTTTAATTATTAAGACGTTAGTTACCCGTGTTTACTAATAATTTAAGATGAGAGGTGAACGTCGCGTCGCTCACAGGAAGCCGAGGGGGCAACCATTATCTACGTAGTGATCGTGTACATACGTAGACCACAACTTTCTCCCAGTATTCATCCTGTTGATTTTTGTTTCTTTTTAAAAGTTACTCTTTACTTGCGTTTGTATCACGTTAAACATTTTTACATGTAAGGATATTACTGATGCGTCCAGACATAAATCATTTTACTCGAGTTTTGTTTCTGATTTGGATTCAAAATGAAGGATGACTGGACCACATTTCTGTTTATAAGATATTTGACAAAAAGTGTAAGGGAAAATAAAAACATGGCCAATATACCGTGAACATGCGGGTATGTGAAGCCGGTTGAACTTTAGCCCAAAGATGTGTGGTTGTGTGTGATGTCCATCTTTCTGTTGCCTTTACGATGAATAATCCTTCTTATTTGTGCTGCATTTTTATTCATTTGAAGTATTCTGTAAGGTCCGGGGTAACATACCACACACACTTCAAAAAACTTCTTAAACACCTTGTATGGCAAGAAATACTACCTTTATATAGATTTAAGGGGATGCCACTGAATTTTGGCATTGAAATTATTTTCTTCATCTCCAGAAACGCAAGAATGTTTGTCCCGCCCATTTGACTGTGATGTCATACGAATGTTTCGGCTGACGTGCTAGAGGTAAAGCAATAGGCTGAGTAAATATTCAACCATTTCACTGGATTTGATTCATGCAAAGATCAATTTGTAACATGAAGACGTTCATTCGTTGAATCTCTGTTGGTACATAAACTCCTGGCTGTGCATCTGGATGACATCACAGATGAAGTTCTTGGTTCTCTGGTTTGAAGTCTTCAGAGAGAGTTTGTGCCGAGTGGCCACTAATCCTGACTGCATGTGTGAATCTAATTCATAAATTTAGTGGTATTTCCCTCAAAATAGCGGTTAAATGAAAGAAGTGACAAATGCACACTCGTAATTCTTGCCAGTAAAGGTCTCTAGACGCTCAACACGCTTGAAGTGTTGGGACAGTCGGGCCGCCTTTAAAGTGTCTAAACTCCTAAAATTCCTCCTCTCTTCGTGTAAAACACGAGGTTCCGTGGTTTTCTTTTTTTGTATGTTCTAAACTGTCTTCTTTATGTTTTATTCCTTTTTGTTTTGAGTGTAAATGATGTGGAGGTGTTTGTTCCCTAACAATGTGTACTTAATGTCTTTCATGTTGTGGGTCACTTGATCTCAGTGTTGTAGTAAATCCTGTGGATTTGAAAAAGTACCGGCCGTGCCGGTGTGAGTTATCTTTGCTATAAGACATCTGGTCTTGTAATTACAGAGCAGATTCATATTGAATCTTTTGTACCTTAATTTTAAGAATTTCGTACATAAATGTATTTTCCAATCACATCCCCTCATGTGGTTGCAGTAGAGTATTTAATATTTGATTAAGAAAGACTCATCCTTGACATATCTATGGGTCTTTCTTGTGCTTGCATAAGCCTTAATCATGGCTGCTAGTGTTGCGCTTTGTTTCAAACATGCAACACTAGCCTGGTTGGGTTTTTTACGTAACGCTAACTCAACACTTTTTCCAAACAGGTCCATTTTGGGGATCCAGGGTGCTGAGAGTTGGCAGAAATAATAACGCCGTTCTTTTCTTTTCCCTCAGATCACTTCCACTTCAACAAAGCAGTGTCACACGCTAAAGGACCATACCAAAGGTTTAGCATGCTTTAGCAATTCAACAGATAAATTATAACTACGACTTCTCCCAACTTAAAGGCAGCTGTTGGTATGAAAATTAAATTGGCAATCCATCACATTCAACTATTGACTTGTTGTCAAAGTTGTGTTCTTTGTGCTTGTTGATGCGTTTAGGTGCTATTGCAAAGCTCCAACATCTGTAATTTGAGTTGGGTGGTTTAGTTTGTCCCTCTGATGTATAATTCTAAGTTAACTTTTAAAAACCCAGCCGGTCATTTGAAACCTCTCGCTTCTGTTTTGAAGACTGATTTCTTCTCAAAGGCGTCTCTCTCCTGCTGGTACAAAGAATGATTCGTTTGCTGCATGTTGTATACAACTCGTATCCAAACTGAACGTTTTTAACATCTAATCCAGTACATCAACTCCAGTGTTTGTCTTTGTTTGGTTCAAGTATTAGTCAAACCGTGTTTATTTAGTTTACAATCTGCCGGATGGATACGTTGTTTGTACCAGCAGAAATCAGCTTTAAATGTTTTCAAATGACCCCTTTTTTTAATTGAAATGTATTAAATCGGTTGCTTAAATTTGTGATACAAATGAAACCATTAATGCAGAAGTGTGACAGTAGAAGTATCGATTACATGAGAGGTTACAAACGAGGTTGAGCGAAAGCATTCAAAGCCGTTGGCGTGGTCCCACATCTGCGTTGCTTCCAAAAAAGCAGAACGACCGCTCTCGTGTTAACGCGTTCATTCTTTTCAACAGCACTGTGGTGAGAGGAGCCATTGATCCGCTCCAGCCACGATACCACTAATGTCACTCTTCCTGCCTTAACTCACTCACTAAACACTTCAGGTTCCTTCACCGCCGTGGCGTGTTCAGGCTGTGGACTGAAGATCTTACCCGAGCTTACTTCCCACTCTCACTGAATAGATGTTGCCGCGTTCCTTTGGCTCGACACATTTCCTTCCATTCCTGCTTTTTTTTTTTTTTTTCTCCCCTCCCGCCATCGCTCTTCTCTCCACCTGCATATATTTGACAGTCGCTCATCTTTTCCTCGATGCAGCCGTTGTTGAATGAACTTAAGACTTCTGTACCGAGCAGGGTGGCCTACCTGGATTGTTTGTTAGCCCAGTGGATGGAGGTTTCCACCTCTGTGACGACAGCCGGGTTCACAGAGCAGACGCGTAGCTCTGAAGCCGCTTTATGGCTTTCACTGCACCAAAGCTCGTCCCAGCTTCTTGACTTGTTCGGTTGGATTTTTGAGAGAAAAAAAAAAAAAAAAGACACTACAGTGGTTTCCTCATCTGGAACAGTGCGGTGCACCAAAACACTGACCGACAATCCAACCGTCGAGCTCTCTACCAAACATTGTTGACGATCCATCCTGTCGTGTGTGTTCACGATTTGCTGTAAAACATGAAGAGATGTTTTGTGTCGTCTCAGTCACGTTCTGATGCTGTCAATTATGTGATTTTTCTAAAAGAAAGAAAGTGAATCATTCTTTAAGAGATGGAATGTGTTATATTTGATACTAGAAACTGAAGAACAATAAATGTTTTGATAAACACAGCAATGGCATTGAGTTTGTCTTTATTGTGAGAATTGGAAGCGTTTGAAAAGTCGGAAAAACTACTTTCAGATCAAACCCACCGCGGTCCTTTAGTCAGAGGACCGGACCGGACCGGACCAGGTGTCACCTGAAGCAGTGGTTCTTCATTTTATCTTCAGGCCGGTGATCCTTCACCAAAGAGCGATTAAACCTCTTATGTTGACTGTTAGTTTGACTTCTTCACGACCGTATGTTGTGCAAGGAATGGAAAGTTGTGACAGAATGATCTATATTTTGTGTTGTAGAACAATATCTTCCTTTTCTGTCCCATTATTTATCTTGAAACCACTCTGATTTAAACCCTTCTAGGGTTTTGGTTTGTTTCATGTCTTCAAAAAGATGTTTTGCTTCAATATTGAAGACCAATATCTGAGACATAACTTAAAAAAAGGATCAAAATGTTGGAACGTTTTGATTGTCATGTTTAAATGCAAGTGAAGAAAACTACAAGTCTTAATAGATGGCACCAACAGGAAAGGTCACGAGAACCCTGAAATACTACTAATGAATTAAAATCAAAGAGTTTGAGTTATCACATATTGTTGCCCCATCTGGCAAATGTATAGTTATCTATGTGTGTAACATCTGTCCATCTACTGTACTGCCGCTTGTTCATCCATCTATCATTTGCTGAGTCTAGTTAGTCTGTCTTGAGAAGTTCAGTTTATTGACCGTGAGGGAGGAGGCCACAGTAAAGGTGTGTTGCCATGTTTAGGACCAGATCCTTGTAAAAATGTATTTTCCCCTCAAAACTTACCACCTTCCTCCTGAGCGCTCTGCTGGTTGCTGGTTGCTGGTTGCTGGTTGCTGCCGCAGAGGAGAGTGAATGTTGCCTGGAAAGAAAACGCAGCGCTGCCATTTGCAGAACTCTCTCTCTCTCTCTCTCTCTCTCTCTCTTAGAGACGGCCAGTTGTGTTTTCCAGAATGCCAGACCGTTCATGTTTGCAAATGTCAACATTTGTGAAAGCCGTTGTTGAGCCCGAGCAGACTGAGGGCCCCCAGAGGGATTAGAGGAGGCTCTGTTTACCTGCTCTGAGGAATGCTGCCCTGCACGGACGCTTTTGTATCTGTCAGGGACCCAAGGTCACCGCTCCGGCAGAGATGGGCCCGCTTTGTCCCTCCTCAAAGTTTCCACCTCACAGTATCAACAACCAAACACAATGTGGGCGACCTGGGAGAAGGAAATGGAATTCCTGCTCATGTTGCTACAGTGTTCAGAAGCAGCGGCTCAATGGCCCTTTTTTTAACCTTTGATAAGTCTGGGTGGGAAGGGATTTGTCATTTTAATAGGAAAAATCAAAGTTTCAAAGAATTAATTTGTATTCTAATGTATTTTGATAATTAATTTGCACTTTAGTACATATGTATTCATTAAATGTCATTCTTTAAACCAAAATACATACACTTATGTATTATTTAACTGGTAAGTAGCAGTTCCAGCTCCTTTTATTCCTGTGATTTGACTCAATTTTCATATAAAAGCATCTTCCCAGCAGTACAGGTGTTTCACCGCGTGGCGTCGCACTTGTTCAACTTAACACCGCGGTGAGTGGGAGAGACCGATGCTGTAATCGACGTTCGAAAGATCCTTCTTAATACCACAGAACACGTCAAGAGAGGACATACATAATGACTAAAACCCTCGCTATTAAGTGCTACATGCGCGTTATAAGTCCCTGTGAAAATACTGGAGGATTATGGCGATTTGTTAAAAGACTGACCAATGTTTTTACTTTAAGCTGTGATTCAGACAATGCCTGCGTTTCTTCCTCCGGAGCGGCGGACTGTCAGTCACTGATGGAGCAATCTGACCTCAGCCTGCAGACACCGAGAAGCGCGTTTAGGGCCAACAAACACACTTCTGTTTAATTTGTCTGCAAGTTCGGAGTTATTTGCGGAGGGCAAACCTCGTTAAATTTGACATGGGCTCTCAACATTTCGCAAGCATGCAAAAGGTAGTTCAAAGCGCAATATTTTCTCCATTTTGTAAAAAAAAGAAGAAAAAAGGCTAGCAAACAGGGTGGGATTGTGTGTTGGCTCTCCCACTGAAGCTCATTCAATTACCATGTTAAACAATGATATGTTAATTATAACCGCCCAAAGAATGAACGCCTTGTTATAAAGATCAAAGTGAGAAGCGCGATACATTTTGTTTATCGATGAGCTGCTCCAACAACTCATTTGCGAGCATAGTTTGGCCGGAAAATGCCTCCTCGTGTTCAAATGTTCCCCTTTTGTGTTTACTGTGAAGTTCACTCAGACAAAGACATGTAACAACTGCAAGTTTGAAGATTTTCTTTATCTCATTTTGTAATAAACATATAAATAATAAACTCTAGACATTTTTGACGCATCGCCCTGTTATGAAAGTTAACTGGTATGGTCTGGCTATATAGACTATCCAAACTTTGCATCTGCCGCAGGTCATTTCTATAAAACTATTTCCCTATTACAAAATATGAAAAGAAAAATACATTTTAGTACATTTACAGGAGTTACTTATTAATTTATTTAACGAAACTGTTTCAGTACTACTTTAACTGTTACTGAATTGTCAGAATCTGCATTTAATATTTTTCTCAGAGGAAAACAGAAAAATAGAAAGACAACAAAAAAGGAAAAGCAGAGAATGCAGACATGAGGCAGAATATCTGTCCCTCTCCGACAACTTAAACGAACAGTTTCCAAAATAATAAAATTCTTAATAAACCAAAGCAGTACAAGATTTTCCAATACTTTCCCAACTACTGTATTTAAATTAAAATATATTCTCATATCTTACACTATTTCAAATAACGAAATGTGATTCGGTAGCGATCTGTCAAAATCTAATTTACAATTCTGTGTATAAAAATATAATTTATGGAACCCCGCGAAGTTTGTTCTCCCCAAAATATAACAGTCAGTTGCACACATATGCACATATGAACATTACAACCTGTCAACGTTAGCTCCTTTCTACATGGTCTTCTTCTTTCTCTTGGCGATATTTTTTCTTTTTCCATTTTTTCTTCATTTTTTCTGTCTTTTCTTTTTCATTTTTATTTTTTTTTGCATTTGAGATATACAAAAATAGATTATGCACAATTTGCTGCTCACACCGTTTCAGAATCCATTTGTGTGACAGCAGCGAGTTCACATGAGAATAAATTATTCAAAGAGAAACTTTTTTAAGGCTCCATTCATTCTTTGAAAGGGGACACATGGAAAAGTCACTGAAATAAATATCCCAACTCCGCTGGGGCCTTTGTCTTGTTTGTTCGTTCGTTTTTTTTAATTATTATTATTATTTTATTTTATTTAATCTACTGAATAGTTCGTGTGTCCTACATGTAAGTCTCATTCTGCTCCCGTAGTAGAGGTTTCAACTTGAGTATACTGACATCCCAAGTGGATGGATCGAGTGGCTGTCCAAGAGCCATGTTCCTAATTGATAAAGGATCTTGGAGTACCAGTGCACTCCGTCGTTCTGTGCGCTGACTCGAGGCTGGGAACTGAAAAGCAACGAGGACACCCAGTGGGCGAGCCTGACGGGTGCCAGGGCCCAGTGCGCCAGGTCGTGGTCTTCGATCACTGCGTAACAGGACGCAAGGACCTGGTCCACCACGACGGTCCCCTGCACGGTCACCGGCGCAAAGGAGCCCTCGTGCTCTTGCGTGTAAATCCGTTTTACGGTCACGGGCTCGAGTCGACTTCGCTCGGAATCAAACACGAACACCTTTTGTCCGGATCGGACTTGGCTGGCGAAGATCGCCGACATCAGCTCCCCCTCCGTGGTGTTGCGGCCGACGAAGAGGAGGTGCGCCGCCGTGAGGGTGATTTTCTGGCCCGAGTCGGTCTCGATCACGTAGAAGAGCCTCCTGGTCGTTGAGTCTTGGTCAATGAACATAATGAAGTCTGTGTAAATCGGTTTTCCGTCGTCGTCTGCTGCTAGGACCCGGTCGCCGGTTTGGAGGTGTTTGACCGCCTTCTCGGTGCCATCCTGAAGGGTGACCGTGGAGGAGCCCGGGAAGCAGCCGCCTGACTTTGCTGCCACAGAGTTTTCTGTTAAAATAAAAGAATGTGTTGTTGAAATACAATATACGTTTTTTTACACTGTCAGAAAATGTTTATTAAGTGAGAGAACCACTGTAGGCCTACTGCAAAAGTATTTTAAAAATACTTTTAAGACAATAGATGTTCCAAAGCAGCAATATTTTAAGCTTTTAAAACTTTAAGAACTTAAAAATAACAAATCACACGTGCCTTTCAGCCATTCAAAAGCCCATTCAAAAGCCCATTCACTAGCCTCCCTTTTTTTCGCTCATATTTGTATTTTTCCTGCCTACACACATCATGGTGGGCCATATGCATTTTGCATAATGATGCCTGTCTGCTCCTCCGTGCCAAATGCGTATTGGCTTGGCCCACGTTGTCTGAGACGAGAAAACTGAAAGCCTTGGCTCATCTATTCTTAATTAAAAAACCCAATAAAGAGCAGCCATTGTTATTCTAAATCAGCTTGTGGATCAAGCTACTCTTGGTAAAGAACACTTACGCCTTTCCCAGCTACTCGTCCCCATATTTACTCAGGTGCAGAAACCTCTATGTGACAATTCACACAAATAGGCGACTCACAACTACTATTTACCCAGTGGAGCCACTTTTCCAAGCCTCTCGAGTCGTAGATTTGAATTTAAATGAGGGCCCGGACTCTTAAATGCTTTCTGTTGTGCAACATCAATGTGCCCTCTTTTCTACCACCTCTCGCTGCTTTGTTGTCAGGCTTGATGACAATAATTTTGGCCTTGGTGGAGCTCTTCACATACCAGTCTCTTGGGATCACACTGTCCTGCACACAGAAAAAAGGGGGTTTCCTGCTCTGAAGTTGGGGCTTTTAATCTTCTTTTAAGATTCCCGAGCATGAAATAAGGTGACAACTGAAAACCAGATTTACTCCAACCAATTCAACATTGTTCAGCCAAATCCTTTTGGTAAAGTCGCATGACCCCTAATGACACGTCGGCCCGGCCCATACTGTGATCTCAAAACGTGTGTGTTGAATGATAAGTAAGGGATTTATCAATAAAGTCTGAGCTAAAAAAAAAAAAAAAAAGGTGCCACGGTTCATCAATCAGTGCGAGGAAATAGTTTCTACGCGCCATAGGTGTCCTGTAGCTTAGTAAAGGCCTGTAAGGTTGTTTTAGCCCCCCCCCCAAAAAGGAACTAAAACGAAGATTGTCTTTAAACTAAAAACTGCATCTCAAAGCTGAGACGAATAAAATCCGAAAAAAATACCTCAAACCAGAAATTCTTTTCGTTTTGTCATTAGATGATCAAATTCAAATTATAACCTAAAACTCGTCACAACTTCCACTATTTTAATTTGGCTTCCACTGATAAAAAGAAAAAGTGAACGAAATGATTTGCTTTGCTAGGTCACACCGAGGAGCCTTGTTAGTTTATGGCCGTGGTTCCCACCAGGAGACTGAGTGGGGCGATGTAAGATCAAGAAATAAGCTGCATGGGAAATGCTCATAACGCCACCCATACATCATTCATAGAAACATGTTTCATAGTCAAAATGAATGCTTACACTCTGCTCTCCAATTACCTCATTAGACAAATATTGAGTGCACGTTCTTGTGATTAATCATTAACTGAATGAGACTTTTTTTTTTTTTTTTTGACGATCGTAAAATGTATAGTTTTGCAATACAAACGAATCAACAGATAAGAAAAAAAAACGTGGTGTTGTGTTTCTGCTCTCACGTGGTGTTTCTTTTAACCTGTACATGTTGCAGCCGATTGGTCACTGAAATCAGGTTTTTTTGGGACATTTGAAAAGCATCAACTTCCCTTTTGACACCTTCATCACGTCTAACATGCTTTTCCCTCGCAAACAGCTGAAGGGACTCTGATCTAGCATGGGAGTTTTCTAAAAGATAAGGCATGGCTGCAGCTTCCCAGAGCTGCACCTGCTCTTTCAGATTACAATCGCACCTGACGGGAAACGTGCCCCGGTGAATACATCTGGTTATTTTCTCCTTACAGCCAGCAGCGCAGTGCGCATGACATAATTCCCTTCTCATCTTGTGCAGCCTTACCTGCTTTCACGGAGCAGTGGATGTGGGCTTTGGATTCATAGTAGACCCAGTCGAATCCGGCTTCCACCGCCAGCCGGGACAGAGTGCCGTACTTGCTCTTGTCTCTGTCCGAGGTGGTGATGTCCACGGCCCTGCCCTCGTAGTGGAGCGACTCCTCGAAGTGGTGTCCGTCTTCGTCCCATCCCTCGGTGACCCGCAGCTTCACCCCGGGCCACTGATTCATCACCGAGATGGCCAGAGAGTTCAACTTGTCTTTACATCTCTGCGAGAGGGAGAAAATTGGACCGGTTAGTCACCTGTTGTGTCCAAGCTTTGCGCATGCAAAGTGGTCCAGAGGCGCACACCATGGGGAAGTCTCAATCTAGAACAGCATCTCATATCATCTTTTGCTCAGAGAAATCGAATATTAGAAATAGCGCACCCCAATACACATCTGGTCCGTTTTGCTTTATCTCTGCTGTCCATTGCAGCGATAACGATTAAAAGTCAAAGTCATCGAGGCCTCGCCCACACCTGGTTCCTCTCAGCTGAGGTGAAACGCACGAGGCTGAACTGCATCTTTGAGGTTACATTTGTCAGTGTGAGCAGCAGCGTCAGAGGGCACATCTCGGATAAGAAAGCTGCCGATGAAATATTGATAAGGCACCGCGTTCGCTTCACTGGCCTATCACACACGGGTCTTTGGTCTTGGAAAGGTGCGAGCAGCATCCCTTTCTTTCCAAAAGTGTTGCGTTGAACACAACATGCGTGCATTACAAATTCATGAGTTCGTATTAGGCCGTGAAATGAGCGAGTCCTTTGTTGTTTGCAACTTGTCTGTTTTCTTTAAATCAATAATTGATATGCAGATGATACGAAGGTGATCTTCGGGAGCAGCTGGCTGCCTTAAAATATCTGGAGTTTGTCTTATAAATAAATCGTCGCACCCCAACCTCTCCGCGCTCTCAATGAAGATGCTTGGCCTTCTCCAAGACAACTATTCTCGACGCTCGACCAATATGTCAAATAAAACATCACAAAGAGTCTTTTCAGCCCAACCGCGGAGGGGAACTTTCATTATCCCTCTCCTGCAAAGTCTGAGAAACGTGACATGCCTCCTTAAGTCGGGGTGTTTGGGCTTGCTGACTGACAGACTTGTGAGATATCCAGGGATGGTATATGGGCGCACAGAGAAGCGTCTATGTGTGTGAGCCACTGTCCCTCTCTTCTTCATGGACAGCCTGCGCGTCCTAAAGCGAGAATGTTCACACAAGACCCCGAAAACTCGTATAACAAAAAAAACTAAACAATAAGAGCATCGACTAATATCAGTGGGTGTTTTATGAGGATATCACACTTGTAGAATGTGATGAATAAAAAAAAATAATAAAACGCCCCCCCCCCCCCCCCGCTCCCAACCCCCCTAAAAAACCTCCCACATTCTGAGTGGGATTGTCGGAGTCAAGAGCCGTAAAGCTTAACCTATTTATTAATTCATTAGGTCGTGTGCCGCAAATCAAGCCAAATTCTGCTCAGCCACCGTGAAGCCCAGCAGGGCGCCCTAGACCGGCGCTTTGTGCTCGGGGTAAAGTTGTTCAACAGCCTCCCTCTTAATCTTTTCACAAATGATTTGGTTAGAGGAAACACTTATCAGCTACCTGTCAGTGCAAACAAGCCGCCAGCTCGTCTCTTTTCCGACCCGTTTGCACCGAGGGCATGAGACTGCAAGAGTCCTAACAGCGCTCCACTGCTAACAGATCTAACAGTGGAGATTTTCTTCCGCGTGGAAAGTAACATGTGCCGGTGTGGATGACATGATTAAACAGGGCAAAACAAGTATTTTCTTTGATTGTACTGGATATCCTTATTCAGCTTTACATGTTGTCTCTGACATGATGAAACAAACGAAAGTTCACAGGAAAGACATTGAATTTAGGACACTGAGCCATCTCCCCTCTCCACAAGAGAAAATCTACACTTATGTTGGGACCATACTATTCTACGACTGAATATGAAGCTATACTTTGTGGATTAGATGGTGGGAGTCACGCTCCTGTTCATCTCGGGCCCCGTCACTCCAGGAGACATCGTCTCTACTTTTCTAGGAGTATATGCTTGTTGAGGCGCTTTTTCAAGTAGGTACATTTAGTCTTGTCTGGGTCTAAGTGAATGGATTGATTAATTTATTTATTGCACACACCTAAGGCAGCCACTGCACGCACGTGCCTTGTTCCGTGTACGAGTACAGTTATTCTCTAAAACGCAAGAAGGAAAGTCCACTATATCCATGCGTAAAACTCCGTGCGTAAGAGGTTCATGCGTAAAGCCGTGGAACAGCGCAAAGACCGTTGGCACAGCGTACATTCCCATGTGATATAATGCTTAAACCGCTGCCCGAGTAGCCTTTCTAACAGCTCAGCTCCTCTCTTCTGGACGTGCATCTCCCAATTTGATGACCTTATGTCATGTACGATAAGAACAATCTCACCTGTTTTAACTTACTATGGCCTCCCGCTGACCAAAGGTCATAAGTTCAAACTGCGTTTTAAGGCCCAGTGAGGGGTGCATAAAAAGCCCTTTCATGTACATGTCACACTTCGAGCATGTTGTTGTCTTTTCTGTAAACCCTCGAATGCTGAGTGGAAAGCTGACGATAAACCTGAAGCAACAACTAGCTACTGACCTTTTTAAAAAAAAAAAAAATTATCTGTAAAACAGCAGCTCCCAAACATGCGATTTTGAGGCCCCCAAATAGACAAACTTCAGCCATATAATCAAATGTTATCTGAGGGACTCCCTCCTTATGGTTTTATACAGACCTGTAAACACAGCTGTGTATACAGCAGGTGGGGTGTTTTACTAAGATGAAAGCCTTGCAGAGCCATGTTACTCAATATTCTCATAGATGAATGAAATAACAGTGAAATCAAATTATCCACCTTTTTTTTGGACCCCTGGAACCTCAACGAGGATCCGAAGGGGGGGGGTCCCTGAACCCCAGTTTGGGAATCACATCCCCACGCGCCTGTAATTTCATCATCTCTGTGTGTGTATGTGAACCTATAGGTGTATCACAGAGGAGATGTGGGGAGGGCTGAGAGGGACGCCGAGACCGCACGCACAGTGAATATTTCATCGGAGCTCGTGCTCATGCATGGTGCGAGGCACGGGTTCAGGGACTCCGGCGCGCGCCTGGCTTCATCACCACCAGCACCAGCATCACCAGCGGCATTTTATTATTACTGAGCCAATATCACCCAAGCGCTTTTAATAATTCACCAGCATCTGAGTGCTAAAAGTCATGCTGAAGAGACGCGGCATCCTGCAACCACGATATAATTCTCCCCGACGTGTTGTGAGCCTCGTCTTCTCTGTACAGAACGAGCTGTGAGCTTTGATAACTAACTGCCTACAATAGGATGGAGTATTAAAAAAAGATGTCATCATCCATGCCAGTGAGGCACCATCGCCCCCGTGCGCGCCGTGCTCCTATAATTGACCGAGTCCCACCCGTGAAGTCCTGATAGTGTTCAGAACACTCTCAAAAACATGTCACTGTTTTCATGCGCTGGTGCACATCATGCGAAAAGGCTGAATTACAGCAGCCTGTGCGAGAAAATGTCTGAATGAGCCACGCCATGCCTGAATAAGCCCGGCTGTTTGAAGCGGTGCGCATCCCCAGCTCTATGTGTTCAGGGCTGGAATAAAGAAAAAGGCGCTTAAAACGAGCCGCAATGTAAAGCTTAATTAGGCAACAACATGCTGAATGTCCTCCCGACATGTACTGTAACGTGAACGTGCGTCCGTAAGACAACAAATAGAGCCTCACAAAAGATACAAATATAGATATGAGGAGAGGGGCACATTAATATTTTAAATACACTGTCACAATCATGAAGGCCGAGTGTCCTGACTGTCCGCCTGCACATCACTTCTCCAGCTGGATTTCTGCATTCGCTTTCAGAGCCTGCAGCCTTTGAAAACTCCCGTGCCTGGTGCATAAAGCGCATCTGCTTTTACAGGGAAGTTAAAAAAAGGGCTCAGTGTGAAGAGTTCAGCAGCGGGTAAAACAGACTTCCCTTAAGGTGCGCAATCAGTCTGACAAGGAGGTTGTTGCAGTGCGCAGTGATGGTGCGTTAGGAGACGGGCAGTAAGGGTAGAAAAAAAAAGGTTCTGTCTCCTTACCTGAGTCATTAGCCTGTCGGCACCGGTGTTCTCCTCATCCTTGAATATGATGTCTGTGTTATAATTGGGAGTCAGCTCTTTAAATCGCTCGGAGTTTCTTGTGATCTTGCCTTCGTATCTACCGCTTGCCCCGAGGGTCTTCTCCGCCACGTTGGGGATGAACTGCTTGTACGCAAGAGGTGTCAGCTTCTTCGGGTGTCTTCTCCTGCCGTAGCCCCTGCCCGGTCCGCATCCCATCCCAGAGGACACCAAGGACAAGCAGATGAGACCGACCAATACGATTCTGGTCCAGAGCAGCATTTTTTTTTTGTCCTTTATAAGATCTCAATCGAGTCGCCGCTGCTATCTCTATACCGTCTGCCTCTCCCGGCTCTCGCAATGCCCTTGTCTCCTCCTCTACTTCGCCTTCGCCTGGTCTCTACTGTGGCAGGTGCGGAAATGAACGCCTCAGACAAATGGTAATAACGGGGCACATCGAAGGAGGGTTTAAAAAAAAAAAAGTAGTGAAGGAATTAAAAGCCACGGGATCTCTAGTCGAGCTGCAGCCGCTTGTGTGAGGCGACCGCTTTTACTGCTTTGTATTATAGCACCGATCTATTGCAGAGGAGGGATTTGATTGGCTCGCCTAGACAAACCCTCCTGATGTTATCCCACAAAAAAAGATTTCTTCCACCTGAGGGTTAGCCTGTGTTGCGGGGAGGAGGGGCTGTTCCATGGGAAAACATCAATTATAAACCGTCTTTTTTCACCCTTCCATTTTTTTCAGATTTCACAGGAAAGGCAGGACAGACAGGAGCACTTGCTCAGTGCTGGGCTCAAATCTGAAGCAGTGTAGTTAGGTGAAGTGATTTCAGTACGTGTGCGGTAATTGAACTGCGTCTGGGATAACTTTCCGCGCAGAATGCATTTCCCAGGAGAATAAAACTGCTCTTGGACGCGCGCATGGCGCGCGACTGCGCTGGATGATTTGGCTGTGACCTCGTATCCTCCAAATATATGAAAAACACAATAAAGAGTGTACTTACTGTACAAATAATGAGATTGGTCGAACAGTTTCCTCTTTAAAACAACATGAACGCACGGACATGGCTTTAGAGACGTTTCATAACATTTAGGTTAATCGAAGTCGAAAGAAATCTGAGAAATTTTTTTGATTTGACACTTCTCAATTCTTTGAAATTTCAGTAAAACTTGAAAATAGACCTGCACTAATTTCTGCGCAGCTCGCGCACTATGCGTCCTTGTACTCGTCAAAGCATTTTATTCTTTAAATTATTATTTCCTCCGAATCGTTTTTATTTCCTCTAGACCTATATTGATATAATGACAGTGCATATTCACACATCTCTGACTCACAACATAATGTAGACTCCGTAAGAATGAGGAACGGGACAGGCTTCTATATGGATGAGGCTTTAGAGAATGTATTCCAGGCTGTCCGACTCATCTATGGCCACTTCTCATTGGAACCAATCTATTAAGGCCTAAAATGTTCCGCAAAGATCACCCCATAGGTTATCCTACACAATCTCTTCCTTCCAAAGTCCACTTCATTGACAGATTAAGCATTGGTACCCCTCAGTATTTACTGGCCATAGTTGTGGCAGACATTTATGTTTGCACCCAACTGTAACTTCCTCTTGACTCCTTTAAAGGAGAAGGGGAGGAGAGGGGGCTTCTCGCACTCATGGTAAGCAGTAACACCCAGCACTTCTGTAATTAATTCTCCACCCCTATTAGATTGGATTTCAATCACCAACCTTCCCGAGTTGTTTTCACCCCAAAACACACATATAGTTATATTCCTGTGATTATAGCCAATTAGGAAATAGTTTAGTGTTGTTGATTAAAAGCAGCATGGTACCATCACACATACAACACCACTGTATCCCACATTCAAGGCATATCGGTTCAGACGAAAGCAGATATCTCAAATGTTTCAGGAAGGCAAATTATGTGTGTGATAACAAACCAACTGTTAGAGTAATTACAGGAGAGAGAGGCTGTTTTGGGGGCAACTTTAGCTCTCATCACGCTGACAGTGTGGCACAGGTGCTCTGAAGTGAGGATAGATATGCCAGCCTTTGGTGTGGCTTCAGTCTCATTAAACCTCACTCTGGCTGACCTCCAGTCTGGTGTTGTTCAAGTCTGTGCCAGGCTCGCAGCACCGCAGCACCATGGCAGGTGAGACTGCCTGCAGCTCACTGAGATCATGAACATCAAATCTTGGCCAAAAGACGGCTTGTGCATATGGCACACTGCCGTGTAACCCCCCAACCAAGATACTCCACCACTACCAGTGATGGCTTCCAGTGCACACGTCGCTGAATTGACATGTAGATGTCTTTTCTAGACATATTTCAGCAGTTGTTTTTGCAGAGGTACTGTTCAAACACGGAGCTGACAGCAGTTGTGGTGCCCTGAGGGACACCGGAGGCTCTGTTTGGCCCCAGGTCAGAGTCTTGGTTCAGGTGTCACAGCTCTGAGATAAAAACCTGGCATGCCACACAAACACCTCAAAACCACAGACGGGAGGGGGGGGTGAGGCAGCGAGGGTCCATAGAGGCCTCAGTCCTCGCATGCAAAATAGGATGATATGATCATAATTATTATTGTTATGATTGTAGAGACTTTAAGGGTTTCTTTGTAAATGAACCAAGTGACAAAATGTGACGCTAAGTGAAATGAATAATGCAGAGATTGCGATGAATAATGCAGCCTAAAGAGCAAGGTGTGCTGATGTGACAGACTGGATTTGAACTTGAGTTTCTCCCACAGAGGAAACCAACCATCTATCTGCCCGACCTGGGGCAAACAGTATTTGCAAACATTACACTTCATTGTTTGGTTTTGGCCTCCTCCAGTGCCAGATGGGTGGAGTTTGCAACTAAAGGCAATAGAAATCATGGGAGACAGTTTAGGCAATTAATCAAAATATCTAAGGCCAATTTAGTGTATGAAGTTCTGAATGAGAACTTATCTTGACACGGTCTCAAACATCCTAAAACAAACACGAAACATACTTGCAATACCTACTTATTCCTGTTCTGGACTGAAACTGGGTCACTCCTGTTCAGGGTGAATGCATGCTGGGATGTAAACACCCTGGACAGGCCAGGAGACGAGCAACGGGTTAACACACAAGCAAGAATAATATACCTACACACTTATGGACAATTTAGAGTTTTGCATTTCAACCTCAAAATAGACATTTGCCAAATAGGGTTTGAAAGGATTTCAAAAGCCCAGCAGCTAAACCACAAAGGAGTACATAATCCTGCAAATTAGAGTTAGAACAAGCAAACTGAAAATGTTCACCTGACAACATAATCAGTTTTTCGGAAACTTGCACAAATGAAATGAATTAACAGCTTTCAAAATCCCATATGAGGGCTGCTATACGACATTCTGTTCCACTTTTATTTACATTTACCTTTGGTTTTTTTTGCGTGTGAAGGTGACGCAGCAAAACAGAGGCTGATTTTATGAAATCATTCTGCAGGGATTGAGGGCATTACACAATTCATATTAAGCAGCCTATTGCATGTGATGGCTAATCCAGCGTTGAGGCGTGAAAGCGGCCAGTGAGTCATCAGTTTTTCGCCTCCTTTCTGTGTCACATCAGAACCTTTGTGCCCCCACCCAAAACACACAAGACCTCACATCCCCTGACACAGCCCTCTATCCGGTCTGAGACACCTACATCTGCTCAGCTGCACTCGTTCTCTAAAAAAAAGCCTGACATTCAAGGGAATTAAGAGATATGCTTCGAATCAGACTAAATCCACACCCATGTTTGATTTCTTGTGCCACAGTCTCGATCAAGCACGAGCGAGATGCAACTAGAAGTGGTTGAGCTGCGTTTTACCCGTGTAAGTCCCCCCCAATTACTGCTTTAAAGCCTCCTCCTGTCTGAATGTTTTGTAACATTGTTAGACGGATTAGAACTACAGAATAATCACGCACAAACATATAAGTAGTGTCAGGCTCTCTGTGTTGTTTTCCTTTGCTGCAAGTCGGGTTTCCTTCCTTCCAGCCCAACAGAAAGCCGGCCATACCGCAACTCATTGTGGTTTTCTCTTACAGGTGGGGTCCGCATTCAAACCTTTTATCCTGTTCTGAACTTTTGACAAACAGTTTAAAGCACGGGACACGTTGCCTTTTATCCCTTGAACATGTGTCCTCTTTTGTCAGCATAATGAAGTTTCAATAATCTTCCCTCTAAATGGTTTATCTAAGCCGCACGCCTCAAGTATTATGAAGAAGTAAAGAGGCCAAATTCAACTGAAGAGATTCAGGTACCCTGAGGCTACTCCGTCAAGCACAATGGGAATTTCACAATACAGTATCTGGAATCACAGCCCTCAGCGTGCCCCGGAGTCTGTAAAGGCATTTTATTTGCACTCTCCAGCCGCTCCCAATACTTAAACATTAAACGCCAAGGCTAGACAGGCAAAACCACTTTGAACTGCAGTGCAGGGTGAACTCAGTGGGAGGGGAAGGAGGTGAGTGAGTGGAGAGCGGGGGGCTGGTGTGTGTGTGCGCGCGATACTCCACCAGGTGAGTCAGCACTGGGCACCATCGCATTCTTAGGCAACGGTGAACAAGAAGGGAAGGGCTCAGGCTCATTGACGTGTCCATGTGGCTGTTTACTTTCAGACATAACTGAAAGTTTCTTAGGATACACTGTAAAGGTTGTTAGCTTAGCTTAGCTTAGCATAAAGTCTGGAAATAGGGTGAAACAGCTAGTCTGGCTATGTCTAAAGTGGCAACTAGTGAAGACACCAGGATGTCACTGCTTCAGGCCAAGAAGTAGTCCGGCACATATCCCCCCCTTAAAAATCACAACCTGGCGTTTTTACGCCTCAGTTTTGGTGCAGATTAGACAAATAAGATATCAAGTGTCATAAAAAGTGATCTTAACGTTAAACAGAGCCAGGCTAGCAGTTTCCCCCTGTTTCCAGTCTTTGTGCTAAGCTAAGCTAATCATCTCCTGGCTCTAGTTTAATATGTATTGTACAGATATAAGGGTGGTGTCGATATTCACATCTTAACTCTTGGCAAGAAAGTGAATCGGACCTTTTCTTTAAAGAAATAATTAGTCTAATATTGGGTCCTTGAACTTTCTTTATTTACTTCAAACAAGGGAGAAGAAACAGTCAGTTGGGATAGTTTTCTTTGTGTGGTTGATTTTGCTTTTATTCATTGAGGTTCTGCCAGTTTCTGATGAGAAATATTAGAATTATAGACTCTTAGCAAGCTGATTTGTCACTTTTTTGAGCCCTAAAATGTTATCTTCTTGAAGGGATATTAAGTTGAAAGACTCGTAAGAGACAGATGATAGAAAGAACGGTCAAAAGTGATGCAGCAAAGGACGAGATATCCCATAAATCGGTCGAGTGCCCCTTTAAAAAAAGTGAAAAAAAAGTGCCAATAGCGAGAGATTATTTCATTACTCTGTTTAATTTATTGGCACTACAGAGCAGCATTCCTCACATCGTATTGGTTCGAGAAGTTGCTCCCCACTTCTAGAAAATCTGTGACAGGAACTGAATGATCTCACCCCGGTGGCAGAATTAAAGTGCCAATCGGAAAAATGTGTTGATCAGCAAGGTTACAGGAAACAGTTTCGATCATGATACCACCAGTGACTCAAAGACATAAAGTTGTGAAACAGTCTTACAAGGGACTGATGTACCAACTTTATCAGTAGCAGCTACACAAATGTACTCCTTATTGACGAGCACTCTGCTTCAACACGATCTGTTCAGCATTTGCTTTCATTAAAGTAAGGACACTGATTGTATCTCTCTAATGGGCACTGAGTGCTTTGAGTTTGTGCCATTTCACCCCTAGCTGCGAAAATGGAGGTTATAATTCCCTTCAGACTAAAATGGTGTAGGAGGTGTAGGAACACAACAAACAGCGGGAAAGGTTAATCACACCCCGTTTGCAGGCTACCACACTACCCATGCAAACCACACTAACCACCTGACAGTCAATTATGATATGCTAACATGCTGCTCAGGCATTCCTCTTCTCAATCAGCTCTTTCTCATCTGCCTTCATGAGATCTTCAAAACATTGTGTCTGTCATCAAACTGACACAGTTGTTTGTTTGTTGGGTTGGCTTGTTAGATACAGATTACTTGTATATTTCATATTTCCCCCCAGAAAGGATAGCTCTGTTTCTGCCTCACTAAACACCGTTTACTGAGCTCTGGCGTTACATTGTCCTCTTTGATTTAAACCAATTTCAAGTTGATTTGTTGCAAGATATCACCATTTATGAAAAAAATAAATAAAAAGAAGAGGAAGTGCTGGCACGCTCCGTGATGTCACAGTTTGTGTTAAATCAAAGTGAGAGCGATTCATTCAAACTTTATAAATCCAGGAAATTGCTGCCACCGATCAAAGTTATTTCCTGGAAGGAACAAGGAAGCCAAAAAAAAAAGTGACACCTTCCCATATCTATTTAAGAGTTGTGGCTTTGGATGGACACAGATCTTTGTCAGCTGGATATTTGATGGGGTTGTGTCGGCTATCACGGTCTGCATAACGATGATCAATGCGTTTGTCGGTAATAAATTATAGAGATGCGAGGAGGCATACATATTGTATCTGTTGATTTATTGAAATGTGTGGATTGTTCAGATCCAGCTACTAAAATCAAATGGTTTACTGTAAATGCACCGTGTTTAGCTGATTAATATCAAGTACAAAAACAACTTAGTCTGAAGGAAATACTTCTCCTGGTTCAGTTAGTTGTATGTATTGTATTGTATTGTATTGTATTGTATTGTATTGTATTGTATTGTATTGTATTGTATTGTATTGTATTGTATTGTATTGTATTGTATTGTATTGTATTGTATTGTATGGAGTATTGTTTTCTGTTAAGATGCAGAATAAAGTGAAGTTGGGAGCTGCAGTAGAACAAATGATTCCTCTCTGGAGAGATTGAAGTTCAATCAGTAAAGCCCCCCCATCACTTCCAAAATATAGAGATGACCATCCCCAAAAAACTACAAATATTTAAACATTCCCCTTTTCTGAACTGCCCTCCCCGCTAAAAAACTATGTGCACTGCTATTTATCTATGTGCAAGTGATGTATCTACTGAGCTTTAATACAAACAGACAAGAAAAATAGAAAACACTTATCCTGTCAGCACACTCCAAAATCAATTCATCTGATCAGAGGCGAACAGACAGAAAGTGAATCCTGCAGCTGTAGTAATTCACGTAAAGCAGCAAAAAACGTCAAAACATGTCAAAATGTGCAAACTGACAAACACTCGACTGCCTCCGACTGGGAAACTTTTGACTCAGTGGATGTATGCGAGTGTGCGTACGAGAGGGCACGTGCATGTACGACTATAGCAGCGGGAATAACAGCCCAACAGGAGTTAATGAGGCGAGTGACTGACGGAGCAGCCTGCCTGTGTCAACAGAGTATGGAAGACGAGTCTGGTTGGGGGCTAAGCGTCTCAGAGAGCCCAGGTGAGGAGAGAGAGAGAGCCAGGAGCCGGTGTTGATGGGAAATGTCAAACGCTGCTTCGGAGGACGAGTCTGATTAGCACCCAGACTGCACTGCACCTCTCGCTTGCACCTTGGCGATGACCCCCCCCCCCTCCCCTCCTCTCACTGACACCCTGAATAACAAAATCCACCTCGAGACATCTTCATTCATTTTTTTTTTAACAAGCAGAAACTCCCTGAGAGACTTCAAATACTTCAAACCCCTTTATATGGCAGCTTCATAAAAGGCTGCCAAACAATCAGCCGCTGGACTCTCGTACCTATTTTTATGATTTGTTTAGCCAGCAGCGATTGTGTGGGTTAATTGTCTTACGTGGCAGATGCTTCTGTTTGTGGGGTATTGAACCTGCATTAAAAGCTTTGATGTCTCATCAGGAACAGATTAAACTGACAGACGGACAATAAAACGAGGATAGATAGACAGCTACAGATAGATAGACGGACAGACAGATGGATGCAGACACCATAACAGACTTGTGGCATCACTCCTGGGTGTGTCTATTCGCAGACTCACACCTCTTACCACACGGCTTATAATAACCTCATAAAAAGGGGAAATCTGTCTATCCTTAGGTTGGGCAATATGTCAATATAATGTTTTGATACTTCTGTTGGTGTGGTAGTTAAAGTCATGTGTGGAGACGCTGGAGGGTCAGCGCTGACGTTAACATAAAGAAGGACGGGTCTGACTTGATATGAGAAACCTGGTAGATGCCAGGAGATGTTGAGTAATACCACGCTGAACAATAGTATTGTTTTCTCAGCCAGGCGAAAGACTCATGAGAGGTTATAAGTGCAAGGAGATGCACTTATGACTTCTGGTGACTTAGTAGTTATGGCAGCATGCTCAAGGACCTCTTGTGGTTGCTGTGACTCGCTGTAACTTCTATTACCTGTTTCATACTGCCACTGACCGCCTGCTTACTCCTAGATGCTAGAACACCCTCTAGAACAACACATAAATGAGTCTTCTGATCAGATGCCCCCCCCCCCCTATCAGCAGGAGGACATCATTTGTCGGTGACCAAAATAGTACATTTGCAGGACATAAAACCAAAAACAAGAAGCTGAAAGATGTTTAAAAAGCTCTCAAATAGCTGAGAGAAACCACAGAGTCGGATGATAACTCTTTGTTTGTCAATACCACATGTAATCATATGATCCATTGTTAACATAAAACAACAAATATTGACTAGTGCAGCTTTTAGTAGCGGTGTAATATCACGATGGACATGGTACTACATATTTGTCGTCTTTCTCCCTATTTGTCCCTTTGTGTGTTCAAGTTGAATCCGGTTACATTCTTTCACGTTCCACCAGGGATCACACAGTCCAAGGAGCCGACTGCTTCTCTTTCTCGATGTGTCTGTGTTCAGCTCGGTATAAGCCGGGGGAATAATCCCGTCCTGCCAACTGCAAATAAAACCCCGAGAACTAAGTACATTACAACACTACAAACAAGGAACTGGAACATTGCTTTAGGTGGGATCTGGAGAAGAAGGGGCTGCGTGGGGCATGTCAGAACAAGTCCAAACGTCGCACTACTTTGGGTTATCAGAGAAGGTCAGACTTGGTTCGCCCCAACAGTTGTCCCGGATGTTGGTTTGCATTCTAAATTAGGATAAAGGTCTAAGAGGTGAAAGTACAATCAAGCCTGTGTCTGGCAGCTTTTGATAGTAGGTGAACTTCTCCCCACTTCCTGTCTTCAGGTGGGAAACTCCTCATCCTTTATCTTTACTGCCTCAGAGAACGGCTGCCCTGTCAGGAGCACAGGGGAGGAGCTTACGGGTTGGACATTTTTTTCGACTGTGCTACTGCAGGGTGGAGAGGTTTATAAAAGGCTTAGATCACAGGTGAGGGGATCACAGAGGAGACTGTGCAGGTGTTTGAGGAGTGAACTGAAGGCTGTTTTAGTACCGTGTACATATGAACATAATATCGTATCGTACATTATCTTTCAGCTTTGTGAAGACGTGTGCCTATCTGCAGATCAAAAGCACAGGAAAGAGTGGGGATGGTGGTTACACCTTGCAGTCAAGCCAATCTCACAGAGATTATCTCGCTCAAGGCTCTTATTATTTAATAGTAGCATAGATTGATTATTGTTTAGTGCTGCTCAAATTGACGTTTATGCTTTGTTCTTGCAGAAAAGGTGTTTTCCCACCTTAGATCTTCTTTTGTTTTCTCGAGTAACCTCACCTCACATCATTTCTCATAAGAAGATTCTACATTATGGTGATATTATAGAATATTTTCCAGTAGCTACGTCGATTCGTTGCTGTTTTTGCCTTATATCGAGTGTTTTTGTTCAATTTAGAAGCTCTTCTGTTCCTCTATAATCTCACCAAACTATCAGAGGCCGGCTTCCACCGCAGAGTTTTTGGAAAGGTCGGGGCCGGTGTGAGACTTCGCCACATCCTCTGCTTGCGTAGCTCCCTGAAAACTGACAGGGCAGTGTGTAAAAACTCACCCACCCGCTACATTGTCGAGTAAACTGCCGAAAAGACTGGAGCTTGGCGCTCAAAAATGTGTTGAATTTGCTGCCCTGAATTCTTTTTCTTCAAATACAGGAAGTCAGAGACACAGAGAGAAGGGTTAGTGTCCAAATAAGGCAATAGGAATTAGACCTAAGGGAGTTTTTTTTTATTAGGTTTAAATTAGCTCAGCGATTGCTTGTTATTCATTTTTTTGGGGTAATAATCTAGTTTATGTAAATCTGCAGAAGGCAAAGAATATCCAGAAATCCTGAGAACAATTACAAGACGGGGATAAAATGAGGAATAACTGATTTGTCTTCAGCTTGTACACTGGTCTCGTCCCTGTCAGTGTGTTTGTCTGGGTGGATGTCTGGGTCAGGGTTGAAACAACGTGCAGTGTGACGCATCGGCGGGCCGATATTGGAAGCAACGCTGCAGGTATGGCTGATCAGATTCAGGTCTCATAGCATTGGTCATGACCTGTTGGAGGTCTGCTAGTTTAAGTCCTTTGATGTGGATCAAGAAGCACCTCGACATCCTCCTGGAATCTGATTTAATTAGAACAACATGTTGAATGTTTTTCCGATGGCAGATTCTTATCAACACTGTTATTTTCAGTCTTATCTGACTGTACTTTGTACCTTAAGGCTTTGGCTTAAAATACCATGAAACAGAAATGTCATCGTCTTCCATCAGATTATTTTGTATGTCAATAATTTAACAGGAATAATCAGTCACACGGCAAATGGACATGCTTTGCAGATAGAATTTACAGCGACGGCATTACATCTGATGAAAATGATCTTAAATGAATTTGTGTCTGAAGGATTGACATTTATCTTTATCTACTTTTTTTTTTTTTAAGTTGAAAAGTACACAGGGTCCTTAAAGTAATGAAAGTCAACGTTGTACGGCTTTCATGCGTAGCAGTGAATAATAATAACGGGAAGTCCAGTGCTGTTCTGATCCCTAAGCTATGTTAAGAGCCTTATTTTGCATTGAAAATACATTTAAAGGCTCTAAGATAAAAGTAGCAAGTGAATAAAAGGAGGTAATGGAGGTGGATCGATCTCCAGGAGAAGTTTGCATAAAATCGTCTTCTGATTGTCCTGTCATTATTGAAAAGGTGGTTGTTAACAGCTTAGAGACAGACCTTTAAGTGAGGCGACTGCCGCAGTGCTTATAGAGCACTTAAAGAGCAGCGAGCGCATCAAAGACAAAAAAAAAATGAGGAGTGAAAAAGGAGAAAGTGAACAACTTTAATGAGGGTATGATCGGTGTGCAGACGCTTTTTATTCTCGTGTAGCGAGCGAGGAGTCTGGCAGGGCTGGAATATATAGACTTCTCCCCTGCTGCTTGCCATAATTTCCTCCCATAAGAGCACCTTACCTCACTTCTGCACCTCTATATCACTGCACCTGAGTGGCAGTGGAAGCAAGCAGAAGAGACATTTAAAAAAGAGAAGACGTAGGTGGAAAAGAGGGGGAGGACAATGAGAATACATGAAAGCATTGTATTTTCTCAGTTTTTTCTCAGAGTGGAGTCTTGTTATTTTCCTCATGAATGTGGAGGATCAGCGTGTGTGAGAGGATCAACAGATGGTTTGGGGGCCAATAGGGGGCACTGGGGGCCTAATCCACGAGTTTGGGAGCAAGCAGTAGATCAAGCAGCACCACACATGCCTTTCCTTGTGAATTCCCCACTATTAAACCAAACCTACTCTACTTAAACCCCGAGAAAGATGAAAACTTCACGACTCTCGTGTCATTTGCTGAGATTAATCTGGGGCAAGGCGGCCTCGTGCAATCAATCTTGCGCGCTCTGTGCGACCGCGGACACGGCTGCTGCCGTCATGAACCTTCATCAACGAGTCAGTGATGTCTAATCAGGGCTTGATTGGCACCCTGGGTAGAAACGGCCTGTAAATCAGTCAGATGTGAAGTGCTGTTTCAAGGGCTTCAGTCAGCTCTCTGTAAATATAGATGCTGTTGTTTTGCCTCAGGAATCACATGCATTCAATACTGTTCATTTGTCTGCATATATACACTATATATGCAGTTTTTGAAACGTTTTTTGGAAGAAAAGCTGCTCATTATCGGACTGTATTCAACCGCTTTAAGGAAGCCTTCCCACTGTGGTGTATTAGCTGTACTGAATTATTATAAAGCACGTTGTTGTCACCAATTATCGTGCACAGAGAGACTGACCTGCTCTTCTTCTCCACCTCATGGGCTGTGGTTACCAATGGAAACAGTGCAAGGCTAACATTTACCCTCACTCCTTTGTGTGATGTATTGCAGTAAGAAAAAAAGATGAACAAAGCACAGTAGCATACTGTGTGTGTGAGTGTGTGTGTGTGTGTGTGTGTGTGTGTGTGTGTGTGTGTGTGTGTGTGTGTGTGTGTGTGTGTGTGTGTGTGTGTGTGTGAGTGAGAGAGAGAGAGACGGAGACAAGGCTCTGCAGAGACTGAACTTTCCCAACTAATGTACCTTGTGAATCTGGCGGTGACAAAGATAAATTAGCCAAAGAAAGAGAGGGGGACGCTTCAACAGCAACCGACCCTCCGACACCAATTAGCAGATTGATTACGCGCCTGAGAGAAGCGGACGCTTGTCAATCAGCGCCACACAAGGAGAGCGACAGGAAGGAGCTGGCGTGGATGTACCTGGAATGTTAAAGGAACAAGAGGCTGCTCCAGGGGAGCCATACAGAGGCACTGATCCATAGGACTGTGTAGCGCTCAACAATGACACACTGAAACAGCAAAGGTGCAAATACCACTATGCCACATGGAAGCCTGAATACCTTCACAGGCTGCAAACTCAAATACCTGTATAACTGGAGGCACACAGGCCCTGTTGTGATGGCTGGTCATGCACCCAGCTTCCTGTACTGTATGATCTGAGTGGATTACTGCAAACAGTAATTGTGCAAAGGGAGGTCTTTTTGGTGTGTGCATGTGTGTGTGTGTGCATGCATAGATTATTTGCACACACGTTTATTCTTGTTCTGCTCATGCACCCACACACACACACACACACACACACACACACGCGCAGGCGTATGCATCCCCACGTTATCCATCAACTCCCGAGGGGCTGGGCAGTGCTGTCCTCTGGATGGTGACAGTCTTGTTCGCCTTCATTTAGCAAGGACACACCAGCAAGGACATAAAGTAAATAAACGCCAGCCGCTAAATTTAGTGCTGCCTGACACATACAAATAGCAAAAGAAGAAGAGAGAGTTGGTTTTTAACTCAGATACAAGAAGACTCTGCAACTGCTGCTGTTTGTGAGGCGGTTCAACCCCGACTACCAATGCGTTCTGTCAACAGCAGAAATGTGAAGAGGTGTTGCAGCTCAATTTGATATACAGCTGCAAATATGCAAAAACACACACAGGCAAGTCAACAGTTCAAGTTAAGGCAGCTCAACTTGGGGAAGATAAGGGCACAATTAGATTTTGGCTGTAGGAGGAAAGACCATTAGGTCGTGATTCTCTGCCTCCCCTTCAGAATATATGGTCCACAATAACTCTTAAAAGGATGAGACCATGACATCACCTCCATATTCAGAATACCTACAGCATGAAAGAATGAACAGAAGGAGAGGAAACAGAAACCAATTTGTTAGATTAAACATTTCTCATGCAGCCGCATGATTTAGAAGGTCTGCTGACCGCAGTCGCACAAGGTTTTACCTCCCCTAAGACACAGCATTCTGTCAATCTGGCCCAGCCAGAATTTCTAATTATAGTCTGCAGACGCAAGAAGGTCAAAAGCTTATTAAAAGTCAAGATTAAAATTCCCAATGCATATTATAAACTACCTCCTCCCCTGACTAGCAATTATTTGCTAACTCATGCCAGTATAGTGAGCAATATTCCTCTGGAGGAACACGTTGTGTGTGAGGTGAATGTGTGTGTGACTGTGGGGGGATAATAGCGTTTTAAATGGTGGTGCTGATAGTTATTCGACTTTGCTGCTGACATCTGGTTACG
Source organism: Leptoclinus maculatus (assembly GCA_032191485.1). Classification (NCBI taxonomy): domain Eukaryota; kingdom Metazoa; phylum Chordata; class Actinopteri; order Perciformes; family Stichaeidae; genus Leptoclinus; species Leptoclinus maculatus. The sequence continues at coordinate 5,720,942 of JAVDOI010000013.1, forward strand.
GCTTTATACTCCCTAATCTCTCCTTGTCTTAAACATGGCAGTAGAGGTGAAGGAAATTATTTAAGGACATTTTCCTTGGTTTTTAATTTGTCTTTTTGCTCTTTTGTGGTTTGTCCTAACCTATAGCCACAGATTAACATTCCCGCTTAAAGAGAAAATCATCCACTCTGGATGTGTTTGGCACTGCTCGCTCTCTGCATATGAATATGGATCTGAATGTTAATATTTACATTGTAGATTAAGAAAAACTGAAAATATCTTTAAAAGAAATCTCGTCTTGATTTGAAGTTTAACACTCAAACCACAGAAAACTTTAAATTGTATGTATTTTTCTATTTATACATATCATCTAAATATATATATATATAAATATAAATGACTAAAGTTTCAGAGAAAACACATCCATGTTTCTCTGATTGGTGCACATAAATACATGACATCACCTTTTCTAACTCAGCCCTGCCCACTTCAAACCAATGAGAAAATCTAGTTAAAAAACACAAATACATCAAAGAAACATTGTTCATGCAGCATCCCATCCTTTATAGTAAGAAGCTGATCAATAAAATATGTTTTCAGGGCTTTTAAAAGCGTAATTCTGGTTATTGCAGGTTATTATTACCATGTTTACTCATACAAATAAATTCAGCCAAACTTGGGATTTCTTCAAAAAACGTCCCTTTTAACGATGTTGCTTTGTTCCCAGATCTCAACAAATAACATGATAGGTTAATTAAATGTTATTATAACTGACAGAAATGATGGCTAAAACTATGAAAGTTGTCATAAGGCAGAATTATCCTACATTTTCAGTTCTACAAGGATAATTCACATGATAAAAGTAGTAACCATTGCTTTAGGAAATAAAGTGTAAAGGTAGCAGAACAAAACTTAAAGCAAGAAGCATTTTGATTCAAGACAAATCTAACCTGAAAAGGGCGGTGATAAAGGAAATCCGTGCAAAGACCTTCCTTTATGAGCCCACATAAAGATGTCATGAATGGAAAAAGCGGGGTGATCTGCTTCATGCCATGTCAATATATAGTTCCAGAAGTCTTTGCTTGCAGATTGTCTGAAAGTCTAGCCCTGGAGTAGCATGTTTTTGCACCAAGGAAGCAGCCTCACAGTGTCAAGCGGGGTCATCACAATAAACATCTTTTTCCTCCATCTTTCTCAGAGAGACTTCTTTACTCACCGTCTTTAAAGAACCCCCCCCACCAAAAGATGTGCGGACAGACGCCTCAGTGGACCAGCTAAGCTGTTGCTAGCAGACATGGTGTGTTATGAACCAAGGCCATTTCAGTCAACAGGATCGATCTAACTCGGAGAAGGGGAAAAAAAACCGTCTCTCCCTCTTTTCTTTTTCTCTCTCTCTTCTCTCTCTTCTCTGGAAAGCTTCCAGCGACGTCTAATCACCCTGCTGCTCCCGTATAGATCCGAGTTCACCTTCCATTACAGCATTATAGAGCCCGAATCATAATTGAAAAATGGATTACAGAATAATGGCATGACACTTGTTTAATCAACTCGCTCCGAGCCAGGCAAATAAACTGACACGTGGGCATGCACACACACACACACTCTCTCTCTGGTGTGTGGATAATGAAAGCTGCAAGGTGAAAAGCACTTTATCAAATGAATGGCTGAAACACTGCAGACCACAGTTATTATCAGTCCAGGCTGGAGGCTGAGGCTCCTGTGAAGACCGGGACGCAGCTGAGAGTAATCTCTACCTGGATTTAATTGCTAGGTGGAGAACGGGTGTGGGGAGGGGGGATTGCCATATTTATGAAAGTAAACTCGATACCTCTCTTCCATGCTGCCTCTTCACATGTGGTTTAACAATCTCAGGTCATCTTCCCCGCATCTGCTCCTCATGAAGGCAACTGCTGGGGAATAAAGTATTAATTATGGCTGTGTGGTTGAATGGTGTCTGGGGGTATCAGCGTGGCAGCACATTTTGAGCTTTGCCCTTCATAATTCCTGTATGTTTGAGCTCCAACGCAGGACCGGGCATGTTTACCGTCTGCACTGATGCATTCAGGGTCTTGAGAAAACCCTGATACATACATCTGTATTCATGTATTCGCAGTACAACAATGACCCTCTCTGTGGCTCCAAAAAGGGGATAACACAAGCTATGTGACATCCACACGGTGATCAATTTACTGCGCCAGACAAATATCATCTCTGTATCTTCCTGTGTCCTCTGAATCCACATTGTGTGATAAAAGGGTCACTTGATATTTCGTGGTTGTCCACATTGCATCATTTGTGGCACCTGCTGGAGAAAACAACCCTGCAGCTCACCACAGTTTTGTACATTTCCATTATGGTAATTTCAAGTCTTTTTTGTGTTGAATTTCCGGGTAGAGCATATCATCTGCAGACTTAACCATACATAAGATCACTTTGTTTTTAAGTTTTAATTTTAATCTCCTTTTGATGTGTTCTTCCACAGGGGGGGGGGGGGGGGGGGGGAGCTTAATGCACAGGTATCAGTAGGAATTACAGGAGGGCTCCTGCACACCGTCAGCCACACTTTATTGTGGCTTACTAAGTAGAGCTGGCTGCTGTCGAAGATGAAGGGCCACTCTGAAGTTTTTCATAGATGATCATGCCTGATTTTTTTTATGTCCTCCAACCTTTGAACACAGGATGTGTTTCCAAGTTGAGTAATTAACTCGGGGCACAGCCATTTTCATCTACAGACGGAAAGTTACCAAATGATGAAAATGAAAGATCAATACTTTGCAATAATACATTCCCAGTTGCATTATTTTAAATGTGTGTGACTCAGTTGCAGTGATTACTTTATTTTGTAATGAGGTCATCGAAGCAAACTTAATTCCAGCCAAGTTCTAAAACCGTTTTCTGCTCGGCTCATAATTCAGAAATGCCTCGGTTGAACCCGTTGCTCTGCCTTAGCCAAAGAGTAAAGTATATTAAGGATTATAAATTGCAGGAAAAATAAATGACAGAGCACTTTTTGCAATGGAATGAAGTCTGAGTGTGCGACTGCGTGCGCGCTTGTTTATGTGTCTGATTTTGTCCTGAGAATCCACTTATTGTTGTCATTTTAATGTCTTGTCTGCGTCGTGGCTATAAAGTCAGATCTGTCACCTTTTCATTTCCTGTGCGATGCTTACGGCGGCTCAAAGCAGGTGATAGGCAGGAAGTAGAGTCAGGGCATCGTATGAGGGCTGACTTTCTTCTCCTGTCTTCCTCCTACGTACTTCTGATGGACAAGTTCTCGTCATTTTGTAAAAAAAAAATCTATTGAGCCCCTACACACAACCTTTCTCTGTCACAGGCCCCTCTGTATTGCTATCTTTCTTCACATTTAATTACACTGAAAAGAACCAAACGCATTTATCCTCAGTTCTCCTCAGTCTAGTATCAAAGCTTGGTAGTTTCAACTGCAGTTAGATTATCAAAGAGATGTGACTGCAGTGTGTAGTGGAAAACCAACATTGTAAAAAAGTAGCATCTGAATCCCTCGACTGATGATAAATGACAGGAACATAACAGCATTTCCCAAAACACTCAAAAAGATGCAGTGCTCCCAACATGACTGGCTGTTTCTTTATTAGCCAATTGAGCTAATCAGGAGGACTTAAGCCACTGATATGATTCAGTGTTTGTTTCTCTGCCTTTTACTCAGAGAAATAGAGATATATTGTGAGCGATGTGACATCCTCGCGTTTTCAAACCCAGTCTCTCAGCCGGTGTTGATCAAAGGCTGCGCTCAACACGAAGCGCTTCACTTAAAAGTAATACATTTGTCAGGAGGGAGAAGCAGACACGTGGAGTTGCACTTCTGGTTGTGTGAGCTGTCGAGTGAGCTAAAAACCTTTGCATTAGCTACAGTTTAGCTGCTGCTGTGATATGTATAACATGAAGTAAGATTCTCTCCTAGTTGTAAATGTGTTTGTCAGTACCCTGAAGAAAGCAGACTGGTGGCCTCACATGTCATGAGGCTGGTTAGCTGGTTGTTTGCTAGCTCGGATGTAGACTGCCATTGGCTGCGTATCTTACACGGCATTCTCCTTCCTGTCTATTTTACAGGGGAACCATTGCTGCATCCTGGGCTTAGCGTTGCCCAAAATGATTGTGATTGGTTTAAAGAAATGCAAACAAGCCAGAGCGTTTTTTCCCACTGATACCAGAATGATATTGGGTGCAGCCAGACCTTTCTTTAGCGCTGACACAGCACTAGCTAGCTAACAATGCCGCACGGGTTTTAATGTCAATAATGAAAAAATAACTACTTTTTTGTTGTTGTTATGATTTAGTACAGTGCTGCAACTGCACACATCGCAAGTTAGGAGATGAATTGGTAGAATCTTAAATCTTCTGAGGGGGCCATTGCAACAGCAATGAACCCTGAATCTCACTGTGTATTTTCCAAATGACATTGTGATGAGAAATGGAGTCGCTGGCAGGATTATGTTCACAGGCAACATTCTGTTGAGTAAAGGAAGTGCTACATATCTGCATCCTAAGACCACCGCATAATTGGTGTGCAGGAAACAAAAGCACTTTGGTTACAAATAAGAAAAAAAAAATCCTGCTTTGTGGTTAAATGTCAACACAGTAAACGCGTTGTTTGTGCTTCGAGTGATGGCTGACTTTCTCTGTATTAAACCAAAATTGTGTTCTTTCCCTGACGTTAGCCAGGTGCTACGAGTGCCGAAACACAACTATGAATACGTTTATTAAGCACGCTGCAGTTGCAACAAGCAGATATTGTACAGAAAATGGGAATATGTTGTCAGTGAACTTTTTACTGATACGTTCAATATCAACATTTTGCGACTTGGCAAAATGATGTTTCGTACGAGACAGGGTTGCTGAGTAATTTGCAGACTGGTAGACTGAACAGATTCTCTGGCTGCCTTTGCTGTTTCAGCTCCAGTAAAGCCTCCAGTGTCGGTGTAGCCCGAGCATCTCTGCCTCGCGGTATCAATGATGTAATGCTCATCCAGAGACAAATACAGATATATGATATTACATCATCAGTACTAAACCTGGGTAGACAGCACACACACACACACACACACACACACACACACACACACACATGCATACTGTACAAACTGCACACACACACACACATTTAGGCTAATTAAGCTTTTGCTGCTCAGCCTCCATTGTTGACATTCAGCAGCCTTTCAGAACTTTTGAATGTGGTGCTAATTTGGCGACGACGGTGCCTTTTTTATCATTTAGCAGATGCTTTTCAATCATCTGTAATGCTGTGGGGGAAAATCAGTATCTCAGGATAGTCTGGAGGAGTTTGGTAAGTTGGTGGATTTTGGGGGGAAATGAGGAAGCTTTCAATGTGTCTACACTCAGGGTGGGAATGACAAGACCAGGGTGCAGGAAGAAGCAATTATATCCCCTGAAGAGTTGTTTGACAGTTTTATAGTGCAACATCTATTTTCTCTATCCTCCATATCGACATCTGTCTGGGGAAAAGAGTGCCATTAGTTCCCCCAAAACACATCTCAATAATTAATGTTATGCTTTGGAAAATCACTGAATATGGTGGATAGAAATGTTGTAGTAGAGGCATTGTTTTCACACTGGTCTGAAGAAAGTGTACAGGCTCTATTTTCACAACACGCTTAAGGGTATATAATGTTTGTGACATGTTCTTACATGTTTAAAATGAGGCGCTGACAAAGACAAATGCTACTGATGACATGTGTAAATCATTTTAAAAGCTTTCAGTGCTCAAATGTCAAAGTATTTTTTTAATCAGATACGTTAAAGTGTTATTTCAAAAACCTGACAATATATATATAAATATATATATAGTATATATATAAATATATATATAGTATATATATAAATATATATATAGCATATGTTGTTTGTGCAGCGAATGTTTTTCTCCTCATATGTCCGCCTCAGTTTACTTCATGCTTATCTGTTCTTGTGCAGAGCTGGAGAAGGAAATGAAGCACCTAAGTGTGGCCATATGTAATTTAATTACACAAGAGATAAGGATGGGTTTCCAGATATTGGAGTCCAGGTCAGCAAATATGTACCTCTTCCTGCTATAACGAGGCTGCCAAAGAACAATTACACCTTCTAATTTCTGAGAAATTGCTTCCAACACTATATAGTAATAAACCTCTGAGTATCATTAAGTTTAAAATATGCTCCAAAGATGATGGGAATTAAAATCAATACCAATTTTCTTACTTCCTTTTTAAAAGCAATAATTGCCTGGCCTCTAAAACATATCTGCATATATTATCTATATTTTGTATTACGTCAGTATTTCTCTTAAAGTTATTATACTTGACCAAACTAATCTGTGCTAATATCGTATTTTTATTAACACTTCACGCTACAAAATAGCAAATCCACTAAATGTTGTATTAAAGGTCATTGAAATTAGATCTCGAATCCATTTAAACTTGTTGATAACATTTCAACAGTAGACACAAGTTGTAAATACAGTTATGGTGTCATCAGTGGGATCAGTCAAGTATAGCCTCCTCTCTGCTCAACTGTGTGTTGGCCGACATAAATCCCAGTGTATTGCATGAAATACATACAGTGTGTAATGAGAGACGTTATTAATTAGCACATCAGGATTTGGGATCAATCAGACATTCCTGTGAGATTTGTCAGAATCTGTCCATCAGATGCTATAAAAAAAAAGAGGGGCACATCTTTGCACCATTAGATGTCCTTCTCTACAGTATAAAAACTGTAACAATGTTAGCAAGCATTTACAAGTGTAGTTCTATTCCAGAGGAAAACTGGATTTTCTCATAAAAGATTCCAGCTGACACATAAATGCCTCCAGTCTTTGTTTTATAGAAAACTAGACTAACATCACTGCAGTCCCTTTAGAATCCTTTGGTTGAACCTCTTTAATCAATATCAAGTATCCACAGGTAACTCTTTACAAAACTCACATGATGCAAAGTCACTGTTTTGTTCCTTGCTGGATTCATCTTGAGACAACATTTATTTCACGTGACCAATGCGACGCTAGCGGCAATATCTGCTTGAATAAGGGGTAGCGTAGGCATGCGACCAGACTACAGCGATGTTCAGGTGTTCAGAAGATCACGGTCGTCTGCTGCTGCTGCTGCAGCTTTTGGCATCAAAATGAGTCGAGTCGTGTGTCCTGAGGTGGCCTTGTGTTCATCACTGAGTTACTATTGTCTTCAGAATTTTCATCACTGAGTTTAATCCAAAGGTCTGCCACTAATTGGATGTTCATTGAACCAAAAAATTGACAAATTCTAGTGACTTGCTTAAAAATTTCCCACGACTGCTGGAGCTGGCGCGTCTGGCATCAGCAATCATGTCGTGTTCAAAGTTGCCTAAATCACACGTCTTGCCCATTCTCACATTTAGCGAAATAGGACGTAACTGCTGACTCAGTGTCTGCGGGATTAACATGTATAAACAGGAAGGTGTACCTAATAAAGTGACCACAGTGTATACAGGCAGGAGAGGAAAAACCTGCCCATTTTGACCCACCTACCATTTTCCCACAGAATTAAAATCATAACTATATTGTTGTGACGCATAAACGCAATGTATTGCGGCTTTTGTAACCAGTGAGGACTTCTTGTAGCCTCTCACAATTACGCGTGAGTGTCATCACTGTTTAGCAGAATACCCTGTAATATTATTTCTTCTCACCGTGAATTAGGGCCTACGGAAATTACAGGCTGGAGGTCTACCTCGCAGTTTTATGAACTGTAAGTGCTGATATTGATGGAAGGGTAATGGTAGTCCTCGGCCCTGAGTGTAAATAGTATCTAAAGTGATTACGCTTTTATCACGTGGGGCAAAAAGGTGGAGAAGCACTTAAAAGATGAAATATGACGGAGGGGGCGCAGACTGAGAACTCTGGTTTTGTTTCATTTTTAATGGTTTATTGGTTTTCATTTGTGTCGCATGATGGAAAACAAATACACAAAGTTGGCTGTAAAACATGACGAACTTTAGAGGCACCGTGTTCTGCTTCTATATACTTCTACCTCACTACATTTCAGAAGGACATATTGTCCTTGTTAACCCACTACATCAATCTAAGAGCTGTAGTTACTTTGCAAAATAAGATTTTACATATAAAACATGTGATAAGCTTATAAAAGACTGAGGTATCGGTATATAAAGTAGCTCAAAACAACCAACAGTAATATGCTGCCATACACATTAATGCATTAGTAAAACTAATCCAATGGTTTCATGTATTACAAAACAAGCAAGGGCATTTTCCTGCATGAGTACTTTAAGTACTTCAAGTACATATTAGTGATAATACTTCTGTACTTTTGCTTGATTTTGATTGCAGGACTTCTACCTGTGTTTTTAGGTGATTTCACATGTTGTCATAATCTCAGAATATTCACGTCTTAGTGTTGCTATCTCTATCTGAAGTGTTTAGTTTCTTTTACAATATTTAATAACAATAGTTTAATTATTAGTTTATAATAATTACGTTTTTGTTCATAAAGCACTTATTAAAACCAGAGATTACAAAGTGCTTTCCAAGAGAAAACCATACCTGTCACACATAAACCAACCTGCTTACACAGATACATACACACCAAGTTGAATGATCTATTATAGAAAAGGCCTATGATAACAGTTGTCAGTGTCAAACTATAACTCATTATGTTACACTCGTCGTGCAGTTCGCTGCATTTTAACACTCTGGTGAGGGACTACAGAAGAAAATATATATATATATTTTAAATGATTAAAATGATCACTGTTTTTGTTGTAAATCTGCATTTTAATTACTGTTGATTACTGTTTATTAAAGGACGCTTTGACCGCCAAATAAAATAGAGAAAAATCCAATATATTCATTTGACACTTCCACAACAAACGATCTCCAAAGTGCAGCTCCTAAGCTGTATATGTAGTGTAGAATGCTGTCCGTGTGACGTTAAGATCTGGCAGTGGTCCACGATCTGTTCAGCATCACTCCACAGCTGAGGACTCCCCGTCACAGAAAAGCAGAACACAATCTGAAAGTTGCTCTCCTTCGCTACATCTCCAATCACTCTACCTGGCAGTTCCTCTTGTTCGCAGTTAAGCAGCTGTTAAATTATTTTGGTTCAATTTATACCTGAAAGCTCTCGTTACACAGGACTCCCTCTCTTGACACCCATGTCGAAGGGTTAAGATTTTGGTTTTCATCAGTGAGTGGTGCTCCCTCCCTCCACAGCCTTCTCCCACCCCTCTCTTGCATTTGGCCTCCTCTCTCAGGGAGGCTGAACATATAGCTGATATCTTTCAATCAAGAGCTCTCCTGTCCTTGCAATCACAGTGTCATTGTTCGTCTCATGTTGTGGAAAGCTCTTTTGACAGAGCGCTGTGATGAATCACCTGGCCTTCAGATCCCATCGTCCTCTTTTTCATAGAGTTGAGGGGGGGGGGGGGGTGAAAAAAACAACATTCGATTCATTTCTCCTGCTCTTTCATGTCTTCTGCTGCTTTTTTTTTTTTCCTCGTACACACAGTGTTTTAAAAAGTTATTCACTGCAAACCGTCCTCTTTTCTTCTCTCTTGGGCTTCGCAAAGCAAATATCTGGCGGGTTTAGTTCATAAAGGAAGCGCTTTTACTTGCTTAAGGTGCTGACGGCAAGGCACACTCTGTTATGTTGGAGGCTTAGAAAAACAAAACTACGCAGGGGTAATGCTCAGCAGCCAAATGAAGTGGCCGAGGCTTCTAATTCTTCCCCCCTCTCACCCTGTGGAAAAAAATCGAATCCCCTCACTCTTTTGTACAATAATCTGAAGCAATGCAGAGAAACTTGTGCATCTTTTTAAAGTTTGTCATAAAATTCTGCAGGTTTTTTTTTTTTTCCTTCCTCTTATATCAACTCCAAAAAGTGAAAAGAGGGACAAATATAAACTTGCAGGAGCAGCGTGTGAGCACATGATCGGGTCCAGGGTGAGTGTTTTTCAAAAGGCTTGAACACATCATAGAAGAAACCGACTGTGGGAGAAGTGCAAATGACACGCCCTCAAACCAAGCAAAGAGAGTGATTTAGAGCACCTGTGATTTCACTACACGAGAGCACAATGTGCTTTCAAAGCCTGTCAATGATCACTCATTCGCTTGCAATAGGCTGATTAAAAACGCTCTTGCACATATGCACCCTATGTCAGTATTAGCGGGGAGCATTTTTCCTGTGATTAGAAAGCATCTTGTTAGGTTAGTAGGAGCTCTATCGGAGGGGTTGGGCAAAGGTGAGGGATGTCATGCGTGGCAGCCAAAGGGAATTTATAGATCCAGACGCATTGTACCTGCCAGCTGTGCAGCAATCACTCCGCCCAATCCTCCAAAATGCAGACATAACAAGCTTCCTGAGTGATGGGATACAAACTTTTTGGACTGGCCTCCAAAAAGCTTAACCTTAACCAAACACTGCAGACTTCAATGACACACAGATCAAACCATATAAATACTGATATATTCATACATCATGAGATTCCTGACCACACCAAACACTGAAGTGATCTGACAGACACCTCCAGGGCGTTAGCTTTTTATATTCACAAGCAAGAGCAATTAAAACACCGTATTGCAGCCGTATATACAATGCAGGGAAATAACAACGTGTTCTTGATTAATGTTGTTTGGAAAGAGTGTAAAGCGCAGCGCTCAAACGTAGTGCACACCCAATACAAAACTGTTTATCAGACGAATGTCAGTTCGTGAGAGTTTAAAGGTCGGATGCTTTCTAAAGACCACATTTAAAAGCACTACTTTGTACTTGTAAAGGAGTCTCTTCCTATTTCTTGCAGCCTGAAATGTCTTGAATACAGGGCATGTTTCAACATTTCAACAAAGGGCACTGCTATTTTGTTACGAGAATGTTTTAGAGGTTCTTTCATGGAAATATTGAATGAAGCGATCCGTACAATTAAGGCAGAGATTCTTCAAGCAATGTGTGGAGTTCGGAGACCTGGACAAACCCTTTGCTGTCTTCAGCAGGAGGCCTGACACCTGGGCAAACACTGCAGCCCAATGATCTGTCATCAGCTATGGAAACCAGCACCAACCTGGTCGCTTTTGTCAGCGCACAAAAGAAAATGCCTCAAATTAATTTAGCACTCGGCATTCATCTTCTGTTGAGGCTTAAGACCTCATCTAAGCTTGCGAAACAGCAAGGGGCTCATGGGGCTTCATGTAAGAATTTTGGCTCATAGGTGAAGCCAAACACTGCTAAGACGTGACATGTTGACTGTTTAGTGAAGTATGTGTATCCTGTTAATTCAGACAGTTGGTAATACCTGGGATCTACGAAGCCCTCAGATGTACTTCTGTGTGTACCCTCCTTCTCTGATCTCTTTTACTCAGCCGTTCCTCCACAATGCCAGACCTCTTGAGGACATACAAGATAATTGTCCCTCAGCCGTCTCACCCCCACAGACAACTTCAAACAGAGCTTTGCCAATTCAAGATTATGTTGAGTATTGCAGTGATGATTTCTAAGGCCGTCAACGATGACATGTTCAGGTTTGCGGTGTCCGTCCTGGTGACGCATCGCTCAGACCTGAAGCAAATATTCACAGCGTCTGGAATGCAAATGATTAACATTGCATCTGGCTTTTGGACTTGGTCATGTGTCATAGCTGAACATTTTTCTCTTGAAAACGTACGTCACGACTACTTAAAGGATTGATGCAGCCGTCGTAACCAAACAACCATGTTCACTGAGGTTACACTCTTTTATTTTGAATTTATTTTAATGATTAAAAAAGATATATGGCAATATCCAAAACAAAGGGGAGGGGAGAGCTTTTCAAAGATCCAGCTTTTGATTCGAATCGTACATTAACTTTTCCAACTGTCATTTACTTTTCAACAGAAGGGATGCGTGAAATAGAAAACAGTAATAAAATATTCCTTTCTGTAGCAAGATTTAAATAAAAAGAATAGCTAACAGACATTCACAAATGCAAATAAAGTTGTTTTCCATTTTTTTTAAATAACAGTGATTATGTCCCTTCAGTATTTTTTGATAAGGCCATATAGGAGCAAAGCAAATGATATTAGTATCTTTGTGCAACCCTGGTAAATTGTATTTATGTATTATTAATTTGCAATAGCGAATAGGTTTTGAGAGAACATTTGTTGCCTAAACCGAACCACATGTGGGACTTAAAATGTAAAAAACCCCAATCTGTTGTGTCAGAGTTCTACACTTTGTATGCACCCCCCCCCCCCCCCCCCCCCCCCCCCCCCCCCCCCCCCCCCCCCCCCCCCCCGACCATCTCCGTACGACTTGCACTAGGAAGAAAAAAGGTTGGTCAAAAAAATTTAATTATCAAAACATATTTGGCAAAATGAAATTACTAAGATCTATCGCTGGAATTATTTTTATCCTAACAGGTGGTATTAGGTCATAAGATCAAAATATATAATGATAATAATAGAAATACCTCTGTGAGACATTTACAGCAACTATTTGATGTAATGAAAAACATTTTGAGAGACAAACTTGAGACATTCTGTGAAAAGGAACTGCTCGCTGCTGAAGAAATAACCCCTTAAAAAATGGTTTGAGTATTTTGGATACTATCCAGAGTTGCAGGGACACTTTAGCTGGAATAGATGCTGCTGATGAATTCCTTTAAATCTCATTTGTCAACACGTTGAGCACTACAAATTCCAGGTTTGCGGTGATAAAACATGTTGTTCTTTTGTCATTTGGGTGACCTGACCCTTTAAATATTCAAACAATGTCACACTGAATATATCAGTTAGCATGTGCCCGCATTCCCTATTTTCACGCTTTAAGTATTCATCTGCAAATTAACTGCGGCCACGAATACATTTATTGCAGGTAAGCCTGCTATAGATTGCCACAAAGCATCGCACAATAGCAGTAACCTGAGTGCCATTTCCATGGTAACACCATGTGGCTTGGCTGCAATCACTGCAGCGTAGCTACGGTTGTCACACAAAGCCATTCAGACAGTCAAATGACGAGAGACCTTGAGAGCAAGAAGGAAGGAGAAGCCAGTGTGACAGGGGCCTTTTCTTCTTAGCGGTGCATTATAAGGCAACACTGCTCAGACTTGATCACACACCAGAGGAACTCATCTTAAGCTCTTTAAACTAGCCAGTAATCCGCCAATATGTGCAATGTGACATGAATCTTTTGGCTGGAAAGGAGGGCGCGCTACTGCGTCACATTCGGGTCACCTAATTCCTTGTCGGTGTTATCCGTCCCACATCCATGTTATTATTCTTAACAATACTTGCTTTCAGATCAAGCACTTAAAAGGGAGTTAGTGTATCATCTGGATTTACTTGAATGGCAGGAGAATTTGGCAAACACATAAATATGCAACGCCAGATACAACTAAGGAAATGTTATCGTCATATTTCATATACTGCTGCTTAAGGATTAAATCCTAAGTGAGAAATGTCAGCCAGTGATCTATGGCCACTAAATCTATGTAGAAGGATCAGGGTGCTTTCTTGTGATGTACCCCACTTTTTACTAGCTGAATACACATAATTAATATAGAGCGGATTCTGATTCACATCAGGCATGAAGTCTAAAGTGGTGACTATGTTTAGTAGACAGGAAATATCTGAATACTACACTACTTAATAACTGCAATAATATGTATGAAGAGCTCTAACTGGGCAGACAGTTATATCATTACAAAGTGTTCTGCAGTATTAGCAGTCATCAACTCACAAAAGTCATGTGATCAATGTAATATATATCCATTTACTTTAAACTTCAGATAAATAAATAGCTCAGCTTTTCCAACATATTTTACGACATAAACAGCAATGTACTACTTTTAGAAAAGTATGCAAAAAGCACACCATGTGCAAATAAAATAGGTAAAAAAAAGATGCATAATTATAAGAGCTTAGTCTTTCAGCCTCATAGACATTCAGCATCCACAGTGAAAAGAGCACCACCGTATCTAAACACACTGCTTTAATGCTGCATTGTGTTTTTAGTCGTATGAAGAATTGTAACTGCTGTCTTGCCTTTACATTTAATTTGTAAGATGCTTTGATGAAAAGCTCAAAAACTTTTGACGAAGAAACAACTTGAGTATTTTATAATTCAGTCCCCCACTTTACAAATCCTTCCCAGGTTTCCTTCAATGTAGCCAGAGGATGAACAGTATACTTTGTCAGCCCGCTAGTCTCATGGCATGGCTTCCCCGCAGGTTTCCTTTCAGCGACAGGTTAGCCACCAGGGCAGATTAAGCCTTCTCCCCTCCCCAATCATCCAGTAATACCAGCAGGCTGTATAAAGCCCATGTTGGGTTTTGCCTGTTGAATGGTGGCTTATGGCAGCTAAAGACCTCTAGAGGGGGAATCCTGAGGGGATTACTCTCACGTTCTCCATGAAGTGGGAAATCAAAACAGTCTTGAGCGTCTGGGGATGATCTCCAACATCCAGCATTCCCCCACATGCACGCGCACACACACACACGCACACACACACACATATCTACGCTCATTTGCAAACATGCACAATTACACAGTCGCACAGACACACACGTAAACTATAATGATATTGGTCACTCCCATCCCTCTTACCCATTGACACCCAGGTTTTTTTTATACCCAAGTATAGACATCTAACAAGGGCCAACTCCACTCTGAGAGGATTAGTGTAAGTCGGACTGATAATGAAATCATGGGCTGAGTAGCTGTTGGGAGGATTTTATACAAAAGAGGCCTGAATTACTTTGTCTTTTCTTTTTTTGAAATCCTTTATTCTCTACGGTGAGAACATTAAGAACAGTATGAATTCTGCAACGCATGTCACCCTGTGGCCCCCCCCGTCCTTCTGTGCAGGGAACCCAAACATTTCCACCGTCCATAAAGAAACTGCTTAGCCTGCTCTCATCAGCAGCGGAACACATCGTCATGGCATTAATCTGCTGTAAGGCCTGCATCCTCTTTCACCACAAGAATTTCGCCTGGGATTACACAGGCGATCAGCATTCTCTCGCATAAATAGATTATTGCACAAACTAGGTATAAAAAAGTAGGCTGGGCTTTACGGGGAATAGTCAAGTGTCATCGTGAATTTCTTAATTATCACAGAAACGCAATAACCCGAGCAATTGAGGGACGGGGTGACGTTTCAGAAAAAGAGAAAACACATTTTTACCCAAGAAGAAATGTCTTTATTGTATAATTTGCTGTACAAATGATATAGGAAATTAACAATTTTACGTCAATCCGTGAATCCAAAAACATTTTTCTGATACTAACGGAAACACTGCGCCATTAAAGCTTTAAAATAGATGAAAGATTCTTCTGGCATTGGTGAATCTATACTGTTTGCATATTGATAATTGTTACTGTATAATATATAAAGGATATAATCACGATCTTGTGAAATACAAAACATAAAGACTGCTGTGAATCTCAGAGGAATAAGATCCCAGTCTTACAGAACTACGTTTTGAACTTGCTGTTCATGACCATTACCTTTTCTACCACTTGCACTGATTTGAACAACAAGTAGGGTACTTATGTCATGTTATATTTCATGTCTTGTTATGTCATGGTATACCATGGAATGTTGTCATTATGTGATGTCATGGAGGGACATGGGATGCCATGTCACATTATGTCATGCCATCAAATGTTATGTCACATACTATGTCATGCCATGGAGTGTCATGTTGTTGAATGTGATGTCACATTGTGTTATGCCATGTCACATCACATTAGGTCATTCCATGAAATATCATGTTATACCATGTCATGTCATGGATGTGGTTGCATCTGAAAGTCCATACCTACATGCTATTTAGTCCCCTAAAACAGTACGTAAGATTTTTTTTCAGAAACCTTAGTATGAAACCAGTAGTACCTGAATTGCATACTATTTCAGGCGAAATATTAAAGTATCGAAACACTGGACACTACGCCGGCCTACATATCCCACAATGCAATGCGGCAGCGACGGCAACTTTCATAACAGGCAATGGTGGACAGCTCTGTAACGTCAATAACGCTTCACTGTCAGTGTAAGTATAAGATTCCACTTTGCTAGGCGTAATATATATATTTAAAATTCACAAAAGTATGTTGAATGAACACACATTTTGAACGCAGCATATGTCATGAAATGGAATGTCACATGTTGACATTTGTCTTTTTAGACAGCTCATGTGATGAAAATGTCACGTCACTTTATTTCATGTTATAGTACATTACGCCATGTACATTATATTATGTCTTGTGTTTTATATGTTATGTTGTGTCATGTTATGTTGTGTCATTTTACACGTTGTTAGGCACGGTATTAGAAGGAACATATTTATTCAGACAACTCATTAGAAATCAAACTTCATACAGTGGAACGCCATTCAAGGACCTGTCCACCCACACCATCACATCATCAAAGGAGGATTTTCAATGGTACGAAGTTATCTTTTTAGCATTTACAATTGGAGTGAGTCATGCACAAACGCCCTCTCAGTTTGCTTTGAGGCAACACAACCATAAACAGCTGTTACTTGTGAAAAGGTTACATTTTTGTTTGGCAAACACTGTGAGACATTTGTCAATGACTTGGGCTTTTTTAGTTCTGGTCAAAGAATCAAGTTTTCCCTCGAAGTGTCGAGTCACAATCGCGGACAAGCTGACCTGTAGCGTATGCACAAAAAGCTCGGGGAGAAATGTAGGTCAAAAGCTAATTATGTGGTCTAGCAACTGGGGCTTATATCAAGATATTTCACAAGGACTACCGCAGATCTGCCTGCACATGCTTGCTCAAGACCTGTAACATGTGATCGGTTAGGCTATTATTTGTTTGGGTATAGGATAGAGTCACACCTTCACCTCATGAACTCAATGGTCTTCACAAGCCAAAGTCCAAATGTCAGCGCAAGCTGTCACGATGCTTTTGTTGACTTAAATCAAAGAGGGAATACAGCAACGGCAATCTTATTTGTCAAACCCATCCCTTATGGAGGGTCTCACAGAAGAGCAGTAATTTAGGGATCAGGAAGGGAGAGCCACCTGTTGAGAGACGGAGGGTAAAAGGTATCTGTAGGCCTTCCCAGCATGCCTCTGCTCACAGCCAGGAAGTACAGTTTCAGGACTTAACGTTGCATTCCACAAGTTGCCTCGACTGTGATCTCACAGGAATGCTGCTTTCAAAGTGTGTGAGATTAATATTTAACACAACATTGGTTGAAATGCTGAACGGAGTCGGTGGTTTTGTATGGCTGTGTTTTCTTAAGCGCTATGCTGCCACCGTTATCAGGTTCTTGTCCATAACAAAGTATTTATGGGTTGTCTCAAGTGATTGATGCACAGGTGTGTGTGTGTGTGTGTGTGTTGTTGCTGTCCAACAATACATGCTGACTTTTAAAGGCACAGACACTATCGTGCGCTGTATAATCGTTACATTTCTATCTGCAAGGATAATATAAAGTAATCATGATACAATCCAAATGGAGATAGCAGAGCAATTTTCATTAATTCAATTATTTAACAAAAAGCACAAAAGGGTAATTTATTATTTATAATATCCTCATAACTCCACAATGTTGCCCTTATTCTGAAAATACATTATAATTAACTAATGATTCATCATGTTTAACAATCAGTTGATCAGTTATATTCAGCTCTGTCAAAATGCATGATAATCAATGACAATATCATGACGCGGCCAATTTATCCTAATAATTTAACTCCTTCGATTTTAAGAATAAAACAACTGAAGAAGGAACAGAATGTCTTTCAATTGTTTTAAAGCTGAAGTCCTTCTATGTGATTTAAATGTATTTGCATCCCTGAAATCAATCATTGTCCATTCTATCTCCCTAATATATAAATATTGTAGAGACCGTTGAAGAAACCACAAGGTGCCGTTTACTTAAATCAGGAGCAACCTGGGCCCTTGTCAGCTCCACCTATTGCTATAGCAACAAGGGCCTGGCTATTGAGATATGAACAATGTGACGGAGCAAATGGAGCAGGCTGAGACTGGAGGCGCAGGAGAGATGGGAAACTTCAGCTATAATGAAGATGTATTGGGTGTCTCCTCTAGTTCTGCTGTAGATCATTCATAAGGCCTTTTTTTTTGGTCCTCTTCAAAGTTAGTATGTTCTTCAAATTCAGAGGGTATTTGTTAGACTTTTACCAAATTAAACCATATTTTACGAAACAATAAGTAGTACTTACCTTATTGAAAATGTAATCATATAGCAACGTACTGTGCTATTCAAAGACATGTAGTTGCAGTATAACCTGTTTCATGTTAACCTGCAGTATAGATTACAGTGTACTGACCAGTACAAATATTTCAGAAAAGGGTTATTTACATCCATGCTTTCATCTCTTTGAGTTGATTCTTTTTATTTTCACACACTGTTGCATCACACCCGCTGCTTGATTACTGTTCAATATGTATGAGTGACAAAAACACACAGGAAGCAGCATTAGCTGCAAAATAACACCGTGCTGTTGGTAGTTTGGTTGAGCTCTCGTTACTCTAAACGCAAAACTTACTTGGCATTAAATAATCAATGAAAATATACACATTAGACTTTTAAAAAAGAGGGAATGAAACCAAAAAGTAGCTTGTAAGTAAAGAATGTGGAGAGAGTCTCAAGAAGTAACACAAAAAAAAAAAGAAAGGTTGGTCAAACATAACTCCCTCAGAGCGATCATTGCACTGATTGGGTGACAAAGATGAAAAAGACCTTTTCAATAACTCAGACTAATGTTGTGCCTTTGCTCAGACCGGCTGTTGCCCTGGGTGCGTGTGAAATGCTTGGCGTGGACAAAGTAAACCACGGCCGGTGCCCATGCTCCATTGTCCTCAAAGCCTCCTAAAGAGGTCTCTTCACAGGTCCAGCAAACACACTCTCCAGACTCTTGGCATATCTCTGAAGATCCTCCTTTTGTGTGAGGAAACACATTACTCTCTCAAGGAGAGGAACAGGGGAAACAAGGCAGCACTAGTGAAAAGGCTTAAGTATCTCACCCCCCACCCCAGACCGCCTCTTCTCCTTGCCAGATGATAATTGGGACTGAAACACTTTTTTTTGGTCCAAGCCTAATTCAGTGAGTAAATTGCAACATGGGAAAAACATGAATGGGGCCCAAGCTGTGTGGTGACATAGCCACAGAGACGCTAAGAGTCGCTCTTTGTGGTCGTCTACAAAAGGGAAATGTTCTGTTAATCAGCATTGTTATATAAGTAAGTGTGCTTTCCTTCAAAACTATGTGATTGAATGCTCCTCCTGAGGGGGTGCATGAAATATATTGATAGTGAGGGATGAGTATGAGCACTGCAAATATCATATGAGCATAATGTTGGGAAAGTAATCTTGAGTATAGGCTCACAGTTGTAACATCTGTCCTCTCCGGTTCAGACGCTCGCTTTTGTTTGGTAAAAAAGGTAAACAGCCAGTTATGAGTGTGCAATGTAACGGCATCAACCGTTCATTTCCCAGAAGTTTAATTCCAAGCAGTTGGCATGGAAAACAACCAACAATGCTGACCTGACCAGCTTACACTGAATTGTTTCGCAGATTAAAATTCAACGAGGAATGCAAAGGATCAGCAACAGCCTAAACTTTGCCACACGAATGTTTACTTCGCTGACATACAGGGTCAGCTAATTAACAGATGCACCTGAGAAAAGGGGACTGTTCATTTACAAAGCAGCAACACAAGTAGGTCACATTGAGCTGGATGCAAAGTTGCGGTATTAGTAGTAGCAGTGTTCATTTCAGCAGAGGTTTGACTTTTAATATGTGTATTGCCAAAGTAAGGAAACTTCCTGATTTCTAAAGAGGTCAAATATAAATCACATGAACTGGAAAACTGCTTAAAGCCAAAACACAAAAAGATATAACCTTTTTGTAAGAAGCACAGAACATGGAGCCTTGTGCAAAGAAAACATATACGAGTCATGTTACTGCTTATTTGTATTGTTTGTTTGAAAAGAAGGATGCCATCACGTTATTATATGTCTTGACATGGTTGAGAATCAATAATGGTATTGGAGTTTTTTTTTTTGCTCAGATAGTTGTCATGTGTGGCCGTTGAGGTATATTGTTTTGGGCATTTTTTTTCTGTATGACCCAAAAAGACAGTAGGGAAAATATGTGGAAATGTGTTGCTCAGCATGAAAAAAGCAAAATACAAATTAAACTACGACCAGATGAAATGTATTCTTGACAAATAATCAGAATTTTATTTTTAAATAACAGTCAAATTTGCTTAACAAATTCCAAGCCTAACTGTGTAAATGGCAAATCTGCAGGTGGAACATTGTGTTCCTGTTCAAACTCATTGAATTTGTTTGATATGTTATATGATATGTTACCTATAGAATGATAAGTGAAAACTATAGTGTGTGTGTGTGTACAGTGTGCCACAATAAATTTAAGCCAAACAAATATTCTACTGAGAAAATTATGAATGAAATAGGCTCCCTACAGTAGCTTCTAACTCCCTAAAACCTTGGGCAGGTCCTGCTTATACCAGGAAACAGGTTGAAAATAAGAACAAGAATATACAAAAGTATTGCTTCAGGCAATCTCAAGTGATAATTTTCCAAATTGCTAGTCTCCTCTTT
Source organism: Leptoclinus maculatus (assembly GCA_032191485.1). NCBI lineage: Eukaryota > Metazoa > Chordata > Actinopteri > Perciformes > Stichaeidae > Leptoclinus > Leptoclinus maculatus. The sequence continues at coordinate 5,741,545 of JAVDOI010000013.1, forward strand.
CTTCTGTCTCACCGTACACGCTCAAATCCCTCACTCAGACAGACGACTCTCTCATTACCGCTCACTCAATACACATGATGTGAACAGGTAAACAGTGGCAGAACAGAAGTGAGCTGAATGTGCGTCAAAACTGAGCCCCACGACGTAACAATATGACTAAAAATGCGGGTTTTGCAGCATGAAACGAAGTCAAACTGTTTGTGTGGAGAGGCTATAGTAGATTAGGGTGGCTATGTGTGGGACATCACTTCAAATCGGCAATTCAGACGGACCAAAATGTACATTTTCAGATTATAATCACACCCAAATCACTTAATCATACATTTAGATTGCATGATTTTGTGTTTGAGTACATTAGCAAGAACCCTGTGTTCATGCTGCTCCGGTGCAAGGATCCTGGGAATGTGCACTGCGTTTTCCTGGTGTCTTCTGTATATTCACCGCCCGCAATGGGTAGCAAACCAAGGGACATAAAGGATGATAATCTCCTCGGAATTCCACTGCATTTTCTTATAGAGACGAGGGGAGTGATGGACAGTGGGGTTGAAAGGTCAACGGGACCAGTTTGCTGAGGCCCATCTGTCGGCTCCTGCTCTATTTACGCACCATCTCAGGAGTGAAAGGCGAGCGTCTCAAGAGCTATCCTGTTCTCATAACACCACAGCGCTTCATATTGGTGGAGGAGACACAGAGGGCAGCCTGTGGTGGTCTGCGCCCAGCTACCCCGGCAGTGTTCCCCCCTACCATTCATCATCTGCTTGTACGACGAGATCTGCAGACAAAACCTAATAAGCGATAGAAGAGCCTTCGACTCACGAGGGCCTTCGCTTTAGAGATTCGGTCCGCTTTCAGCTTTGATGCTGCAGATTTCAATACACTAGAAACACATGAAAGCCTAACATTTGTTCTCTGTATAAGGTTATTTTGAGCCAAATCATGTCAAAGCAGGTGTATTTATAGGCCACTTTAAGTAACGGATTTGACACATCTATAGAGACACATGATAGAGATAAAAATAAAGATAAAACAACAGACAGTAAAAACGCCAAGAAAACAGGCTGTGCATTCAGTATAATTACAAATATCACATTCAAATGGGCTTAACACTGTAAAATATAATGTATTGTTGCAATTAGAGAGCAAGCTTCCCATTAGCTTCATATCAGCTTGTTTATCGGCTTGGTTCTGTTCATTCCAATGCTTTTAAAGAGACACATTCACACCTTGAGGCTTGCCGTGTCTAAAATACTCCACGTAAATGCTTCATACCTACCATTTTGACTCGACAGTGAGTCGTTTCATTCACAAAATCTATGATTATACATTTTAATAACACCGTGCCACTCTATGAGAGAAAGGATGGCTGACTGAATATCAAATGGTGACATATACAAAAGGAGATGGTTATCCCAGCCATTTGAAACTATGATACTGTATTTAGAGTGCATTTTGCCTTGACTTGTAAAAATTACAGCCCTGGCTATGTATTTAAGAGGAGCTGACTACAGTCGGAAGGCAATATGTGAACAACCCATGACCACATTAAACAGCACTTTAATATTTGACTTCAAAGTGAGAGTAAAAGCACCAGAAGCAAAGCACTGACAGCAAAAACAATAATTTCATACATCAATATAAATATTAGTTAAAATTGAAATCTGCTTTTTCTGTGGGATTTTATGATGTTTACCTCGTGTAATGAGCGGTTTGGATGATGATTGTGTGAGAAAAAGTCCTGCTACGTCTCAAAAAGTGAATAATTTCTCATATTGTATATGCAGTTCACAGCTCAAGGGCTCTTCACATCTGCAGGGCAAGTATTCATTCAAATACAAACGTTTCCAGTTTCTTATTCAAAATTAGATGAGAAGATTGAGACCGTTCTCATAATCGTCCGTTCAATTTAAGGCGACAGCCAGCAGCACGATTAGCTTAGCATTCAGGCTAGCTCAAGGAGAAGACAGCTAGCATTGCTCCGTCCACAAAGCTCTCTAGTTAAAAATGGTACAAAAAAACGAAATTGTCTTTTTTACGGGATGTTATGTGCGGTTGCCAGGCAGCGTGACAACACCTAAACTTCAGGAAGTGCCTTGATTGTACCCCTTGTTACCCTTGTTACCCTTGTTACCCGTAGGCTGTCATCAAATGTAACCAATAATGATTTTAATGCCATTTCTCAGAAAAGGCTATGAACCATCATTTTTTTGTCGTTTGTAAAGACTGGATTAAAAGAGGTGATTTGTGCTGTGATTTAAATATAGGAAGACCACAATGTTAGTCAAATATTTAAAAACTTTCAGAGAAAATAACAGTTCATTACATTAATCACAGGAGAATAAGATGGTTTAGTTCATCGATTTCAGTCTCTTCAGTAGCATGAAAAAGGGAAACAATGAGGCTAAATCTTTGGAGAAAACCTCACTTTGTGTTAGAGTTGTTTAAAATGGGGAAATTCCTATTGTTGGCAGGTGTACCAGCAGGCCAGACCTTTAGGCATCTACTGTGCAAGTCTTGGCTGCGCAAGACACAGCCTGAGGAGCTCAAACAAACCTGGGTAAAAAAAAATGAAAAATCATCACACAGGTGATAGAGGAAACATAAATTGTCTTGTCAACTGGTGAAAAAATGCCCAATTATGTCACCTTAATTCTTTACCATTCAGTAAATAGCTAGTATGAAATAATAATGTGACAAATAGGAACATCAAAGTTCTTCTAGACCTGCTTTGTGTAGGCAGACCTGGGCATGCCTGGACAAGCCTGCATGAACATTTAATAAATCTTACATTGGAGGAGGAAACCCTTAACAGATTGATTAACTGCTGACAGCTTTATGACAAAATTACTATTGTTGCACTTGGAGCACTCATCATTAGTTAAATCAATGGTAAGGCATGATCATTTATACCATACCGCACTCCTAGTGTCTCTGTCAGCCCTTTCATTTGGTCCAAGTCTTTCACCAGTCCCCAGCAGTACAACACAGGCTCTCCTAATAGCCAGTAGTTATGACAGTAGCTGTCATGTGACACCTAATAGCCTTTAGTATGTAGCTTACTTCATAGCTCAGCAAAGTTGAAATTTCCTTCGTGAAGGGCTTATAAGGTGTATTTTTAAACTGCAAATGTTTCACTTTAGATAATTAGATGAGCTTACATTTTGTGGCTTATGTAAAATATTTAATTTAGTTTAATTTCTTTTTAAACCTTAGCTGAAGCCCAAATAAGCTAAACTCCAACAATGGGAGTGTGGAGTGTGTGGATTCATCAGTTAGCTAGTTTATTAGATCATTTGTGATGCATTTGAAAATGTCTTATTTGCTTGTGTTTTGGAGCACTCTGTACACATTGTAGAGCATCATACAATCGTGCTTCACATGCACTAACATGCACTAAAAGGCACACGCCACCGGCCCGGCTACGTCAACAAAGTACAGAGAAGCTCGGATAACAGCGGACAAAGAGGGAGAGCGACTTCATTCTCTGCTCAGGTAGACATTACTCCACTACATCTTTACATAAGCAAACAGTTGTAGTAGGGTTGTGAACCATAGCGGTAAAGTTGTGTGCTGTGACACCAAAACAAGCTTAAAGATGCTATAAGTTCTGTAGAGCTGAGGGGGACCTGCAGAGCCTTGTGATCATTATCTCACCTTACAGAAAGTCACTTGATCTATTCTTAATATAAAAGTATTAATTAGTGCAGCCTTAAAGAATTTGCATTTTAAGTGTCTGCATTGCTTTAGAGTAAAAGCTATTCATGAATCCCTTTGTTAGTGTAGGTGTTTGTGCTGTCTTTAAATGACACCTTCAGCATTGTTACGTGACAATGCAGCGTGCTGTATCTTAAACTTTAGCACATGTACCTTAAGTATAGCAACAACGTGGAAAAGAAGTGGAAAAACACCCCAAACAATACCAACTTCTGTCTGAGTGAAATGATTAGGCTAAATCACATTTGTTTGGCTAAAGCAGCTTAAAGCAAGAAGCATAGCGTAATAACACTGACTGGTGAGGAGCTTAGGAAATACCAAAAGTCTGACAAAACAACAAACAGTTGGGTCTAACTGCCTCATTATGTCTGTGTGTTTCGGTTAACGTTACATTTATTCACTGTTTCCAGTTCATATGGGCACATAGTAATAGTGTACACCTGTGCATAAAAAAAAAATCAAATACTGAAAGATCTGAGCTACTTTCTTCGTTGCAATGGGATTTTAATTGAGATATGAGATATGGCATTTTTCCATCACTGTAATAAAGCCAGAGGGCCCAGGTGATAACTGAGTAAATCATAGAGGTAATTAGCACTCAGTTTTGCCTAAATGTTTGGCAGGAAAAATCCTCCCGCACCTTTACAGCTCTACTGCCACTGATGGAAGTCTTACTGCTGGCGTTTCCTGAGTTTTGACAACTTCTTGTAAGTGCTCACTGTGCCGGCGCTCACTCGACACGTACCCCTTTCAAGACGGGGCAATCTAATATGCCCTTAGCCTCGGGTCAGCCCCTTCCTTCAGCAACAGCCGCACAGCTCCAGCAGTTAGTAACTTCATCTCATTCACATCATCTTTCACAAAAGGTGTGTCTGTTTACAAAACCCCGGCAAACGTGACACTTACCACGTCGGCAGGTACAAAGCCCCAGTCGAGTGATCCGGGCCTGGCACTGAAAGATGAAAGACTGAGACTGGTGCTCTGAAGCACGTGTCTGGATGATGCTCTCATCAGCCTTCAGTCGGACAGGTGGAGGAGGAAGAGTGCAACGAAGGCCAAGTGATGAGGCCAGGGAGGGCGAGAGAGGGGGGGAGGGGGGGGGGGGGGTTAAGCTCTGGCCAAGGTAGGACTAACTTCATTCCTGTTTGATACACTTTGATATGTGCATCTCCACCTGAGCCCAGACTGTGAGTGTGAGGGGCGATGAGCAGGGACTTGTCAGACGCTTTATGGGATGCAGCGTTTGTTTATTAATCACTAGGTTCTGTGATGTGTCTCTCATCACCCCAACAGGTATAATTAAGCTTTAAAGGGCATGGGAGGCTTGATGTGTCTGCAATTCATTTTGTTTTATCTCCTTGTTCCTTTTGAAGTCACTGCTGCGTGGGTACGGTTGTGAGTGTACCTTGCAGAGTGTGCGTGTGTGTGTGTGTGCACGTGTGTGTACACGTACAGTAAGGTGAGTGTGGTTAAAGCTCTGCATGGTCAGAAAAGCGTCTTAATAAAGAATTCGTCTGTGGTTCCCGCGTCGCACGACCTTGAAAACGTCTGCTTACACGCCAGCTTGTTTAGCCTGACACGTCTTGTTTAGCCTCCGCGGATTCAGTTGTTATGAGGAGTGGCAGTTCAAAGGTTGTCAGATTCTGATGGCCAGGTATTGTGCTGCTTGTATGACATCTTGGGTTCCCAGCAGGCAGCTGCTGCGGCCTGTTTTTCAGCACAAGTATGTGACATATGTTGGGGGGGGGGGGGGGGGGGAATAAACACAAAGACGTCTCGCCGTGACTGACGTAGCGCTGTTGACTCTATCGAAAAGGTCAAGCGAATTGGAATATATATCAGAGAAATGTTTGAATTTCACGAGTTCTTCCCCACTTCATCTCTCTCTGAATTTGATTTGTGGTGTCAAATGAGACATGTTGAGTGGGACTATATGCAGGAATGTAAACAAGGCAGCGCTGCGCTTTACTAGCCTTGATCTTCCATTTCAGCTTTCTTCTTTCCTCGAAGAGATCCTTACATTTACCTTTCAAGAAAAAGAGCTCTTTTTTTCCTCATTAATCCAAACAAAACCACATAGAAGATGTCCCTGAAATATCCAGTTTGATAAGGCATCGTATAGGCTATCAAAACACCTTTTGCAAACTATTGTCCATACCTTCTGATGTGCTTCTTCTTGATTCTGTGCCATGCGATTCTCTGTCAGCAGCAGGCAGAGGTGTGAAAAGATGAGAAGCTCACCTGTTTACTTTGGCAGTGGAGACTGAGCGGGCAAACAGCCAGTAGCCTGTCACTTCTCCCACTGGATCCTCCGGTTGTGTCCCCTCACATGTGAGCGAATCGATGCAACTCATGCAGAAATGTTACCTGGCATTGCACTTAACGAGACGAGCACGGTTCAGGCGAACGTTTCAGGATCAGTCCCGCCTGGAGGAGCTTATGTAAATTAAAGGCGGTGTTTCTCTGACATGAATCATAATTCATGTGGAAAAACTGATTGTGTCACTGAGAGACGACTTTGTTTTGGATTATCAGTAGATTATTATACATGATAGATGCGATAGACGCTATTTCTACATACATCAAGCAGGATTGTAATGTTGTTTTCCTTGTCTATATGTGTTCCTATGATTCTGTCTTAGTTTTTCCAATATCCAACTTTCCCATCCTCCACCAGTCAACAAGCTGTCTCTCAAAGTCTTCAGTATGCCCTGAATGCACCATGGGAAATGCAATTAAGTGGCGACAGTCAAACATTAGATATTTTCTGTATGGGGTTTGTGTCATTAGCATAGAGTAATTTGATGCTCACCATTAAAGCTGAGATCCATAAATATACATTCATCCAACGATCGGAGGAAGAGATTGGATGAGACAGATAATGGAAACAAAAACATCTGTGGCTGCACCTTTGGCACATTGAGTAACAAGTAAATAAGTGTTGCTACTTTACCTTTCATCACGCACTAAAATTACAACAAGAAACCAAGAGACTGCGCTTGTTTGGCAGAATCTCAACGTGCTTTGAAGTAAGCGAGCGATGGTGAATGACTTGCCCTCTGAATAGTGAAGCAACATGTGTCATTTTGACGGCGGGGATGTGATGTTTTTTTTAATGGTCGGCTTTGCTTCTGTCAAATCAAATTGTTTGGGGTTGTTTTACTAGAGCAGATGTTTGACAGCTAAATACTCAATGCTGAGGTTGGAATGACACATTTAGATGTTGTCTGGTTGCAATGCATTGCATATGTGATAAGGAAATGCTTTCTTTTCTCACGTTTTATGCCTTTATTAGCCAATGGAAACAAGAAATAGGGAAGATAAAGATGGAGAATGACATTAACTAAAGTCAGTGGCTGGACTTGAACCATCCATGATCTGATTACTCTAATAAGCACTCTAAACCCTTTACCCTTCAGGGTGCCCCAATGCTTCCTCACTGATCTTTGATTGCCATTTAGTTACATGAAGTAGAAATGGTGTTAAAGTGAGGAAATCTGGCAGTTTTTTTTAAAAAGATACTGCACATCAATGTCATCCTTTTCTTCCTTTTGTCCTGATTGTCATCGTTCACTCCAACATCTCCCACCCTATGCCTTGCTTTAACCAATCAGGGTCCAGTATTGTGTTCATACTACACAGTACACCATCACAATACAGTACGTACAATAAAGAGGACCCTTCCTCAGTGTGCATCTGTATGTTTTTCATGTAAGACATATACATGTGCACGCTGTGAAAACAAATTTGCCCTTAGGGACAATAAAGACAATTTACATATCTCTTAACATAATAATGTTTTTGCAGGTAGCATGCAATAAAACAATGTACTACTATTTATACTAACAGTAAAATATACACAATAGCAGTTACTGTGTAATTAGTATGTAGTTTGGGACACAACATTTAACACATACCTCTTTTACATGAACCTGAAAAATGATATACAATATGTGAAAATCCCAAACTAAAATATGTTAATGTGAAAAATATGCAAGTTGCTCACAGTTTTTTTCTTGTTGTTGTCTTGAAGCAGTCTTCAATTGTGTGCATTGACAGGCTAAATATGTCTCTTCCCACTATGTTCCCACCCCTCATCACCTAAATATGGACTCATCCGTTGTAGTACATGTAGAGTAGGAGGAGGAGACAGCGGGGTCCTGTGCAGACGCGGAAAGTCCCCAATTATGTGGTAATTCTAGAGAGTGGTTGTGATATTTATTCTTATTGCCCAAAGAACTTGGCATTTATGAGACTCACCACAAACACATTCCCCACAGCACAGGCAAACTGTATGCCCTTTGCACTCGTCCAATCAGACGAAATATAGCAGCTGGTGCTGATTTAGGAAGTTTATTTAATTCAGGTGCTCTTTTAAAAAATGAAATAACTTAATTACATTTACAGTAGCTCCTCTTTGACAGGGGTTGATGAATGTGGGTGTAATTCTCCTGTCCTGGTGTTTCCAGCACAAGGATTGAAATTTTCCATGTGCTGATCTTAGAAATATAATCAAGGTGTTCACATAGTACTGATGGATCTGGAAATTACGTCAGACAAATTTGATGTCAAGTTGTCAATCAAGCATCTTTTATTTAGCAGAATTACTGCCATACATTGTGCCTGTAACACCCCTCAAAGGCCAATCGACTGCACTTTGTGCTTAAAAGGTATGATTTGACTCAACCGGGTGTGCATTGTATGTAATCAGCATGGAGTCAAAATGTAAAGATGAAAGGGAACGTGTAGAAGTTGCAGTGCCTCTCAGACACAGCGGGGGCGGCTGGATTTTCAGTGCTCATGCTTTCACAGGGCACAATTTATGGCCATTATGGTGGTCTATTTCTAGCTTTACTGATGGATTCTGCTCAATTATTGTCCATTACGGAGAAAGATGGCCGCACAACCATGCCAGAAGTTATCGGTTCCCGCTGCAGTGACATTACATTGAAATCATCACTGCATGTGCAGCTCAGCCAAAAGTAACCCAAACTGCAATACTGTTGTTCTGGTAGAGATTTATGGAATAGTACTGAACCTTAATCCCTTAATACTTACTTGTGGCCCATTATATCGGGTTGTATATCTACTATTGTGAGCAGTTCCCTCACAGAATGATTTTCTCCTTTTCAATTACTTCAGATGAATAAACAGTGCAGTGCCCTTTCAAAACGTGCCTGTTCAGAATTGCTTGGCCTCCGGGGTCGCTGCTTGCAGCTTTCACACTCGACACTGCGCTTCCTTGGGTCCTCAGCAATACACCTGCCAAGATTGAAGTCGATCGGATGAACGGTTGTTGAGAAAAACACACAGGCATACATACAGACAGCATTACCAGCGTATCATTATCTATCTATATTTAGTGCGGTTACATTAGCTAGCTAGGTACTGCTGATAAAAGCAGTGAAAAGTAGTCTTTTCAACCAAATCGCTGGTCACCGGGTAGAAATGAGAAGCCAGATTTTGTCTATCACTGTCTGAAATCAAGGACTCGTTGTTTCAAAAAGTACCGTGAATTTCAAGTGGTAAATTCGCCATTGTATGTAAGCAGTATGTTGGTGTATCAACAGTAAGTAAGGGAGGCGCATAACTGAAAATGCATCTCACACGATCCAGTCCAGGATCCTGACTGTGATTTTGGACCATACGCTCTGAGCACAACATTGCTAATCATTTAACAGTTTTCCTACCCTGGTGCTGACCCATACACCTATAGGTCTACAATATATCCATTAAGTAAACCCTCCAAAAGCCATCCCCCTGCTTTCATTATGTCTGAATAATGGTGAAGAATTGGGAAATAGAGGGTGAGTTCCTATTATTCCTGGCACCGAGACGCTGCAGTGGCTGTCGTCTCGCCAGAGCTCAGGCTGGCAGTCAGCACAAACTGGAGTGGAGGTAAGTGAGAAAGAGAAGTCCCAGCCAGTTTCCCAGCAGGCCTCCAAGGGCCTCTGAATGCCACCGTAGCCCCCCAGCGGATATTAATCAAAATGCCCGATCAATAACTTCTCAAGTGCTAATAAGCACTGGCACATTTTGTGATATGTGAGCCCCTTCATCATTTCAACTAGCCGGAGATTTATAGGAAATCCATTGTTAGGTCCAAGTATGAGGTAATGTAGCACTTAGTAAATGAAGTAAAACCAAAAGCCTGGGGTGATTTGTATTTCATTTACAAAGGACATGTCTAATCATTAGGAGTTCCATCTCTCTAAAAAGCAACCGAACGGCTGTAATGATGGCTGTGTTCCTTTATAGCTTACTTACTCAGCAATGACGCAGGAGATAACAGCAAATAGTAAAGCATCGCCGTCCTCCACTGACTGGTTCACTCCCAGATAGCCATGGGGGACTCCTATCCACCATGGAGTGATTAAAGTCATGTTAAGGAAGCATTATGGGTCAAGTCATAAAATAATTTGATTTCTGTCCCACTCCACTGTCTCCTATCAAAGTGATTGGTCTCCTGGTCATCTCACTGGCTGACATAATTGTTAATTAACCATTATGGGCTGCCCTCTCTCATCTATATCTCACAGCAATTACTCATTTGACAACAATGCACTATATCACAGTGTGTGATGTATGGACGCAAACCCGTTTTATGAGCATGAACCGACTCAGTATCATGAAAGTGTTCGCTCTATTCTAGATGCTTTATTTACTCAAGTATTGATTACCATCATTGTTTGTCTCCCATATTTTCTACTGGTGCCTAAGATGATTTAGTTTAAAGTCTTTGCAGCTCTATCTCAGTGAGCACCACCGCCTATGCATGAGCTCTGAAGAACTGACGACTTCTTATCGGTGTAAACTTGCAAAGCAGTTCCTACTGCTTTTTTTTTTTTTTTTTTTTTTTTTTTTTTACCTTTCGCTTAAGTCATCATCTCTTTGCACGTCAAGGTGAGTTGTCTTTTCAAAAATACCACAGATCAGGTAAAGAGGTCCAGGGGGAAGAAAGTTAAATAAAAAGCTCTTTAAAATGGTATTCATAAAGAAAAAGACAAACAATGTACTTGTTGAAAATAAAAGCGCACACAGAAATCCATTCTGATGACAGTTGGAAGAATGCAGGCTTTATGGGGGACTTGAGCCCCATCTTTGCCATATCTTTTAAGCATGATTATTTACTTAAAACAACAAACCAAAGCCCAAAGTCTGGCATTGTGGACGACGGGCCTTTGATTGAGCTCTGAGCTTGAATTCTTAACTAATAAATTGTTCCACGCCTTTGTCTGGGGCATTAACAGCAGTGGTCTGCGTTTTTCTTGCCCTAATCTCAAGAATGCAGCAGCCTCTTGAGAAGCTCAGGGGTTTCCTCCTCTTCCAGAGCCAGGTCTTCACTTTGTTTTCTTAGAGGACTCCCTGGATTGACAGGCCTCACCGTTAGCCCTCTCCTCGGCCATCTGTTTTCACCGATTCTGACTGAACACATCAAAGTCAATCAAGGCTGCAAAGCATTTTTAAAAGTCACACACACCCCCGCGCTGTGTGTGAGAAATAAAGCAAACTTTTCATCGGGCTCACAAAAAGACACGGTTTGGACTGTGTGTTTGTGTGTGTGTATGGTTTTCCATGTGAGGGTGACCTGGGAGGGATCCCTTAGCTCACAGCACAGGTATGAGCAGCTTAGCTTTGTTCACTGCCTGCTCTGACGACAGCTTGGTGAGTCACCTATAGACACATAGACTAACCTCCTTTGGTCAGGTTCCAGCTATTCACTGACAACTCCCTGACAATAAAATAATCATTAGTGAGATTGAGACACAGCACATAGTTTTCAAAGAGCAAAATTGTCTTTGCATGGTGATAGAAGGGGATAGACATAGAAAACTTTGCAAATGTAAAACTAGCAGCAGTGGCAGAAGAAGTATTCACATCTTTGACTTAAAAAAAAATATATAGAGTAGAAATACTCCATTACAATTTAAAGTCCTACATCTTACTTAAGTAAAATAACATATTTTCAGCAAAATGTAGAGTTATTTTATTACTTTTACTAATGGATGAATGTAAATGCAGCATTTTAATGCTATAGCTAGCCAAGAGCAAATTCAATCTAATATATTAATCTACAATGCAACTTGCTACTATTGCTTTCAGGTCAGGAAGTGGAGTACAAATGTCAACCTACAATATTATTCTCTTAATTGTACATGGGTAATGTAGAGAAGCATTAAAGTAAAGTTTAAAACTAAAAATTGTACTCTGGTTCATTTAAAAAATGGAGGGATTGTAAAGAGAGGGAGGTATTTCTTGTTTTGGATTTTACTTTGGTTAATGTATGAGTATGTTAATGTCAAATTATCATTATCATCTCATTTGTGGCATAACAAACTTGTATCCCACTCCAATATCATTTTATTTCTATCTAATTTGTTTAAATCACCAAAAAAACTAAAGTAGGCAACAGTACTTGAGTGAGTACACATTCTACTACCATTTGAGCATTGGAATAATTAATATAATTACATAATTCACAAGTCAAAACATAATTTCAAATACAAAAACGGTTCGGTACTCTCAAATATATATGTAATGAAACACAGCATACAATTAAACGTATGGCGTTTTTAATTTGTAAACAATAACATCAGCTAACCCAGAGGTCTCAGCTCAGCCAATCAGAGGCACCAACGAGGCTCCGCGTGGGGAGGGGGAGGGTCTGGACTAGTTACCTGGTAACAGCGTCTACACTGTGTTGATAGCATGGCAATGCGGAAGGTTTGGATTTTGTCTTTCATAGAAATGTAAAACTATAGCAGATATATCGTCAAGGTTTCTTGTAATACGTGCATTCAGTCTTTAGACAGTGTCCGACTGGAAGCTTGAAGCTCGTGTCGTTTGAAAGACGAAGTAAAGTTGTCCCGTTTAGCTAACACACCTGTGTGGATTAAACTCCATGCAGTTCCGTTTATATTGAAAACAGCCAACGTACTCTCTAATTCACGAGTTAAATGAGGTCAGAGGTACAATATTTGAGAGAAACCAGCAGATAGTTTGCAGCCGAGTGCCTTGTGTCAGTTTTAAAAAGTAATTTATTTGACGCACTCGTTGCTGCAATTATAGCATTTTCCATTTAGCCATTCAGTGATTTATTGTGTTTAGACAGTGTGGTTCAGAATGCATTTAGCTGTATTTATTGCTTATCCTGGTCTGAGATAAATACTAAGTCTACATTTGAAACTTTGCAGCACGTTATGTAAATGCAGTGATGGACATTTATATTGTATTTTACAGGGTTTGACTTCTAAAGCTAGCAACAAGTTGGTGCTCAACTCGGCTGCCTTTCAAGACCACATCACACGCAACCTGCTGCATCCAAATGTCCCACTTTCTGACCCGTTTCTGAGAGGCAAAAGAAAAGCACCCAGAAGAAGAGCGGAGGAAAAGGGTCTGCAGACACAAGACCAGCAAGAAGAGAGAGAATATGTGCTTGATTCTGCTCCACCCCCTTTAACATTAGGTAAAAAAAAAACACTCATAACACTCATAGAAAGATTGTATTTCTTGTGAATATATAACCAGTATTTTTTTCCTATGTGTTCTAGCTCAGAAGTGGGGTTTGGTGGCCTCCCCTGCAGGGAGAATAACGGAGGACGAATGGACTCGGGTCAAGGCGAGGTCTGTTCAGCAGGGGGACTCGGCACAGCCCTGTGCAATATGCAGGGAGGAGTTCTGCCTTCAGCGTCAGGTATTCCCCCAACACAGTAGCTACTGTTAATACTCTGTGAGAGAGCTCTTTCTTTTTGTCTTTTTTTGCATGTTTCCAATGTTCTGTCTGTCCTCGGGGGGAAACCTGTGTTTCCGTATACACACATGAGCACATACACAAAGCCTCCACCTCCCCCCCCCCCTGCAGTTCCTGTATGTCCTAATCTGTGTAGACAACTGTACAAATTTACCCATACTGCCTTGGAACTCAACTGTGACGTGATGATGTAGCAATCAGTGTGTTACTGTGAGGGTCATTCAGTCCTTTTACACCTTTCCGATCCCCTTTTAAGATGCCAATCTCCTCAAGAATGTGGGACTAGAATAGGCGGCCTCACAAAGCACAGTTGCCATAGATGCGCATGTAAATATTAGTTTGACTCAGGGAGAAAAAAAGTTAATTAGAGCCTGCTAACAAGGGAAAGTGACAGGAGGGAATCTTTGTTGATTTGGCATTTTTCTGCAAACCTTCATTTTCTAACGATGCGTTTTTTTGTGCCACAGTCTTGCAATCAAGCTTTAATATGACAATTAAAAATGCTTACAGCAGCAGTTGTTCGGAGTCGGCTGTGTTTCTTAAATTCAGAATTTTTTCTGTAATAGGAATGGATTCAAAATGAAAATGGTACCCTGCTTTCTATTACATTTTTATTCCCTTTTCTATATAGTGTCCATAAACTGTAGCTTGCAGCCTTAAAGCATTGTGAGAAATTTCTCTGTGGTCTAATAGCTTGTCGAGCTCCTGGAAATTGTACACTGCAGGGGGCCCTTTCACTGGTGATGGAGTGTGTTGGTCAGGCCAAAACAATGGTAAATCAATATGCCTCCCCCCTGCCCTCCAGAGATCTGAGTAAACTGGTTTGTGTGCCAAGCCCAATAGCTGTGGCTGTCTCCTTTCAGACCATAAAAGAATCCCACTCACAGGTAGAAGAGACTATAGTCCAGGTCCCAGCCGGCCCACCGGGGGTCCTGCTGACTCCCTCTATCCTCTCAGCAAATAACACTTAAAGGCAGATACACACATTCTCATACGTGCATGAATACACACATTTAGCATGGCTTAAGGCTCAAATACACACACAGCAAGTGCACAGACTGTATACTGTATGAGAGCTTTTTTTGTAAGCACTTGAAAACCTGAAAACCACTACACGTTCAGCAGCACCCCCCCCCCCCCCCCGGAGACATTTCAAACCATATAGTCGGTCAACCTATGAAATTGCATGCATGATACAATTTCCATTTCAGATGCACTAAATAACTAATGTCACTGTTTCTTCTTAGGTGTTGCTGTCATGTTCTCATGTTTTCCATAGAGCGTGTTTGCAGGCCTTTGAGAGGTTTTCTGGGAGGAGGTGCTGCCCAATGTGCAGGAAGGAGCAGTATGAGACCCGAGTGATCCACGATGCAGCTCGCCTCTTCAGACACCGATGTGCCACCAGGTACATGCACTAAATAAAAATAAAAGAAATGCATAAAATACGTTTTAATAATTGTATGGGACAGACAGATTCACAATAATGCACAATAACAATTCATCGCACAATCTCACCAAGTAATTTAGACAAAACATCTTTAATCTAGTGCTGAAGGAAAAAATATCCTCTTATACTAAAATATGTTTTATACATGAAATAATCAATAGTGATAATAACATGGGACACATGGGACTACCCTTACTATTATAGCTTGGTAGAGGTTTTAGATAAGAGAAATTATCTTCTGTTATCATTTTCAGTCGATTTGATTGGCCGGCCAAGAAGCTAATAGATTCACATAATCATAGCAATTAATAAATCAAGTGTTCTTCAAATGTCTGCAAAGCTTGACTTTCACCACATTTTACTAACATTCGACTCTTATATTTCAAAATGTTTTGACGGTGACTTTTTGAATGTATTTTGTGATTATATGCGTGTGTAGAATTCAAGCATGCTGGCGAGGCTACCTTGCTCGAAAAAGGTACCGAAAATTAAGAAAGTCCATCTGGCCAAAAGACAAACTGCTGCGACGGAAATTCTTCGAGGCAAAGGTGAGTTTCGACTTCAGATCTGCAGCGATCACAACAGGGTCTTATAGATCAATCATGCTTCTCTGGATCACACTGAACATACATAAGGTCACATTGCCTAGCATTTGTCTCCTAAAGCTTTTTTTCTCCTACATTTCACTCTGACATTTTCAGACTGTTTAGTTAGTCAAACAAAGCTTGCGACGGACGTCGAGTCTTGAGGGTTTCAGGGACTCGCTGACCCCACCGCTAACCTTACAGACACACAGACACACCTTCACCTGCTCTCACCCTCTCAAGCTTCTTTGATGCTTTGTGAATCATACACTGATTGTCCACTAATGAGGAGAGAGTTTTGTGTTTTAGTCAAACAGTCTGGACATTCCAGGGTCAACACAAAAGCTCGACGTCTCCTGTGCATGTTTGGGTTCTGGTTTTCCTTCGTATATATATGTATGTCTGGTGTGTGTGTGTGTGTGTGTGTGTGTGTGAGAAGCTTTGTTCCTGTGGTGAAGAGGTGAGGTTGACCAGGATGTTTGGATACCTGACGCAGGTTGTCATTTCAGGCTTTGTTCTCTAGTCCAATTTCAAAGCTATAACGATTGGACTTGATGAAGGGATTATTTTAGAAATTGGCCTGAAGAGCAACCAGTGGACGGGGTCGTTTGACTCTGAGGCTGTGTTGCCTTCAGGGTGGCTCTCAGGAAAAGGGAACATTGCCACCTAGTGAACCTCCCCCATTTGAGGCCTTGGATGACCAGAGATGAGTCTGGTCACCTTATCTTTTCACCAAACATCAGTTCTTCAGGGATGCAGAGTCATTTCTCATACAAATTCATCTAATAACCCTGCTTTACAATAGTCAGCTCCAACACAGGCAATCTATGTCCAATGTCTTAAAGGCCCTATTTATTTCTATGTTGCGTTGTAATCATGCAGAGTGCACTGCACTTCAAACGGGGCTGATTAAGCATGAGTGACAAATGTGTGAGGGCCGCACTCATAATGTGTTCCAAGGGTCGGAGTGTCCTACCCATCCCCCCCTGTCAGTCTCTATCATCTGGCCTATAAACCATGCCTTAGCGTGTCACGTAAACAAAGAACACCGCGTTTACTGGGCCAATTAACTGTGTTCTAACACATTAGGCCACGTCCTGGTCCACATAGACGCTGTCAGCCACTTTACATTCACGTTGTGTGATTCAGTGGTTGTGGGTGGTCATGAGATTGTCTCATATCTTTTGTCACACTGAGGATGATCTTCAAGAGCTGTGAGCTGCGCAACACAGCGCTGACAGGTCTGATTGACTTGATTTTCAGCGGGAAGACGTATTTGCTTAGCTGACTGTAATGCAAACAGACGTGTTGGTGCTGGGCTGGAACCTGTGCGAGACGGAGAAACCTATTCTTTCAGTATTCCTTGTGATAGCAGGAGGCCATAAAGCATCTTTGTATGACGAAGCCACAGGTGTTCCTGGAAAAAAACAACTCGTATCTGCCCAGTTTCAGAAATCTTATCAGCTGATCCTGATGCCCAGCTTTCAATTTTTACTCACTTCGGAGGTCCGACCCTGAGTCAACACATTAAGGGGGACACTACCGACATCTAGATGGATTGCCGTGAGATAACGCCTCTGCGCTCCACCTCCTCTTCCTCCTCTCTCTGCTCTCCCGTCCACATCTCCTGCAGAGAGAGCAAGGCAAAGTTCACCAGAGCTGTACTGTTTGCCTTCAGCCAGGCTCATAAAACCCTCCATCCAAATGGTCAACTTTGGTTCAATTAGTGATAAAAGCCGAGCTGTAAAGCAATCCTGATGTCACTATGATAGGCTAAGGGATGGCGCTTGTATTTGTATGTGTGTTTATGTGTGTGTAGGTGTGTTTATGTGTGTGTAGGTGTGTTTATGTGTGTGTAGGTGTGTCACGGACAGAAAACAAAAGCAGGTGCTGAGGCTAATGCCACTCTGAGTAACACTGAGCAGTAATGACATTGCATTTGCCAGATGTAGTGCAACACATTAATGTACAGCTGCATCTATTAGTTGAGTGACAGAAAATGATCGGCAGCAATTTTGCTAATCAATTAATTTGAGTCATTTTTTACGCAAAAATGCCAAATACTGTCTAGTTTCAGCTTCTCAATTGTGAGTATTTTGTTGCTTTTCTTTGTCTCCTCTGTCTCCTCTGATAGTTAACTGAATATCTACCCATTTTGGTCAGTTGTTCAGACAAACAAGCAATTTAAAGACAGTTACAGCCCTACATATATGTATAGTTTTGATCTTCCATAAGTGTTATCATCTAATTGAAGATGTTGTTACTTACGTTGTATGTAGACATTTACGTTAATTGATCAATTGCATAGTGCTGTTGGAACGTATACTGCATATAAATAGCCTATTCATCGACTATTGAATATGTTTTGGATATAAACATGCGTATGCAGTCATTAATTGTTGCCTAGCAACAGCTGCTGTAAATGGGAGAAGCCAGATGAGTTCTGGGAGGACAGACAATGGAAAGAAGTCTTTAAAGTCAGTCAATTTGAGAATCTTCGAGGAGACCGGGCGCTTCCGTTTCAATTGTATTTTACATTTTTTTTTTCCCCAACCTGAATGTCTTAATTATTATTACAAAGCCTCCTTCACTGAGCCAGGGATGACATCATGGTGGGGAAATAAGGACTTCTTCTGGCTAAACTG
The DNA here is from genome assembly GCA_032191485.1 of Leptoclinus maculatus. Taxonomy (NCBI): domain Eukaryota; kingdom Metazoa; phylum Chordata; class Actinopteri; order Perciformes; family Stichaeidae; genus Leptoclinus; species Leptoclinus maculatus. The sequence continues at coordinate 5,759,683 of JAVDOI010000013.1, forward strand.
GTCCAGAAATGGGGCGTTATTTGTTTAAGTTATTAGAAATAATTCCAATGATTGTAGAAGTCAGTGAGAAGAACAGAGATTAGTAATTCCAGGACGCGTCATTTGTAACGTTTAGTTTTAGTAATATGCACAAACACGGTGTACAAGACAGAGGACACAACATGTTTCTGATTGTGTAGAAGACGGAAAAGGTGTCTGGTTTGTGTTTTCCAGTTTTCCTTTTTTTCCTGGTTTCCATTAATTCTCCGTGTTAGACTGTATTGATCTGGCTGTTCAACAACTGCACCCTGTCAGCATGCCTCAGCCATTACAATACACACAAACAATTAGCCTTCGCTGAAAACACGACTCTATTGTGTATCTGAATGAAACATGCCTCCTTTGTGCCACTAAAATGCTTCTTTTTTTTTCTCATAAGTTGCAGGAGTTGAATGACAGCTTTGTCCGATACTGTCACACCGACACGGAGGCTTTTCTGAGTGATATCAACCGCTCGCTGTCATCAAGCAGACGAGTGTTCCAGCAGCTGGAGAGAAAGCATGTCTCTGAACCTCAGGAGAGCGACTGGGACCGAATACAAAGCCAGGTCAGGAACAAGTCACACTCCGCTGAACCAGAAGCCACTTCCATCATTAAACAAGGCCCCCGTAAAACTCTCTTCCTTCTCCCAGCCGTGCCTTTCCCTTGACATGTTAACGCTTGCATGGGGACAACAGCATCCCAGCTGCTGTATAGAAAGCACGCCACTCCAGTGGTGATCATTGACTTTATCAAATGAATGGCAGTGGGTAGGCTAATAATCCTCTGTGTTTACAAAAAACATGACCCAGTCTGATAATGCACGGCAGGCTTTTCATCGCCTTGACTGCCGTGGAGGGATTGAAAAGACATTAAGATTTGCTGTTCCATAAGGCTCCATTGTTGGCTTTCGTTGCAGCCTTTCGGGGGGGGTGGGGGGGTGTGCAAAGAAGATGTCTTTTTTTTTTCTTCTCCTTCTTTATCTGGTGTGAAAAGGTTGAGCACAAGGCAGGAGTGGCTCAGCCTTGACATGGAGTATCAAACAGTGAATGTGCTTTCAACACATACCGTGCACCTTTTTCACGGGTGCAAACTCTATAAAGCGGAGCGCGGCTCGTTATGAAACATTTAACGGCCGGGCATGTTGGCCCCTAAAAACAGGAAGCTGTCTCTGGTTAATCATTGGCGGAGCCGTGCGTGTGTTTCTTTGTTTTCATAAGGATCACTGATAAACATGTTATCACCTCGTCTGATCAAACCCGTCAGGTAGTTGCTTACAGATTTGGTTTAGAGTTCTTTATAATGACATGGCAGTGGCAAGGATAAAGTCTGTTATCTCCCCTTCCAAATGACAAGACGTGAAGAAGTTACCTCGGACAGGAGGTGTGAATATTCTTGAGGTAGTCTAACTTGTGTTGTGTGTTTCCAACACCAACAGGTTGTCCAGAGAGGTGTCTGGGACTGCCCCATCTGCCTGACTGCTTTGTGTAGCCTCAGCCTCCCAACAGAAGCCGGTGCATCCAGCCATCAACAACGCAGACGCACCGTGCTCCTGTCCTGTTCCCACCTCTTCCACCAGCTCTGTCTAGAGGCCTTTGAGGCCTTTTCTACTGAGAGCAGACCTTCCTGTCCCCTGTGCAGATCTGCCTACCACAAAAAACTCATCTAACCAGCTACACATTTCATTTAAGATGGCATCACATCTAGCAGTAAGCAGTAACTTCAGTCTCTGTAAACTCAAATGGTTCTTTGTACATTAATGTTTGTGTGCTGGTTAAAGATACACTTTGATTGAATTTTCAACTTTATGCTAAGCTCATCAGGTCCTGGCTCTAGCTCCATACATACACGGACATGAGTGGTATCAATCCACTCATCTGACACTTGGCCAGAAAACTGAATAAATGTATTTCCCAAAATGCCAAACTACTCTGTCAACTCATCTGTGTGTCATGATGATGAATGAAAAGATGCTCGCAAAGCATTTTTCTACGTTTATTTGCAAACACACAAAAATAACTAAACGTACATTTAGCAAACTGAGAAATCGTAAAAAAATACATTCACAGAAACATGTACCAAAAATGACATGCAGCGACCAACTGACATACAGACAGTACAGAAAAAAAAAGCTGCTTCACTTACAGGCCAACTCTCAACTTTTGAAACCCCACACACAACAGAGATGTACTGTAAACCCCACACACAACAGAGATGTACTGTAAACCCCACACACAACAGAGATGTACTGTAAAGGCAACCAAAAAAAGCTTGCTTGAATAGAAAATGTCTCTGTTCTTTTTGCAACGTTTTATTAGGGGAGTGACACTTCACTGCGACGTCCCGCAGAGCCAAGTGTTACCAAAGTCTGCAGCTGAGCGGACGTATGCACAGCCATGATGGAACTGGGAAAACTCCAACTCAAGGCATATAGTTAATGTAGTTCATCCAGATCAAGTCATACATTTACTTTAACATTTAAAGTGATATTTGGCTAATTTGTAGTATCATCCCTTTGGTCCATGTTGATTATTCACAGTATCCAATGAAATGGCACATAACATACTAGAACATCTACCAAATGTTTTTGCCAGTTAAGATCAGAAACACAGTCTTGCTTTGGGTTTGGGATGGTAAGAGCTGTATAGGTCACCATTTACAAAACATTCTCGCTTCAATTTGCTTATTTGAGAAGAGGACTTCACCTTGAGTTTCATAATTGAGAGTTGCAACATTTTCCTTAAATCCAGTCTTTGTAATAAAGCATCAACCAATAGTAGACAGCGTTGATGTAAAACATTCCCTGTCCTGAGAAACAAAAGCTTCAAATGCATATTCAATTTCTTTAATTCCTTTTGTCATCGTGTCACTTTAGTCACCATGAAAACACATGACATCTACAACGCCGTAGAGATAACATCGTTGGATCACTCAACCCTATTCTAGCAACTGCTTAACTTTTATGGGTTATGAATGAGTCTCAAACTGAAGCGTCTCACTAGATAAGAGCGACTGTGAAAACATTCATGGCCAAAAGCAATGTGTACATTATATCCAGCTGGCTTGAGACTACGAACTCGGTGGCTCACAGTGGAACTGTCTAGAGACAAACGATGTACTTGTACACATACGTACGTGGTACATTAACAAACGACACGGAACAAGAAACAACCTTAACATGAAGCCTGCGAGATGCTTGTCGTATAAGGCATTTAAGGTGGTTCTGGAGACGAAGAACGTCACAGTTCAGAAAAGTATGCAGCAATACAACGACATGTAAATTGGGCCTGAGTCACCAAGTCTTTCTACCAGCTGCAAAGTTGCACATTTCCACTCATGCGTTCTGTATGTGAAGACTGTTGCAGGTTTGCATTAGATTTAGGTGTTTATAAAAAAAAAAAATATGTACAACAAAATACAGATCGCTTAGTGAGTCAGGAGCCTAATATTTACATCCAAATAATGCAAAAGAGTTATGAAATATAATATGTACATGTAAATACAACATTTACAAAAATGACTAACTATTTGACAGATTTTTCTGTGCCCTGTGATTTCAAATTTAGTTTTTTTGGGGGGGGGGGGGGGGGGGGGGGCAAATGTGATGTTTATTTTGTTCATGTGCATAATAAAATTCTCTGAAATACAACCACAGGCTCAGCTCCGAATGCACTGAAGCGTTCTGCTCTTTGGAACCGACGTGGATGCAACTCCCGTATAGTTTCCTATTTGTAGAGTAGCTGGAGTCTAATCTAGAGCACCTAAAAGAGGTTCTTACCCTACTTCATACAAACTAATGACATCATCAACAAAGTTAAAGCGCACTTCAGTAAAGCCAAAATAAAGAGCCGAATGAGGCCCGTCGGTAGTGACGGTGCCAATGCATATAATGTGAGTTGTATTGATGCCGTGCAGTTTTAATGTATTGGATGTGATGAGTGAATAAGTGACTTCTTTCATGCTTCACAAAGCACATTTTGTTATTTTCACATTTTGAGCTTAAACAAATAAAAAGAGGATAAATCGACACCTTATGCCTGCATCAGTTCACATAAGACCAATGATTAGAGACCATCAACTGCTCCATGTATCACAGACACCAATTACCATGTACATACTGACATACAAAAAGGACTAATTGGATTGCGGGGGTCTATTTCCTAAACTGAGTTCAGAGGAGGAACCCGTTGCCCTTTAGATGCAAGACATTGTTTGAGCTGCTTCACCGTCTTGCTTTTGTCTAGTGCAGTGGCGAAGGAGGTCGTAGAAGAAAAACAGAAAACGGGGAGCAATGCTGGGGAGGTGGAACGCCCTGAAGCAATAGATGGGTGGTTTAAAGTCACAGTCGCGGTTGAGGTCACTGCAGTGATGCCAGTCTATTTCACTCCTCCGTCTCATCCCTGGCTCTGTCCCGGCTTCCATCCGAGACGCAGAGGATGGAATGTCACGAAGCTAAACTGCTCTCGGCCTCCATTTGCAGCATCCGTCAGACACTGCCCGGGTTTATTAAGTTCCTTCCAATTCCTTTTACCTTTCAGTAGTCAGGCAGTACTGTCGAAATCTCCCTTTGGCTGTGCTAAGGTGTGTGTGTGTGTGTGTGTGTGTTGATCTATCGTCCCTTTCACAGAGTTTTCTGATGCCCGTTGGCCGAGAGCTTTCCAGATTCAGGGTCCGTGGGGCTGTTTGACAGTTGCAATTTATCCAGACCTGGGCAGGGGGAGATAAGGGAGAGAAATCTCATTAAAAAGCCTCAGACTTTCACTTAGACAGAGGTATTGATGTGCTTTTTTTCCCCCCCCTCAGTGCCTCTGTCTGACATTTTCTAACCCTATCCCACCCCGTGTATCAAACATCCAGGGCCTGTCACCACAAGCCTTTGAGACTAGCCCCATCCTCTGTCATATGTCAGTCCCGCAGCACATTGGATCTAGCTGCAATTTCCTCCATTTTGTCACTCAAGGTTGTGCTGTCTAGAAAAAAAAAAAAAAAAAAGACAGAAAGAAAGAAACACTTTCTCCCTCCAAAGCCGCAGAGAAGGTTGGAGCTGTCAGTGTTTCAGACGTAACCTTCACTGGTACAAAACTGGGATGAAACTCAAAGTGTTTTTACGAAATCGATAGCTTTATATTCTGCAGAACACCCAGCATATCAAAGGATTGTTAATCTTTCATTGTCCTGCAATGTCTGACAATGTGGTGCGGTCTGGCTTTATTTTGTTCTAGTATATTAAAAAGGTTGCTGGTTTAGAAACCCTCAGGACACATGAAAGATAAAGAGATGAATTTACCCAAGGCCTTTAGAAGCTCTTCCCGTACTGCTGAGGTGAATTTTCTCACGAGACAGAGTGTCGTCACGACCGCAAACAGCAGGTTGTACGAAAGAACAATGTAAAAGTTTCCCAGCCAATTAAATCTCCCGAAGTCTCCCAGGAGATCAAACCTGGTGATACCTGTGTAGGACAGAGAGAGACAAGTCAAAAAACTGGGTTGGGAAAAAAAAGCAAGTCGACACTCATTTGGTTTTCTGCGATAGCCCCAACCGAGACATTACATCGTTTCACTTGACTGTGGTTAACAGTAGTGTAAGGACTGTTCCCTGTGGACTATGAATGGATGAGTGACTAAGTATAGCAGCAAAGGTGCTACGCAGGTACGCGTCATCTCTCTCCCAGGACCTTCAGACGGAGACAAAGGAGCGGTTTCTCCTGCATGCTCGTCTTCCTGTAGCTCCACACGACTACACCAATTTCAAACCATCTGTCACAGCTGATCGCATGCTGCATGGAAAGCCATCAACACCCTATTGTTTTCCTGCTTATCCGTTTTTTGGCCTGCCAATCCACAAGGCGAGGCCAGCTGTGCCATCCAATAATAAAGTAGTGTACATAATTAAGCTTCCAATAACCCGACATGTTAAATCCATGCACCACAGCCATTTTCTATTTTCAGTATGCAGAAATTAGATTCAGCTGTAGCCCACTGGAGAGGCCGGAGTCTTTATACATTCTACTTCTCCTGTAACATCTTCACAGCCTCCGTCGTCAATTAGATTGGGCAATCGATTCAGTGTCTAGAGAGATGTATTTACAGCCGCAGTAAGCAGTTTGCAAGCATCAAGGACCTTTAACAAAATTGCCTGTGAAGAGACGAGGAGAGAGAGACGACGGAGACCCGAGTCGATGCAGCTGGCCACTGTGGTCAGGCTACATCCCGTTCTAATGCCAAAGGTTTTGATCTTGGTTTGGTGATTTGAGAAAATTTAAATCGGGGTGAAAAAGATGCTTGGCACTTGAAATGTCAGGGGTACAGTAGCGTAGTTAGACATTAGCATGCAGCTAGTCACGCATCCAGGAAGCACGTGAGAGATTCATCAGGATTGTGATTTTCATTGTGTGTGAGCAACACTCAATATGTGATGATACGGGCATACATACGCATTTGATTCTGTCTGTAGTGACCATCAATACACACTGGTTAGAGGATTCCTAAAATATTGACACAAGTAGTGTGCTTTTTCGCTAAAACGATACTATGAGAGCGGTGAGAGTGAACTGAAACTGTTCAGCAAAGATCTGAAACTCACTATAGAGCTCAGTGTACCGAGGGGAGCTGCAGATTTTGGGTGATAATTCTCTGTCGGCTCATCACTTCGAGTGACCCCTTTCACATTGTGACATTTCATACATTGACATAGAGTGCTGCAGGAATGAGTCCTAAAACCAGAAAACGAGTTACTATTTTTACGATTTACTCGTCTCAAAGTCAATCGTTTCTTTGAATGGGTTTTTGGTCAGATGCCTGAAATAAGGTCTGTGGTTAACACAAATTTAAGAGATTTAACGTTTTGTTCTACGGCTAAATGAGACGACTGAACGTCATCACGCTGACTGGTCCTTCTTTACAGCCTCGTTATTTATAGTCACAAAGCTTTTTTTCGGCAATAATCCAAAATCTAGTGAAAAAATCCCATTGCCCTTTTGTCGAGGGAACCCGCGTGATGCTAATTTACGGCAGCAGTCTATTACAACAAATTAAAATAATAAAAAGGTCCTCCGTTCTGCAAACCTGGACTAACGATGAGAGGAGTTTGTTAAACAACCAATACGGTGCAAACACTTGTGTGGTGGTACAGTTCCCCGTTCTCTTGTACAGTGCATATTTCCCACACCGACCTGCACAAAAACAGCTCATCGAGACACAAAACACTTCTTTTTTTGTCTCTCAACATTTCACTTCGTCAAACTCAACTCTAAGTCTTTTTTTTTTCTTAAGCTGGGAGGCCTTTTCTCTTCAACTCTGTCTCATGCATTTATTCCTTTTAATCTATTCAGCGTCACAAAGCAGAACCTGTTGATATTTTGTAAAGCTCCCAATGAGTCACTGTATGCTCGCTCCGTCCCGGTTTCCCACTCTGTTGGTCTCTCACACACACACACTCAAATACACACACACACACACACACACACACACACACACAGAGAGTAGTGCTATTTGAACAGCTGTGCTCTGCACTCTGCATGTTTATTAGTGCCATTGTGACGGTGCTACCCCTGTCATTTTTACCCCTTCACCCTGCACTCTTTTCTAATGTCACTATGGGAAACTATAGGAGAATTCTAACCTTAATGGTCTGCTGTTTGTGGCCCTATCTGAAACCAGTGGTGGGAAGGGGGGGGGGGAGGGGCATTTACTCTTTCTGGTTGTTATGACATCTCCGACAATTCAGTTCGAACCTACATTTTAGGTTTGATATTTTGGGGAAATAGCGGAATTAGATGAGAAGATGGATTTCACTCTGAGTATGAATACAGCCAGCAGCTGGTTAGCTTAGCTTCGTATAAAGACTTAAAACAGAGGTACTCACCGAGAGTTCTGGACATCACCGGCAGGGCTGAACTCAGGACCAAAATGGAGACGCAGCAGCCGATGATCTGCAACATCACCACATAATCAAACTTAAGATGGTTCCGGCATGCAACGTCCCGTTATGAGACGTGTGAGGAGAAAGCAGCCATTGCGCCAACAGTTTCAGCTATGACGTGCCCACACACATGCACAACATCACTCGGTGTTGAATTGGTTCCACATATTGTACAATTAGAACCTCTGAAGTTGCTCATTACCAGGTTTTCTCTGTTGTCCTTTCAAGCCCTTTCACTGGAGCGTCATGGCTAGTTAACAAGCCTCACCACTCCCAAACTCATTACCAAGTGAATAGGTGCCAAACAGAGCCTGCCCCCCCCCCCCCAAACCCCCCCCCCCCCTCCAACTCTCCCTGTGATGTACAAGAAAGGGGCTTGCACTTTGCCAGTGTTTGCGCAACCCACAAACAAATATTGGACAGATCAACTAAAGCCATTGAGGGGGCCCTGAGGAAAACGTCCGTGAGCAGTAGGAGAGTGAGAGAGAAGGGAAATAGATGAAACACAGGGGGGTCCCAAACACATCAGCACCTTATAGGAGCGATCTCGGCACCCTTGCCCCCACTTCACCCCACACCCCCCCCCCCCCCCTTCCCCCCGGCCTCCCAGCCCATCTTTACCGTTGTCATGGTTGTGTCATCGTTCCTGGGAGTGAGTTCCTCAAAGACTCGCAGGCTGTAGAAGCCAACGACAGAGGACACCATCAAGTAGCTGTTGAGCAAATCAATCAAGGACCAAAAACACTTCTCCGCTGGTAGCAAAGCCGCTTCATTGAGTCGCCCTTCTAAGTATTCCTAATCTGCACCTTTTCAGCCACGATAAAAGGTGACGAGACAGCACAACATGTCCTCCGGAAGGTGTCCGGCTGAACTATGTCCTAGGTAAACAAAGCTGGCTTTGACAATGTTGCTCTTGGCCATGGAGCATGCTACTTTGGGCCACAAACAATGGAGGGGGGGGTCACTTAAAGGATACAACATGAGGATGATCTCCAGCACCGCCTGAGCCAAGCCAAACGTGGACAGAGAGGTGTTCCCAATGCCTCGGTCCTGGAAGATGAAGACACAGACAGAAGACGGGGTTACTCAGTGCCCTCAAATAAACACGTCACAAATACAAACTGAAAATGGGAACCGACGGCACTGCAGGCCGTTGCACGCACACACACACACACACACACACACACACACACACACACACACACACACACACACACACACACACACACACACACACACACACACACACACACACACACACACACACACACACACACACACACACACACACACACACACACACACACACACACACACACACACACACACACACACACACACACACGCGCAATTACAGAAATCCTGCAAAGTAAGTATGCGGTGCATGAAGAATTTCCCCACTTGAGAAGGACAGAATCAAATTGGCTAAGTAATGAATGGAACAAGATGAAAGAGGCTCTTTTCAAATCACTGTCGATTATACAATATGTGAACAGGTGTTCAAACAAAAACGGCACATTGCTTACGGTAAGAAGAGTGTACAGGCTGAAAGCAATGCCAAAAACATAAAAACAACAAAACAAATACTTTGGCAAACACTAGGCCCCCCCCCCCAACACCTAAAGGCCTTTTGAAACTGGAACATCTACATATGCTGCACATACCAAGCATCTGTGTAGTCAAATGATAAATATTTGCTTTTGTTGAACTTGGCACCGGGGTTAATCCTCCAGGGGATCAGTGTGTTGTATGGGACACCTACAGTACTGTGCATCATGTCGACTAGTGAGAATTGACCATAGACTCACTTTCAAACAAAGAAATCACAGATCTAAGTTAAAAAAAAGTGCCTAAAACTGTATGCTGCATTGTAGATAATCTTTTAGATATGAAGTATATATGATTACAACTGTGCCGTATATTCCCAAACGCTTTAATAGTCCAAAAGACTACTATGCTGTCCTCTCTCCTGTCTCTGTGTACATATTCAATATGCAGTTTATTTGTATAGCAATGCAACTCAAACACAGCACCTTTCCATACCAACGCATGACATCAATTATTTACATTATTTACTATTCTTGCAATACCAATACATATTACAGTTGCAGAGTAGATGTTGAGAGCATGGTCCTAGATTGAGTTTATTATTGATGTTTTTGTTGCATTTCATTTCTTTTTGTACCCACCTCGATTGTCCTTTATCTTGATTTGTTTTGTAAAAGAGCCTGAAGAGAAAAGGAAAGCCTGGCAGGTTGTTTCATGCCTTTTTATGCAACTGTCATCCCTTAGCTTACTGCAGAGCCATGGTGCAGTGCTCCCTCTCTCCCTCTCTCCCTCTCTCTCTCTCTCTCTCTTACACAGGGAATTAGCAGACAGCATCTGATGTAATTTATTAATGGAGGGAGGGTGGGCATGCATTAAGATTGTGTGTGCACTCGCAATATGCGTGTATGCCCGCGCTTAGGACAGCGAGCGTTCACAGTACGCCTCCTTTCAACTCTTACTTCTTTTCATTCCAGTAGCAGGAAGGGTGATTGTGTGTGTGTGTGTGTGTGTGTGTGTGTGTGTGTGTGTGTGTGTGTGTGTGTCAAAGAGAGGGAAGGCGGGGCGGGGTGGGGTGGGGGGGGTCTGGTAGATTTGTCCGTGCAGCCTGCCACGGCTCTTTCAGCTGACACATTGCATTTGTAGCTAGTAAGATTAACACCTCGCACTGGCGAGGTCGTCAGTGTGTGTGTGCGTGTCCCTGCAGTAATGGCAGCATTTTTCTAAAAGTGTATTTATTTAAAGATAGAGAAGTATTAGAATATCTGTTTGTTATTTTAGTTTTTACCCCTCTTCAGCCTTATCCTCTTGCACACCAGATAATCCCCCCCCGACTATCGTCTAACGAGTAGGAGAAAGACGCGGTCATAAAGAGTAAATATAATACATAGAGCCGCCATTTACTTCAGGTACAGAGTTCTGAAATGGTTCGGACGTGTAAGTCTGAACCACGCTACAGCAAATGCACGTGTTCTAAACTGAGCTCTCCATGTGATCAACACCTTTAACTCTTACTTTTTGTTTGTTTTCAGTTAGAGGCTACGGCTTTGACCAAGAGACTGACATTATTTGACCACCACTTGTGAGTTTGTACCTCCAGTCTGTTGAGAGAATAACCTGCTAAATAGACATGAAGGGATGACGTGGTTCAAATTCACACTGTATTTATCCTTCTTTAATCGTTTAATTGTGCTATCTATTCTACTGGCCATAGTAGTTTCACAAATGTAATCCCACTTCATCTTGCTATAAAAATCATTCTTTCAAATGTTTTAACTGTGTAGCTATGAACATATATTGCCAAAGAGTGGTACAACAGTAGTCCCAGAGGTGCATTCACTCTCACTGTAATCCATGTTGTCTAATAGTTCCTTATTCCAGCCACTGGTTTCCTATAGTTAGTTAAAAGGTGTGATGATGTTGAGATATCAACTCAAATGGAATTGAACCTTTCCCCCGAGCTCTGCTGGGTGTGAACCTAACAGCATCATGGCTTTAGATTTTAAATTAAATTCACATTGTTTATGGTGGACAGAAAGATATTTCTCATGTACTTCTACATTCACAACAGTTGAAAGGCCATAGCTGAGGTGAGCGTGTCACAGGAAGTTTAAAGGTGCTATGATGCACGTGTGTGTGTGTTCACAGAACCATAACTTTAGTGAGGTGAAAGTTGGAGTCCAGTTCCAGATAATTGTCCATTTTACAAAATATAGTGTCAAGTGTCGTGGCTACCAAAGAGGAGGGCCCGCAATAACCCTTTTATTGGTCCCCGTTAGTGCTTGTTCATCATGCTGTAAAACAGCTCCAGTTCCTCTCCTCCCCCCCCCCCCCCCCCGTGTTGTTTCTACAGCATCTCTGCTCCTCATCTCCATCCACCTGTTTCTCCTCCCTGCTCGTTCTCTCTTCCTAGCTCCTCATCGTCATCCTTCTCCACCTCCATCCTCTGCTCCGTAAAGCCAATTGGGGCACTGCTCAGTATGCTGAGGACTATGGCGGGATGCTTAGTAGGAAGGGAAGACAAACATTGACAGGGCACTTCCATTGTGCTCCCCCCCCCCCCCCCCCCCCAAAACAATCAGCGCATCGGGGGGCCTCATTTGACTTTCCCACAGTCTCTTTACTCTGACAGTTCCTCCTTCCGCCCTGGAAGCAGCCGCTCTCTCTACTTCTTTATGTCCCCTTCTCTCCTCTGTCCTTATCTCCTTCTAGACAGTGTGCGGGTAACTGCGAGGCAGAGAGCTGGAGGGCAGGGTTAACGGGGTGGATAGATGGATATCATATCAGTATCGATTGTTTTGGAGGACAGAGACCCCCTCCCCCCCCCCACCCCTCCCAGCCCTCGTAGTGCTGTGAGCTCATCAGAGGTGTGGCATCCATCCAGCTCAGCAAACGTATAAACCATTTAGTGGGGCCACACTGTCAGGGAGGACAGCTTCAAGCTGCATGACAAGTGTAATTTGGGGGATTTTCTGTGATGCGTCATGCCAAAGAAAACATCTCTGTTCAATAAAATAATTGGAATGTCGAGGGCAGCTCTGTCAGTTGCCCGCGAGACGCAAAAATTAAATGAGGGAGAAATAGGATACATTATGTTGCCCCCTCTCAGACAAGAATGCAACCACAGACGCACACACATACAAGCACATGCACGCACGCCTCTCCGTCGCTGCAGATGAGACGAGATAAGGGGAGCTTAAAACACATCGCATGTTAGGCGGAGATGAAAATCTCTCGGAGCCGCTCCACACTCGGCTACGCTGCCGCACAAGTAAGAGCCCTTCACCTGGGAAGCAGCCTTTTCACCTAACTGTGGACTGGAGACACGTAGCGGGCTCATTGAATCTGCACGCTGCTGTGAAATGACTTTCAATGAGCTTCCAAAACAAAAACCAGAGGCACAAGGTTCAAGCCTGATTAACATCTGGTCGGTCCTTTTCTTCCAACATGCATCTGAGCATATCCGGAATTTGATTTATGTCCCCGCCGGGAGCATGGCAGGTCTGATAGGCTTCTGCAGTTTACATTCTGGGCGTGTGTGTGTGTGTGTGTGTGTGTGTGTGGGGAGTAAAAACGTACTTAGGTTAGGTTACAGTAGGCTTACCGTGGATCCCTTGGGCATGGCAGTCTCATCCACTAGCAGGTAGAGGATATTAAAAGCCACCATAAGAACTGAGATTGTCTGCAGACAGAGAGGAAGATAAAGATTTGTTTACACGTGGTGGAATTATCAAAGTATCCGGCATCATGATATAATTGAATTGCGGTGGCCGTGCTGATCCGTAAGTACGGTGATGCATAGTAACCACCGTGTGAGTGTAAAATGCGCCAACATTAAGCTACTCAAAACCTGAACAACGTGGGGATGTTTGATGCCATGAAGAAGTATTCCCACACTATAATCTATGGAAAATGGTGGCAATTCAGCATCGTCTTAAACAGCTATTAAACAAAAGTAGTTTCCACACCCAGACTCTTGGGTGTTAAGAGGATAGGATTTGAAGGTACAGGGTGTTAGTCCCAATGGCCACCAGCCAGGCTGTATACGCCATGAGTAAACAGTTTGGGCTTAATGATAGGTCAGTCACAGCACTCACCGTTCCTGCGAGCAGGATCAGCATCACTATGGGATACAGCAAGTTCTTCTCCCAACCCGATGCTTTCTTTCTTCTCTCTGAGTGGAAGCGAGAGCCAAAATGTGAGGTCATTAGTCTATGTATGTATAAAGCAACTCTTTAATTGCAAGATTCAGAGATACAAACCACTTTCCACTGCTGGTTAATTAATATGTTCATCAAAGACGAGCGATGAAACCTCGAGCCCTCCGGCTGCATTCACAGGGTTTGTACAGCTCGGTTTGGTAAAACATATCGTGAGTGTGTGTAGCAAACACAATCTCACCTCTCATCGCAACCCCCCCCCCCCCCACCCAGGTAATATACATGTCATAACCGTAGAAAATGATGCTCTTCCTCTTTAATTAGTCAAGACTTATTATTGCCTTAATTAGTGGAAACGATCATAAATCTTGGATAAAAAGAAATGCAACCAAATTAATTCTGTGATTTATATTTTGGTCAGAGTGTGTGTGTGTGTGTGTGTGTGCGCGGAGGGCAACTACTGCGCCTCAGTCTCCTCAGCCGGATGAAACATTTCAAGTTTATATCTTCCATCTTCCTCTTATTTCATGTTTGTAGACACTGCTGACAGCTTGTAGACCCCATGCACTATATCTTCTATTATGGACATCCACAGTACCCACCAATGTGTATCTGACTGCTCTCTAGTCCTTGCCATATTGACTTTCTTTCTCTATTTCCAACATTGTTAGTCCTCCTTATTCTCAAAGTGCACCCACCCTGCCTGCCCGAGAAGTTTGCCAAGTGCACTTTATATGCACCATCCTTCTAAATTAATGACATCACTAAAAGGCTTGCTACAATATAAAGTTTGCATCTTGTCCAATATCCTAAGTGCCTTTGTGCTCTCCTCCCCGCCACCCCCCACCCTGCTCCCCAAAAGACTCAGGCCTCATTTATAATATCCTAAAATGGATGGAAAATTATCAAGCAGTTCTGGTCCATGTCCAAATTAAGAAATGAAGGCAGACGGGGAGAAAGCGGCTGCCTGTCAGCAATATGTAAAAAGCTTACTTCTTGGCATATATTTCCATGGCAATTCGAGGTCTTCAGAGAAAATACACCAGTCCTGCATAATACAAATACTTACCCAATTTATTCCTCTGATTTCTAATATTGTCCAGTTCTTTGTTGAGCTGCTGAGTCGAGCTTCCTCGGAAATAAGTGTGCGAGGACGATCCTGCGAAAACAGAAACCATCGGAGTTAACTTCATTTGTCGCGTGATCAGATGTCGTTACGATCATTTTTATTATGTCGTTAATTTACTGAATGGATTAAACATTAAGTTTAGACAATGTAAAAGAATTATGAAAAAAAAAACAGAGTTCTGAGAGTCTTGTTTTGTCTGTCCGAGACACAAAGTTATTCACTTTAAAATGATACAAAAACTACTCATTCAGTTGGAAAACAGTATTTTCTGGCATTTCTCACACACCGAATACATCACCTTACATCATGTTAACTTCACGATGGTATTTGACTTATATTTTATTAAGAAATCCCATCAAAACAAGTAATCCTGCTCTGAACACAACAATGTGATCTCAAACAAGTCGTAATAACTTCTTGTGTCAGGAGCTGTCTAGCACATGCCACAACTGGTTTAGTGGGCTGGAGAAGACAGCAAGGGATTCTCCAGGAAAACCACAAGGCCGGCTCATTTAAGGCTAATTTATCTATTTGACTCTGTTTCCCTTCCAACTCCTGCGCACTAGCGTAGAGGCCCCTAGGAGCCAAAGTGGAAGAGTATCCATTTGCATCCCCCGAGGTGATTGGCAGATCAAGACCAATTAGTTCAGTGTTACACCATTACTAGCGTGCAATAAAAATACCATCTTTCATCTTTGTTACAAGAGTGAAGGACCAATCACTTTGATCAAACCTTCTTCTTCCCTCTGTTATTACGACACGCCCTGTCTGGATGGGTCTAAGTAGGCAGAAGACGAGGAGAGAGACTGAACCTGTTGTCTGTGCCCTCGCAGATACCTGTCCCAGGATCTAAGCAGGGGAAAGTTTGAACCCTCCGAGCAAATGCAGTCACAACACAACAGGAAATGTCACGGGCAGTTCAACAGCTTTTTTTTTTTTTTCCCCTTCCCTCCAGAGATGAACTGAACACTCTGCCTCGGGGTGGTGAACTAATCTATCACATTCGTGCATAACATATCCAAACATGGCCTTACCCGTCACCTAGGAATGGATAAATCATTGATCAAATGAACAGTAGGTCCTTGATAGCTATGAAAAAAAAAAAACAGCAGATCGAACTGAAGACAAAGAACAATATCATCACTTGAATTTCCAACTGCGGTAACTTCAATGACATCATTCTAAACTGGAGTTAAATATATCCTTCTCCTTCTGCTGGCAGCATCAAGTAAGAGACTGAGTTACAGCGAGGCAGAGATGCTGAGCGAGGCTTCTGGCAGCCAGTGAAGGCCCGGAGTAATTCAACGTATCCTCTCCAACCTTCAGCACAGTCGAACAGTTACGTCATCCACACATATGCTAAACACCACGCTGAGACAACAGAGGCACCGGCAAGGTCATTGTGCCGCATAGCATCTGGACCGTTCGTCTGCTATCAGCAGATCAGGGTCTTGAGAGGGCAGCGTGGACACGCGTGTAGGTCACAGTGCCTGTACTGCAGTATATTAGTCTACTCTGGTTACCAGACAATATCTTCTGAGCGAATAACCCGTTGGAATCAGAAACGCGATGGATATTTAATTAGATAGGATTCATAGGCATTAGGTGGAAGCTACATTTGCACCTACAAGCAGGGAAGATTAATCTCAAAGACACTTTTAGATTCATATTCAGGAGACGAGGCCAGGTGTTCACACTGTTCCGTGATTCAACACCTGCGTTTCATTTTTTTTAAGCATTTTTGCATGAAGCATTACTTAAAAAAAATAACCTATTTTGTTTGTGATATCTATAATTTTAGCCTGAATAACATTTAAAAGCAGTAAAGAAGGGCTGCCTTGTGAAGAGTTGTGCAAGTAAATTGTAAAACCTGGTTTCTCGTAAGTAAAGCGTTCGCAGCTTATCCGATAGTTCTAGGTGCATGCCTCTAAACATTATGCATATTGGGTTCATCATACCCTTGACAAGGAAAACCAGACGCACATGTCCAATCAGCCAACTTAAGCCATAAAACCTCTGAACTGCAAGACTCACAGTATCAACAATGTCATTACAAATGGGCAATTGGATACAGGAGAGAGGACAACAAAGGCCCAGACGTGTAAATAAACACCGACGCATCGACTGATGTGGCTCAACAGTCCACATCTGCAAACACAAAACTGGGTCAGAGGATCAGTTTCGAGGAGCTGGATGCAGAGCGGACACAGGTGAAGCAAGACGACAACGCCGCTCGCCTCACGAGTGTGTCCTGTGAACTGTGCCTGAACTGTAGTCGCTCTCGGCAGATCAAAGGGACACCAAGTCCAGCCTTCAGTTCCACCCATGTGTGAGCGGGAGCAACTGAGCACGTGCATCTACATACAGCTTAAAAACATTCACGTCAACATTCTTCTTTGCCTCTTAACTCCCCACCTTTTTTAAAAAAACAGGCAAAAGTGTATCGCAGCTTGGCCTCGGTGCACACAAAAAGATGTCGACCACAGTTATTTCTTTTTTTTTTTGTTGCCTCACAGAGACTTGTTAAGTTCAAACAGTGTTGGAAGGCGATAAGGAACAGATTACAATTATTATTCAGTTAGTTCAAAGCAGTGCAGCGTGGAATGAGCTCGGAGGAACCATATACGCATTGGTGGCAGTCTATGGAGTCGGCCGGTGTGGCGTTCGAAAACATGCGGTTATCAGGGAGGGATCTCCCTTACCTCCATGGTTTGAAAGGACGCTCATCCTCTTCATTTACTCGCATCTGTACACTTGGCTGCATGCTTGAGTTAATATTAAAGTAGGTTTTTGGAACTTGGCCCAAATACTTCCTGCTTTTTGAGATTGCTCCACGTCAAACAAGGAATTTGGGAACACTGGAGGGCTGGACATGAAAAGGAAATGCAGGCTAAAAAGAAATAATCTCCGCCATCCTTCAACTCTTTAAACTATCCTTTTGTGCCCGAGAACAGCACAAGGCTCCTCGTCACTGAACGGTCTCTTTAATGTCCACAGATTGAATTTCCATCCCATTACCCAGGCCACCATTATAGGACTAAATGAAGCAATCACTTCACCAGTGTCTTAAAATGGATCCTTAAAAACTTCATAAACATAAAATACGGTCCTTGCCATGTGGCTGCTTTGCCCTTCAGCAGAAAGTTATGAGAGTAAGACAGCGGTGGGGAAAGGCCGCTGTAGTGTGTGTGTTGATTTTTTTTTTGCCAGTGTCTGTTCATGTCTGTCTCTGTGTGTGTGTGTGTGTGTGTGTGTGTGTGTGTGTGTGTGTGTGTGTGTGTGTGTGTGTGTGTGGGGCTGAATTTTCAATGCTAATTGATTCCAGTGTGGCGCGCTCCATCACACCCAATAGGGCAGTCAACCCCTCCCCTCCCCTATAATGTGCCAACACGTCTCCCACAGACATACCGTTTAATCTCCTCTGAAGGGCTTCCTCCTGCAAATGGATGCAGTAAATCTGCTCATCCAGGTCCTCCAGGATCTGAAGGGAGGGAGCAGAGGAGGAAGAGATGAAATGGGTTATAATTAGGCCCAAAGTGGGACCGGAGAGATGGCAGATGGGAGGATGAGTTGGTGATGTATGTGTAGTCCTCTGCTGCGCATGTAAATGGTCGACTGAAACAGACAGTGGCTTCAAGTCTGAGCGCTCAAGTTCAACTCTGTGGTCTTTCAGCAAAAAACAAAACTGCTAGTTGTACATTTTTACTGACAAAACCATTTACAGAACAAATAGATAATGATTCCTTACCGTTGGCTTCACTAGTAACTGGCCCATGATGGTGAACATCCTGGACAATCCCACAGGAGTGCACACTACACATGAAACAGAAAACAGCGGGATTTTAACCACAATAAGGGGGGGAAATTAAACAATGTTAAATTGATGATCAACATCAACAATTATATTTTAGTGTGTTGAAGAAGAAGTTAAGTGGCTTACTGAGTAAAAGCAGTCCTCCCATCAGAGATATACAGGAGTAGAGGTATGGTAGGTAAAAGTCCCAAAGATCTACAGAAAAAATACATTTAATAAAAATGTAAAAGGACAGGAAAGAATAGTTCAACATTTAAGGAAATGCACAAAATATAGTAATATAGTAAAATATAGTAATAATTGTGGTTTTACAACTCCTTGTAAAACCACAATTTGTATTTTATGTTTATGTGTTAATTTGTGTGCTTTAGAGGCACATTTTTTACCTTTGGAGAAAGCCAAGCTAATCAATTCCAGTTTTTATGCTAAGCTAAGCTAAGCTAACCAACTCGCGGTTCAAGCTTCATAGTTAATACGCAGACATGAGAGTGGTATCAATCTCATCTAACGGGTCTGCCAGAAGCGAAAAAGCCAAATTACCAAATTGTTGAACTATTCGTTACAAATACTACAAAACACGTACAAGAATCCTTGAACAAACGTACCGTAGAGTGATTCCATACTGGCGGCATCATTGTCAATGAGCGCCGACGCCACCCACACGATGCCCAGGATGAGCAAAGCCAGCAGGAAGAGCATCACAAAGGTCTCCAGAATACGCGCCTTAATGCCCTGACAGAAACAAGTGCACAGAGAAAAAAAAAAAAAAACAGAAATGTAATTGGAAATGGCCAATACGAATGAAATCAGTATCACAATAAACACCACGATTTTACATCAACATACATCTAAAGACACACGGAGCTGGGAGGTGGTATTGCCTACATTTCATATACATTTCTTGTAACACAAAACAAAGATTCATTTTTACGAGACATCTCCCTCCTCCCACGCTCATATTAAAAACACCACCATTTCCATTCACAGCACACAAACATGACATAAACGCTCCCACGGACTCCTGTGTAAAACAGCCCTTTTATACACACATATTGCGGTCTATAAAGTGGGTCTAACAGGGGCTGGTGGTGGCGGAGGTGAAATTAAAAAGAGTAAGGGGGTGGGGTGGGGGGGGGGGGGGGTGCTGTAAGGAGCATGAAGCCTGGCTGGGTCAGCTACTGTCTGCGATCAAGAGCAGGCCTCCCATCTGGGGCCGATTAGGAGCTCCCTTAGCACCACGGTCGTGTCCCGGGCCGCGCAGACGAGAGGGGTTTTGGGGGTAATTTGGGTTTTCCGGGTCACAAACTGCTGAGTGGTTAATAAAGTCCTCCTCTACCTGTTCACACAGCTTCCATTTCCCCCCCTGCTGGAGAGCCGAGCTGTCTGTGCCTGTAAGATAGATGGGCGTTCTCATACATGTGTCAGGTAGGCTACCAGGCACGGGATAACAAGGGCTCTCCTGCTTCTGGAGCGCCGCTTAAATTGGGCACATATGAGCAATTTGTTACCAGCTAACATAATGGCCGTGCGGTTGCTGTTCAGTATTTGCCAACAGGTACATGAAGGGGGTCTCTCTTTGAAAGTATCCCCCGTTAATCAAGTCGCTTTATAGAGTGGAAATGGTTTCAATTCTGCAGATTAAATTAGACAAGGCTTTGGTTTTTTTTTTAGTTTTACAACACAGTTCATGATTGTTAACTGAACCACCTGTCCTTTAGCATTTACATTACGATTCGGGTCACTGTTTAATAGCCTTATTCTCTCCCATGCAACCTATAATTTAGTCCCTTTCAACTCACTCTTGAAATCTTATCTCTTTTACAAGCACCGTTCTAAAACAAACGGCAGCATTAATGGGTCCCAGACATATTTGGTACATTTATTGTCTAGACATTATCACTGACCCCTCCCCGTCCATACTTTGGATCGTGATGTCGGGAATTAAGCTTATTCTCAGACTCCCATACATCGTCAGTGGTGAAAATCCCCCGTAGCATCCTTTAGCCATTACTGAGCAATCACTCGCCTCGCGCCTCCTCTTGCGTGGTATTCTGGAAAAGCCTCAGTGAGCAGAGTGTAGAATTTTCTAGCACAACATAGAGGAAAGTGGGCAGGGTCTGGAGTGCCCCAGTGTGGCCAAGGTGGACACTGCAGCCACTGACAGGTAATGGTAGGAGGGTGTAATTGGGCCTTATGGAGTCTGTAGTCAGCCCGAAAAAAAATAAATGCATTATGAGTAAATATAAATCATTAATAGATACATCACAGGAACAATACACACATATCTTCTGTTATGCTATACACCAACAATAAATTCCCCACTCAATGCAGATCAATACACTGAAAACATAAATACCACAACACACACACACAAATATGACATTCTGCCGACTGCCTCGTGCTCCCTTTGCAGACACTCGGGCGCTCGTGCGTTCGCTGCAATCAAGACTCTCACAGCCCAACGAGGAGAACGCTCAACGCCGTCCAGAGGAGGGAGGAAGGAAGGAGATAGAGAGAACAACAGAGGGAGAGACTGATGGAGGAGAAGGAGTCGACGTCTGAGCGCATCTCAATCCCTGGAGGTAAGAGAGGTGAGCGAGGAATGCTTTCAGGGACTTCAGCCACGTCCCACACGCGCTCTCTTAAGGATGCATCAGGACAGGCAAGAAGCCGCAGGCAAGGACGTGCGTCCGCTCAAGCGCACCAGTCCACCTTAACAAGCTGCCCATGCCATGCTGAAGGTGTATTCCCTTCAGATAGGTCTCTCAATCATTTATAAGACTCAAATCATTACCCATTCAGATCATTTAGGGCAAAGGCAATGCTTGTCACCTCCCTTACTATCATCCCCGGCTCCTGCCTCTGCTGGAAGAGCAGTCCACTGTGTCAGATGTGAGTTGACAGTGCACTGTGAGGCCAGATTGGTATCATTGATCCATGCACATGCATGACACTGCACACTGAAAGTTCCTTACCTCTCCTTGCAAAGGGAGAACATTAAGTCCTTTGTTCCTCGTCAAATAGGAAAGCAAGGCGAATATATGCTTTAAAAAAAACTATGGTATAAAAATAGAAAAATGCAACTCAGCTATCATCACTGATCAAAGATGAAACCGTCAAGTGGTGAGGGAAGAGAGGAAACAAAAAAAAAAAAAGACCCGTGCCTTGGCATCCAGAGCGCCCGCTGAAAGTTTCTATTCTTGCCATTCTAAATGTGTAACTACGTCTAAATATAGCAGCTCTGAAATATTCAGCATCCCCTGATCCTCACACCGACATCGAGTGAGGGGCTGCTTAACTGCAGCTATGCTCCAACAAGAAAAGGAGAGACTTCCAAGAAATGCGTGTAGTGGGCCAGAGATTAAACAAATAAATAACCGCTTCATGTGCAGCACCAAACAAAACATGCATGAATTCAGGTACGCACACGCAGACAAAGACGCACATGACCAGCAAGGTAAATAAACCTCCAACAACACAAAGCCACAGAGGGCCTGGTAACAGTTCACCAGCTGTGTCGCCCTGCTTGTGCTGCAGAAGAACTAAAGCACAATCTGGCACCGTCGTCTTCTTCTTCTTCTTCTGGAAGTTAAATGCCAGTGTGCAATAGTGGACAAGCGTAAGAGATGATACTCGGGAAGATGCAGGGCTGTGTTGGATGTTATGAGGGAGGAGGAGGAGGGGGGGGGGGGGGGGAGACAAAGAACGAGAGTCAGGTGGTGCAGGAGCTTCCGAGTTGTCGCCATCAATCCTTAGCAGGTCAGCAGGCGGTGGCAGAGATCATCCTGCCGACCATCCTTCTGCTCACTGTCAGGGGCGTGTGGAACAAGGGCCAAGAGTGTAATACGTGACGGAGGGGGCAGGGTCCTTTTTTTTTTGCTTTTTTTTTTTTGCTCCCCAGCAAAAAGGACTGCCCTCTCTGCTAAAGACATGCCAGATGCCCAGGGACCTTATTAGTGTATCCTTCAACCAGTCGGCTCACGGCGCAATGACCGTGTCAAAGACAGAAAGCAGAGGAGAGGGACACTCGCCTGTAAAGCTGCACAACCAACTTCTAAAGACTTCTTAATAAGACTTCTTAATAAAGCAGCAATGACACGAGAGCATGGAAAATGATCGGCATCACGTCGTATCGTTCAAACCAGCAGGGGGGGGGGGGGGGGGGGGGGGGGGTTTAAAAAAAGAAAAGAGAAAGAAAACATTGCTGTGAATGTTCATGATTTTGGGGATGTGAATTAAAGCTCCCGTTTCCTTTCATGGCTGATTCACCAGATGAGTCAGAACGCAGAAGAAGTACAAGTTTTATTTGACGTCCTACAGTGACGACAGCTTGTTCTGGTTACTGAGAAGTCTTCAAAGAATAAATGACTGTATCCCGGCCTTTTTCTTCAGGTAAAAGGATCGGACCAAAATAGACCTCATAGCCTATCAACGTTACACGTAAAGTCACGTAACTGAGCAGTAATCCAGTCTCCATGTGTGACGGACGATATCTCGCTTTAAAATCAAGAAAAAACGGCAAAAGAATCCGGATCAGAATGAGTTGAGCTTCAGAAACATATCACTTAGAAAAACTGAGTCACGAGAGGAAGGGGGGGGGGGGGGGGGGGGGATCCTGAGCAACTCGCTTGTTCTTTTTTTTTTTTTAATTCCCAGCTCGAACTAATATGTTGCCGCGGTAACGAACATTGTAACAGGCAGCTTTAGGGAGACATTGTGACCTTAAAGGAAGGTATGTAAACACCACTTTATATTCTCCGACTGGCCCTGCCCGAAGAGAAGGCCTGGGAAAAATGTCTGCATGTGCAGGAGATTTGAAATAAATATCCAGGCCCCCATTGTGGAGCTCCAACAAAGAGGAGTATCTTAGTAACACCGCGCGGGTTTGCTCGGCGAGACGTTTTCTCCCCCCCCTCCTCCCTCTCTCTCTCTCTCTCTCTCCCTCCCTCTCCTCCTCTCCCTCCACAATAAACACACTTCTCATCATTGGCGGGTTAGGGCTTAGGATGAGATTGATGAGGAGTTTCTTTAACTACCAGATGAAACCTGTTGGCCCTTTGCTGGGTCAGTCAGGGGGTCAGACTCGTTCCAACTCGTTTCAGGATCAAACACATTTCAATACTTTGAGTAAAAAGACTATTCACTGCAAAGCATACTCTATAATGTTTCTTAAATGAATTAAATAAACCTAGAATATTAAAACCTAGTAGTAACTGTGCATATTTTCCTCATAAAGTTACAATAAGTGGCTCAGGCTGCGGCGCTGAATACATCATTTTTTTTAAGCGAGGAGGTAATAAACATCTGAGCATTAGTGCTAAGAAAATAAGATGAGACCGCGCTGGAAATAGACCAGCAAGTCGTCATTGTCAAAAACTGTTTTTAATACCTTGATCTAATTGTTTTTGAGTAAATATAGCTTCGAGATATCACACTCGCCGTGTGTAATTACTAAGCCAACTTAAGTCTCTCAATATAAATAGAAGCCGGAACAAAGGCCGGAGCTGATGTCTTCACAGTCTTTGTCAGAACACGCTGATTGTCTCAATATGGACGACAGCGGCGGGCTCTCATCATTACAATGCCATCTACTGGTGGTGCAGAGACAGAAAACGCTTTATTAAGCCTCAAAACAATGCACGCTACCTCATTTAGAATACTACTACACATACAGCATGCTATATGGCTTCCTAACGCATCATCAGAACCGATGAACATGAAGCACACGAGGACCTTCTGTGGCCTCGGTGATGCAGCTCTTCAGCAGTAAAGCGGGAGACATTTTACAGCAGCAAATAAAGCATCATAACATCCGACATCAAGACCCTAAGTCGCTCGGATTCATCCACAATTTGGACAATTTGTGAAACTATTAATCTCTCAGGAGACAGAGCCTCTAAAGAGCTGAACAGTAAAAAAAATAAGAAGAAACATTCACATTTCCATTTTTATTCTGGTGGCGTCTTTTAGTGCATCGTCAAAAGTAAACAAAGCCACATGAAAAGACCGACTCACCACGTTAGTAGTGAAATTCATCATTCACTTCATTTCCGCAGTCAAAAGGACCTCGCAGTGCCATAACATTGGCCCAGGAGGTTAAAATACCACATAAAACCGTATGACAATGTGGTCTAATGCTGTTATTGGGGAAAGGGATAATATCGCATTATAAAAACTCAGATCGGAGTCTTAAATTCCTCTTGCTGTCGGCCGCATGATTGACTCCGCGGGCAGTTCAGTTTTTTTGTAAGTGTCACCTCCACCCCTTCCATAACACACACACACACACACACACACACAATATATACGTGGACGTGCAGCTCAACATTGAACAGTGCTTCCTCTTAAGCACATTTATGGAAGATCAGTAGCAAGAAAACAGTCTTGCTGAAATGAAAAAGAACAAAAACGTGAAAGAGGCCCTCATCCTGCTTCCTACACATCAGGTCCTGCCGTCCCACTGAAGAAATCCAACCGAAACAAATTAGTGTGCCGAGGAAGAAAAGAGCCGGCGATACACTACAGTACAGGCTAATTTTTATGTGCTTTTGCCAGGAGCGACATAAACCAGAGAGGTTTCAAACTGTGACACAGGATAGAGGTGTATTAAAAGTAAAGGTTCTATTGTGCTGTCATGTTGCTGCCACTTTATGGACTTTTGGAACACGAGCCCCCAGCCTCTTTTTTTGTGGGGGGGGGGGGGGTAATCAATTAAACGAGGAAGTTCGCTGTGCCTTACAACTCGATTATTAGCCTGTCCTTTTGAAGTTTTATTTTGGGGGGGGCTGGGGGAGAGGGGGGGGGTGACAAGGAATCAGGCTTTAAATCAGCGCCGCGGCCGATGCAGCAGTGTTGAAGCGTTTGCAGCCGATGGCCTCGTTGGGAGGGTTTGTCAGGATGTGGCGCTGGGCGAAGTCCAGATTCAGACTTTCATGGTTAATGAAGTTTCTGGCGGTGGCAGTTACAGTCGGTGGCGTGAGTCAGGGAGAGGGCACGGACAAGGCACCTGCTGCTGCTGCTGCTGCTGCTCTTTGGCTGTTAAGAGAGAGCCCCTTGCATGCAGCAGAGCAGAGAAATAAACCAACAGGGTTCCACATTTTCCTAATCAAAGTTTCAGATTTTTCTTACGAGGCTTAGTTTTGAAATCGTTGCAGATTGTCTTGTTTGTCACAAAAACCTTGATAATTATTTCTCAGGATTTTTTAAAGCTAGTTCCAGACTTTGGAAGCTCAGCAAAGTGTCGAACCCATTTACCATTTCCAAGTTGTTTTTTTTGATGATCTTGCACACAAAGACAATAAACAAAAATCAAAACGATGCAGAGAAATTCTGCAGCAAACTTAAGGCAATGTACCTTTTTAGATCCCGCGAATCCCTCAGACTCCAGGAAGAAATAGGCAAAGGGCATCAGGACAAAGAGGCAGAGGTTGGAGAACAGTGACACCAGGTTCCACAGACCTGCAGAAACCCAACACATGACAGTGTACACATACAGGCAATTCAGAAATGATGTACGTATAACTGTTTCAGGCTCGGTGAGGTTACATGAACAGGTTTTTGCCATCATTTTGAGAGCTTTCCCTTGAATATTAGTAGTTGTGAGGAGAGGTGCCAACACAGGTTTTTATCTGGTAAGACTCTTTGTGTCTAAGTCACGGACTCTACTGCCCCCTGGTGGCTGTTGCAGCACCCAACAGCCTTATAGACGGGTTCACTCTGTGGGGTGACAGCATGACTGACTGGGACATAAAGATGTCAATTGATCGGATATGTGGGGACATGGCATCACTTTTCAATCTCACATGGTTGGAAACTGGCTTACACATGGTTACACATGTAAAATGAGCACATCATTTACTGTAACCAGAGCTTGCAAGTAATGTTATAGCACAAACAAACTGGATTAACAGAAAGTATGACCAACCTGAGTGTTGTAGTTGCTAAAGACAAAAAAACTGTTTACCAAGGATTTATTTTAAAAGTGTGTATTATCATTTTGTAATCACATTAAGTTTCCCAAGCCAACATGTATGTGGGTACTAGTCCCCACAATGTGCACATCATGCTAATCAACACTTCCATTGAGTCTGACATTAATGTCGAAAGATCATCATGATTCTCATCAATGTTATTATATGTTAGAAGATTTTCTTCCAACCAAAAGACAAAGCAGAAAACTAGTTAGTCTAATTCAGCATGATATGAGATCTACTGACCGTGGATGAGGGAGCCATTGAGCCACTGGATGTAATAGTTTTTGGGGAACGAGAGGAGGATCTCGTTACTGATGATGGAGAAAGGCAGCAGGAAGACGGCACCACCCGACACTGCCAGGGTGAAGGTGCACAAGTACAATCTGTGGATGGAATCAAACACAAACCGACAGAAACACACACACACACACAAGTGTTAGGACTAGTCAAGATAAAAAACACACAACATGGTAATAACATCTTTATAGATTATAGTAGCTGTGTTTCTGCAGCCTGCGTTCTCTAGAGGTGCAGAGGCTGCAGGGAGTGACCATCTGCTCAGTGGTCCTCACTTCACCATATCACCAAAAGAGCTCATTAACTGGAATGCTTTCCACCGTTTAGCTGGACCCTGAGGTGCTTCTTTGCTTCGCTGGAACCAAACATGCAGGATGTGTGTGGTTACAACAGGCACCCTCGGGTGTGACGTCTGCTGCTACTCTAAACCGAGCGACATGTGATACTTGGCATCACGTCTCTGGCTAATGACATGAACTGTACTGAGGTTTTGAGGTAGTGAATTAATGCAATGCTTTTTCAATTTCTGCTAATGGTTATTTTCATTATTGATTAATATCGGATTATTTCTAGATTAATCAATTCATTTTTCGGGTTGTTTGGTGAAAAAACGCTCGTCACAACTCGTCTTCAAATGCCTTTTTTTAATCACGAGATATTCACCTCACTGGGATATAAAGTACAGGAAAGCTTCACTGTCGTTAGAAAACATGACGTAAATGATGACTTCATTATGAAAGTTAGTTCTGTTAATCTAGTAACCAATTCATTGATTCATCTCAAATTAGCAACATTGAATTCAAATATTTCTTTCCTCAAATAGCTGACTACTAGTTGCCACCTTTTCTATGTTACACTGTTCTAAAAAGAAGATTTAACTCAGATTTACTCACGATATTCTATTGACAACAGCATCTTCATCCTCGTGGTCGTCTATAAAGGAAACCAAACACATTTGAGCTGTATCAGCTGCACATTGTATACATCACATCTTACTTCAATCAGTACGAAGAAGAACACAGCACACTGATGTACCTGTTGAAGCAGAGTCAAACATGCATTATTGTAGTGTTAGTTCAAAACAGCCTAAGTATTTGAGACATGCCTAACTTAAGGGACCTTTAATGTTATTCCTCTCCATGCATCTGTAATTGTTTCCAAAACAATGTAAACCACATCATTACACAGTTATGTGGAGGTGCTCCTTGAAAACATGTTTTACTAAAACTAAATAGAAATTGTGAAATGTTTAAACTTCATAGCAGAAACAGCTAACTCTTTAGTTATCAACTGCAAAAAAAAGACACTAAAATATAATGTAAGAACATAAGAGAATGATCTCATACTCATCTCAATATGTGAGACAGCAGTGCGTGTTAATGCCACTTTATATTTTACAAAGGATGAGGCTCCAAACCGCTGGTGTCAGGAGAAGAGCAGCCTAGATTTCTACTGTACACAACTCCAGAAGGGATTTCTGGTGCAAAGTGGTCTACTTTCCAAAATGAGACAAGGGAAGCCTCGGTGACCTGGACATATCAAGTGTGTCCTGGGAAAACGGGATACAGGTCAGAATGTTTTCTCCTTCATAACTAGGTCTCATGTTGTATTTCCAGTCATTCCTCCGCGCTGTAGCTCCAACGTGTCACAGACGTTACAGAGGAACAAAACACATCCTTCCGTTAGAGGTTCCCCTGAGTCGTCATTGTTTGGATATCAAACAGCTTTTGTCGCTAACCTGCTGCGTCACACTTATTACGTGACGAATTGCCTCCATCTTGCCACAGCCCTTACAGCTCTTCAGTTCACACTGATAAAGAGCTGCCCTGTGGTAGATTACGCTACACGCATTGGGTGTGGTGTCTCACACAAACAACTAAATCCTTCTTGGAAACGACTTCCCTTCAGTCAAAAACACACACACAATGAAGGGCTCTGTCTGTGAGCACATACAGCACAACCAGACTGTGACCATGGGTCCTCCACGGACGCATTTCTGCCGCGTAATTGTTACAGGTTTGATGCTTTAAGACGGTGAAATCCGACAGATTTCTGTTCCCACGGAGTGAGAGCTCATATTTGACACACTTACCGCTCTTCCTCTTGTATCTCGTTATGATGAAGTAGGACACAATGTAGAGGACTGCAAACAGGAGGAAGCAAATCTGAAACGACAACATAGGAATCTTGATTTAAGGATTTTCTTGGTCTATCGATGAGTCAGCACTAAGTCATTAGCAAGCAGTTATTGACAGTTCAAACATAAGTTTTCCACTTCCTGTGACTGTGTGTCCCATATTATGGACTATGGTATTGTTATGCTACACTGCAACTTATGCTTATCAACTGATTATTTTCGAGAGTAAACTATAAAAGTTTCTTGAGCCCATGGTGATGTACATAACTAATTAGTTTTGAGGGAACAGTCCAATAGTTGTTTTAGAGATCGTTTGTGGAGAGCTTTCATTTCTAGTCTCGCAAGCTCCAGAATACCGAGTGCAGACAGACTTGCTCAACCGATTCTGCCAATCTGCCCCCATGTTCTAATAATACTCACTAAGTATTTGTGCAGCATGTAAATGTACATGTTTGCTGTCCAAAAATAGCTCGACATGTGGTTTAGGCCTGTTGAAGTGTGCAAATTCAGAAGAAAAAAGAAGTTATGCCGTCCCTAGTATTACAGAAATCATTCACTACTAATGTAAAGCTCAACATGACCCATTTATTTGATCACAAAGACCAACAGGGAGTAATGCATCATTGTTTTACAACATCAGACATTCCTATCAGGCCAACATTACATGCAAAGTGGTCCAGAAAGGACCAATGCATGGAATTTATTGGGTAACCGCTGCCTTCAAAACAAGCTGGATGGTCTTACAGAAGGATCCCGTTCCACGTCGCCCCCTTCTACTGTGACAGTGACCCAACTAATGTTAGAAACTCCCACTTCAGCACTTTGCACCCGGTCAACATTGGAGAACTCATCACGCACCAGCTGGGATTATGGAGGTGACACAGCCAGACCGAGAGCATTCCAGACAGACAAACGGACATAAAAAGAAACGCTAAACATCCTCCGTCAATCTGGGAGGTATGCGGCGTTATATATGACGGCCGTAGCAAAAACTGTTTGGCTTATCACCAAATGAAAGACAGCTGATAGATATATATATATATATATATATATATATATATACATACACACACAAGCTACAGTGGCTCAAGTAAAACCATGTCCATGAAGGTGAAACCCCAGATTAAGTCAGAATCATGTGCATTGGAGCTGATAAACTGGCATAGACTCAATACAACAGTTTGGAAAGATATAATAAGTAACAAGCAGACCGACGGCCAACTACCACTAGCGAAGTTATCGCTCCAGTTCTCGCTGAACAAATACAGAGTAACACTTTAAGCAACGGAAAAGAAGCGAGTAATAACAGTTTGCACGCATCCCCAACCAATTTGGCAACAGTATTTCACACCTTTATGCTACATGAACTCAAGCTGGAGGTGAGGGGCAGTAATTACTGTTTTTTTAGAGAGGATCTTACAATTCCTGCAAGATGAACTGATCCGTATGACTTCATGCACTACAGTAAATGTTGTTATTTGACTTTTTGTCAGCAGTAATCTGATTTCAGATGTGTCAACATTAGACAGTAGATTAAGAGAAGTCACAACTTTACATTTTGTTCAACACAGTGCATCTCTGTTTCCACAAGCATGTGATAATGATGCTACCTCCTTGTTTGGAGGTGGTGGTGGAAAACGTAATTACTGACCGAAGCACAAGATAGTCTCACGTGTTAACTTGATTTCTCACAGTAAACCGGTTTGCTGTGCATTCTTCAATGCTTCTCTAGGACCCCAGTACGTCCAGAAACACTTTCCCACACTTCAGGTCTAATAGGAGCGTACCATCATGCCACTGTGTCATGTTTACCAACTCGAAAAGTTAACCAACAGTAACCCCGGCTTGCAAAATAAGCATGCGCCACAATAAATATAATTTTACGCCTGCAGAAATCAATCCATAAGCTGACCCACATTAAGGTGCCATTACAGCAACGTGCAAAAGGCATCTTACGATAAGAATGTTGATATGGGATAC
Organism: Leptoclinus maculatus; assembly: GCA_032191485.1. Classification (NCBI taxonomy): domain Eukaryota; kingdom Metazoa; phylum Chordata; class Actinopteri; order Perciformes; family Stichaeidae; genus Leptoclinus; species Leptoclinus maculatus. The sequence continues at coordinate 5,790,656 of JAVDOI010000013.1, forward strand.
TGAGAGAGATACTTAGGACAACATGTGCACGCTAAAGCTGAGTTGTTCAGCTTGTCTGATGGTGAAACATTTCTATATTGCAAAAGTGTCTGTCAGGAATAATCAAGAAGATCTAATCCAGGCAAAGCATCCCCCTCTTGAACTTTCTCATTTAGGTTGTTTGTTTTTCTGGACAAAGTAAGATCATCAGCAACAGCAAGTTTCATTGCAGGAGTTATATTATCTATTGTTGCATGCATTTTGCAGGTGGCCAGCACACAGGGGCATTAAGGACACCAAAAGTTAAGTTGCAATGGTGAAACATTCGCCAGACATCTTATTACATATAATATTACACTGCAAACTACTTCTTTCCTTAAACACAAACTTAAGTCTTTTACAATCATCCAACCAGAGGAACTCATCAGAAATAAAGGACATTTTACTAAAAAGCCTCGACCTTAAATCATCACAACAAGAGATAAAACATGAAATGCATGTATTGATTAAACTATTAAACCTACATCAAGCTCTCATGATATCGTACGTCCAGGTTGAATGAGGGAGATGTCCTCCAGTCCTCTCTCTCAGCCTGAATAACTGAGGACTGGGACATTGTGTCCACGTCCCAGATAAAGATCTTGCAGGTTTATGTACAAGTCTGTCCCAATATCAATCAATACACCAGCGAAGTTAATACACTGACAATAAACTAGTTACTAATGCTCGCTAATGTTAGCTAACTTTAATTAGCGCGCTGTTTTTTAAATTGAATCCAGATCTGACTTATAATAAGACGTTGTTTGGGTGCGTCACAAAATGAGCAGTTAAATTCTCCCGTGTCCTAACTGACAGGTGAAGCTAACGTTAGCTACCGTTGACGTCGCTGAGCGGTAGAGGACGTTGTTAGCCTGCTAGCCTCCACTAGCCGTTACTTACGATGTACTCTCGAACTTGGCTGTGGAAATTCTGCTCTCTGATAGTAACATCGTCTTCTTCCATTCTTCATATTGCAAATACAAAAAAAAGCTACAGATTCACAGCATGGTAGGTCGCGTGCAACTGGCACCGCAACGGCAACAACTCCCGGTGTATTCTTCTTCCCTCTGCAGATATATTGCCCCGACTGGTTAAGAGACAGTTTACATCGGAGGAAAACCGCTCCGTGTTAAAAGAAGAAAAAAAACGCCCCATAATAAAGTACGTCATCACTAGGCGCCAGGTCATCGGTGTGCCCTGGAAGGAAATGGTCACGTGCTTGTGGGTCAAATACACAGTTTTCCTCATGGAGATACATGTGCAGTTCAAGGTATTTATGTGTTTAAAATAGGCGAGAGTTGCTTTACGTCTGTAGTTTGTTTTAAACCCTCTGTAGTTCATAACGTTAGCTTGTTAGATAAGCTAAGTGGCTGTAGCTGCATTCTGAAAGAAGGGTAACAGCCGGTTGAGTCAACGTCAGTACGTTGAGTTTAATGTGTAGAGATGAAGGTGAAAGTGAAGCAGAACAGCAAAAATAAGAAGGGTAATGTTGTGTTACACAAGTACTTGGTGGCTGTGGAGGAGTTTATTAAAAGCAAAAGTGGCACTGAAGAAGGGGAAAATGACCATGGCTTGAGATTTGTAAAAAAGAAGAGCAGAAAGGAGCTACGTAAAGAAAAGCGAAAAATGAAAAAATCCAAAATGAAAAGTTATTATGAGGGTAAACAGACCCTCAGTTTACCCCTCGATGATGGTGAGAACTCTGAAATAGTAGCTGAGGAACCGCAGCAGCAGAAAAAGAAGAAGATGGAGAAAGCAGATACAGAAATGTTAAAAACACAGTCCAGCAGTGCTACTACAGAGAAACCAGACGGCTCTAAGACACCGTCATCTTCCAAGAAAGCAAAGAAAGACAAGAAAGCAAAGAAAGACAAGAAAGACAAGAAATCCAATACGCTTCAAGAATCGAGGAAAATGGCACTTCTGGAGGCAAATGAAGACGAGGACATAGAAATAAAGAAATTAGAGAAACGCCTGGGATTAAACAAGAGGAAAAACAAGAAGACTCTCCCTCAGTCCTTTGTGACTGACGGACTCGATTACATCCTTAATGTGCTGGACTCTGGCTCGTCGGCTGTGGGGTTGTATGATGATGAGGATGATGAAGAAGATATGGACAAAGCCAAGGATAACTTTGAAAAACTTGATGAGAACGACTCTCAGCTGTCAGATGAGGACGAAGGACATGGAAATGAGATTGCGAGTGAAGGCAGTGATGAAGATATGGCTTCAGTTGACGAGGAAAACAAGGTGGATGATGATGACGACGGCGATGATGACGACGACGGCGATGATGACGACGGCGATGATGACGACGACGACGATGAAATGGTTGAGGAGAAGGAAATGGAGGCCGAGCTGGATGAGAGTGATGCAGCTGACTCCGACAATGAAAATGATGTTGAAACGGAGGAAGAAGCAGACACCCGTGACACAACGACATCAGCAGGCTTAAATTCAGAAACTGTGAGTTCAGAACTATTTCTTTATTATTGTCGCAGCATTGACATCTCGTTTTGCTGCATAATGGATCTAATTGTAAGACACTTCTTCCAATGTCCAGGTCAGCGCTGCAGCAGGAAAGTACGTGCCGCCTCACTTAAGAGGCGCTGGAGATGAGAAACGCAGAGCTGAGCTCGAGAAACTGAAGAGGAACGTGAAAGGCCTGGTGAACAGGTAACCGTAGCATAATAGCACATTCCCCCTCTCAAAATATATGACTAGTAGCTTATGACTGTGTTGTTTCCTAGTGTTGGCAAACATTAATTTGATATTGCTGTGTCTGTTCTTACTGGTCAATGTCACAGTAACACCTGATTTATGAGCTCTGTTAGAATTACCAGTGATAAATCATCGTTTTTCTATCTTCTTCAGGCTGACTGAGCCCAACATGGCGTCCATCAGTGGTCAGCTGGAGGAGCTGTACATGAGCTGCAGCAGGAAGGACATGAATGACACCCTAACAGAGGTGCTACTAGCAGCCTGCGTCACCCCGTCCCTGATGCCTGACAGACTCCTGATGGAGCACGTCCTGCTTGTCAGCATCCTCCATCACGCCGTCGGGTTAGAGGTAAACATACCCCCTTTTTAACTGATGCTTGGATGGATCCTAATTCAACAGGTTTTACCTTCTGACGGCATTTCCATTTGGAGACCTTCATTTCACTGATAAGAGCGACAGCAGGTGTCGGGTAGCTTTTGGTTTTACCAGCCTGTGTGTAAGAAACAGTCACCACCTGAGAACTGACATCAGCTCGTGGATTATTCATTCAAGGCCTTTTTTTTAAAAAAAGGATTAGCTGCTTCCACACATCTCCACTGAGAAATAATACTCTTAATTAATTAGAAAGTGATATCTAACACCTCGGTGTCTTTCGCGTAAGGTGTAATAAGATTGTTGTCTGTTGTATTGACTTTCCATCTTGTAAATAAACCGTAACAGGATCATCAGTAAAATGATCCAGAGTTGGCTTTTCTTTAACCCTAACTGTCAGGTTTGTCTTACTGTGATGCTGTTGTATTCACCCGTTGTTTATCATATGTCAACGTACATAAATCCAATCATAACATGAATCACAAGTTTGTAATATTTCCTTTTGATGATTTTCCAGGTGGGAGCCCAATTTCTGGAGACGGTCGTGCGGAAGTTTGACGAGGTGTACAAGAACCCATCGGAAAGCAAAGAATGCGACAACCTGGTCGCCATTGTCGGTCACCTCTATAACTTCCAGGTGGTGCATTCTGTCCTCATCTTTGACATCCTGAAACGTTTTGTTGGCGCCTTTACAGAGAAGGACATTGAGCTAGTTTTGTTAGTGCTGAAGAATGTCGGCTTCGCCCTGAGGAAGGACGACGCTCTGGCTCTCAAGGAGCTCATCTGTGAGGGCCAACGCAAGGCCTGCAACGCGGGGTCGACGTTCCAGGATCAGACCAGGGTAGGGCAAACAGAATGACCTCTTACTTGAATTACCTTTCATTCACCAGGCGTCGTTAATCACATCAAATGATCCGGTGATGGCTACGGCATTGTGTATTTGACCTCTGAATCATGTATCAGGTGCGTTTCATGCTGGAAACCATGCTGGCTCTGAAGAACAACGATATGCGGAAGATCCCGGGCTACGATCCTGAGCCGATGGAGAAACTGAGGAAGCTGCAGAGGACTCTGGTGGGTGATTTTCACATCATGACTTATTTAGTTTGAAATATCCTTATTTCACTACATTAATGAAAACAAGTTTAGATTTTTAATATGTAGCTTATAGGCAGTGGTATTATTCCTCATACTGAACACGGTTATTGTGTTCTTACAAGATCGTTGTTTTCATAGTAGCTTCCACTTGTTCCACCAGGTGGCCCTAGAGTACCACCTCTACAGGTCCAGAGTGTTAGGGATGCTCTCATCATCATCATCACCATCATGACCATTCATTGAAGCTGTTTCAACAGTTGTTTACTTCGCGATTGCTAATTTGGTGTCCTTCTTTGATGTTGTATGACTGGCGTTCGCCTCCTAAACTAATCCCTGGTAAATGTGTTCCTCAGATCCAGCGGCGTGCAGGAGGCAGCGACATGAAACTGAGGGTGTCTCTGGACAATCTCCTGGCAGCAGAGCAAGTGGGCCGCTGGTGGATCGTCGGCTCGGCGTGGAGCGGAGCGCCCATGATCGGAGAGCAAGGGAACACGACCTCAAAACAGAGTACTGCTGGAGGACAGGTAGAGTACTGGAGCACAGTAGAGAGTAATCCCAGTGCAGGTCTGCATGGGTATCTTTTGATGTTAAAGGTATCAGCCATGCCATGTTAGGGAAAGCATATACTGAACGTATCACGTCCCATTTTGTCTGTGTTGCAGCATTTATAGTATTATATTTGATTTATTCAATTTCTGATTTAACTCATTTATCTTATCATGAACTTTTACATTTTTTGCCACTCTGAGTTGTATTTGTTGGTGCATCGTCGGTAGTGTTTTATACTTTCCTTTATTAGTCAACGCAAATTGGTGAGTATTAGGTCTGGGTATCAAACCTCAATACTCAAAATGTTGCCAAATTGAAACTGCTTTATTTAGACTTTTTTTCAGTTCCTGTACTGTTGCTTGTGTTTGGACAAAATGTAACATTTGAGGAGCTTGTAGCAAAACTTTAATATATTTTCAACATTGTCATAGTGTTGATACAACAACTAATTAAAAATGATACCTCAGCATTAGTCAGTATTATTCAGTAATGTCAGCACTTTAAGTGTATTTTTCACTTTACTGTTGTCATTTTTGATTCATTTCAGTTTAGTGCCAAAGTGTTGGATCTGGCTCGGAAACAGAGGATGAACACTGAGGTCAGAAGAAACATCTTCTGTGTGATCATGACCAGCGAAGATTACCTGGATGCTTTTCAGAAGCTGCTCAGGTTTGTTATCGCTCACCTCTACAGTGTGTCTCCGCGTTAAGTCGGTTGACCAAAGAAGGAAATATGTCGTGCTTGTTTTAGCCGTAATGTTATAAAGCCTTTTATTTGCTCTGTGTGAAGGATGGGCCTGAAGGACAAGCAGGAGAGGGAGATTGTTCATGTTCTGATGGACTGCTGTCTGCAGGAGAAAGCCTTCAATGGCTATTACGCCGTACTGGGAGAGAAATTCTGCTCCCACGATCGCCGCTTTCAGGTAATCAGCTGGTAAAACCCTCACCTTGACGACTGAGAATAGAAAATACACAGAACCAGATCTCCATCTCTTATCAACCACAACATCATCAGTAAACTTGCCCCAGTTCCACAAAAGCTTAATTGGCTACGACCACAATGATTAGTACATACAATTATCAGTTATTCTCTTAGACAATTGTTTGATATGTAAACACATAAAATTGTCATCTCAAGAGCAGTAAATAGGAAAAAGAAAAGTACCGTCTCATAACTTCTTCCTAACTAATTAGTGGGATCCAGACCACAATCTATAAACGCTGTAGCTATGCAAATTAATGTTGTTTTAATTGTGTGTTAATATGCTAATTAATTTGTGGGGTAAATCAATAGTTTAGTTTATAAAAGATTATAAAAAATTATGGAAAAAGCCAAGAACAATTTCCTGAAACCCAGTCTGATGATATTATATTGCTTGTTTTGTTCAACCAGCACCTGGAAACAGAACGATATTTTATTTACTATCACATAAGACACATAATCCTCAAAATGTTAGTAGCTGCAAGTAGGGAATGTTTGACACAGAATCACGTTTAGAGCAATTTATTTACTAATTGGTAATATTAATAATATCTTTTCCCGCTGTACAAATGCCGATGCTCAGATCAAGTAATTAGATTTATCAGATTGAGAGAGGAAATCTCTAATTGCTTGTATGAATGTTGTATTTTCAGTAAATGATAAAGGTACCATTTAAAGCCATAGTACACTCTGTCTGTGGTCCTTGAATATAAATCATGTGGACTCTAAAGATCTAATAGAAATGATATTGTGGTATAGGATTGTGGTTTTAAAGTTGGAGAGGCCATTTTACTGTACATGTCGTGATGAGAAAATACGAAAGAGTTTCATTTCTGTTTGAATGACCGGCTGGACGTGTGTGACCACCCAGTCTGCTCCACTACGTGTGACCTGCGTCGTGTGGCCTGTAGTTCACCTCTGCAGTGTGGGAGCCTCTCACACCTCTCACACCTCTCACCTCTGATATTATTTGACTCAAACTGTGACTACAAACAATGGGGGCGAGACCACACTTCCTACTTTGCTGCCAGGTAGGCCGCGGGTCCGTATCAGAGACTGATGACCATTGTCCTCATCAAAGAGCTCGGACCAGAGCTGGTGGGAATGTTTGCTTTTCACATGTAAACTGGATCTGGATGAGAGGATTACCTATGCAGAGCTGCTTTCTGTTGGCTATACTTTCTGCTCCTCCATTCAGTGCAGTTATTAAATCATTTTCATGTCCTATATTCTCCAAGATGACTTTCCAGTTCAGCCTATGGGACAAGTTGAGGGAGCTGCCCAACCTTCCCAGCAGCACCTTTAACAACTTGGTTCAGCTGGTAACCCACTTCCTTCAGAGGAAGTGCCTTTCCCTCTCCATACTCAAAGTAAGTGACGTGTCGTGTGTAGGTTTTTACTATATCACATTTCTATATTTGATGTTGTAAATTGAATTAAATCTTGAAACCTATTCACCGGGGTGTTCTCTGTCGTTTTCTGTGTAGGTAATAGAGTTTGGCGAACTAGACAAGGCCACAGTGCGCTTCTTGCGTCAGGTGCTCACCAAACTGCTAAAAGACATGGAGCCTGAGGACCTCGCCAGCATGTTTGGAAGGTGAGCCTGTACATGCACATACTTCTTACAGGTTTGGAGATTGCTAGCAACTCTGCAATGCTGTACTTCTAGGCACAGCCGTGATTGGAGCTTAATGATAACATCGGCATGCTAACATGATGATGTTTCCCAAGCATAATGTTCACCATGTTCACCATCTTAGTTTAGTGTTTTCCCATTAGTAATTACAAATAAGCACAACTGAGACTGATAGGAATGTCATTAGTTTTGCAGGTTTGGTTATAAACCAAAGTATCGGACGGTATTTGACCTCATGGTGGCACTAAAGGAAAAGTTAGGGGATAACTGGAGTCGGATGGATTCATCCTCTGGAAACCACGAATGTCCTTATTTTCATGGCAATCCATCCAATAGATATTTCTAGTTTGGATGAAATGTTCACCTCTATTAGCCCGCGTCTTGTAAAACGACTCCTCTTTACTGCTTCGCACCATGTGAACATCTGACATCAATGTCCTTTATTGTTTCCCATCCACCAGGATTTCAGGAATTCCCAAGCTAGGAATGCTGCGGGAGGGCTTGAAGCTTTTCATCAGCCACTTTCTGCTGAAGAATGCCCAGTCACAGGGACCAGCTGAGCAAGCAGCGACGCTGTCAGAGCGCGCTCAGGTCGCCACCAAAGCCATGGAGGCCAAAGAGGTCAAGCTCAAACTGTAAAACACTTACACACACACACAACCACACCAGAAGCCCAACAGACGTACGCAACCAGAAGAACAGAAGAAGACTTTGTCTCTTGACACAAAGAACCCAAACCTGCAGTTTTCTTCAAAGAAGAATAGATGTGTTTTTGAAATTAAATGAATGTTTTTGCTGTGGGGAAGCCTTGTACATAATTGTTTACAATGAAGATTTTTAAATCTGGAAGATATGGACACGCGTCAGTCATCGGACTATGTATATTATTTTAATACAGTGCGTGGTTTGGTTCAGCTTTATTGTTCTGCAATAAATAACTACGGATTTGAAAGCAATACCTTGGATATTTTTATTTCCTAAATCTGTTATGGTGCTTATATACATATATTTAGAGTGTCACAATTTTAAAAGCATCAGTCACAAAAGCCTAAATAATCACCAACATTTACCCTAAAGCTTTGACTCCTTTGTAGAGAGAAAGGAACTATTTTCTCTAACATCAGCTCTCATTTCTTCTTCTTCTATGCCTCACTGTTCTTTATCCCTCACGAAGGCAGTGCCCAGCAAGAGTTAATATTGTAGAGTCCGTACACCTGGAGCTATTCTTCTGGGCTTTACTAAGTCTATTTACTCTTGCACAAAATAAAGCACATCACATTAAAGTCTTTCTCAGCCTTAAATGCAACTGATTAGTGAATATTTGTATGTTGTTATCCTTCTCTGTTGATATTTCCACTTGGCTTGCTGCGAGTGTGACACAAACCAGAGCGGTGAGCATAGGGAGCGACGGCGGTGTCGTTCTGTGTTTACACACCCTGATGAAATGACCCGGGGGCCTTAAGTCTAGCCTATTCTGTTTGCTTGCTGACACCAGTATCTGCCCGCGTGGTTAGCATAGCAGAGTCGTTCTGTTACATTTGATACTTGCTCCTATTAATTAGCTCCATTGGTGCGGCCTGTATCAATCTGAGGCTGGAGTGTGGCCTCAGGTCATGAATGGGCCACCAGAGGAAATGTCCTTTGGTCCACAAAGTATACTGTAGCCTCATGTTGAAGGGAGAGGCGTTTTAATTACATGGAACATTTAAGATGCAGGGTTTGCTTTTGATGACAAAAAGGACAAATACGCTTTGGTCTTGTGTACCGGGGATGTTTTTCTTTGAGAAATGATGGAGACTACTGGTTGAACAACTTGAGAATCTGTCAGTTAGAAGGTGAAGATAGTGGGATCAATGGGCTCACTGTGCAGTCCATACACTGGCCATTGTCTGCAGCCGGGAGCCAGCCAGTTGCCAATCGGCTTTACCTGGTGTATTCTGTTTGGGTCTGACCCTCAGCTGAACTTTGATTTAGTCAGCTAAAGCAAACAGCTGAAGATAACCAACAGATCGCTCAGTAATCCTGTTGCAAATGGCACATAATCAGTCAACCCCTGCTGTAGTTTAACGCTGATTACTGCGGGAACATTGGTAACAAGTATAGGACCATATTGAAGACCGTGTATTCTGTAAAGTAATGCATAGTGTAAACGGTGTACAGATGGGTTATTAAACCGTCCCTATAGCCCGGTCACATTGGTAATCAAAATATGTTAAAATAAAAAAAATAGAGGCTGAAAGAAGATCAAATTAGATATTGACATATTAGTTAATAACACACCCTATAAATACATGCTTGTTTAGGTAGGAAAAGCAGGCTGATGGGATGTTTTGCATGTTTTCTGCATTTGAGGAAGTCCACTCTTAATTTTTTTTTTTTCTTGAGCCCATGCAAATTGCATACAGTGCTTTGGTATAAGACTGTCTGGTGTTTTAATTCAATGTAAAAACAGTCTATGTCTATGTAGCCTATAGGACTAGTAACAAAGTAGAATATAATTTAAATCGGCTTTTATAAAAAAAAAAACTTTTAAAACATTTGATGTTAATGCTAAATACGTTTTAAATGATCTCAGCCCTGAAAATAGTGCCTGCGCAGCCAAGTTGTCGCTCAACAAGCCATTTAAAATGTTTTATTAATGCGAGCCCATTGCCTGTGTGGTGTGAAATGTTTCCTCCGTCTGACTGCCTCCTCGCTGTTTGCTCTCACTGCACGTTTGCACAGATCCGACAGCGCTATTAACAGTAATTCCCATGACCCGAGCTGTCAAGAGCACGGAGAGAAAACACGAGCCTCTGTTCGCATCCGCGCTGAAACACTGCGAGTAAACCGTAAATCAAAGGACTATTTATTATTTTTAAACCACAAGACTTGCGCCAAAAATGCCAACTGAGTTTTTATATAAAAACTTTTTTTTATTTCACATTGTTTGCACCAAGAGAGACGCTAAACAATAATTTAGCATGCACGGGGATGACCATTTTATAAATACGGTATAGAAAAATAAACATAACATTTTTATTTATTTTTTTATCAGCGTGATATGACACATTACGGAACACCACAAAGAACAACATAAGACAAATAACAGCGGGCTGTTTACTGTAGTGAGGTCTACATGATATTACTGACAAACTATTGCAGCAGGGAAAGATTTGCAAAGTCCTGAGCCAGTTTACAGCGTTGGAATATAAACCATGCAACATGTCACAGTTCAGAGTGCTGAATGATGCTCCTATTATGAATCTCCTGCTTTATTGCTTTAAGATCATCTATTCTTGACCTAAATTTTATTCTTTTCATGAAAAAAAAAATGCCATGAAGGTGATTAGAGGTTGGATTACATGCAACTGCATTTTTATAGCAAAAATCCCCCCCAGAGTCATTACAAATGGAGATCGCCACCTTCGTCCTTCTTCAAGGCTGCGGACTTATATCACTGGTGTGATTCCTCTCGTCGTCTGAAGAGCAGTCTGACGAGTTGTACAGGAAATTGTCGCCCTCGTCGTCGTCACTGTCTCTAAAGTCTCTTATTCTGCCATTTTTTGAGTCTGTCTTGCTCTTATAGTCCGACTGTTCGAGTCCGTCAGATTTATCCTGGCCGCCCTTGTTGCCTTTCTGCTTCTCGGCCTCCTGGGCGGCCTGCTCTTTGGCCTTCTTACTTCTCTTCCACTTCATGCGTCTGTTCTGGAACCATATTTTAACCTGAGGAAAGGAAGATCATTTACTTTAAGTGGTTTAAACAGGATTCTACCTGTGCGTAACTATGCGTAAAGATTGCGTAAAGTTCACCAGTCCACCTGACATTGACCTCTGCTGCGGTGTTTCAATTATCCTACAGTAAAAACATTCTTTTTTTTAATCCCTTGAATTAAAATGGAAATAGAATATCAACGGCATGAACTGCCATTTGCCCAATGGCAAATTGAAACAATTGGAGTGATAGGAAAAGTACTTCTGGACAAAGTCTAAAAAAGTGAGGATGCATTTGGTCATCAATTTCTCAATTATTTTCTGAAAACTAAACCAATTTTAAAAATAACTTTGTGTACCTTTTAAAAAAAACATTTAATTATTTAAACAGGGGAACTAAATTGTTAAAAAAATCGCTGTAAGAAATATTACCTGAGTTTCTGTCAGCATGAGGGACGTCGCCACTTCAAAGCGCTTCGGTCGTGACAGGTACTTATTCAGTTTGAATTGATGTTCCAGCTCCAGCAGCTGCTGACTTGTGAATGCAGTTCTTGGTCTTCTGCACTTGCCAAGCAAGTTAGACTGAGCCTGAGCTGCAACAACAGAAAAAAGAAAACATCAATACCATATACTTTTAAAAATGACTTTTTTTCATTAATCCCTGGCATACAATATAACAAAATTAAGAGATTCATGTGCATAACGAATAGTCTCCTTATGGCTGATTAGAAAATAACAATACTTTAGTATTGTAGAGGGAACATAGTACAAAATTGACAGCCCTCTGTTGTTATGGTGTAATAAAATATAATTGTCTATGTGCTCCCTGCTTAAATAACAAGGTCGTCCACCTATGAATATCTCCATAGAGAAGCTATTTGCCACTCCATTTTGAACAAATCTGTTAAAACGAGCAGAGACAAAAAAGGTAGTATCTGGTGAGCAAATCGCATGTCAACTGTGGGTTTCACACTACTCTGCTACTTTCCCACTGTCCATTATCTGTCCATTTTAGTTCCTCTAAGAAAAACCATCACTCTACAGCCTCTTCATTCAGAAGATCATAATAAGTGAGGGAACTAGTGCGCCATGAAAATATAATAAACTACTTATTTGTTTAGCTAAATAAGAATGTAATGCCTTCTATGTCTGAGTCTTTAGCACAGTGACATAATATGTCTTGAAGCAGCATCATGTAGGCCAACATTATTTTTTAGTTAATATATATATATATATATATATATATATATATATATATAATAATAATATAATATCAACAAAACTCTAACAAAAGAAAGCAGACTTTTTGGGTACCATGGCACATTTTTAGATCAGCCTGCCACCATACATAACCAAAGATGCATCTATTATTATTATTATTATTATTATTATTATATTATGTATTTGTATTAAAAATGCCAGAACATTATGGTATGAAACAGCTACTTACAATTAAAGTCAGACATTTTGGGCAGCATCATCCCGGCCGTGGAGACCCGGAGCCAGTGGTCCAGCTGGAAGGTGCTGGCTGTCAGTTTGATGGGATCGCTGTGGTGGTGATGGGAGACATGTGGATAGGAGTAGGACAGGGCAGGGTGTTGGCCTGCGAGCGCTGCGGAGTAGGTGTACATGGGATGGCCGTAGAGAGCCTGCGCGGGGATCCCTGCGGTACTCTGCGGATGTAATCCAACCATGCTGTGCGGACTGTTGAGGAAACCCGGTTTCGGAATCAACCCGCAGCTGGAAATCCTCGGCGGAGACGGCGTCTCGGTGCGTAAAGAATCAGCGCTGGTCAGCTCCAGGGCTGACACACTTCCAGACGACGGGATGGAGGAGGACAGGGACGTCACAAGCGCGAGTGGAGAGGTCTGCACCTTGGGGGAATGGTCTGCTAACAGCGCGTCAATGCGAAAGTTTTTAGATTTCTCCATTGGGCCCCCGGTGCGCGTCTTTGTCGCTTCTGCTACGAAGGAGAAGTCAGTGCCGGTTTCCCACCTCTCAAAAGTTATGATGTGGTCCGGAGTGTGAGAGAGGAGCTCCGTGTGACACTTAGTCCCTGTCAGACGGAGGCGATTGGTGCAGCCGTCTGCAGGGGGCCGTCCCAAACGTCACAACGCCTCTCTGCTCTAATCACTGTAAAGCACAGTGTTGGCTGCGTTAGTGCTTTTATAGGTATTGCTATTACAGGAAAATGACGCAAACGTTTGAAATAAAACCCAAGTTTTTTGATCAATTATATAACTGGATGTTATTTTTTGCTTATAAAATTCAGTGGGTCTATGGCGTAAAAGGTTCCAAGGTGACTAAAGGAGGACTTTATTCTGTTTACGATTACAGGAGCCAGTGTGCGGTATACATTGTTGGGGATTGGCTTACTGTATACATCACCAATTTGACTAAGGTCACAGGAACAGGTGCAGTAACATTTGATTAAACATCGGCAGCCACAAGCACTCTAAATTGTTCATCATATCAAAAAAGAAACATGTTTTTTCTTGATAAGAAAAGATGCCATGGGGTCCAGCTAATTTCCCTTCACTGTTTATACCGTAAACCCAGAATTGCATTGAATTTAAACAAGAGGGTGCTCTATCTCAGAGCTGTCATGGTTCATCTGAGGGTTTGAGATGGTTAATAAGCAATACTTTGTTCAACTCTAACCTGAAAACTGAAAATAAAAAAAATACATTTTATTAATAAATAGTAAATGGCAGTTCAGTCCAAAACATGGATGAATTGAATATAAAACAGAATTTTCAGTCCTAACGTGTAAGGTGGTGTGACAGGTAGCAAGCTACTTATTGAATTTAGATGGCAAATAAAATAAATGAATAGTCTGTTAAAAGAATGAAAGCATGCGCAAAAGTGAACATCTTGAGCCGAAGCACCTCGTGAGGCCAACAGGGAAATTTAAGTAAAAGCCCTCCTTCTGTCGCGCTGCAAGGCTGAGGGTGACAGACGCACACTGGCCTGCTGTAATGGAGCTGTGCAACCAAATTGATTAGGTTGAACCTTCACTGCTTTTACATCAGCAAACAAAGTTTTGTTTTCAGACTTCTGTCGTACATTAAAATTTGATTTCCACAAATACGCCTTACGATTTTTGCCCCCTATGAAAATAGTGTTGCTATTTTTCTTGTTAAATCAAAAATATCACAAGGCAAGCAACTGGATTCTCTTCTTCCCAGAGTAGGTGTCAAAATAAGTCAAATTCAGGCAAAATATGAAAGCAACGAGCAGCAAAATATTTAGTAATTGAAAGAACTCGAGTGTGATGAGGAGAGAGATGTAGATAATAGGCCCGTGGCTCCGGGTGACTTCGGTCTAATAAGCCACTTAAAGTTAATGGAAGAGGAGGTCAAAATGAGAATTATTGACACCCAGTTGCCCTTAACCTGTCTACCAATAAAGCTGATTAGTTTTTGTCAATTCATCAGCTAACCGCACTCCTGGGACGTTTATTTGCTCGGGGGAAATCAACAAGTCACCGGGTGGTTTTCAAGTAAAGGATCGCCATTTAATTGTGGACCTTGATGATCATGACCAATTACTGAATGATAACCGGGAGATTGATGTGGGTGGGATGTGGGCCTGCCTGGAAACGTGAAAGAGAAGAAGGGAGACACTGAGAGTCAACTCACTAATGCGCTTTGCCACTAAATGCACAAACGTATTCATGTGGAAAAACGGTGCAAATGCTGATCATATAGTCCCAAAATGATCATACGCTTCAGTTTATGCACTTGGACAAATTGTCCTAAATGTTTTTGAAATAAGCTTTTTAATTTATCTATTTTAAACATATGTAGGCTATTTATGGCCATTTTATTTGACATTTCTCAATTATAATGATTAAAAAAACAACAAAACAACAAACAGAGAGCGATGAGAGGGGGCGAGGGTGCTTGGCATATTGATATTAAAACTGTTATGATATTGCAAATGGCAACATAAACATCTTCACCTCTGAACAGTTAGTAAAAACGAGTCGCCTGAAGTCTTATTTCGCAGTTCTCTCTTCAATTAAAGGCATTTTTTATCAGCCTCCTGTATGATTATTATAACAGCTGGACTCTGGATCGCCACGCGCTCGCGCTGCCTCTTGTCCCCACCGCGGGTTTAATTTCATTAAGGGGCCCGCATGAATATTTCTATTAAAGCAGCGGTGAAATATGGAGCCATTTAGTATTGGCCTTCGCCGATCACCAAGATTTATCGCTCCTTTTCATCACATCTAAGGGAGAGAAAATTAATAAGGCACCCAAGATGGAACCGGACCCTAAAACCCTGGTCTTTCCTGAAAGCTGTTAATTTGCTCTGTAATTACGTTTACAATTAACTGAAATACAAATCAAAGTGGCAAATCGGGATAGTTTATATATTAATTACCTTCGGTAAATGTGTTCATTATGAAAAGGCAATTTAAAGGGACCTGCACTGTCTCTTTTAACGTCATAAATACGTTCGGTTAAATTGGCACAAATGGCCACTTCTATGAAATGTGTTCAAGTGCTTTTAAAAACATTTGTACCTCATAATCTTTCTTCTTAATCTTACATCCCATGGGCTGCATCATTTCTGTCCTAATATCAATGTCAATATGAGATAATTACAGAAAAGAAAGAGAGTTATTTCTCTGAAAGAAACATCTGAATCCCAAAGTCTCTATGAAATTCGATATTGCTTTGAATGGAGACTTGCGTCGCCATCAACACGTGAGCTTAGAATATTATATATGGACCTTGTTCCAATCAGATCTTATTGATGAGACCATTTGTCTGCCTCATGCCTTTAAAGCCTTTATTCGTTTAGTCAATAAAAAGCCCGATGATATAAGTCACCAGTTTGTTGACATAAAAAGTGCAATACAACAACAACTACAATAATAATGATAATACTATATGTATCCCATAAATACATACAAAATGTACATCAGTATCAATCCTAATTTAAAGCACTTCAGTGTATAAAAATGAACCAATGGCCACTCCGAAAATACAAAACACATGCACAATGAGTCAATTAATAGATAATAAATGTCAGTATTTTATGTATTGAAACACACGTTTATTTTTTATATTGTACTTTTCTTTTCGGTGTGGAAGCTTCTGGTTGACTTGACCATTATATCCCAAAACAATTTGGATCTTGACCTTTCTGTAGCTTACTGTTTTATCAAAAATCTCACCATGAATGCAACTTGGCATGCATTATTGACTGGACTTATTTTTGATTCTGCAGAAGCTAATGCACCAACATGGTTTCAAAAACACTGTTAAGCATTTGTTAAACTTGATGGGCACTTTTAAGTTATTACATTTCATTGACTTTGCCAGAAAGTTATTGATTTATAGTGTTGGTGTTGCATTCAGTGTTGTTTTGAAACAAATTCTAATATTTAGTCCATCCCATTTAAATGCATGGGGGTTGAGCAATGTTGTGCAAATGTGTTAGATTCTATTTTATTATATGTAAACCTAATAGTTGGTATATCTGTAAAAACTGATGAAAAGATTATGAAGCAACGTCTTCCCAATCAGATCTTTGAAGACTGACTTTTGCATGATATCAGGGACACACAGAAATACCTCTTTTACTATACTGTTAATAAAAATCCTCATATCACGTTTACTTATAAACATCTTCATGTGTAATATGTTAATACTTATCAGAGCAAATGTACTTGAAAATCAACACAGAGCAAGTAAACACAGATCAGTAAAACACAAACGTCTCCAAAAAAAACCCATAAGAAATTACCATCACACCAGTGCATTACAACATAATCATGTTCATTTCCATATGCACGAAACATAACATAGCAAAAAAAGACCTTATAATACTGATACTGACTCCGTCCAAGACCTCCAGCTGTGTGCAGACTCATAAGAGGGCAAAAGTTCAGAAAATAACTTCATCAAGATGAACATACAACTAAGAAATGTAAAACAAGGGGGCCTTGAAGTAGAAATGTTATTGCACATTAGAGCTGTTTTAAATATTCGGGCATCCTAAACATAACTATGAGATATGGCGATATTCAATATGAACTGTGTGTGATCAGCGTGCATTGGCAGGAGATGCCAAGTTATGTATGAGATAGCCTTGTGGTACACCACATGTAATTAAGGACTGTGAAAAGATGAACACATCCATAATAAGGAATTAGTTAAATAAAATAACCAGTCCAGTGCATTGAAGAAACGTTAAAACTAAAAGAATAACAGCTGTAAACAGTAATGAATTCCAATTCAGTTAAAACCTATAAACCAGAGTTCACATGAGATCATCTTTATTAGCATTTCTGAGCAATTTACATGTGGGCTTTTGACAGAATTTGTTTTTTGCCTCAGGCTAGCAGGCCATTGTTGTTTGGGCTGTATTTGACATTGACATTGACTATCAATGAACACATCAAGGAATGTAATAAGGTTGAGATGTTTCTGAGTACTTTAAGTTATTTTTGTATACGTTGGCTATAGTTCAATAAGACATTTGAAAATTAAATGTTGGCAGGCCAAGGTAAGTCCTTGAAGTTCTCAGAGAAGTCCCCATCTGGCAACAATTTTTTCGTAACTTCCTTTTATTTTTGTATATATTTACTGTTTATTCAGCTGTGAAACAATTTATTGTGTCTTAAAAGATGATTGT
Organism: Leptoclinus maculatus; assembly: GCA_032191485.1. Lineage (NCBI taxonomy): Eukaryota > Metazoa > Chordata > Actinopteri > Perciformes > Stichaeidae > Leptoclinus > Leptoclinus maculatus. The sequence continues at coordinate 5,808,376 of JAVDOI010000013.1, forward strand.
GTCACTTGGGTAAAGAAGTAATTACTTACCTTCCATCAGAACTTTTCAGGCTCACTATTAAACAGTCCCTCCATCCACTCATTCTCTATGCCTTTGCCTGTAACCAACTTCAAGGAGATGCAATGCGTTGAGCAGTAAAGTGTATTATGTTTTGTAAGAAAAATCACCTGTAAAATATTACACCAAGAAGCATCTATGTGATTATGTATACATTTAAAAATATTATAAAATTCTGATAATGAAACCAATAATTTAACGTGTTGTACCTCTCTAATCCTAAAAAGTAGGCCGACGTTAATACTCTCAGAACATTCTCCATGCATCTAGGTGAGAGGCGGGTTTTAAACCGCTCGGTGGTATTGACATGAATTTGGTCCAATCAGGTTCCTTGAAATTGCCGGAACCGGAAACAGTTAAGTTGCCTGCTCCCTGTGTTGTGTTGATTTCTAGAGAGAGAGAGAGAGAGAGCAGGAAAAGAAGACTTGACGTTTGGATTAACCTAAACTGCCTTCTCAGAATTATTGTCCCCGTCTCACTCCATAATTCAAAAGTCAAAGGTAAACGATTCTACTTCTCAGATGAGTTTCCTCTCGTATGACCGATGTCACAAAGGAGAGGAATACACCCCCCGTAAAGTTAGCCTCTCCTGAGTGCTTAGTTAGCTGCTCTGCTAGCTAGCCGCAGTGCTAACGGTAACAAAATCAAGGTTCTCACAAATGTAATGAACCAGTACTGCGACACATCATCAATAAATGGTTTGTTGTGTGCTGTCCCCGTCGCTGCTTGGAGTCAGATAACATAAACAGCTCCGTTGAGCTCCTGACAGCTGCTGAGTCATGAGCTAGCTAAGTTAACCGGCTAGCTAACTATTGTTGCAACCAAACTGGAGCTGACAGCCGGAAAACTAGAGGTTAACCTTCCGTGTTGTCGGTTAAACGTGGCCCACATTCAACGTTCATGACTGTTTTAATTAGTCATATACATTACAAACAGCAAACGCAGGCACTTGCTCTTAAGGTTGAAGAATCGATTAGCTTTAGACGAATTTAATTGCTATTCGTTTGGAGCCAATCACAAGTCGTTGGTTAATTTTTGTTTCATTTCGTCTCTTGTTTCGTTTGCTCTACCCTTAGGTAATATATAATGACCGCAGTTTCACTTTCTCTTTCAGAAATTCGTGGCAACCTCTGGATCAGTCGATGGGAAAAATCTAACAATGTTTAGCTTTGAGGGAGATTTCAAAACAAGACCCAATGTATCACTTGGAGGAGCAAGTAAAAAGGTAAGTGTCAAAACAGTGACAACATACCTGCTGTTCTTCACAACTAATTAGTCTAATTCCTCACATGTCTGTGCTTAGCGATAATCATAACGCATGTTATTGTTCAGCGTGTTTTCAGGGTTGCTTGTGTTGTTTTTTCAGGAGGAGAAAGCTTCTCTGCTGCACCGCACTCAAGAAGAAAGACGAAAAAGAGAGGTTTGTGCAGTGCTTAATTGACGTGTGTATGTTTTGTGTTCATTTGAAAGATGCATTGATGCTGCTTGTACAATAAAAAAACAGATTGTGTGTTCTAAGGTATGTGCTTTTATTACTTAGGATGAAAGAAAACGACTGAAGAATGCCATTATCATTCAGTCCTACATACGTGGCTACCAAGACCTGAAACGACAGGTACGTCTGCAAGCACTAGACAGACCTCATATATTACCGTAAGAGTCAAATATGCAGTTTTGGAATCAGAAATGTGAGCTGTATCATTAGAGTGAATGTAGGAACACGGAAAACCCCATTCTGTAGGTACTGGTTGGGGTTTGGCTGTTAAATATTGGGTATTGTGAGCCTAATTGTACTTTGGTACGTACTGCAGTTTCCCTCACAAAGTACGTGCTGTTGCATGCAGTATGCATTCAATTTGGACATACTTCTTTGTCGTAACAGTGCACCTCGAACTTTGACCCTCCTGCACACATACATGTGCTGTGCAGAGGATTGTGGGTGAAAAATAGCCAGAAAAGCATGCTGGCTTGCAAAATGCGACCGGATGCAGTAGGACGACCTGGTGTTTTGTGCATTTGACATACTAGTTTTGGGACATTTTTTTCAGAATGGTAGTATGGGTATTGAAACACACAGTGTGTGTCAGCTCTCGCACATGAAACCCTTAACATGCAGGTGGCTTCTGAAAGGTGCTGCCTGTCTCGTGATCTTGAAGATGCTTTGGTGACTTAGCCTGTGGTTGAGTCAGTGGGTTAGAGTGTCTTGCTTCTGAAAGCTTAATTATAACTGTTTGAATGCACATCTGTTATCTTGGCGATGTGCCCAAACATCAAATTAGGAAGTCTGATGATTAAACCATTCATTTTCTGCCTTTGAATACAGTTTGCTGAACAGTAAGGATTTGCCAAATGTGTGGGACTAGTTCATTTGTCAGTCGGTGGTTTGTCTTACTTTTTTCCCACTTGGTGGTGATACACTTTTTTTCCCGTCTCTCCGTTGTGTTTGGTCATATCACATAACACTTAGTTTTGAGGAGTGGATACGTTGAAAAGTTAAGTGTAATTAGTTAATTTATCAGAACTCCGATAGTTAACACAAACACAAATTTAATGCTCATAACAACACTGATTACTGTCTTGGCTTATTGCCTTTTTCTGCTTATTCGTAAAAAAGTTTTTGGTGTGTGACTGTCCCAATGAGGCAAGTTGATGACATTCTAAATGTTGAACCATCTCTTCACTTCACTGTAAATTTGTAGTGTTTGTGATTTTATTCAAACAAGTCTGTGCGAACAGTCAGTGACTTTTGAACCCTTTCTTCCAGTATGCCACCCAGAGGGCCAGGTTTGACCAGTGCGCCAGCCAGGCGCAGGGAGGGGGAGCTCCGCGCGTGTTGGACGGTCCTGCTCTTTGCCTCTTATCAAGACAACTCATATTTTTCTACAGACAGAGTGTGGATGCACATAGATTGGTGAGAATTGTAATATATCTCTGAGGCTCTTCAATTGCAAGTATATTGATTGTTTCACAGTCTTTTATTATAGTCAGAGAGGTCTAATGTACATCTTACAAATGGTGTCTGTTTGTGTGTTCATACAGATATGGTTGTGCCAGAACCTGGTGAAACACAACAGTCACTTTGTGAAACTGTTGGTGGGGCCACAAAGACAGACGTGTATGTTTCAGATCAAGAGGATCTTAGGCTTCTGCTGCAGGTAAAGTACCCAACGATAACACTAATGGGTTCATGTTCTTAGCTGCTGGATGCATAAACACCCGTCCCTCTTTTTGTCTCCCCAGACTCCTACAGAACTGCAAGGATGACAGTTTAAATGTGACGGTTCCCATGCGGATGCTAGAAATATTTTCTTCAGAGAAAACCTATCTTCCTGTTATTCCAGATGCTAACTATGTAGCTTCATTACTCGAGCAGATTTTGCACTATATGGTACAGACAGGTAGGTCAAATACAATCAGCACTGACATTACTGTCTTGGTATTGCAAGCGGTGACCTTATTCCAGCCTCATTGGAGGCCTGATCGTCAAACATTCAGGGTTGTAGAGATGGTGAATGTGTGTTAATATCAATTGGTCTGAAGTGTGTTTGACTACTTTTATCTGCACACGGGACCGTTCCTGCTCTGACTGGCTGAGTATATATACGGTCGATGACTCATTTTAAGAGTACTGTTTTGAAATTATTCATACACAAAGCATCTCGTTTCATTTTCGGAGCAAGTTTCCTTTAGTGTCGCAGAGAAAAGCTCAAATGGTTATTATTAACTATTGTTGCACCAATTCTTCACTCGTTACTGCAAACAGGAACATTTACTGCATGTTGTGTTTATGTAAAGTGTGTAATTGTATCATAAGAGGTTTAAAAAGTGAGCTTGTGTCTTAACATCCTTTGTGAATCTGGATCTGTGCTTTCTCCTCAGGATACTACAGGTCGCTGTATATTCTTGTGAATCACAGGCTCCCTTCCAGTCTGGAGTACAGTGACGCTCCCTCTATCCCGATGGCAAGCACACTGTTGGAGCACATCCTCAAACCTCTGCACTTTACCTACTCCTCCTGCACAACAGGCGCAAGGTACAGCTGCTACACTGCTATTTAGTGAGTGCTTTATTGAGAGGTAACTTCAGAGGCTGCTGCTGGGAAGCGTCCCAGTGAGAGCGGTTGCTCCAGAAGAATGCTGCGAAAACCAAATTAAACATGAACATAACGAGCGACAAAGACTTGACAGATGATACACCTTCTGCTGAAGTGAAGTGTACATCTTTTGGTTAGTTACTACATAATAGGAGGATAATAATTTAATGATACGCTTAGATTTAACGATAGCAGGAAAGGAAAGTCTTTGTTGTGAAATCTTTAGAAATCATTAAACTGATAAGACGAACTACAGCAGTCTGTGTCCCCTCTAGTCGGTGGACTAAGCAGTAATTGCTCCAGAGACCAATTTACAACGAGCCGTAAAAAAGGGCCCCAGACTCGCTCGCTCGCCCAGAGTGCAGAATATCAAGCTGTTTGCCCACAGTTTCAGGCATTCTTAATAACAAACGACAGGCGACTTCTTTTCTTCTTTGAAGAAAAGCAAGGCGGGAGTGAGAGAAACTTGTGTACACACCGACTCGAACAGCTAATTATCTGACTGGGCCCCGCCAGATGTGTGTGACTGGGCCACACAAAGCAGCTCTGTTTGGAGACACAATATTGGAGCACTCACGCAGCAGAAAGAGCAGGGGGGGGGGGGGGGGGGATGTTACGACACCCTATCGTCTCAGCTAATTTACCCATGAACATTCAGAGTTATGAGTCACGTGATTGATTTACTGGTCTAATGTCTTGTTTGTCGCCCTACAGGCAGTTTGTATTTGCAGCCTTTACCGAGGAGTTCATCTCTCCGCCGTTCACCGAGCAGATCTTTCACTTCTTTATCCCGGCGCTGTCGGACGTCCGTCTCTCGTTCCCATTCGAGGCCTTCCTGAGCTCCCTCCAGGTCACCATCGGCTCCTCCTCAGCAGCACAGAGCCGGGCGCCCTGGCTGTTTTACTTTGTCCTCTCTGCAGGGGAGAACTGTTTAGGTGGGTAGTACAGTCTATATGCACACACACACACACACACACAGGCCAATGTTTGTACAGCACACCCCCGCGTATATATATATATATATATATATGGCTCACGAGAAGTATAAACTGTGGTTGATAGAGATGAAGATGATGTTTTGTGTTGGCAGGCTCTCTATCAGAGGAGGGTCTCCTGCTCTACCTCCGGGCTCTGCAGACGCTACTGCCGCTGCTGCCCGTGTCAGAGAGCAGCAGCAGGCCTGAAGTTACCAGCGACTCGGAGGACGACGACGACGCCGGCATGCATCCACTGTCCAAGCAGGTACGCTACATACTGTACACACGGACATATAGGTACACACAATGATGCTCTATGAACATCTCCACTTATGGTCAAGACGTTTAGTGTTGCAGTTAAAGCCGCGTGTCAACTTTGACATGCAGGAAGTTAGCCTTTTGGCTGGAAAAAGAGCACTGGTGTGGTTTTGGCTCTTGGTTATCGGCAGTTACCGTGAGTTTAGATATCAGTGTCGGGACAGAAGAGGTCGGATCAGTGCGTCGCTTTTGTGATGCCATTGACGCCCACTGCTGATGAGGTTCCTCCCTGACAGCAGCTGCATCAGGATCAGCCTTCAAAAAACTCAACTTGTATAATTACAAACATCCCAGGAAGAAACTATTTAATAATTAATTAAACCAATTTTCATTACAATTTCTGTCCTCAAGAGCCAAACGGGGGATAGCTAATTGTATTCTTGTTTTGACATCTTTTGACTTACTGTACTGGAGTAACCCCTTTAATGTACAGCTGTTCTATATAGATATGAAAGTTGTCCCATTCCTATATGTACTATTACATGGATAAATATAACAAATGAGTGTTAATTACAATTAAAGCACATCTCAAACACCCCAAAGAATATAGTCTGTATGTGTAAAGATAATTGAAATGATTACATTTTCAATAAAAAGCTTAATGACCCAAAATAAGATCAGAATCAATTGCTGAAAATAGCAAATAATCATATTAATTAACCACATTCCTATGATAAAGGAAAATGTGATTTTCTTAATTTCTCTTACTCTGTCTCAAATCATTTTTCGTTTCCCCCCCAGTCTTCCAACCCACATGTGTTTCCTCTTCTATCAGGATGACAGGATCTCAGTGCAGCTGATCACAGAGGAGTGTGTCCACAAGCTGGACACCAAGCATCAGACCAACGCCCTGTTGAACCTGGTGTGGAGGGATTCGGCCAGCGAGGAGGTTTTCACCATGATGGCATCCATCTGTCACACGCTCATGGTCCAGCATCGCCTCATGGTGCCAAAAGTCAGGTACAAATACATCAACCCCATAGTCACTTTATCGTGTGTGAATGACAAGAAAACTTCATCTGGTGTATTCGTCAAAAATAGCATTTTACACGTCTCGTCGAGATGAGCCCTCGCGTTTCGGAGAGCTTGTTTGCTCGCCTACCTTGATTGAGAGGAAAACTGTGTCTTTATGTGTTTTCCGCGCTGTAAGCAGTAATATAAATAACGGTGAAGTGAGGCAGGCAGTTATCTGTGGTCCACACCCACTGGCATTTACAACCGGCAAAGGAAGCAGGGATGTCAGGAAAGCTGTCAGTTGTGGATGAGGGCAATTACCCCTTCTCAGGTTGATTACATTAGAGCCAGGATGTCAGAGGTGGTGTGTGTGTGTGTGTGTGGGGGGGGGGTGGATGGTGCATTGACTGATGGGAGGTGATCCAGACTGAGCTTCGTGGGTAGTCAACCTGCTCTAGTTAATTATTAGTGGAGCCAGTCGCCGCTAGTTGATTTAAATGTGCTGCGTGGGGATGTTTCTAAAGATTCACAACGCTATCTTCTTTTGAAGCCCGAGCATACCCAAAGCCATGCGTAAAAGGATGAGCATCAATTTGCTTCCTCAGTAATAAAAAAACTGAACGCATGCAGCCCGAGTCCAATGGTCAACTAGTGCTTTTGAAGAGAATATTGAGGAAATTCAGTGTATTTCCCTTATTTCTTTACGGCTTCCTCCTTCTCTTCGCTTTTACCATAAATCCTGCCCTTCGTCTTCCATCATTATCGGATATCTGTACAAAATAATTAGCTCACTGAGAAAGATTAATCACTGCGGGAGTGGACGGGATAGCTTTACAAGAGGCTAAGGGGAGCAAATTGCATCCCTGTCTTGATTTACTGCTCTTACAGCAAAAAAAAAAAAAAAAAAAAAAAAGAGAGAGGAGCTGGCCGGTCGTCCAGCCAGCCCGGCACACTGCCTTTTTAATAAATATGTAAAATGTCTCATGAAGATCATTTTTTTTTTTTTTTTTAGAGGACAACTTAAAAGCTGTGCAATGATTCGGGACCAAAATTGTTTTTTGATTAGTTTGCTGATTGTACTTGCCCAGGTTTGTGGGCGCAGTGTGATCTCACTTTGTTTAGTGTCATTTCCCTTTGATAGTTTGGTTTCGGACCCGTCGTAGCACTCTGTTGCTAACGGGGCTAACAGATGAGCTCCTTCCTTTGCTTTTGAGCGGTTGCTGTGATTCTTGTGTTGACGTGAGATAATGATGTTGATCGTGTTCATACAAGAAGTCCGCTAAACAAATTTGTATTTAGGTGGAAACTCGCTCGTTTAGTCTTTACGGTATCAAACGTGCCTCGAGGATCCGCTGCTATTCTTTTTCTGCTGAACAGAGATTCTTTCATTACTGTAAAATGAAATGATCGGGTTTGTGATTCATCAAGCTGCTTTTCACACACACACACACACACATGCACAGGCAACCCCTTTTGATGTCTTGACTTTGTTTATTAGCGGTTCATTCCATGATTGAAATGGGGGTTTGGGTTTCTCTCGGGCCGTAAATCAGCATGTCAGCTGGCATTTAGTGCTTTGTTTCCCATTTCAATCAAACACTCGCATCACTTGTTATGAGCCCACAGCACTACTCCTCGCTTCTCTCCTGAGCCTTGTAGTACTGACAGATGGTGTGTGTGTGTGTGTGTGTGTGTGTGTGTGCGCTCGGCACAAACCATTTTTCAAGCCGTATTGAGGGTTGTCTGACACTCTGCCCCTAGTGCTCATTTCCATTTCAGGACTTTTGAATGGGTTTTCGGTAGATTGAATGGCGGAATGGGAATTTGAGCATTGACATTGAGATGAGAATATTCAGCAAATTCAAGATTCCCTTTCTCCCCTCTTTTAGTCTCTTCGCTCTGGTTTCCTTCCCCTGACCTTTACTCCTCTCCTCTGCTGAGGAAACATGATGTCGCCCTATTAAATGCAAGCATCCTTATAGGTGTCAGCACTGTCACTCTTAAACAAGGGCCTATTATATGCAGGGGCACTTTATTTTGCCTTTTAGCTTACTTACCACATTATTGTCACCTGTACTTACCCTCTGTGTGAAAAGCCATGCAATTTAGGAGCACACACACACACACACACTTGAACAAAGAGCAGCTTCACACCTTGGTGCCACAGCCCGTTGAGTGCAGAGCGACTATAGCGAGGTATGTGGGCCCTCCTCAGTGTTATCATGTAATTCACTGTGAGTGTGGAAGCATGCTGGCGCGGCGGGGTCACGGCGAGGGCCAGGCTTCCCCTCCTCCTCCGTCCTCCATTGTCCTGCTCCCCTTGCCATTAAGTTAAATGGGGCTCCAGCAGGAAGCCAGAGGGCTGTTTATGACCCGAGCTGGGGTATCCTCGCCAGCAACTAGTTTACTAATGGAAAGGTGCCTTCGCCTAAATAAAGCTTAATGGCTCATTTAATCTCTTTTCGGCCCTCGCGAGGTATAAAACGGGAGAGAAAGGCCAAGAACATTCTATGAGGGAGATGTTGGTTAACAGTGTCATTTATTTTTTTCCCCTTATGGGTCCTCTTGGTTAACAGGGCAAGATTTAACAATCTCAACACAGCAGACACACTGACGGAAAGAGACTTTACTGTTCCTCACACTAATTGTGTCATCTGATTGAAATAGCTTTCTAAAATCATGTCGTCTTGTTTGAACGAGAGCTGCATCCTTAATGACAACGCACGTTTACATTTAATCTCTGCTTCTTTGTTCTCCACAGACTTCTGTACAGTTTAGCTTTCAACGCTCGTTTCCTGAGGCACCTCTGGCACCTGATAACTTCCATGACAACAAAGATGATCACCGGGTGAGCTGATTAGAAGCAGATTATTGGCAAATTGACTGACAGCATGTGACTCATATTTTCTGCCTGCCCCCCTCAGCTCCTTGGTGCCGCTGCTACAGCTGATCTCGCGAGGGTCTCCCATGTCGTTTGAGGACTCCAACCGCATCATTCCCGTCTTCTATCTCTTCAGCTCCCTCTTCAGCCACTCGCTCATCTCCGTGCACGACAGCGAGTTTTTCGGCCACGAAATGGAAGGTAGTTGACTTCATCTGTTATCAGTGTGCCGTGCAGAGCAGTGGCTTTTAGCTAGCCGGTGGAGCACAGTAGAGAGACTCACGTGCTGGACATCATGAATGTCTTATCATCTATCATCTGCCATTTTCCTCATTTGTTGGTTTTTAGCAAAAAAAAACAATATTGTCATCGCCAGTCGCTTTCAGCAGTCGCACGCCGTCTTGCCGCCATGTAAATGTGAAAATCAATATCTGTTAAAGGCCGAGTGCGTTCTCCCTCTCAACAGGTCAGACACAGTCCTCCATGATGCCCTTCACGCTGACGGAGCTGGTGTCTCTGTCTCGCTGTCTGCGGGACGCGTGCCTGGGAATCATCAAGCTGGCCTACCCCGAGTCCAAAACGGAGCACCGCGAGGAGTACATGGCTGCCTTCCGCAGCGTGGGTGTCAAGACAAACACTGCGGTTCAGCAGCGGATCCAGGCCGAGCAGAAACGCTGGGTACAGCTCTTCAAGGTAACGTATAAAGCACACATGGCATACAACTCCATGTCTTTTTCTCCAATCCCATCTGGACATGGACTTTAAAGTTGAAATAGACATGTTTTTTGCTTTAACTGATCATTTACAACTAAGCTACCAGCCACTACATCTTATTAGTGTTGTCATTTTAACTCAACGTCGATATTCCAAGATTTGTTTCATTCTTTTCTGTTGATACATTAACATTCGGGATAATGATAAGGCCTCTCTGTGCATTGACGCATAGTGACCTCATGCCTTGTCTGTGTTTGTGGACATGTATGCATGAGCGGGCAAAGACGAGATGCAGCGCTGCCGCGGAGGTCATCCATTTGCTATTTACCCAGAAGTAATGAGGCAGAAAACAGCGTTAACTTCCTTCTCCTTGGCTCTTTTTCTCATTCCACACCTGCCTTTCATTTCAGCCGTCTCCTTCCCGCCGCGCTCTATCAAGGAAACGATAATTAAGCAAGCTTAGTTCTTGGCTGTTGGTGTTTGACAGAAGGAACACTGGTTGTTCTGTGAAAGGTGGCAAATGCGTGAAAGAGCAATGACGGGAATTTTGATAAGAAATCTGCTCAAAGGCCTCTTGTCAGCTAAAACGACCCATTAAAGAAGTGGGGAGCAGGGGAAATGCATTTTCCAAATTGAACGGTGGGATTTACAGTCGGTTTAGCGCCGCTGACCCCTAACACGCTAATGTTTGGTTCGTGTCATCAGTCGTCCCTCCCCATCTTTTATCACCTCCATTGTCGAGCTATCTATTTAATTGAAGGAAGTTAATTGAATGAAAATGATCAACTAAGCTTGTATTAATATTGCTAATGGAACTTTCTTCTTGGCCATGTTTGGAGAACGATGTCACGCTGGAGTTTGGGAAAGGCCCATTAAGGCTTGCACTTAACCCGATGGGCTAATTAAGGAATGCTTATTCATTCCCAGAGTCAAGGGGTAGGCCGGCTCCAAACCCATCGCCACGCGCCTTTTACAGCGTTTTGCACTTGCCATTATTGCGGACACTGCCTCGCGGTGATTGGCCGAGATTGATTGTCGCCCTGTGAAAATGGCGTGCTTTAGAAAAGAACGTTTCGATTGAAATAATCTATGCTGGGTATTATATGGAAATAGACTGGCTGTAACTGTTATGGCAGACATAACAGCTCCCTTAGCGAATCTTCATGCAAACGACATGCACGAGGTTATTTAGCGGATGTCTGATGTCGGCTCGAGCCCATTACATCCAGTCCAAGGAGGCTTACACCTGAAAGTTTGCCCAGTGAATGTGCTACTGTAAGGTCTCTGTATGAGTGTGCATTAGTTAAGATCCTGATTGGCAGGTTTTGCATCTTGCTTGGCAGCCTCTGTATGAATGTGTGTGTGTGAAAGGAAGTCTCTTTTCTATTCACCATGTACCCGAAATGGCTCCGTGCATGTTGCAAAGTCACAACATTATTTCAAAATAAAATACCGTTGTAACCCCTGAGCCTTCTGCAGGCCGGTCAAGAGCCGTGCTGGTACCTTGCAGTGCTGTGAACCGACGCTGCCTGATCTTTTGCATTCTCTGTCCGATGGCTGATGTCAGCAGCAGACCTCGCCAGTAATTAACAAGGCTGGACATTGAGGGACGGCACAGGTCGTTTTTCTTTTACACTCCCCATAAATGGCGCACTAATGGCTGAATTCTCAAATTGCTTTTTTTCCCCCCTTCTCTAAGCGAAGGCACCTCGTCCCGTTGAACAGACTATACACTGAAAAAGCTCTTCAGCGGGGCTGTGTTCGCTACTCCGCAAAGTACTTTAAATGTGCAATTCCTCATCTTACGATTAAAAGGGATTTTTGTGTGGATGTAATTGCCCGAGTTGGAGCTGTTAAATGTGATGCGTGCCTGTCTGTGTTTGATGTGCTGCGCAGGTCATCACTAACTTGGTGAAGATGGTGAAAGCTCGCGACATCAGACGACCCTTCTGTCCGGCAGGTCACTGGCTCTCTGGGGAGGTCAACATCCGCGCAGACAAGGTTAGTCATAAGGACTGTCATCACAGCTGTTTAGATTTGTTCATTGTTAAATGAATTAAAAACCTGATAATCTAGAGCTGCATTCACAAAGCTTCCTGATATGAGTTGATCACAGTGGTTAAAGTCAGTGAACATTCAAAGAATTATGGCTTTTCTGTTGATTTCCCCCTAAATTAAATCAGGATAAAAGCTTTTTACAGTTTGTCCCTGAAGACAGGTGAACAGCTGATTAGAGGAAGGAGGAGACAGGACAGACATTCACACATCACTTTGTGTTGTGGTTGGTTAGCCATGCAGTTTAAATTTGCAATCTATACAACACCTTTTTAACAAGTTACAAAGTAGTTCACAGAGATTAAAACCAGAACAGAACAATCTAGATAAATGAAGATATGAATACATATGAACAATGTGAATTAACAAGCAAGAACAATAAATAATACAACAGCACAAATAAGCACAGATCCAGAAGCAACAACTGACAAGTTCTTTTGGAGGATATTCGGAGCTTTGGCAGGAATTTAATGTTCTTCATGATGATGATATTTTCCCTCCAGGTCACCCAGTTGTACGTCCCGTCAGCGAGACACGTGTGGAGAACGCGTAGGATGGGCCGCATCGGACCACTTCAGTCGACACTTGATGGTAGTGCGATCTCTTAATTGTTTTGATCTTTAATAAACTATGTAGCTTATGACAACGTGGGTCTATGAGTAGCCCAATACTATATTTAAAAGAACAAGTTTATGTTTTTGTGTGCAAGGAATTAACACAAATACGTCACGAAAAACATTTGAAAACCTTCTGACATTTATTCTTTAAAATCAATTAGAGGACAATTATCCATGTCTTAGAAAAGACTGTTTATGATCAGCTGGAATCACTTGACTGTTCAATCAATCAATCAATCAATCAATCAATCAATTAATCAATCAATTAAACTTTAATGTAGAGCACCTTTCATACAGGTAAGTGGAATTTAAAGTACTTTCTAAATGACCGAGAAGCCGAATATAAGTACGAATACGAATAAGTGTGGGCCGTGAAAACAATGGAAAAAATAAGTATTGGTAGTAAAACAGAGTGAAATAAAAACTAAATTAATAAAATAACAATAAAAGAGAATTATACAATTAATAATAATAATTAAATAAGCAAAGAAAAAAAATTATGTTCTACAGCACGGAGCTACTTCTTTGGCAATGAATGAAATAGAATAATATACATTAATGCATGTGTCAGCTTGATGTATAGTCCAGGAAATCATCCTAATTGCTGTCCAAAGTCACCTCCATGTTTGCTTTTCATATTCTATGGAGCTGTGCGTTGCTATTGTTATTAGTCTCCCTCGTCTCTGTCTATAGTAGATGGAGTGAAGCTGCAGATTGAACCGTCCTTCGATGTAGGACTAGAAAATGATTCTCTCTTAACAAGTGATAATGTACTAACTCTGCTGAAAAAACACCCCGATAATGTAAAGATGTCTTTCACAGCACTTCACAGATATAGCAAAAAAAAAAACCCTCATTAGTCATTAGCCTTCCCTGTTTCAACAAAGACAAATTGCCACATTTTCTCCTCATCGCCTCAATTAGGCACTCAGAGGAAAATACACTGACGCAGGCAGGGCTTCATCCCAGGTTTCTGTGAAGCATGGTGTGAAAACAAGCTGATAACAATGTGTGTATGATCTGCCTAATTCCACTCCGAGGCTGTATGGGATAAATTCAATTAGTGTGAAAGTACCCGATGAACTCGGTCACATCTGGTCCATGTGTTTGTCCGGCCTTTTCTCATTTCCTTAAATGGACGGGCCCACGGCTGATGAATGAGCAACGTATTGACCACTCTGAGGCCATATTTCTCCTCAAAGATGGAAACCTGATGGGGAAAATGCAGATCAGATTGACTAATTGAGCAGAATAATTGAGCCGCAGCGGACGCAAAGTGAGGGAGGGCGAAGAGCGGTTTAGCTAATGTGGCTATTTTAGTGTTGTGGGCCAAACAAGTCTAAACCCAGAGTTTAATACTGACACAAACATCGCCATAATAGATGAAGGCCGGCAGGTGGATGGCAGCTAACTGTTGGGTTAATTAGAAGGGTGAGGGATGGAAATGTCTTTAATGGTGGACTAGGTCTTAGCAGTGAGGAGGGTAATGACACGGTTAGAAGGAGTGTTACACACACCTGATAGTATCCTCCAGATAAAGTGTCCCCTGAGCAAGGCTGTTTATTCCTGTCCGCTTGTAGTTGACCCTGACCTTTGAACCCTGTGGAGGAGAAGACCAGAGGATCTGTGTCAATGTCACTCGATATATGATGAAAGCCCAGTAGCCAAGAGAAACGTGTTATTTTACTATTAAATCAACGTTTTTGCTACGATAGAACCATCATGTCCACGTGTTGTTTTTGGAAAAGTAATTAGTAATACTTTCATAATATGCACAATAAAGAAATCCTACTAAAGTAGTAGAGTGCTGCTGTAATGACGTATTTTTGTAGTTAAGTAGAATGTGGTTGATCTTTTTGGCCGTAGCATGTTTGGGTTAGTAAACACAAGTAGACAAGAATGGCTGATCAGGAAACGCTGTGACGTGTTGAATCTTTCCTTCCGCAGTTGGTTTAGAGCCTCCACAGCTGTCTGTGTCTGAAGAGAGACATCTGGCCATCCTCACAGAGCTCCCTTTTGTGGTTCCCTTCGAGGAGCGAGTTAAGGTAATAACGCACCACCGTCCCGCACACAACCACTACAACAAGACTATTTCAGGGTCCTCCGAAGAATTGTGTTGTTTCCGTCAGAATGAGTGTTTTCAATTGGAAGCGTGTTATCGACATTCTGTACATGTTGAAAATGCATTCAATTATACATCTAATATCATATTTTGGAAGTGGAACAGAGCTACACTCGACCATAATGCTGCATAATTCTTTCAAGCCGTGTGACTGATATTTGGGTAGCGTATTGATAGTTTTATTATGACGTAAGGCTGACCCGAATGCTTGAAGGTATTGTTTTCAAATGCAGCTTTAAAAAGAAACAATTATATATGCATTACTCCAAAGATCCCAGATAGCCCACGAAATAAGAAATAGCCATTGACATGAATTATTATTAGTTATTCTTTGACGGATAGCGTTGATAGCACCTGATGTCTAGTCTGGAGTGTGGAGAGTGGAACAGATAATGTCCTTATGCTTTTGTTTTTCTCGCTGAATTGTGTCTTATACCCTCTTTGATTTTACTTCTTTCTTTTGGAAAGACATAGTTTGTTTTAAGTTTATTTTTATACCCTTTTCCCACCTTATTTGTGTCCCTTTTTTCTGCTCTAAACTACCAACATAAATGCTGATCAAAGACAAAAGGATGCATGATATATATATAGTACAATCCATACTCAGAATAAAAAAAAAAAAATGTTACAACTCCAAGGATTTGTGACTGACCCTGCCACCGGGCTAACATCTGTGTTGTAGATCTTCCAGAGGTTAATCTACGCTGACAAACGGGACGTGCAGGGGGACGGGCCGTTCCCCGATGGCATCAGTGTCACCATCAGACGCAACTACATCTACGAAGACGCCTACGATAAGCTCTCTCCAGAAAACGGTAGGGCTTGCACCACAGGTTAAATAGAATAACAATGTTGACATGTGCATATATGGCCAGTACACTTCACACTGTGTTGTAGTGGCGCTGTTATTCCCTTCATTCGTTTTCAAGATGACAGATGTCGACTCTGTCACTGAAACTCTCCTTATGCTCTTTAAAATCTCAAAGGTTCCCGTTAGCATCAAGGATGAAGGTTAGCGCTCTCCTCGTGCAGAGTATTGAATTTCGGTAAAGCATAATTGTGGTTCCGATTATTATAATGGACCACATAAAAGCAGAATCAATTATTTTAAGTCACCTCTTTTGTGTTTGAATTTGAAAGGGCACTTCAGCGGGGGCAATCTGATTAAAAAGAGTAGTAGGAGACCTGGGCTGAAGACATGATCTATATCATTTATGTGTCCGTAAGTTATAGCTGCCTTGATTTATCACTGTACATTAATTATTCTGAAAGATGACCTTTTATAGAATTTGATTTGAATATTCTGCAGGTCAAGAAAGAGCTTTCTGCTAAATGTTTGTTTAGCAAAACAAGGTGATGCGCGAGATTGAAATGGTATTGGAATTCTATTTTTACATTTATCATCCATTTTCTCTATTTACAGGAATAATCAGATCATTAATACGTTGGAGTTAAAGATGTTAATACTGGATAACATTGAGGCAGTGATAGTAAATAAAGGGAGATCCAACGAGAAAATAAACATTTGCAGATAATACCAAACGATGTCGATATCGTACATGTTAAAACGTTACACAACATTTCTCCCCAACCTTGACTGATTTAAAAAAAATTAAGTTAAAACTACTTATGTAAAAATAATACCAGACTTCATCAGCCTTCTGTTGATATCACATTAAAACGTGTGTTAAACTAAAATGTTAAGCAAACGTTTAAAAGAAAATAATCCCACTGGCCAGATTTAATTGAGATAGTTAGACTATACTACCGCTGTAACATAGTATTATACGAGTATACGATTATACATTTACACTAGACTCAGCATCCTGAATTAAAAAGGACAACAGACCTGTAGGTTAAACTGTAGTTATAACTTCATACTGTTTATTTATAGGAAGAGTGTCATAAAACGTGTGTTTTACAAAGCCAAGAGCTGATGTGATTTCCATTAAAACATTTCCTAAATAAATTAATGTCAGAAACCCTTTTAAGTGAGTAGCTTTAAGATTTAATTATTATTTTTTTTATTAAATAATCCTGAGGTTGTGTCCAAGCCTGTAACATTTGAGGATGGGATTAGAACCACGACAGACTATAAGGGCTATGAAGGCTGTTTGACTTGATGCCCTTGCTGGAATTTACTGGACACTGAATGTAAAGTAAAGAATGAGAATCCCAAAGGTCTCGGTCGCATTACTCAGGGAGAAGATAAAGTCCCAGTTTATTGTGCCCATTAACTTGATTGGATGATGTTTTGTTTGTCTCTTTTGTTTTTTTTGTACCTTCATAAATCCCTCCTCGTGCTTCCGTGTCGCTAGAACCGGACCTGAAGAAACGGGTTCGAGTCCATCTGCTGAACGCCCACGGTCTGGACGAGGCCGGCATCGACGGCGGCGGCATCTTTCGGGAGTTCCTCAACGAGCTCCTGAAGTCGGGCTTCAATCCCAACCAGGGCTTCTTCAAGACCACCAACGAGAGCCTGCTGTACTCCAACCCCGCCGCCGAGATGCTGGTCGGAGACTCCTTCACGAGGCATTACTACTTCCTGGGCAGGATCCTCGGAAAGGTGAGGAGCCTCCAAAACAAAATCTAATGATGAGTTTAGATAACCTTAAAATCCCCAAAACAAGGAAGAATATCCGAAGATATTACAGCTGTTTGTAAGATTTAGTCCCAGACTGCCTTGGTTTCATGCTCAATACGTCAATCGAAATCATTAGCAGTCAGTGTCAAGGTTGCACTCGCTGCATATATACATGCAGATGTTGTTTTGGTGTTTCTTCTAGAAACTGACAATGTTTAGAGAAATTACCTTCATTTGTTTCTTGTAGTAAGAACTTTAACCCGGCACTCCTGCAGGCTTTAGTTTTGTCAATTAGGCTCCGTGCATAATCTGTTGACGGCATTGTTTTTCTGTCGCTGCCTTCCTCCGATGGCACTATTTATTAGGGCCTAATGTTTCTAAATCATCCTTAATGCATGTGGTAGTGATTGTTTATCAAGATGCCTTCCTCATGGGGGTGAGGGGGGGGGGGCTGCTATCATCTCAACCCCCGGAGAAGAATTACCTCATGACAAGCGGCGGTCGCCTCTCAATTAGGGCTTCCATTAGCCGATGATTCCTACCTCTTGTTTGTGTAGTGATTGCATTTGGCTGGCACTAAATCAGCGGGCCCACACAGACAGGACATAAATAAGCGTTCAAAGCATGTGGTAATAGCATTTTGATCTGTTTTACAGTCAGGAACATCCAGGTCTCTTCACTGAGATGGTCTGGTCCACCTATCAGTGAATCGTAACTCCTCCCCCTCGCCTTCTTCTTCTTCTTCTTCTTCTGTGTATTCTTTACAAGTGATAAATGATCAATCAGCAGCTAGAAGCTCTCCGCCCCCCCCCACTCCCTAGATATTGTGCTCTCAATAGCTAATGGTTCAGGCAATTAGGCGAGGGGAAATTAATTTGAATTTGACTTTCAATTAACCCTACCGTAAGTTCCTCTTTCCCCATAAAAATGGACGTTTGAATGGCCGTCTGAGAGGTGTATTGATATTTGTTTAGTGCCCGTTATTGCCCGGATAAAAGGCACCCGTTTTATATAGATTGGGATTGCATCACTACTGCCGCAGTGTGCACAGTGCACATTGCGGCTCAAAGGACACGGGAGATTAATATTGTTAATTAATGTCCGAGGCGTGCCATTGTTGTGGGGGGTGATGTATTACAGGCAGGAGTGGCTTGTCTGGGGTACTCACTGAAATGGGATTGAGCATCAGAATAGAGGCCGGTCGTCATCCCTCTTCCTCACTTGTCCACCCAGCTGTCAAGCGGAAAGATTTAAGCCGCAAATGGTGAAACGTGGAAACAGGTTTCTTTGCTTCTGTGGTCGTCTCCCGCCAGACTTCAGACCGAAGAGTTCCTTTAATCTTGATTGGAGTGTTTGCTGACATGGTCTTTGTCAAAATCACATTTCTCATTATGCAATATGACCCGCAGGAGGTTCTCTTTGTGCCTCATTCGTCTCTCATTAGTACAAAACCTCCAACCTCATCAGCAGTGGCCTCTCCACTCCGTAAACTGTGAGGGTGAGGAAAGTTTCATCCTCCTCCTCCTCCTCCTCCTCCTCCTCCTCCTCCTCCTCCTGCTCCTGCTCCTGCTCCTGCCTTACCCGCCATACTTGTGCACCGTCTCCTCTCCCTGATCTCCAGCGGCTGATAGTTTCCTTTTAGAGGTGTGGGAGGTTGGCACCCCTTATTAATAGAGATGCGTTTGAAAGGCATTATAATTTTATTGATTCTTAATGCAGTAAATTAAGGAACGTATTTGGCAGCGAACAGAATGCACCTGCAATATTGCTGGCATTTATTCTACCTGATGGTGCCGCGATCCGCTTTAATTGCGTTGCCACTGCACTCACTTATATTAAAAGGCCCGGGCCATAATAATTAATTCTTTGCAGCCCCAAGTCATTTTGGCACAATTTCTGGCAATAAACACTCATAAATAAAGTATGTGGCATTGAAAAAATAAGGCTACAGGTTTTTTTCCATATACTTATTGCTGCCTCTTCCCGGCATAAGTGTTATTGATAGGTTTCAAGGGGCCACACGGCGCATATGGTCTGAAACGAGCACCCGGCCACGAGAGAAATACTAAGTGGACTATTTTGCATAAAAAATAGACAATGTTTGAAGTTGCGCAATTAACCCGTGTTTAGAAAATAGCCGTGATTTACGCGTGCGTGTGTGTTTAAGATGCATGCATTATGGAAATCCTCTAGATTTATAATCCATTTAGCTGATGCGGTCAGGGTTTTCAGCGCTATCATTTATAAAGACCTGTATATTTTAATGCCTCCAACGGGGCTCTTTTTCGGACTATTCCAGTACATTAGCTTTGGGTTTTATGAGTCACCTGCCCAGCTGTGGTTCTTAATGGCATTTGAGGTCAAGGTGAGACTTGGCATTTATAAAGTTTGAGGTATAAGATAGATTGTGTTTTCTGTTTTGCTCCCAGTCACTCTGATGTATCTTATCTCTCGTATCACTTGATTCCTTCATGTAAGATTAGTAGGCAAATGTAATGTTGTATAATGCATGTTGTCATCAGATTTTTGAATATGTACTTAATAATCTTTCCACTTAGTTATCTTGGTTATCTAATCATCATGTTTTATTCAGTGACACCCAATAAACAAGTGCTGTGGTTAATGCTCCGAGCATTTCCTCATTTGCACTGATTGACTGATGTTATCGCATCCTTGTCCTGCAGTCGTCCTCCAGCTAACGGCCACGCTTCTTCTACAGGCCCTGTACGAGAACATGCTGGTGGAGTTGCCTTTCGCCAGTTTCTTCCTGTCCAAGCTTCTGGGAACCAGTGCGGAGGTGGACATCCACCACCTGGCATCGTTGGACCCGGAGATGTACCGCAACCTCCTCTTCCTCAAGAGCTACGAGGGCGACGTGGAGGAGCTGGGCCTCAACTTCACGGTGGTCAACAACGACCTGGGAGAGGCTCAGGTGACTGGGGGGGGGGGGGGGTTTGGGTGGGGATGGAGTCGGATAAATGATTCACGCGTTCTTTATTTTGTTTCCATCTCTATTTGTACCCCCGGTCAGTACATCTCATTCAGCCATCGTTCCCTTCCTCCGGTTTAGCTGCTCTTTGTTGCGTTAATAATTCATTTCCCTCACGATGAACCACTTTTCAGCTCTGAGAGAGATAAAGCACGTCGCCGCGCTCGCTCTAAAGCTCTGCTGCGGCGCAGGGAGCACCGCGGCTCTGTTGACCTCGCCACCTGCCGTTCCCACCAGAAATGATCGTGAGGACACGCCTGACAGAAGCAACCCGGCCGCTCTTAAGCACGTCCCCTCCAAAGCTCAAGGCTGCGGAGACGAGCCTGCCGGCAGCACTCTGAGTCACCCGGGGAAGGGGGAGGCCCAGACCCGGCACTCTACCCCCGGAGTCCCTGTTTGCTCAGGGGGCCGTGTTGGCTCTTCTCAAACAAACACCTGAAATGGTCGAGTTACAATGTAGCCCTCCTGGTCGCAAGTAGGGCATCGCAAACACGATAGGGAAAACAATTTGTGAAAGATTAGGCACACACCCGGGAGCAGTCTGCCCTGCATTTGCCCTCGCGAGATAGCCAAAGCAAGCGAGATAAGGACGGTAATTCTCTTACATTAGCACAGAATCAGAATCCACTGTGGGAGAGAGAGAGAGAGAGAAAGAGGCTGAAAATGATTACCCGTCAGTGGACAACGTGCTGTACGTAGCAACACCGTACTTTATCATCTAATGTAATATCGCCGGACTGAATACCTCCGTGAGGCTTATCGATCAGTTATTTGTGCGTCAGAGAGGAGCTGATTCACCTCTGTTGTAAAGTTTAGTTTGTTCTGTTGTCAAACAAATATCGTGTTAAGTATCTGTGACAATGCTGCTGTGGTCCCGTTTATACTAAACCGTTTCGCCCTTACATAAATATACAGAGAGGTAGTTCAATCATGAGTATCTGCAGACTGGATCAATACTCCCAGAGCGTTGTTGGACTGGAGAACGGCAACGTTTCGATCTTAATCGTTAGAAATTTAATCCAAAATGTGAATACGCTTCACTTAGTAAGACCTTTCACCACATATGGCACATTGTATAGTGTTCGGCAACCCTTTTTTTGTTTTCTTTTGTTATTTGACAATGAATTAAAAACTTACACGGTTGCAACACCAATGTGCATCCACAATTAAAAGATCATCAAGGATAACACAAGAACGTCACAAGACTTAATTCCACTGTGGTCCGTGTTGTTGTTAGACGTCGTAGAGGTGTGTGTGTGTATAAAAGCACAAGAAAAACATGAATATACAGAATATATTTATATTAGGTATTACCAGGCATTATTCTGCTGAAGTACACGCTTCCTAATATTCTAAAAGTGGTCCGTTAAATGAGCCACACACACAACCCTGCCTAACACAGCTGTCTTTACAGGGGTTTGAAGCACAAACTCCCACGTGACGCACTGGAAGAAGATGATTGTGTCCCCCTTGTAGCCGCCATGATGCCGTCACACACAGCCAGCTTTATGAACAGAGATGAGCACATCATATCAAGCGCTAACTGCTCTATAGCTAATGAAAGCAGAAGTTGAGGCCAAATTGTATTGGACCAGATGTTCATTGGACGCGCTATATTTAGACACACTGAAATACACTTAACCCCCCCCCCCCCCACACACACACACACACCTTTAATCAGAGTGCTGTTGGGAAACATTTTAATTACCTTTCTGTGATTGAATTAAATCCACCTGGCACAATTAAAGCACTTTCTTTGTTTGTTGGTCGTCTGGCACCCTCGGCAGACACAATGATAAACACAATATGATCTGCATAATGAAGTATGCAGTATGGCTTACTTACAGTAATATTAATCAGTCATGTTATATTATTTAAATATAATACCGGAACTGAACTGTGAGGGGAACCTTTTTGACGCAGGTGGTTGAGCTGAAGCTGGGGGGCAAAGACATTCCCGTGACCACAGCGAACCGGATAGCCTACATCCATTTGGTGGCCGACTACCGACTGAACAAGCAGATCAGGCCTCACTGCCTGGCCTTCAGACAGGGCCTGGCCAATGTGGTCAACCTGGAGTGGCTGCGCATGTTTGACCAGCAGGAGATCCAGGTACGCCGCCGCACACGACGAGCAGCGCTGTCCATCAACGTGACACATTTTCATAACTCGCAGAAACTTATAATTCATGTTTTTCTACCTGTTTTTTTTAAATATATATATATAATAGGTGCTGATATCTGGGGCGCTTGTGCCAATTTGTCTTGATGACCTGAAAAATTTCACAAACTACTCAGGTAGGAGCTGATGTTTCAACTCCCTATAGTCCCTTTAGTAATGCATTTCTACGAAGCTGTGGGGCTCACGAGAGAGAAACACTGGTCCAAATCAAAGCTGCAGAGGCGGAGATATCATCATTATCTCAACCTCCAGAAACTCTAAATCCTACACTTCCCACAGAACTTACCTCCATAGTGTCTCTCTTGTTTAGACCCTCCATGCTTTGTAAATCCTTAAAATACACCTCCAGTATAACAAAGGTCTGGGTTGACTAATACCATATTTCTCCATCGTAATCTCCTTCAGGCGGGTACTCTGCCACACACCCAGTCATCCTGATCTTTTGGGAAGTGGTCGAAGGCTTCACAGACGAGGAGAAGCGTAAGCTGCTGAGGTTTGTCACCAGCTGCTCCAGACCTCCCCTGCTCGGATTCAAGGTGAGGTTTTTTTTTTTTTTACCACGCTTGAACTCTTCCCCATCGCTCCGTCATTTTCTCCTCTCCGCAGACTTTGTGCTTCCTGTATCCTCCCATTTTTGGCGGGGTTTTCCTAACGCTCAACAGAAAGGAGTGTTCCTTCTTAATGGGCTTGTAATGAAAACACCGAGACTAGATAACAGGCCTCAAAATGATCATTTTCAAATTAGGCGGCGATAAGAACGAGCCACTTTTGGTCTTATCTCCACTTCCACTGTTGTTTTATAGTTCATGACCTTCCCCTGTTGAAGAACTCCCTCTGCAGCCCTGTATGCGGGGGGCTCGTGGACAAATATTACCACTCAGAGCTCGGTAGCACGTTGAACTTTTCAACTGTTGCCTTCCGTGTGACATGGCAGAAAGCAGCAATTTCCCATTAAAGGAGCATACGAGGGAACTATACCCCCGTACTTCTAAACATTGTTTTAGCAGTGCTGAATCATTGCTCCTATTTCTGAAATGATTTCCTAATTGGAAGCCGTTTCACTTTCTCACTGACTTGATTTGTGGTACACTTAGGTAGTTTGAGATAGAGGGGGGGGGGGGGACAGAAAGTGTTGCTCGGGGGCCATTAAGGAGTTTTTTTATGTGTCTTACTCCGTCTAACCAGAAGCTGTAATCATCATATGATTGGTTTTAGTACTCTTTATGACTGTCATTAGTTAAGAAAACCTAATTGCAGCTCTGCAGAAGTCTAAGGGAACAAAACTCTCCTTAAAATCCTTTGCAGTACCTTCTCTCTGGGTTTGAGAGTTGCCTTCCCTCCTCATTTAATCAATTTGTCTCTGGCCAGTGTGTGGATATCCCCACCCCCCCCATCCTCGCCTCTTCTCCGGGCAGGAAAGGGCGATAATTCGTGGGGGAGTGGCCCCTGACCCGGCCCTCAGCCTGAGCCAGCGAAGCCTTAATTAGCTGTCGTGAAACGGCCCAGGATTCATTAGAGGAGAAATAGCTCTGTCAGAGGAAGCCATTTAAAAAAGATGATGGAAACGCTCTTTTTTTTTTCCAAAATGATAGCCGCGGTAATGGCGCTTTCTCAATAAGCAACGATAGTTTAATACGGTAATTGTCAGAGAAATGGGGTCATTACAGCTAAGCCCCTGAAGAGCCATTTAATCGGGCGAGTATGGCCACTGAGCCGCACACGCTAACTTTAAATAGCGGGATGAGATCGGGGTGGAGGAGCGTGTTTTGTCAGCCCGGCTTGTGATGGAAACGGTCAGTGTCACCGTCTGCGGATGAGGTGGCCTCATCACAAGGAGGCTTGATTTAAAAAAATGCCAGATAGACAACATGAAATGACCATTCCTTCAGTGTCTCATCCAAGGGTCACACTGTGGGCCAGTTTCCCCACTCAGTACCCTTCAAGCGCTAACCTGATTTCCTAAATTTATACTTGCACTGTATTAGCGTAACGCTTAATGTCTCTCTTTTAACATTTATCCCCTTGTGGAAGTTGACATTTATTGCTTAATCCGGATTGCTTTGGACGCGGCGATCATCACGCACACGAGTAGATTCTCGTCTCATTATTTGCCTCGAGTTTCTCTGTGACTGCAGCCAATTTGTCCGCGTGCTTTATTAACGGCTCACGTGTGCACACAGGAGCTCTACCCGGCCTTCTGCATCCACAACGGCGGCGACGACCTGGAGCGCCTGCCCACCGCCAGCACCTGCATGAACCTGCTGAAGCTCCCGGAGTTCTGCGACCAGCACCAGATGAGGAACAAGCTGCTGTACGCCATCGAGTCGTCTGCCGGGTTCGAGCTGAGCTGAGGAGGAGGAGGGAGGTGGGGGGGAGAGGCTCCTCTGTCCCTGTATCCATGGACCCGCCGCCACAGAAATGGCTTGGGAGAAAAAGACTCCGTTCAGAGTCACAAAAAAAAACACAAAAAAAAAGAAGAAGAGAGTAGGGAAACAAATGATGCACTGACCCGCCTGATTTACTGTGTTTGTGTGTGTATGAGTGTGTGCGTGCCAAGCCGAGGGTGAGGAAATGATCACCCGCAGACTGAAGCAAAAGGGGTGCAAGGATGAAGCGGGGTAGGAAGCCTTTTTTTTTTTTTTTTAAATCCTTATTGCTTTTAAGTAATTTAAATGTTTAATCACTCGTCAGAACACTTTAGAAGAACAGAGATGGGGGTTGAATTTAAACAGAAAACAAGAGTAGCAGCTGCTCTCTCTTGTGTAAGGGAAGATGGAACGGGCAGTTATTTTTCACCAAAGATTAAGCGGCATCACATAAAACGGCAATATAACGACAGAGGGACTCTAAAGCCACCTTGTGGTGTGCCAAGGGCTGCAGGGGTGGAGGAGCTTTTGTGTACAACCATCGTGTATTTTCATGCAGAGGTCATCGAAACAACAGTTTTTGGCGATTTCTCCTACGATTTATAATTTAGAGTAATAACCGCCGTGTCCGATTTAAACAGACCGTAACACGAGCGCACACGCCATCCCAAGTGTGGAGATGGCTCATATTGCTGGACTAAATTTTGGGGGGGGGAAATACTATATGATTTATGGATTTGTGAATATGTATATGTTTACAACTACTCTTGTATTATTCATTTATTCAGTATTTGTACAGGTTTGTTTTTTCTTTCCTTTTGTGTGACGACTGGAGGCCTCGTGTTTTCACACATGCTCGCTTAAGGTGAACAATCTCTTCCCTGGTCGGCGTCCTGAAATGTGCTCTTAGGGAGCAACAACCAACGTCACACATGATCAGTGTACCAACAGGGGGAAAAAAGGGAGTGTATGGAAATAAACCCACTTTTCTTTTTGCATTTCTCCTTCCGTAAGTATCTTTTCTTGTTGCTTGTAATTTACAGTAATGACCGAGACATAAAACAGTGCTTTGTGGGAAAATCTCCTCCTGAGTTTTATGGCCTCTGACATATAATTAAAGAAACATCCAGTTAAGAAACACTGAGCAGAAGTATTCTGGCCTTGAGATGCATTATCGGGCTGAGCACAAATTAAGATTGTGTGCGTTCGCCATAAATCTACCTGCCCTCTGATGCAGTACAGCCCAGTAAGAGATCCATCCCTCTTTGGACCGAGTCCATCTCTCCATCCTCTCCTCCCGGCTGAAACAGCCAACTTTACTGCCCCCCCCCCCCCCCCCCCTCTCTTCTCCTCTCGGAGCCCGAACCCCTCGCATCCGCTGGGCCAGGGAACTCAAAGTGATAATTGGGTCTTAAAAACCAGACTTGTCATTGAAATGAGGGATTCATCTCAATTACTATGAGATTTATTTAGGACTATTACCATGTGATGGATTATAACTGACAAAGTTAATGCAGGGTGTTATGAATCATCCTCAGTGCGTAATATACTTTAGCTCTCTCGTCGGGCCTTTTAAGAGCTAATTGAAGCTTTTAGGCTTGTTTATCTTCGTACAGAGCAAGGAAACATCAAACATCACTTGAGGTTGATTGTGGATTGTAGCCTACTTTGCACAAGATTACTCCAAAAGTGCCATCAACGGTGCATGCCTGGAGTGTGAGCATTAAATCAGATCAGTGTGTGCCCAACATGGAAGCATATCTGAGAAGTTAATCACACCTGATTCGGTCTTCAATGGACAAATAACAAATCACGAAACAGGATGTCAGTCATAGCTGCAGGTACTGCATCAGATAGAGGATGTATGGCGCCCTTTTTCAGGTTATTTGTTATAATAGAGTACCATCTGGTGGTCAACCAGCGGTACTGCACGAAGAACATTTTAAACCTTTATATTTTTGTACATCTGCGGGACACTTAATGTAAAATCAGGCACGTTCTTCTGCCTTCTAATACATTAAATGGGGCAACTTACAGCTCTTTGTGCCGGTGCCCCTCCCCCCCCCTGGAAACATTTCTAAAACGCATCATTAATACACTTTGGCTGCCTGGTTGCAGCAGAAAGAAAACAAGAGATTATGAATATGGAAACATGCCCAAAGAGGTTTAAGGCAAACATGTAGGTTAATTCATTTAGGGTAGCAGCACAGTAGGCCAACATTGTGTGTGACAGTGCAGCGGTATGAGTGTTTGTGTGTTCTGCCTGTCCAGACACGAACAGGGAGTGGGCCAACCTTATTTCTGGGTTTCAATCATTTGCATGCAAGCAGCAACCTCGTCATCAGTTGTGCTTGCTTCACAGTTTACATTCGAGAATGATCATAGTTTGTCTTTTAACCTTCTGCATTTATCAACGTGTGAGGTAAATTGCAGCCTGCAGCCATAATTATCAAAGAAAAGCATATAAAAGTCTATTTGAATACGTTTGGAGAAAGCTATCGACTGTATGATAAAAAATGACCCGTGCATGATATCTATCGCTGTGATTCCTCCTGCTCAATGAGTCTAATTAGATACTGACTGGCCATAATGTCCAGGATAATTAATAGCCATCTGTCATTTTCATTGGGTCCTTTGCTGGCAGGAGCGCCAGTCGGCTTTAACGGCAAGAACGACCTTCATTTTCCATTTAAAATCAATGCCAGTCTGTATAATTTCAGCCTCAATTCGGTTCAAAACTGCAATAACCTGCACTGCTTCATTCTGTTTCTTTGGGTTATGATGAGTTCATCCTACAGATTTTCATCTTTTTCCCAGATCTTCTGCTTCCTGCCCAGTTTTTTGAGCTGTACCCTAAAATGATGGAAGCCCATTCCTGCCCATAAAGTCAACTCGTATATTGACTTTAATAACTATATTATATTATATTTAATAACAGGAAAAAGTTCTGGCCTCTTCACTCTGAAACGTAGCTCTGGTTAGAGCTACGTTATGCCTGAGGAGATCAGGTATAACGTGCAATTAGAGAGATATGATCTGGGGCCAGGCCGTAAATGTTAGAAAAGTAATAAGAAGGAACACCTGTGTACAGAACATTTAAAAGTTTCCTGTAAACCCTCTGCAAAGGTAGGCCGTATTGCATGTTAGTGTCTCAAAGTTTTAGTTGAATTATGAGAGAGAGTTTCACAGCGGTTATGTTGTCAGAGTATGAACATCTGAGGTGTAACATCTCATTAATGACGACTCTTCATCATTCAAATGTCCCAGCAAGCCGTGCCAGTGAGCCAGCATATATAACATTAGGACCCTGGAGCTGTAAGCTTAAATGTTAGTATTCGTAATAGCCAACCTGTGCTTTATCTACTTCAATGTGTCAAAGGTTCCTCTGTGAAAAAGGTCTATTAAGGCGAATACTAAAAGATAAAGGCCTACTTACATTTTTAATATATATAAATATATTTCCCAGGTATTCATATTGTTCCTTCTTTAGAAGGCAGGGATGGTCTTCCACAGTATTTTCCAAGCTAATAATTATAATAGTCATAGGTCAACTGTTTCGCGCACTCTACACGACAGATGGCGCAGGAAGCCTGGTCGTGGTTCCTGCGCCTGCGAGGCAGAAGATCCGATAAATACATATTTTTTTCTGGATTTTTAAGAATATCCGAGGTGCAGGACAGTCTCGTGCCTCAGTTCATGTCCAATGCACATGTGAACAGTAAAGACAGTCATCTGTTCGCAGGTTCTGTTGACTGTCATCATGGATGCGCGAGCAGGGTCAGCGAGACGGCTCTGCTGTCGACACTCAAAGACATGGTGCCTTCAAGTGCTCTTTGTGAAAAACCTCTGTCGTGAGCTACTGGTAGTAAAAATGCATTTAATAGCCTCAATGTTGAAATTGACTAGATCCTTTAAGTTTCAGTTTCATTTTTTTATTTTTAAATATATGTTCTGATAGGTTGTGAAACGATTACGAAATAAATCCTGGAAATACATTTTTACCTGGACCATTTTATTTTTATTTTTCTCTCCAGTGCAAGAGCACAATAGCAACAAAATAGAGGAAATATCATACAATTCTAACTCTAATGATATCTTCTCTGAGGCAACACCATACAAGCATTCACAAAATAATGTTACCCTGAGCCTCATTCACTGTTACAACAGCCTCACCAGCCATTGGACAGGAGAAGACCAGAGTTCTTCTAAAATACTAGTTCTACAATACTTTGAATGCAACAATACTAGAACTTTCCGGATGCTGTGTCTTCACTGGTGCTGTAACAGTAATCATATGGTACACATGCAATAGATATTTAAGCAACTTCATTGTATGTTTGTTTTTAAACTTTATTTCTCATTGTAATTGCAAATGACTTACAGTACCTCCCAAGTGAGCTACATAGTTTTTAACATTTGGCTTCTTCATTTGAAACACAATGTCATCAATGTGCTTGTGATGATCAGTTGCAACAGAGATCATTTTATGTCACGCAAACATGCATCTAAGATTTCCTATGGTGCCTTGAACACCTTGATGTTAGTTTGTGATGACTTGATTAATGCTCGTTTGTTTAAGAATATGCACAACGTAAATACAATATCAGCCAAAAGTATTAAAGGCATTAAGAAGTTTGACACAGAGGGCCCATCAACATGACGAGACCCAAGATTGAGTAAAACTACAGGAGCTATTTCAGGGTTCTTGGACCTGGTTTCTTATAGCACTTTTATTTACAATTGGCCTCTCATTCACCCATTCATACAGACACTGATGGCAGCAAAGAGACCATTACCGGTCAGGAGTAGTTTGATTGTTAGGGTGTTGAACCGCCAACCTTCCTGATCAAATTGCCATATCGACAACCCGTCCAACGGCCAGTCAGTCGGTCCTGACTTTGTGCATTTACGTGGCAGTTGCGATATCCGACAGTACTTGAAAGCAGCACAGTGGGGCTGGTCGATATCAGTTCCCGACGCTACACCACCAGCAACCAACGGCTGCGGTTACTGAGCCGTACTTCAGGAGAAGAAAGGGGGGAATAGCGACAGAAGAGAGGCCCCCTGGAGCACACACACACACACGTCCTTTTAAAAACAGGTAAGCCCTCATGAGCGGTGTACGTTATGCGTCGATGCGGCTTCACTTTGCCGAAATGTGGGTAACCGCCACCGTCTCCTGTCGCATAGAGACTCAGTACCGTTAATGTAACGCTCCATGTGGGGATGCATCCGTTGGAAAGGACCATATATATAGATATCTATCTTTCTGTCAGCAGCCAGTTCAAACGTAACTCAGTGAAGGTCTGGCAATATGAGACTGCCGTTACCAGTCTAATATTAAAGTTACGACTATTTTTAGAGGTGTTTTCACATGTTATGCAACGTATTCTAACATCCTCATGCTCTCTGTCGATACATCTCAAACATTGTCATTGGGCTTTGAGTGTTTCTGTTGATCTGGTCGCTGTGTTTCCTCCACGTTGTGATTGGCCTGTTGTTGGTAGCTTCCAGAAGTTTGCCTGTTCCTCAAATTATGCAAGAGTTTGTTTTCACTCATGGTTGATTCCTTGATTTAAGGAGTAAGTTCAACACATGACATATTTGCAAGTGTAGTAAAATACAGAAAAACGACTGCCTTTTACATCATTTGAGATTGTTTCATCTAGCTACTGGCTGATTAGCTACAAACAACAACATCTACATCATGGTATGATATGTGAATAGAGACGAGCAAACTTCACATATATGAGGCTGTGATTCTAAAACAACAGATACATTTATCGATTAGTCGATTGGCACTGAATTGATTGTCATTTTTTGATTTTTTTGTTAGGTAAACATTTGTTGGTTCCAGATACTAAAATGTTAGGATCACTGTAAGTTTCATATTTTTGGTTTTGAACTGTCACTTGGACAAAGCCTCAAGTTTCACTTTGACTGAAACAGTTGATTATTCATTTTGATTTTATTTCTATTATCTATTTGATAACTAGACTTAACTACAATTCAGTGTAATGAACACAGGACAAGTAGTATCAAATAATAAAAAAAGATTAAGCAAAACCTATTGAGAGGTATTAGATTATGTCATACAACAAAATACTGTCTACTATGTAAATACTACTATACAAAGGTGGGCAGTTATACAATGGTTTGTCATGCATTCATTTTGTCATTTGAAGGACCTTTAAGTGACAATAAAGGTTCTTGTGGTGCCTCCTGGGGCTGACCAGTTTGACCAGTTTGACCAGTTTGACCACTTTTGACAAATACTGTTGTCCGGTTGGACTTTTGTTTGCCCCATCTTTATGAGGAACGGGTAAAGCAGAATGTATTACAGTGCTAACAAATGACTCTTTTGCCATATGGTGGTCAGTGGCGGGCCGTGCATTTTATACCTGGGCCTTCTGTGCTGTCCTACTACAGTTGAACAGCTACGGTGCAGATGCATGAATCCGTGCATGACGGGACGCTGCGTCATTGACGGACAATGCATAGTCAAATCAACGTAATTAACACAATGACAACCACAAAGTCATAAGAACCAGTCACATATATTCATATGACAACAAAGCATGACAAATCAATCCAGCAAACCTGCAGCGGATCCACGCATTCCACCACACAAGAGCACGAGCCATTCAAATATTATTCATAAAAACGTTACTGCAGAAGTAAAAAAACAAACGCAGTTTGTCACTTACCGAACTCTTTGTTGACAAAGAGTTTAATCCCAGTACATCGTTTCAGTTCCAGTAAGAAGTCCTTCTCGATTCATGGATGCCAGTGACAGTCGAGCCTCCCCAGTTGTATTTCGCCGGTCTACGGCGGCCGGTTCGCAGCGGGGCCGGGATCCCACCTCCGCCGGCCGCCGGTGCGGACCGGCCGCGGTTGTGGAGCTCCATTTCCCTGCGAACGTGTTCGTTGATCTGTAGATCCACTCGGGTTTCTCCAAAAGTTTTCAAAAACACCGTAGTGTCCTGCCGTGCTATGGCGTCCTCAGGTTAGCGTAGCATAGCTCCAAACACCAGCTCAGTTAAAATGAAACACATTCCCAGCCATAAAACAGCCAGGAACACCGTTCATATAAATCCTTTTCCTGGCTGAGTCAGGGCTGCTGTTATAATGTTATAATTTCTTCCATATCTTTAAATTTAAACTCTTACTACTCCAACTAACTTCTGCCAGCTTCCTTAAATTTCACATTAGTCACGCGCTGGCCCACTGACCAATCACGGCGCACGTTAATGCAGACGTACTTAGCAGGCTACCTCGGTGCCAAAGGCACGTCAAAGAATACGCCCAACATGTCAAACTAAAGATCTGATTGGTTGAAGACTATGACAATCAACAATATCGTCCCCATATACTTTAATCTGCAAAGTCTACCTAGAGGACCTCGGGCCTCTCTCCTTACATAGAGACATAGGGGATGAATCTGATTGGATAAAAGCTCTCCTTAAAACAAGCTGTGCTGGAAGCAGAGCAACAGAGGAAGACAGGAGCTGTGCAATGAGAAAATAAGCTAATGGGCAAAAAAATTACAATACATGTAGTGTATTTATGAAAAATTATGAAATTATAATATAGCTATAACTTTGTGATTCTGTTTAGGCCAGCAGAGAAGGCTTAGCTGGCCCTGACGGCCCACCACTGATGGTGGTTAATGAATTCCAGTCGGTGGCTGGAGCAGATCAATTCTAACAAGTTTCCTCCCTGAGTTCCCACACATTCAAATCTGTGATTCCAGTCTACGAGGACAATGCTCACTGCTGTTTGCAGTAAATGAGGTCTTCTTGGGACGTTAACCTCTTCGAACATGTTTCCACTAATAGAAAAAGTAAAGAGAAAAATTGTAGTAAGGTATAAGCTTGTTAGTGTGCTGGTTTATCTGTCATGTGTCTGCTGTGATCTGGGCTAGGTGTCGGTTTCCGTATGCTCAGAGCCTGTTTTGTCCGTTGCTCTTGTCTTGTTAATGTCAGATTTGTAGTGGTGTTGGAGAGTTCTTGGACTCTGAGAGACCCAGAGACTCCCGCTGCCTTTGTTGATTGCAATCACAGTGAGGGTCTGACTCTGGACTCGGGGATAGATTTGTGACAGTATGAGTTGCAGTTTGAAAAAAAAAAAAAGTCTGTAGTGAAAAATTGCACAAGGGATGTGATCTTGGATCGAAACCAAAACACTGAAGTCTAATCAGAGATTTTAATCAGGAGATAAAACCTACAGTTTATTTGCCGGTAGTTAACTCGGGACGGAACAGACGTAAAAACATTTACAACAGTGATGTTTGTGATGTGCCCTTTAGTGAGCCCAAACCCTGGTTATCTGCTGATACTGGCGTGATGATGATTATGGTAAGAATGCAGTTGTAAGATTTCAGGGCTGATAACTTGTGATGATCGTCACTGTTGGGGAATTTCCAGTGACGTTGTCGGCCTCCAATCCTGATCTGTGTCCTATTATTATATTGAGATTCTGGTTCTACTGATCCAGTCTGTCTGATCCAATATTTGTTTTAATTATACATTTCTTTATTTTCTCCTAAGTAATACAGGCAGGCACACAACCTCGTTCAAATCAATGCAGCATCGTAGATGAAGACTTGATAGCTGCTGGATAGCTCTGCATTAAGAAACATCACATCTCTCCTTTTTAATACTATAATATATTTTGCACAGGGAATAGTGGTTTTGTACGATATCTGTGGTGTGTCAATTGTGACAGGGAGGTTTGGACAGCCTCTAAATACTGACATTCCAATAGATATCTACAGTATTTTATTGATATATTATTTAGACAATAATATAGAAAATATTAATATAGAACACACCAGCATTGCACAGCTGAAAAAAACTAAACTTTAACAGATTGTGTTGTAATCTCTCGCTGGACAACTTGTCTTGAAATGTGTTAAAATAACGAGTACAGAGATCAGACCATTCTGTTGACTTCTGTTTGCTATTCCCCTGAACTCATGATAGCTAGTGTAATGATGACTCGTAAAGGTCTTCTTCTGGTAAAATCTTTGAATAATCCTTCCTTCATCTATCCGTCACTTTTTCCTTTTATCCTCTACCCCTGGCTCCGGGGAAATCTCCATTTCAAAGCCAGCTTGGGTGATGTAGTCCCTCCTGAAAGTCCTGAAGTCCGTCGTCCTCGGTACACCCGTCAAAGAGAGTAGGTGGTGGGGTTGAGATCCTCACAAGTTATCCAACCCTAACCCTGGCTGGCTGTCATTTTCATGGTTTCTCTTACCTTCACTTTGAGATCCAAAATGTACTTTGAGCGTAGGCTTTTATTTCAACCAGCTGGGAAAAAAAAGATCCTTGTAAACAACAATTACAGTGATTGATAATGACTGTAATTTCCCACAGTCAATTTAGAGCAAAACAATTATGAAGTAATTTTGTTATGGACTGATCAGAGATTCCTGCACAGTACAAAATCATAGTCAAGATAATGGTAAAACATGCAAAATCTCTGCTTTTCCATCAGTTTATCTTTGATTATCCTCTAATTAACCAGAATTTAGAAGGCCTTTCTTAA
This sequence comes from Leptoclinus maculatus, assembly GCA_032191485.1. NCBI lineage: Eukaryota > Metazoa > Chordata > Actinopteri > Perciformes > Stichaeidae > Leptoclinus > Leptoclinus maculatus. The sequence continues at coordinate 5,842,833 of JAVDOI010000013.1, forward strand.
CTTTATTATTCATTTGACTCCTACTAGAGCCTATAATAATGGACTGCTTCTGATTAACGTTTATAAGCACCACCCCTGGTTCTCTGAGTCACCATGGGATTGACTGACCCACATCTGTTGCTCACGCTGAGGCATAGTTCACGCTGAGCAGAGCAGGAATCCATCAGATCTGGGTTAGCAGTGTAACGCCACCACAAGGCATGAATCTGCACGTACATGCATGGATACTCACTCTGCACAGAACCGTGAGTAACCACATCTCTTGCAGGCACTTGTGTCCATTAACTCCCAACTGCTGCTGCAGGGGGAACTGGTGGCAGGTGAGTGGGTCAGTAATGGCTGAAGTGATAAAAGAACATCCATTTATTATGATGAGTCGGGGCATTTGGTTTTTTTTTTTTCTTTAGAGAAAACAATTGCTTTCTGGGTCATAACTCTTAATATTTAGATTGTGGTCTATATTAGGATGTAGAGATGGAAAGGAGGTCATTCTGACATGGCTTTTAAATCAGCAAATTCAACAGACAAATATGAAGTGTCAGAGGGGGATTTGGAGTTGCGAAAGAGAGTAGTCTCAACTAGGAGTCCCTTACTGGCACTGCCATGTGCCAAACCCCCCCCAACCCCCCCACATGCTCACAACACACACACACACACACAAACACAATCTAACTGCAAAGGCCACAGGTTATAAATAGCAAACAAACAGGACACAGTGGACTCCCTGTGTAAGTGGTCCTCACTGGTTTGTTTACCATTTTTAGTGCGATAGCGAAGATATCTCTTGATGATTAACGGTCGACTGTGGTTTTTCTTGGCCTTTTCCTCATTGTTGCAGTTGGCCTGTTGCAGTATGTTGTATCATTTTTTTTTTTGCCTTTCTGTGGAAAAACAAAAACATGCAGAGTTGTTTGATTATTTGGGTGTGGATGGGAGCCCAGAAAGTCTATTTCAGTGTGGCAACTATGGGTGTGATTTACCAGGTTTGGTCGTTATTTTTGTGAAATGTTTGCAAGCCAAAACATACAGAGATAAACTGTTAAACTATGTAGCTTTAATCTGGGAGAAGAATCAGATCTTGCACTTAGTTCCTCTTTCTACAAACCACAGAGAAGAACCTGAAAACCAGAGCCGGTCCTGCTTGTGTTGGTGTTGAAAGAAAACTTGTGTTCTGTTTAAGTCCCACCCACAACAAAAAATATGGCATATTCACAAACAATTATAAAAACCTGCTCCCCATCAGTGGATTATGCACAATATCACTGAAAAAGTCAAAACTGTAATAATGTGCTCCCTAGCCTCGGATTTAACGCTAAGTTGTGAGCTAGTTAGCCGGACATCCTAGTGACTGCAGCTAACGTTACATGGGGCGGTTTAGTGAACTGCCAATGGGAGGATGGGTAGCCACTGACATTTTGGCAACTGTATTGGTCATGTGATCATGTGATTTGTTGCCTCTTTCTACACCAGAGAGTTCTGCAGAAATGTTTTACACCAGGGTCAAATATCTGCTGCTTTTAGTCGTCTCATAGTTCTATGTATCAACCTCCAGATCAAGACTCCTCCGTATGTTGGCAGCCATTGTTGTTGTATTCTGAGCCAACTATGTACAAAGAGCAGAAGCGATTTTGAGCGCATGACTTTGATGATGATGTGTCGGTGCAGGTTACCCTCTCTGGGTTGTGGAACTGCAAGAAATTGGAAATCTGGGACTAAAACAAGACCTGATTATCTTCTGATACCTTTTCATCAGACCTGTTCCGTCTTGTTTTTTTAGAGGCTAATTTCAAAAGTGAAACATGATTCACATTTTCTCTCTCACAGCCTGAGGGTGAGGGACGATCAGCCGCTTATTAAGTCATTTCTCTGGGCTTGTATTAGCTGAGCTGTCCTCCTCCCCTGCATCTCTATTTCAGTGCAGTTGATTACATTGTTGGGTATTGCCACCCTGTTTAATGCCCGTTGCCCCCTCCCGCCCCCCCCTTTTTACAAATGTACCCCTCGGGTCTGGAAGGGAGGTATCTCGCCCGTCACACATGGCCACGCTCAGTCGCAGTTTGTTGGGCTTTATCTGTCCAAGCAAACATGTCTTAACAGAACTTAACTTTCTTCCCACAGAGGCCGCCACAAAGAGGACCCTCACGCAGACAGAGCCATGCTGGAATACTACCAGACATTAGGAGTCCAGAAAAATGCAACGCAAGAGGACATCAAAAAAGCGTAAGTGCCCCTGAGTGTTTTTCTGCTCTATTTCCCCCCCCCAGAATTGTTGTGAAATGTGGCCCACTCTTGAGGGGTGGAATAGGTTAATTATATCCCCCTCTGGCTGTATAAACTGACACAAGGAGAGAGAACAGAGAGGCTGCAATGCAGAAAGTTTCCACTCTTCTTCCTGTAACCTTGCCGCTGTCAAATACCTTCCCCCTACGGAAACTGGCCTGTTGCGTGGGAGATCTGCGTGTGGTGGGTACTCGCCCACCACACGCAGATCCGCACATCCTCACATCCTCACAAGTTTCTTACTAACACCTTTTTTGTTTTGACAAGTGAAGAGTTTCCTACGAATTGAAATGTTAAATACGCCTGTTTGAAGTTTGCCATGTGCTCCGCGGGGACGTTTAGTTGTTTTAACGGTTATAATGCAGCAAATCATTAAGTAGCATAACATCCTGTGAGAAAGGATGACGCTATTGAACATCAACTCAACCGGTGTATCCAATTTACCAAGCATTAGAAAGATAGCGAATGCTGAGCGCCCGCTATCTCTGTGCACTCAGTTATTGGCTGCCAAAGTCAAATGTTATCTCCACTGTCACCAATCAATAAGTCATATCTTTAGCCTATGACCCCAGCTCCCTCTCTCTCTCCTCCATCTCTGATTGAAGTATTGACTGTGCTAGCAGCTTGGTTCTAGGGACGGCAATGTCAGTCACCCACTGCCCTCCACACTGAATACAATACATACACAACTCTTTGGTGGATTGTCTTGAAATTTGGGCGCCGACGTTCATGTCCACCTCAGGATGAATCGTCATAACTTTTGTGATCCCCTTAACTTTTCATCTTGCACGTCGTCTTTTCATTTAGCTCAAATCATCGCTGTGCCTTGTTGATGTCATATTGGAGTTATCGGAGTTACTATTTTTCAACTCGAGAATAGTGTTCATGTCGTCAACTTCTAATTGCAAATGGGAAACGTTTTTGAAAGCTTCAATACATCCCTCTTACTAATCCGGAAGTGCCTGGAAAAACAAACAATGGTAGCGAGCGATCGATGATTGAAGGGATGATCGATGATTGTTTCTTCCTCGGCCGATATTAATCCGATTTTAACTAAGTTACTGTCAGATATCATTAAATGAATCTCTAGTGTCTGCGCCCCACCTGTGCATTTAGAGATGCGTCTGGTGAAGCGACACGTCTGCCCGCCGAGCCCCGGTAATCGGCACAAGTAACGAGTGAATTTTAAATAAATTGGACGACATGAACACAGAAATAATCCCACGGTAATGCTGTTTTCAGAGCAAGAGAATGTCTGCTGTCGCTTTTACTAGTGAACATCCAGGCTTCTGACTACAAAGACTGGCACCACATTGTTCAACTTAGTCTGCCCGGCTGACTATTGACCAGGCTTTAGACCGCCCGATGATGTCACGGATTACAACAAAGACGTGGACTCCAAAAACCAATTCACTATAGACCCATAAGGGAATATAATCCCTGGATTGTGTGCAGCCCTGTTTTTTTCCCCCGTCCGTAGTCTCGTCCACGTCATCTGTGTGTCCGCTAGCTGCTGCTGCTGCTGCTGCTGCTGCTGCTGCTGCTGCTGGGCTTAGAAACAAACAGCTGATGCAGCGTAAGCGTCGGTAGAGTGCAGGCTGTCTTTGTTATTTCTGCTTGGACGGGGGGGTATGTGTTTGTGATGTGTGTGTGCGCATACAGGCGTGTCTGTGTGTCTGTGTGTGTGTTTGGTGTAGGCATGGTTGCCATCCTAAAAAAAGACTTGAACGTGGATATGTGTTTCTGATAGGGGGGGGATGTCCGTTATACATTTCTGTATTAAGAACTGACAATCTCCTCTTGGACTAGCTTCAGTGTATGGCATAAATGCTGTGTTTGTCCACGTGTTGATGTAAATGTCAGTATTTTTAACTGTATTTGTGCCTCAGTTACAGAAAATTGGCGTTGAAGTGGCATCCAGACAAGAACCCAGACAACAAGGAGGAAGCAGAGAAAAGGTTCAAAGAGCTGTCGGAGGCATATGAAGTGCTCTCAGATGGTACGCTTTGTTTCTGTAGAGGGAGAACATATGTCATGTAGCCATGTTAAGTGAAGAACATATCGACGTTTCTCTGAATGTTTAAACGGACGTCTTGGCTTCATTAGCACCTCACATTTTAAAGTTGACATTTGTTGTCATATCTGCTGTTGGAGAAAAGTAAGTTAGGACTTCCAACAGGATGTTGGTGTAAAAATGTTATACAGTCTATGCTGTTACAAGTTTGATACCAAAGTTATCAATCAAATCAAGGATTATCTGGTTATAGAATATGTAAACAAAACTTTTAATTATACCAGGCATCTCATTCCAACTTGTAGTCCTTTACAGTTTTTGACAGTTTGTGCTACGGACACATTCAGGTAGGTAACAAAAAAAGTGTTAATGTGTAAAATGTATCATGCATCAGATGTGTAAAGCATATTTAGTCATTATCCTTTTTCTTAAATTGATGTAATTACCAGAATGTAATAAATATGAGTGTCTGGAATTCAAATGTAGATTTGAGAACAGAACATTTTCATTTTATTAGTATGTAGTAACATGTAGTTATGTACCACACATCCAGTAACAAGAAGCAGGTACTGTTGCAGTACAATGTGCTGGGATGAGTGGGTGTTGTCCAGAGTTCTTTAGGGGTGTGTCTTCATTTTCACTTTCTGTTTGACATTTGATATCATGAACAGTTATCAGTTTGGCCTGTAAATGTGTTCAGACACTGATAGTTACGCCTTTTGAAAAGCACCTTTGTACACTTTCAAATACTCGCAGCAAATAAGTCCACGTGCAGATCGTCAAACTGATAAATGAAATGCAGAAAACGCATTGTGTTTTCGGGTTGTCCGTCCATTGGACGCCATATCTTTGCCCCAAACATCCATCTGGACTCGAGGAGGAACTGATGAGAATTTGGTGGACACAGGTCAAGGTCTTTGTGACACGATGACAATTTCACACAAATGTCAGCTCGGGTCAAATGAGGAAGTGATGACATTTTGCACAGACATGGATGTTGGCGAAGGCGTCCAACCACGAGGCGGTAGCTCTAGTTGAAAAGTTGATTTGATGCTAACTGAGGTTTAAATTTAAACACGATGGGCATTGTCTCTTTCTGCTGTTTTATCTGTTTTATCTGTTTCATGAAAAGTCCTTCTCTTCCCACAACAGAAAGCAAGAGGAATAATTATGACATATACGGCAAAGACGGTCTTTCAGGAGGAGGAGGAGGAGGAGGAGGAGGTAAGGAGACAACTTTCAAAATAACTAAATATTCATTTCAGTGCCATGGAGATAAGATTTCAGTAGTCAATATGGAAGGGGAGAAATCTGATGAGGATTAAAAATAAGCTATGATTTTGTGTCCATGTAGACTTGATTTTTATAGGGATACACAACATTTTATTCATTTAAATGGAGTACAAACCGCTTGGTATTGTGTTGGTATTTCTTATGACTTATGATAGGGACATCTATAAACCTGCTTCTGATTGTGTGTTTTACGAGCTTTTATTGTTTTATGTTTTACAGGGGGCCATTACGATCACTTCGGTGGCGGCGGCTTCACATTCCGTAATCCCGATGACGTTTTCAGGGAATTCTTTGGCGGCAGAGATCCATTTGCAAATTTTTTTGGTGAGTCTGTTTCGATTCTGGCGAGGCACTGGTGGGAGTCGGAAGAAAGAGCGACTGACGAGAGTCACAAGAGTGCAGAGCAGGCAAAGGCTATTAGTAGCTGCATCATTTTATCTGGTCAAAAATATGCACGGATGACCTGAGAGAGAAAAGGAGAACATCATGCATGTCCTAGTTGTTTGTTGTGTAAAACATTGATATTTGTAATTAGTTTGTCTGTTAGCGAGCAGCCCCTGCTGTGTAGCAATGTGAAAGATGGAACATTAGACCGAGGAAACGTTCTGTAAAGCCGTGTGCTAATCCCCCACAGCACTGCAATGTGCATCTCCAACACTCTAAGCACATGTTGGCCAACACGCAGCATCTCTGCTGGATGTTGGCCTCCACTTCATTACGTAGCCGTCATCTATGAGCCGAGGTTCAGGCCTCTTAATTTACTCCGGCTTCAGTTAGTGAAACATGCTTCATGAAGAGAAAAACAATAACAATCCTATGAATAGATTAAACACATAAAGGCATCTGAATTTAAAGTTGTAAATAAACAGAGCAAGCTTAGTTTAAGGTGGTTGGATTTACATGTTGATTTCACATAGATTAGCCATTTCATCTGTTCTTACAAAGACATGTTTCATCTTAGCACAGCTGAAAACAATTCATCAATCAGTCCAGGGAAAGTATTTTGATAATCGTTTCAAGTTATTTATTCTCCCAAAATTGCCAAACATTCATCAATTTCAGCTTCTAAGTTGAGAGGATTTCGTGCTTTTCATAGCGGCTTTATAATTTGTTTACTTAGATAAAATGTTCCCATGGGCTTTGAGAAAATGTGTTGTTTTATCTTTCATTTTTTTTGTCCCCCACTTCTCTTTCCTTTTTTCCCCAGAAGTGCAAAATGACGGTAGCTTTTTGGTTGTTATACAACCCATGTATGCTGTTACACTGTTGACTAGTGGCTGTTCATTTGTCATAACGACAGCGTTTCGTAGCGCCCGACTGTTGATTGTATCGGAGGTGTCCGTAGTTGCATTACGTGTAGTTCTAGGAGTTTTAACGTCTGGCCTGGGTTGTCTGGGTTCAGCAAAAGGCTGATCGGGAGGCATGTGTAGTTCACCCTGTGTAGCTCTAAATATGGAGTTCAGACGAAGGAAGAGGATGGATTTGAACGTCTACATCACTCAACTGGAATGCTTTCAAAAATAGCTTCCGTATTAAAACAAAAGCAGATGTAATAACGCCGAGTGTCTCCATGTGTCGGAGCACATGTAGAACGTGGTGCAATACGAGCACTCGAGCGTGGGTGTACAACATAAAGCTATTGAAAGACCTGTAATCTAATGTATGAGTTATTGGAAATGTGCTAAAAAAAAAAAGGGAGGGGGGGTGGGTACTGAATTAGAACTTGTAGGGAAAGTCAAGTCATCATTCGTATCAGATTGTTTTTTTTTTTATAAACGGACATGTTTTAAAGTATTTACTAACATGGATAAGATGACGTGGTGGAGCTCAGCTGTTGCTGTTTACTCTCCGTGCACACAGCATCACGGTTTGTGGTCCTTGTGTACTGAAGAGAGTCAAGTTCAAGTTATATTTTGACTGCGGACAACCTTTATTACGCTTAATTGGTATGCAACAGGATATGTCCAAACATCCGTCCGGTCAAGTTTATTTCAACTCTATATTTAGGGATTTTCCTCGGGATAGATCTAAATAAAGAAGCTTTTTGGTTTCACGTTCCTTGATGATGGAAAGATGGCAGCCGCAAAAAAAAAGAAGAAGAAGTTTCAAATGTGTTTTTAAAATCCCATCCGGCCTCCAGTCCGGTCTGTCCAGCAGCTCGTCTCAATGAGCAGCAGCTGGTCTTGTAGATCTGTCACTCAGTGTGTGTGTGTGTGTGTGTGTGTGTGTGTGTGTGTGTGTGTGTGTGTGTGTGTGTGTGTGTGTGTGTGTGTGTGTGTGTGTGTGTGTGTGTGTGTGTGTGTGTGTGTGTGTGTGTGTGTGTGTGTGTGTGTGTGTGTGTGTGTGTGTGTGTGTGTGTGTGTGTGTGTGTGTGTGTGTGTGTGTGTGTGTGTGTGTGTGTGTGTGTGTGTGTGTGTGTGTGTGTGTGTGTGTGTGTGTGTGTGTGTGTGTGTGTGTGTGTGTGTGTGTGTGTGTGTGTGTGTGTGTGTGTGTGTGTGTGTGTGTGTGTGTGTGTGTGTGTGTGTGTGTGTGTGTGTGTGTGTGTGTGTGTGTGTGTGTGTGTGTGTGTGTGTGTGTGTTGTAGAGACGAATACAGATTCACGATGACGAGGGCTCAGTTGTGCGCCAAGAACGACCACTCCCATTCTCTGTGAAAGGAAGTAGACGAGATATCAACAGACCATTTTGACACACGTTTTGTTGGACATACGGCAGAAATACACAAGACATATGCAAAGACATATATCACTGATCATGTGCACACACATTAAACCAGAATCATTATGTTTAAGCAGCATTTCTCAGCCTTTCTCTCTCTCTCTTCCAACGATTTCTGCCGTCTTACTGGCAGCCTTGTAAGAGCTGAGCTGTCTCCTCTCATGTCTTCTTCAAGGTAAATGGACAGTAACGCAGCTACAACAGCGGTCAGGGGGATACTTTTTATTTAAAGCTTTCTTTCAGAGGGAACAAGTAACGCTTTCTTGTCGCTGCTTCGGTACATTCAAGGTTGAAGGAGGAGTCTTCTTTCAGCAAATGGTGCCAGTGATCCAGCCCTGTATCCTGCTGGGGCGACCCAGATTGGCAGCTTGCAATTAGTAGCATGTCCACAGGGTTTTAGGATGGGAATTAGTGGTGGGCACTTTGACAGTTAAGACTGTTCCAGAAATTACAAACTCATGCTCCTCCAGCCACCACTTTTAGAAGCTGCTCTAATCAATATGTCTGTATTAACAATAGTTCATAATAAATTCAGGTTGTATGTTTTTTTAAGAACTGAAAAAAGGTTGTAGAAGCCGCCATGGTTTATATATACAGAATGAGCTGAAAGTCTTACAAAGCTCCTCTATTTCTCATTAACAAATCTGTCATTTCTACTGTGCTTCCCTTCACAGCTGATGACCCCTTTGACGATTTCTTCGGAGGCAGTCACAGTCACCAGAGGGGTGCAAGCCGAGGCAGGGTGGGGGGATCGCTCTTTGGTTTTGGGAGCTTCCCAGCGTTTGGGCCTGGCCTCTCAGGGTTCAATTCAGGTCCTTACATCCCGTCAGAGAGAACTCCACAATGGACATCATGAATTTATGATGCTTTTCCATTTTTACTTCGTTTTTTTTCTTGAAACTGTGCTCTCTTTTTTTTTTTTACAGGTTTTAGCCCATTCGGAGAGATGGGTGGCGGAGGATTCACTTCCTTCTCTTCTTCATCTTTTGGCGTTGGTGGTGTGGGGGGTGGAGGAGGAGGAGGAGGAGGAGGAGGAGGAGGAATGGGCAACTTCAAATCTGTGTCAACCTCCACCAAGTTCATCAACGGCAGAAAAATTACTACGAAACGGTAACGAAAAGTCCAGCATTTTAAAAGAGCAAAATTGATCTTCTCATCTAACTCTCAGCCAGAAAGGGGAAAGGTTTCTTTAAGACCTCTTTACCAGTCTGACTTCCTGATGTCTGCTTTTTGCGTTTGTTACAGGATTGTGGAGAACGGCCAGGAGCGGGTAGAAGTGGAGGAGGATGGTCAGTTAAAGTCTCTAACAGTAAATGGTAAGGAGCAGCTCCTAAGACTGGATAACAAGTAATTCTCTTGACCATCGTACAGTTTTCACTCGCCCAGTGACTATGTTTGTTACCGACGGTTGGTCTCTCCTCTCTCTCTCTGTCCTCCTGCATCTCATTCCAGAAGAACAATTTTTCTCATTTTAGCTTAGCTGCAAGGGAGGTGAGAGAGATGTCATAGTATTTGTATATTTGTATTTATTCCATTGTTAGCGGGGGGGGGGGGGGGGGACCATCTTGTTGGTGTTTTTGTTTACTACAAAAATTAAATTGTACTTTTAATTTCTGCCATAAGCACAAAGCTGGGAACGTGCTTTCTATAGTTTTTTCCTTTTGCGGTGAAAGTTGTCTTTTTTTTTTTTTTTGTCGCTGGAAAACAAGATGCTGTACATTTACACTTAAGCATGTCGTTTGTGCTCTTTTCAATTGACCAATTTAACAAGTGAATGATTAAAGCTTAACCACTTCACCCTAATGTCTTTAACTTGAACTTCACCTTGCTAACCTGTTGGCTGTTGCCATGTTCACGCGTGTGTAATATGAATGACATAGATCATTAATTAATTAATTCGAATAATAAGCATTTTTCTTACTTTAACATTTGTTTGTGTATTTGGGAATACCACCGTATGTTTGTTTGATTTTGTTTTTGCATGATTGCTGAGTCCAGGAGGCTGCTTTTGTAGTTTCACTGTAACAATGTCAGCAACTCAAACCGTGAACTTAAACCGCACAACACCTTACACTGTTACCGGGCAGACAGGGGAATTTTCATTCTTTGTAAAAAGAAAAACCAAAATAAAAGAGTTCAGGTTTGTTCAATAAACTTCAGTTCGTGGAACTTCGTGGAAAGTCTTCTGCAGTCACCTGGTGTCTTTGTTGTGTTTCCTGTGGCTTGAGTGGCTTCTCATCATCTCGCTCTTCTTGGATGTGTAGTATGAGATGCGTGTGCTTGTGCCTGATCACATTCTTAAACATGCTTCACACGACCGCAATAAAGGAAACCACAGCGGCTGCTTCTTCTACACTCACCCACTCATTCAGCTCACGGTGTGTATTATTTTAACTTACTAATGCCTGGTGACTCACATTAGGGCTTGGCCACTGATGCCATTGTGTGTGCTTTCACTAAAATATTCCTGTTCATCATATAATAAAAACACGATCATGGGGAAAATTCACTTTGTTTTCAGCAAAAGACACACCTGTGTCCTCGAACCCTGAGGTGTATTATTTATGTTTTATGTGCGGTAGGTATGCTTTACCTTTATTTACCAGGTGAGGAAGTAACGACAGGATTCACATGCTCTTCCTCATGTTTCTTCATCTCTCTCTTCGCCCCTCCCATCGGGACATTTTTATGGGCGGCTTGTAAAAGTGCTGATATTGCACCTTGTTTGAATTCGCCCTCAAACACAACCTGAAGAACATCTCTGCAGAGACATCGAGCCAAACTAGGGACTCAAAATGTATCTAATAGTTCAGCAGCACAAGACGCCATCTTCAAGCTGGGAAAATCCAATTAGTATTTAGATGTTGCATCATTTGGAGACAATAAAAGGTGTGTGTGTGTGTGTGTGTGTGTGTGTGTGTGTGTGTGTGTGTGTGTGTGTGTGTGTGTGTGTGTGTGTGTGTGTGTGTGTGTGTGTGTGTGTGTGTGTGTGTGTGTGTGTGTGTGTGTGTGTGTGTGTGTGTGTGTGTGTGTGTGTGTGTGTGTGTGTGTGTGTGTGTGTGTGTGTGTGTGTGTGTGTGTGTGTGTGTGTGTGTGTGTGTGTGTGTGTGTGTGTGTGTGTGTGTGTGTGTGTGTGTGTGTGTGTGTGTGTGTGTGTGTGTGTGTGTGTGTGTGTGTGTGTGTGTGTGTGTGTGTGTGTGTGTGTGTGTGTGTGTGTGTGTGTGTGTGTGGAGGAATGTGCTTGGGGCTAGTTTATTTACACAAGCCTCACTGCATATTTTTGTAAGAGACAAGTCTGGAGTGAGAGAAACTGAGAAGGAAGAGGCCATTAGGTGAGTCAAGCTGCAGTGTTGACTGGTTTAGTTTACAGTTGTGACATTTTACATGAATGTTCTGTGTGTGTTTTAATGAAGTGAATGCTATTTCTAATGTATTTTTGTCACTCAATTTATTTTTCATCAGTGCTGATTGAAGGGGCGTTTGCGCGGTCCTGTTGCTTGGTGACACTGCAGCCCAGTCTCTATTGCTTACATAGCCTGTATGCTCTCCCCCCCCCCCCCCCCCCCTGTAAATGTAGGATGTGTGTTGTAGATGGGGATTACCACACAAACCACCAAAATCTAATTCCAAATAATAAGATCATTTTAGGATCTATACTAATGTGTCGGCGTTACATTCCCAGGTCCTCTGTGGGGAGCAGTTGAATAGGTGTTGCATTAGCAGGATTTATATTTTTGGTGCAATAGCTCCCTCTCCTGGTTCCTGGAGCTGTGTGCTTGAACTACAACCACTTATAATGTTGGTGAATTTTGAACTACAGTTCCCATAATTTCGGGAGTAGTCCTAAAATGTTGCCATGGAGTCAGTGAGTTAGCTTTTGGGCTTAAACTTGACCCCATGTGTGTAGAGATAACTATCACTACAATACTTTGAGACTGAAGACAACTTAAAAAAAGGTTATTCTTTGGCTATTTCCTTAGTTAGGAGGAGCGTCTTTTTTTTGTATGAATTCTAAGCGGATGGACGTTTATTCTCGTTGGACATGGAGATAATGACATTCACGGACAGTTTGAATCTGAAATCATGCGTATCGTTTATGTATGTTCAGGTTAACTTAATTTAAGACCGCGAGAATGTGTTTTCAAGATGAAGAGATCAAGAAGATGTTCTACTTTATTAGGCCAAAAGTAGTCCCTTGCCCTATGTGCGTCTCTATAAACCGTGAGAGGTCTAAACAAAGATGTCTTTTCACCTCTCAGATGTATGTTTTTCTTATTTCCTAACTGGACAACCATCCCAGGACAATTATATGTATCTCCTGACTCCAGTTATGGGGTCCCACTCCTTTAGGAGACATGTACAGACTTATAATTAGTGTAAAATAAGTGGTAAAGGGTAAGTAAAATCAAGTTTAATTTTATTTAGTTATTTCCGATATGTCCCTAAAAAGGAGGGCGTGAAATTCCTGTTATTAACTAGACATTTTAATTTAAAGGTGGACCCTCATGTGGCCACTAGGTGACACTGTTTGTGTACAAAAGACAGCATGACATCATCTGGCCAAATGATAATTTCCTGAACAGGACTCGCACACTGACGACACCACACCGTGATGGGGAGGATAACCCGAGCAGCTTGGTACAAGTTATTTTTAAACATAATTTTTAATGAGAAAACTTTAATTTCCTCAATTTAATCATCAATATTTATATTTAATTGTCAGTATTAGTTTTATTAGTCATGCTTTGATCAAATTAGCTCTGTGTTTCTTGTTAGAAATAAAGTCTTGTATCCTCTTCTCCTGCATCCATCCATTTCAATATGACACACAATACTGTGGCTTCCTGTCCCAAAGTTTCCTCATCTTATGAAAGATGACTTCCTGTCGGCAGAGAGATGCATCTGGTGTAACCCCCCCCACCCCACCACCACAACCACACACACACACACACGCACACACACACACACACACACACACGCACACAAAACACCTCGTCTGCGTGACAGCTTAGTGTGAAGCATCGAAACGAACCGGAGCCGCTGGCCACTTTATGAACGATGGCAAAGATAAGCTGCCAGTTTCTCTTTGGCCGTGTCTGAACAAGGACACAGAGTGTATCTCAGTAGTGCAGTCACATCAGCACGACACCAGATGTCTTGAACCAAGCGAAGGTGGACTGTTGGAAATAATCTGGTCCACAGTTAAAGTTGTCATGTAGGGTTAGCCTCCTCCCGAGCAGTGATTTATTTTCGGCTTTAGCCTGGCCGCCGGCTGCAAGTAAGGCTGCAAGTAAGGCTGCTTTTGTCTGTCAAAGATTGTGTGTGTGTGTGTGTTTAGGTGTTAACCCGGGTGTTTGTGCATGTGTACACGCTCCTGTATTGGAGTCCAGACGGTGTGTATCAAACAGCTCTTGCAGATTCACACTGCATTGTATGGCCTGGAGACAAATGACAGGCACTCTAGAGACAATGGCTGCAAATGAGACCATCCAGAACTGTGTTCACTCTGCTTTTCAAATTAAGTCCTTGATCCAGAAAATAAGATGCCGCCTTTTTATGAGCATTAAAATATCTCATTATCATCAGTGCACTTTGATATTGTCTTTGTGGAAATTAATTAACTGATGATGGATTATGCCACTTGATAGCGGAAAGGAATCTTATCACCCAGGTAACCCGGCCCATAATGGCCATAAATATTGATCCTTTTTCGAACAAAGCGCACAAACTCGGAGTCACATACACGTTGGCTTAATCCAGCTGAGTGGATCACCAGATGAATGCAAGTTGGGATTAGTTGTTTTTCCAGAGTTGAATAGAGAACGAGTAGCTTTGAGAGCCTTGAGAGTAAAGCCACCAATTGTCCCGCTTCTCTTGGGTCCTCTGGGTGCTTTTCTCTAACAGACAGTGTATTCAATTTAAAAAAAAGCTGATTTGAAAACTCTAACATAAAGAAGTTCGGGACTAAAGCAGCATAAATCACATTTTTTTTTCAGCATGAAAATAATCTATGGCAAGAATACTCAGCCAAATTCAACCTTGACACACTCGAAAAGCATTTGAGACAAAGAAATCGACTCGGGGCATAATGGAGGTCCTGCAGTAATAAGATGTCTATTCAAAGAGAATTGAAATCTAGTGATGTTTTTTATCTCTGTTTAGACCTAAGTACATGCAGCCGTCCTTGATTGCCTAAAACCCCTTTAGCTCCTCCTGAAAGCATGGAAAGAGAGCCATCTCCCTCTAAAATGTCATATAGAGTGTTTGCTATACAGCCACAATCCTCCATGTAGTAGAAATGTACATTAATGAATACAATAAATATATGTTTATGTTGAGCTTCTCCCACAGGTGTACAGCAATATGTCAAACAAAGCTGTCATGTCTCTAATGACTTCTGATGTGTTTAAGGCCGGGCTGTTACACACCAACGCAAGGGATTTTTAAATGCTGGTGCAGATCGTCCTCTAAATGAGACCAGGTTCAGCACGGCGAGCATCTGGCCCCCTTTCTTCTCCTCTCCACTGCCTTAATTACACAACACAATGGCGATGAGATCTGCCTGTAATCTCGCAGCATAATAAGTCTCCCCCCCCCCCACCCCCCTCCCTCTACACCCTGCCTGCCACTAATTCAATATAAATGTAAATTACCTAGAGAAAAGAATAACCAAATCTCATTTTATTTACATGACTAATCACAATAAAGTCAGGCAGATGAAATATGAATGAAATATATGGTTGGCGTTTGAAAGGAAGGAGGGCTCTACGACGTCGCCTTAGGGACTCTTTCAACTTCTTGTTTTATATCATCTTTTGTTGTTTCATGTTGGTAACATCAATAGGCCGATTCATTTTTGCACTTGTGCTCAACTTGCTGTAATAGATGTGTTTTTCCCCGTGTGGTTGTATTCACACTGCCAAGGGCATCACAAGGTAATATCTTTTCCTTTTAGCTGACTTTTTTTTTTGCACCACAAAATCATGTCAGAAAGCTCAACGTTACACAGAAAAAAGTAAATAAATCATACATATATATGTATGTATGTGTATATGTATAATTTATTTATATTTGTAAAAAGAAAATAACATTTATTTTTACAATCAACACTTGAAATGATGAGGGCGCTTGCAAATGACAAGGTAGTACAAAATGTACACCAAAAGTTGGTGTTTTTTTGGGTATATATATATATATATACAATAATAATAATCTCGGTTTGAATGCCTCAGGCCATCCATCCATCCAGACAGCGAGAAGAGAGGGTTTAGGTGCGATTCATTCCCACTCTGCTCTGCCCACATCCACAGACGTGGCAGCGGAAGAACCCTTGGAGGAAGAGTGTCGTCGCCGCAGACAGAATGCACTACCTGGCCTCGGCCTGCACCAGCGCTGCCTGAGGAACTCTGCCCAGAACCCCTCGGAGGAAGAGGAGGAACACGGCCTGCAGAGCCTGGGACTAACGAGAGGTACGCCCACCCGCCACCGCAGAGCTGATTAATGACCAGCACACGGGGCTCCCCTTTAAAAAAGAGTGGAGTCTTAATAAGCGCAGCTAATTGTCTGCTTTTGTGTCTGATGGCCACACAAAGGGCGATGACGAAGAGTGGCGTGTTTGATTGGCAGATATAAACACCGAGGACGAAGGTGTTGATTAGGCGGCTCTGTTCTACGCTGCAGTAACGACCACAGGTCAGAGGTCGCCCTCTGTTTTCCTTCATGGGGTCAAAAAGTCACACACAAAAGCTGAGCAATTATCTGCAACACACAGTCGCGGTCACGGAGGGTTTTATAATAGCAGCTCAGTTGGTTAAAGGGAACCTTTAATTTAACTGTGCATACTTCCTGCTGGGATGCAAACAAAGGCTCTAATTCTCCTTCTGAGATAACGACACAAGCTACTCGGAGAGAGTGTCTTTTTAACTACAGTAAGAGTCTTAAAAAGTCTGTTCCACTTTCTTATAATTCACTCTTTCTAAAGTGTTTACAAGCTGTGACTAACGCCTTTATTAATAGTTAATTAGGAATTCACTAATGCTTTATAGATTAGTTACAAATCATTGATAAGAACAACATTTTGGCTACTGATGTTGTGTAAATCCTCTCGCCTCACACTTAAATTAACATTGAAGGCCATTTGGCCTTTGACCTTTTGGAAAAGGGTTGCAGGGCGTCATGGACCACAGTTAATATATTAACATTTGTTAGCTTCAAATATGGATTTGTTGCACATTCTCCTTTTAAAAAGTAAGAAATATATTTTATGTGAATAATTGCATTGATTCCAGATTGATTGGAGTATAGAGTTATACGTATGTGCCTGGTCAAGCACACGTTGTAACATTAGAGCATGTCCTTTTTACTCTTTTGGTTGTTAAATTAAAAAAGATATACTTACTCAGTGAGTTTTAATAGCTACCACCTACCAGGTTTAGTGCTGGAATCTCCCCTGGACAGAGCCAGGCTCGCTGTTTTTTCCCCGTATCCAGGTTTTAGGTTAAGCTAATTGGTCGCTGGCGCTAGTGTCGTGTTTAACTGACAGACGGGAGAGTAGTGTCAATCCTCTCATCACCTCTCAGCAAGGAAGCAAAACATCTTTTTTTCAATGACTTAACAGCCAGAGACTTTTTTCACAACCTGGCAACCCACAATTTGATTTTCATTATTGTCTTATAACTGATCTATTAGGCATTAGTACATCTGCATATTTAATGAAAATGTTCTTTTATTTTGTAGGACACATGGACACAAAGAGGAAGAAACTGTGGCTAAAGGAAGCAGAGTCCAAAAAGAAAAGGGCTCCTCGACACTTCCCTCGCTTTGGTGGACTTGGTGCCTTTTATTAAACACCCTCAACCAAACATATGCACACACACACACACATACATCTGTTGGCAGATGTGCCATCAATCATACGTGGCATTAGTTCATCATTGCTATGTATCAGAGGCCCAACATCCCCCCCCCTTGTATATCAGCAGCAGTGCAGAGCGTAACTCCTGCCTGCATTCATGAGCGGTAGCCTGCAGAGACTACACTTCAATGTTTTGTTTTATCCTGAATACATTTTTTAGTAGTTAAGCTTTTGCTATTGCTGTATTTATTGTGGGTGGGCCCTGTGGATGGATCAGAACTTTAATTAGTCTCCTATGATTGGACTTTTCCACTTTTTACAGCACACACACGTTTTCAGAAAGTGTGTTTGAAAGAGTTCAGGCGGAAGGCGAATTACACGAGCAGCCTTGTTTACGATCGCTGCATTAACACCGTGTAGCATGTGAGAAGAGGTGGAGGTCGAGCTATTTAGTGGATCCTTTCAATAAGAGACAAGGCGGGAGAGGGATACCTGGGGAATGTGAGAGTAAAGCAGAATGAAAGCATTGAAAAGTGAGTTTTATTACACAAAGAACTGAACACGAACACTGAGTCCTTACTGACAATCCACACTCTGTAAGCAACAGTGTTCACTCTTTTACTCCAACAGGGTAAGAAATAGCTACGCTTATAGCATATAGTATCCTATCATATCTTTTAGATTACTTTATTAGTCTTGAGAGGGAGTTCTAGTTTAGTCACCCATGCGTAAATAACAAGAGACTCAAATCAGACACTTCATAGCAGATGACGTAATAAAAGCCACAGCATTTGGGGACTGAGCATTAAACTGTAAACACATCACTGCTGTTGGTGATGTTGTCACCATATAAAGCTGATTTGGCTTTATATGTTCGCAAACATTTACGCAATAAGCAGACACGGAGCAACATTAGCTTTCATGTTATAATAACATAATAATAACATCCAATATTCACTGTAATGTTACCTCTGTTTTGGTCTCCGCCAACTCTTCAGGGAAATATCTGGCTACGGTAGTTGCTAACTTTACTGTTTGGTGCTGATGGGGTATGAGTACAGGAAAATAAAAGACAGATAAGAGCAATAGGAGAATACAAAACAGTAAAGGTGCTGACAAATGAGCTGAAAGACACTGAAATGCTGAGACAAGTCACTGAAATGCAGAGACGAGCCCTTTCAGATTACACATAGTCATTGTTAATCTAAAAATATAGATTAGAGCTGCTTTAATCACATTTCTCCCTTGCTACAGCATCAACAATACCTCACACACACACACACACACACACACACACACACACACACACACACACACACACACACACACACACACACACAACAACACAATAGCTTTAATCAAGTGCAAAAACACATTATCATAATCAAACACTGCCAACTCTTAATCAACTTGTATTTATTTTTTTGTTTCTGTTGCCAAATCACCTGAGCTGCAGTGTCTCTTTCCTATAGTAAATGTTCTGTACCAACTGCTCTCCAAGCACAGTAATTGAATTGAAGCAGGGACCAAACACCCCGTCACGTGGGCAGAGCCCTGGAAGGAGCAGTTTTTCTGAGATTATTTTGAATGAGCCTGCAGTGTTTTGTATTATTCATGTGGCAGAATGAATGCATATATGACACAGCTAGTCTCTACGGGTTTAATTAAACAGTGTGGAGGCAGTGGCCCATCTCCATCCACTGCCTTTACGTTTGCAGCTCTCCTAAAGTCATTACACAACTGTTTCTGACTGGCTAAAAACAAAACGTGAAATCCTCCTGTTGACTTCCACTCTGAGGACATCTACATCGGATTTGTAAATACACAATAGGAATACATCATTCAAATTCTACTCAATTAGCCAAAAGCAGCGATAAACCCAGCATGATAAAAACAATTCAATATTTGTTTGCAGAAAAACATCACAAAATGCCCAAAATAGACAATGTAGGCTGTTTTGAGGCAACCGTTTGATTATAGCCCAACGTTTGTCATCGGTGGTGTCACAACACAAACTGCGTCACACATGTTTTATTCAAAAAGCAGAGAAGCTTATTGTTCAGCCAGACCAACGTGCACGGCCTCTTCATTGTTATTGTAATGAAAAAAAAAAGTGCTGCTGCCATTAAAACAGGAGGTCATGACCGCAACAAATGTATAGTTCTGGTTAAATAAATGAATATAACTGTGATTGGATTAAATCAAACAAGCTCTGAAACACAGATGTGTTTCGTTCACCAAGCAGCCCCTAATTGGTTTGGTGCAGAAATTGTCCACAAATTCCTTGTATATCAAATAAGCTTGGAACAGTTTGTCACTGCAGAGAGGATTTGTTACACATCCACTCGTTAGAGACCTATTGTTGTGCTCAAGGACTTAAGACTTCCAGTGAATAAAATAAACATGCTTGTGTCAAAGAAGCTAGATGCAAGAAGATTATCTCAAACAATTTTACAGAATGATTTTGGCTACCTAACAGCATTGAAATTAGGTAAAAGCAAGACATACGAAGAGAGACAAAAAGCCACCTGGGTGTGCTTTATTTTGGAACAGCTGTCAGACAGGGATTTAGGTGGGGCTAAATTGGACTGTGATTTATTCAAGAGTGCACTCAGCAGATTAGGAGAGAGGAAACATCAAAGCAAGTGTTCTTTAGTTAACTAGTGAAAGGAGCAGAGATATTTGCCCCCTCCCCTACAATAATGCAGGCCGGCCGGCGACCGGCGACCGGAGACCGGCCGGCACCCGACCGGAGACCGGTGTTACGTCCCTACTGGTTTTCAAACCTGAACTGAAACAACTGGTTACCTCGGGCGCCTCTTCAAACACTTCCAAACAAGCATTTCAGCTTGCCAACTAGATCCATCCAGACTAGTTCGAAGGGCTCAGTCGCCTTAGAATGCAAACCAAAGCGTAACACCAACAAGACTCCATACAACATGTTACATTGAATGTTTATTCCCCTCTACGGGTTATACTGAATTGTCTCCTTCGTATAGGTCCCGTTTTACTGTCAGGCATCACATTGGGCAATCTAACAAAGTGAAACAATTGAGAACACTCTGATATTGAATATGTAAATATTACCATAAGCTTAAGAACGTATCGCTCATTTGTGTTGAAATATGTCGGATAGATGTTGCTTTGCTTGAACTCAAGCAATTCACTCACAGAGGAAGACACGAGAAAATAAGCTAATGGGGAAAAAAATTATAATACATGTAGTGTATTTATCAAAAATGATTAAATTATAAATAGCTCTAACTTTGTGATTCTGTTTAGGCCAGCAGAGGAGGCTTAGCTGGCCCTGACGGCCCACCACTGCTTGGGTGTATCTATCTTTTTTTGTTTCCCAAGGGACTTTGTGAAAGCATCTGTTTGGCGGTGACATTGTTCTGTCACTTCTTTGTATGTGACCCCCCCCCCCCCCCCCCCAGCCATCTATACCCCCTCCTCTTCTTTAGCTTCACTTCTATCAGTCCATGATGGATTTTCACAATTGTTTCACTCAAGGCCATCGCAAGAGGAGAATCAATTGTATGAGAAAAACGCAATCAAAATCTTACCAGCTTGTTTTTGCTATTACTTTCAGTCCAGCAAAGACAATAAGTCACTTTTCTCAAAATGTTGGGTGTTATTTTGGAAAGATATAATCTTGGATGTGTTTCACTGCAGACGATCTACAAGTAAAACAACAGTCTGCTGATTGAGCCAAGCCCTCCGCCAAAAAAAGTGTGGAATCAAACTGTGAAACAAAAATATAGACGAATAATCTACAGACTACTTCAATGACAAAAAACGGTCCTCTCCTGCTGTGTGCAATCAGCACACTCTTGTAACAGAACATACATTCAGCGAGATTAAGAAATGAGAGGGAAACGATGTGTAAATCAATGAGCAATACATCTACACACCACATGAAGAAAGTAGTAGTGTAAATATATAATGTATACATGTTGATTTTTGTTGGATTGGATTTCAAGGCTTGATTGAGAAAATGCAAAAGAGACGATTTAAAAACTATTTAAAGAATATAAACTGGCATTCCTCTTAACATTTGTGCAACTCTTAAATCATCCCCTCGAGGCCAGAGCGACATGTGAAACTCGATACCGTATTGACGTTTTGAACAGTTCTTGTGTAGTTTTCTTCATTTTTCTGGCTGTGCAGGGAAATGGGGACCCCGCCTCTGTACACTGCACAGTGGAAAGAGTAAGATTACTCTCAAGTGGGGATAGAGAGACATCAGTGTGATGTATTATCAGACCATTTCGGACCAGCACAGAGCATGTCCCTTTGAAGTGAAGATCAGGCCTATCTGACATGAGATGACTGACTCTTTGAATAATGATGTCTGATTACAGAGAAGCAGGCGAACAAACATCCCACACTTTTGGATCATTTACATGTGAGAGGAGTATATGCTGATGATATTATGTAGTATTTAGGCTGCGGAGGAATACATTTACAATTCTCGAGAAAAATACATTTTAATGTCAGATTTGTAACTTGGAAAAAAATGACAAAATGAGAAGTTTGTGCTGAAAACCCCCCCCGATACCATGCATGTGGGGTAAGGAAAGTTCAAACGATGCCAAACAAAGACAAACATTAATGCATAGAAAGTTGAAACAGAAATGAACAAAAATCAAGCAGAAATTCATGAACCATGTCACATTGACTTGTTTATAAAACACCACACGGCAATCTTTATATTCATAAAAACCACACAGAATGTACAAATGAAGATGAGATGTACTGTACAAACAGACACGCATACAGAGGGATAGAGTTCAGAGCCCTAAACACACCCTAGTCTGGCCAGCAGCATGAGGAAACGCATCATCACATTTTCCGCATGTCCTCCCCTCTTCATTGGCTAAATTTTGATCAGGCATCAAAGTTCCTGATAGGCTGCGGCGGCGGCAGAGAGTTGTTGCTGTTGCTAGGATCCTGTTGCTAGGACGGTTGCCATCTAAGAAGCTCAGCAGGAAACATGTAATGAATCATGGATGGTTGATTTTTCTCTAAGCACCCTAATCTGTGATGCAGATGAGCCCAAAAGCTCGCCTCCAACCCTCCTCCTCCCAAACGCAACCCCCCCCCCCCCCACCTCTGGATGGGTTCATTAAAAAAAAAGAAACAAAAAAAATCAAGTTTAGATTTCGAGGGCTGGCGTTTCAGATGATCCTGAGGTTGCTATAGAGGAGGGGTGGGGGTGGAATACTGACAGCAATTCTCATGCTAAAACAGGGAGGTGAAAGGTCATTATCAGTTATTTGTTGAGGGAGAGCCAAGAGGCAGACCGGCAACAACCCTGCCTGACCCCTGAGATATATTCTCAAGGCTGTGACTTGTGAAGTTCGGACAGTCTCACACCTCCTGAAAGGGGAGGTACGTGCAAACTACAGCTGATATTTAAAGTACAATTCACAGAATACCACCTACGTGCTTTCAGGATAAACTTAATCGTTTTAATTGAAGTCAGAAAAGAAAAAAATTGCTAATAGCTGTCTGTGCAACTATATGCAACACAAAACCGTCATTTAATTTTCTGCTCCTCACAAAAGCTAAACACTATAGAGAGGTTTCCGAAGCTGTTATTATGCGACAGTATGTTTGTCTTTTGAAACTCGTGAAAAAGCCTCATTATGATTCACAAAAGGTCATCCATCCCGGTGCAAATGTGCCGCCGTGACTTAACAATCGCTGTGGGCATTTTTAATATCATGCCATTATACTGTGCGGCATACAGGCCTGTGTTCAGAAGACGGGGAGGGCATTTCAACCCCCAATTGAACCACAGTGTGCATGACTTATTTATTCCTGTCCTGTAAAAAGAGTGCAGCTGTTTCATATAAAGTGGCAAACAGTTAAACTATTCATACGAAACACTTCTCGTATAGACGCTGAACATTATCCACAGAGGGTACGACAGTGTAAAAAGTGGTAATTACAGACAACAGATGACAGACAATATGGGCCTGCTGCTTTAATGGTACACAGCAGAAATACTGAGTGAGTCTGCTGTATGTAAACATCTTGTGCTGTTCACCGCTGTGGGGTTTCCTTCTACTGGAGCAATATTTTCTTTGATGTGATTCTATGTTATATTTTAGTCTATTTCATCCTACATTCTGCTCCTGTGTTGGACCTGAGACCTTTGATTGATGTTGTGATTTCTTTTTTTCTTCCTTTCACATTTTTGTCTGCTACTTTATGCTTTTTTTTAATGTATTCTTTTTAACAGACACCCTTAATCCCAATGGCGCTTCCTGGTGAAACAATGATTTAAAATCACAAAATAAATATCACACTTCTGTATTATGTTCCATCCCTGGCCCTTTAATTAACCCCCTTCCCTTAATGCAAACGTGCATCCCTAGACAGTCTCTCCTTTTCCTAACCTTTGCCCTCATCTTTCCTCCCGGCACGTCACTAAACGGATCCTTTAGAATCTAGTTGTATACGTGATGCTAATACCTTCTGACACATTTGTTCACCGTCTCTTTATCATTAATAATTATGCAAAGAAGGTGCGTTCTCAGCCGAGCAAAAGAAACCAATCTTAGTATGCAAATGGTAAAGGTCCCTGTGGAGTGTGGCGATTAGATGTGTGTTGATAAACTCACTTATGATGAGTGACAGTGAGCAGGATTGAAGTTGCTCTGGTCAGCAACCACCGCAGACGCTGATGAAAACACCCCCGCCAAATGCCAGGGTATCCCCAGATGCATGATGGGACAGGGATGAAACAGTGTAAAATGTCATTGTGGCTGCTGTGAGCCCATTAATAACCAGAGAGGAGGAAGCAAAGGGGGGTAATGAGAGGAGATTTGCTTCCTGATTGAAGGCTTTGCCTTTTTTGTTCAGCCAGATGTTTGCTCAGCGGCTAACATCCTAAAACCTTTTACCAAACAATTCAACTATCATGACTGGACCATAAAACCCGTTAAGGATCCAACATCCAATTTTCCGTATGACCCGGTAGTTCTACACCTGGATTGGGCTTCACCAGCTTTGTAAATCTTTCCTAAAGTTTGTGTGGTCTAATGCACATTTTTGTTAATACTAGCTAGTTTCAAACTAGTAATTACCTAGTTTAAGTTGCACCAGAGAAATATCTTGTAAAAACTAGCTGGAAACATCTGGAGCACTGTCGAATGAATCAACTAAGTGTTTGGGAAGTCACAGTAGCATTACAAGCTTTAGTGTAACTTCCATCAGTAACAACTAACCCAATCTTTGTAAATGTAGGTTTGATTTGCTGTATTCATATATGGAAACATGGCGAGATAGTTATGAGTGAGAGAGATTAAGCTAACAAAAGTTAACCGACCATATTAGTCTAATGGTATTAGCATTGTGTTATGTAATTTGAAATAAAGTGAAATGTAATTTAAATGTGCTTTTTACGAGATTGGGAGCATTCCTATTGCCTCTCAACGGCTCTCAACATGGCGGCGGCTGAGTGGGCGGCTGGCAGCTAACAGTGCTAACAAAGCTAACAGTGTAAACAATGGCAAAATTAAACCGTTTTATTTTTGTGAGAACCGGAGGATGGGTGCTACGATCCGTAAAAACGTCCTAGTATATTCATTTTTTAACAGCATTTTAAACAAGTGTCAGGTTTGATATAACATATTTGTACCTCTAAACGGGATATACTAGCAAGCTAAGTTAGCTCTCTCAGTTTAGCTAGCTCAGTTAGCTAACAGAACTAACAGGCAGTTTCTAGGTGTAATATTTAGTAACAACTAATCTCTACATAACAAGTTATGTAGTGCAACCAATTTTAATTTAGTAAACTCTTCTTAGTAAACACTTATAACTAAGCAAAGTTTTAAATTGACAGACATTTGGTGCAACCAGTTCTGAGGATGAATTATTACACTAAAGAATAAGACCTGGAATCTCTCTTTTCTTAAAATTGCTTCAGCGTAGTTTTAATCCTTGTTTGGTCCGTTATGAAAGGTGAAACAAGTGTTACTTGGGGAAGCAAAATTGGATGCTTGAAACAGTTGACAAAAACTGTTTTGGTTGTTTGTTCAAAGATAAGAAAAAAAAACACAAGCTTTTGCAAAGATTTATCCCAAAACTACACATTGTTAGCGATGTGGTTTTATCGTAGCTATGCTTACTTACTACGCTTACTTTAAACAACATGGTGGGAGTCCACATTTTAAACCACAAATCATTGAATGCACGAGTGTACGTAACTATTCAGGCAAGATCAATTTTCTCAGGATCAGTGTTTTGACGAACAGAGACAGAAGAAGAAGAAGAAGAAGAGAGACACTAGCCTTGAGTGCCAAGTTTAAAAGCTTGTTTGTTTCTTAAGAAGATCAAAGGTATCAAGGCCTTGGACAGACATGAGAGGCATAGCCTCTGCAATCTGCTCTCCATTCACTCCCAACAACACCAGCAAAGAAAAACAAGGCTTTTCTCTTTGGGAAATCCTGGATAGCATCCCAGACAGTTTTTCCAACAAGCAAACACTCTGGGATCTCCCAACCCCTCCGCAGGGAAATGACATGTTTGTCAGCATGTTGTGTGTGATCATTCAAACGTTGAATGATCCCGCAGGTGGTTTTTCTTTTTCTTTTTGGTGTGCAAAAAGCTCAAAGCACCTCTCGGACTTGGCTCCAAAACAAAAAAACGATTTGAAAAGTTCAGTCGCTGCATTTTTTTTTAATGTACTCAGCAATTATTTTTCAAGCAACCAAGTAGATCTGATTAAAACAACAGTCAAGTTCTCCCCGATAATTCAACGGGACGTGGTTTAATAAGAAAAATCAATTGTTTTTATTGACTTATCCACAGGGGGATATTTCAACTATGAGGCTAATTAGACCAAATATTAAAAACAGCATTCCGCTGTAAGTTCAGGCGTTTGCTGGAACCAACTGAAGCAAATCTAATGCAGTGGCACCTTTTCTCCCAATGTGCCCCCACATAAATATATACAAATATTGATTGTAGACGTTTTTAACCACGTTTCTGTAGGTGGAAAGGCGAGCAATGGATTGAGCATGAGGATAAACGTCCTGATGTTGTTTGTTCTTTAATTTGCAGAAACTGATTAAACGAAGATCAGGTAGTTTTAAGATGGTCTAGAGCTCGACGACTGACTGAATTAGTCTGTGCAGAGGACTTTGTTCTATTAAACATTATAAACATAACATTTTTTACTACTTTTTGTAAAAAAAAAAATCCTACTAACCACAAATATTTCTCATCTCTAAATCTGTGAATGTTTTTTTAATTAGCCGAGCTGCTTCTTGGCCTCGAGTACAAGCACCCCAGGTTGGGAATCACTGCTCTGATGAAAGAAAGAGTTATCCGACGAATTTCCTTATAAGACTGCATGAATTTTCAAGTGTGTCAGAAGGACTGAGAGCCAACAGTCATTACAATAAACCACAGAGACATCATCAAAGAGTGGGCAGGAGCTGCAAGACCCACTGAGGTCCATGGCTGAAAAGGCCCACTTGACGTTCTTGGCGGCTTGGAGGCCCTACTGAGAGACCTGGACTTTGTGTTTTAATCTGCTTGTTTCAGAACTGAATGATTCATCGGCTTTGAGATGGCTTTACTTCCAAATAGCTCCCTCATAAGATGTGTTTCCTCATTTCACGCCTGTGACTTTTTTACTTTTGTGTTGCGCCTACGTTTTCCCCTGATTTTACAGCTTTTCTATTTGGTGGTAGAAATGTTGTCTCCATGATGTAAGGCAGGTTTGTGAGTATTTTCTTGTGGCATCAAGGTTACAAAGGCATTTGCCTACTTTACAGTCATTTATATCCCTGTGATATGCCTGCACTCCTTCACAACACGAGTGAGATATGATGATTTTGATGGATCTCACTCCAAAGACTTATCCGAGCTTAAGCTGTAATTTAGAAATCCCTAAATTAAAAATCACTTTGAGTTAAACCAAGCAACCAAAGAGGCAATACACAGTATCTAATTTTGTGACTTTTTCAGAAGGCATTAATCCTCCCAAATGGGAGCTGACAGGATATCACATGGTATTGTAGCACACCAGATACCTCAGGAAGCAATTACCATGAATACATTTTCTAATAAACTTGTACCCATCAGATGATAAGCAATTAAACATGCGTAATTATGGTTTCCATACAGTAATTTCTAAGCTGATTAGGTTTGTGTGCTTTACAACCTGAATGGGTGAATATTAATAGGGCTTTGGTTTGGTGTTGCTGGTTAGCGGTGGCAGCTCATCAGCAGATCATATGCAAATGAGGCCTCAGGAAGTGCATGAAGCCTCATTCCTAGCTATTAGAACTGTCAGGGGAGGGAGGGACATGTCAACGGGTGCGCACACACACACACACACACAGATATGCATTCACACATGAGGCACACACACATTGTTGAAAAGTAGGAAATAATATATTCTTTATATATACTACACATATGTGTTTGCAGTTCTCTATTCTCTGGTGTCAAATTCATCCAATTTGACTGTTTATTTAATCCTCAATTACTGATACTCGATTAACTTCAATAATACTTATTATTATTGTTATACTTTCTAATAAGGCACCTTTTATGAACAGTTTACAAGTTGTGAGTAATGGCTTTATTAATGGCTAATAAATCATTTAATAGTGTTTTATAGATCCGTTATAAACCATTAATAACAACATTTAGATCATATCCTGCGCCTTCCTCTTAAGCATCACATTTGATCTTTGGATCATCACTTGATGGATTATTGAAAGGAAAATTTATGAATGACATTTTAGCATTTATTATTTGATGATCTATTACGATAAAGTGAGACCCATTACTCTTTACTAATGACGAACTAATGTTTGTTACTGATGGGTGATGGGAAGTGTCACAACATAAGTCAAAGGTATTTTTTACAACTTGTCAACGCTGACTTATAACTGAGTATGAAGCATTATAAAATGATTCATTAACTATTAATAGAACTGTTAGTTAAATATACATACACTATCTTAATAGAAAGTGGTACCTTCAGTTCTATTTAATCAACCAGGGATTCTCTTTAGATACATTACCTCTTTGACAAGTAAAGGTAACACACACAGTACACAAACTACTAAACTTTCCATGTTATACTATTATGCTTCCAAAATAACTGATAACCCCGTTTCTGATCGCGAAGAAGTTGAGCACACATTACCAAAATGTCACATGATTACAAACACTGGAAAGCAGAATGAATACTGACTGGATTATCCCTATGATATGAAGTCATTTAATTGATTGGACAACTGAGCAACTCCATCATAAACATATTTATAATACATAAATAATATGCTTATAGCACTGTATACTTATAGTTTTAAGCACTCATACGTATTCATAATGCTTAATAATAATAATAATCATAACACACTATAAAGCATTTCATAATGCCCAATAATGTCGAGTATCCCAATACTTGGTCACTTTATAATGTGTTATGATTATTGTTATAAAGCAAATAGACATAAGCCTCATAGAAAGTGGTATCAAAGTGAAATCCTTCTGTAAACATTGATGAAATTGGACTTCTCTTCTCTGTACCACTGCGATAGGACCTCAGTGGATGAAATACATGACTGATTTCATTTCAAATCCCGGCCACTTTCTCCTCCGACAGTGCTGCTGAACCAAACATTTCATCTGTACAAACCTGCGAATCTCTCCCAGATACAAACCCTCAGGGAGCGTGATACATCTTTTCTTTTTGACTCGACTAAGGCTACCATTCGATCAAATGTCATTCACCGTGAGAGCAGCCTTCTCTCCTCCTGTGTGTGAGTGAGTGTATCAGAAATAAGATGAAATACCAACACAGCAAATCAGTATAATCTGTTCTGATTTATTATCAATCTGAATGTTACTTTTCACACAAAATATATAGTTCTCATTGAGGCTTTTGGTATACATTTCAGATAGCACTATATAGGTATTCATGAAGTCATTCATTGACTATACATAGAGGGAATAATCTGTCATGTTGCACAAAATATTACAATAAACCAGTGATGGAGGGACAAAAAAATGAGCAACAATCCCAATATAAGTTCTGCTTACATATATATCCTATTATTACTATCTCTACTGTATAAGAACTATATCTGTATCACATTTAATATTAACAGAGATGTTCATGTAACGATGTCTAAAATGTATGCAATGAGGAATAAAAAACACCTGATATGTTAAGAATATACCAAGAAACATGATCTGTGAGGCTTTTTAAGAATCAGAGCAGATGTCTGGACCCAAAATACAACAATACACACACACACACACACTGATGCACGTGATGCTGAGTATATAGTGGGTTGATTCAGATCACAGAGGAGAAGAAACATGTGAGGAAACGCTATATGCGTCCAATACACCGATTCATTTAGGGGATATAATCTGTACAATATTACGCAGGAACTTAATTTACTTTACATATTATTATTCAAAAAGTACTATGCTTGAGAACGGCAATGATTAGTCTATTGGCAAAAATAAATAAATATTGGCAACCATTTTGACAATCAATTCATCTTTTAGGCAAAAATGCCAAACATTCTCTGGTTTCAGCTTCTCTGACGTTACTGTTTTTCCTTGTCATGTATGACAGTAAATTGAATATCTTAGACTGTAAGTCAGACATAATGAGCAAATTGAAGACATTATAAATGCCGTTTTTTCCCACTAATTCTTACAATTTCTACAATGCATCGAAAAACAATCTGCATATTAATCAATAATTCAAATTATGGGTGGTTGCGGCCCAACTATAGTTCGTTTTAAATGTGCCAATAGTCATCTTCTTAGCGTCTGTGTCAGTTTTCCCAACCGGCAGATAGCTTATTTTGGAACAAAAGTCTTCACTTGACATCACGTAAACAGCTCGTCCAGTGGCACTAGAACGGTATGTTCAGGAACAACATCACTGTTATAGAGGACCGGGGTTCATATCGACAAAAAGTCTCACAGTAGGACAGCTGATCTAAATTCACACATCAGATCAGGCCCCGCCGGTCTGACACGGATCCCAGATCGGCAGTCGTACTCTGAGGCAAGATTTTGCGAATATAGATCCAGGTGAGATATCTGGCACGACATTCATATAAGTATACAGTATATATAGAGGTGAAGAGGAGGCAGAAGAGAGAAACGGAGCGAGGAGAAGGGAGGGCAGAGAGAGATGTCAGTCTTGAGTGGGCAGAGGGAGCCGGTGTTCGGCGAGCGAGGAGAAGGTGGGGGGGGGATGTGATGCCTTCACTGAGGAAGAGCTTTCAGGATGGCGTTCACCTCCTCTGCCACGGCTGTCAGCGCAAACTCAAACTGCTCCTGAGGAGGAGGAGGAGGAGGAGGAGGAGGAGGGAAGGATGCAGGGAGAGAAGGAAGGTAGGAAAGTTTTAGTGTGCGGACAAGTGTGTAACAGCTCAGGACTGCCATTTCAGGATGATTGGCATCTTCCTCCCCCTCTGCTGACCCTAACCCTGGATGTGTTCGGCCACAGACTTGAGGTGAAGGTGAGCCACTCTCTGAGCTTTCAACCCGGGCATCGATCCAGCCAGGTGTGTCTTAAAATAAAGCTTTTGAGTCATGCTGTCTCTCAGCTTTGTTTGTGTGTGTGTGTGTGTGTGTGTGTGTGTGTGTGCATTTATTTGTGAATCCCACTCACGGTTTCCCCCAAGGAGCGCGAAAAGGGGGCTGATTGATGTTTGCCCAATGGACCTGGTGTTTTTATATTCCTCTCCTCTCCCCAGGCTGCAGGCCACGGGGTCCTCTCACAGAGAAAAGGTACGTAGGAGTTTGGAAGGAGCAGTCTTTAGATGTGTCAACACATCGCCTGCAACAGTCTGGCCTGAGGATTGGCTAAATCAATACAGAGGAGCCACTGGTGGCCGTGCCTTTTGCTTTGCAGTGGAGATTATCTGGAGTGATTAGGTTTTCTATTTTTATGATTCTTCTGATGTTGTGATAGGGCCAGAAAATGTGAAAGTACATCCATCTATATACCAGTACACACCACAGTTATATGTCCCTGTCTAATCCCAAGCTGCCTTTAAAGTTCTGCGTGTGGAAGAAAGATACTTTAGAAGTGAGCTTCGGGCTGTGCTGTTCACATTTACACCACTGGGGGGAGATCAATCTCTGCTCGACAGATCAGAGATGGACGGTTCGTAAAGGATGAAAAACAGTCACGCGTGTTGTAATTACTGCATGTTGATGTCTGTCAAAAGCAGTAACCAGAAAAAGAAGGGAAATAAATGTTCTCTCTTTTATTTTTGCCGAGGTTTATCCAAAAATAAAGTGGCAACATCTTGAAGCAGAAAAAAAAAAGAAAAGATAATTGCCTGTCCAATTCTTGAAAGCTAACTCTAAATTTCATACCTCATTACAATCTAATTCCTGTGTAGACCCAGCATGAAGCCCCCAAAGTGGAATCAACAATATTCCAATATCATTTCACTTAGAGTTGTCAGAAGAGAAACAGAGAGAGTGCTTGAGATGCTTTTCTGCGCTGAATATACAGCAGGGCTGTAAAAAGCAGCATTAATGAACCATCGAGGAACACTGGAGTCTGTTCGCAAGCTGCTTCCATAAATATTATCACCCGCTGCAGCATGAGGTTTGCCTTCATTATTATTATTATTATTCCTTCCAATTACAAAAGAGAAACAGAAGAGACTTCCTAACTATTAGGTGCATTAGTGGATGAGAGGAAATGCTTTGCACACACCCGAAACTATTTCCCAAAATGTTGTGAGGCGGAGGGCCCGCTGTGATATAAACTGTTAAGACTAATGAATTTCAGTAGAAGTATTTTATTAGACTAGACATTTACTAGACTGGTAAAATATACGAAGATGAAATAAAAGCAAAAGATGTTTGATTAATAGTCTCAAACATGAGTTTTTTGCAGGAGAATTTGCAGTTTTTCTCTGTTATATATCATTATGAAATGAATATCTTTTGATTAAATACATAAGACATTTCGTCTACTTAATTATCACTTTGATTAATTTACATCATATTACATACAGCTGATACATTTAACAGTTTAGGATTCATAATGCACGTTCAGAGAAAATCTTAAAATGTGACGGTTTCATAGACTGTAACAGAAGATCTTGGTCAGCCTCTTTGTGTCTTGTGATTAATGTGGAACAGTGAGTTATTATCTTCCAAGACCATGTTTGTCTAATCCTGCAAGCAGTTATCAATTACCACATCATTTCCCCTGATCCACGTGCACATGAAGTAGAAAACCGTCTGTTTGAATGACTGCAACCCCTCCTCCCCCGCCCTGCTCCCCTCCCCCCCCCCCCCCGATCTCTCTAACTCAAAGCCGGGGACCTTACCTTTGTCTGGACCATGCCAGCTCTCTGGTCTCTCAAGTGCTCCAGGGTAGCGGCAATATCAATCTCTTTAGCACCTGCAACAGACCGAAAATTGGAATGAGTTCAAAGCAGCCGAGTAATCCAGCTCACATCTGTCAATCTCTCTTTATACCGGGCTCCCTTTGGAACAGCGCAGCGATTGAAAATTATTACATTCATCCCTCGAAAGACTTGGACGAGAGCCACACACTGTTTCTCGATAAAATATGCAAGAGGATATTTTGGGGGTCTGGGAAACGCGCAATAATGCATTCGAAAACGTTAAGCGCCGGCTTCTCTGTGAGAATCTTGTTAAAAAATGTTTTTTAAATGATGTGCAACTATGAAGTCTGCTAAGAGCTTTTTGATACAACAATATCTAGGTGTGTGCGTGTGTGTGCGTGTGCAGTATGTGTGAATATGAAAATCAACCAACTCTAATTAAAATGATTTATTGCCTTTGCAGCAGCAATACTGATGACTGACCTATGCAACAGTTGCTCGCCTTCTACAGCGATCAGCTGCTGTTTGGGTGGAGTCTGTTTTGGCTTTGAAAGTGCGGGAATGTTAATCTGGAATCTTATTCTACTTTCAGATTTATGGATTTTAAGCAACACGCAAGAGCTCGTTTTGAGAAAACCGAAAGGGAAGGAGGGAGAAAAACCGCAGAGGAGCCGCTGTACTCCCGAGATGCTTTTGAAGGCGAGGCAGAGAAAGGAACCAAAAGAGATAGAGTGCGAGTGAAAATGTATGTGTGAGTGTGGGTGAGTCACAGAGAGTAAAGAAAGAGGGCTATAATGCAGCTGGACTCAGTGCTCAAAGCACTACAGTGCTCCAACAAGACTTTCATGTCTCAGAAGGGCTGGACTCCAAAGTTAAGCTGAAGAGAGGCTCTTCGACCAAAGCACAAAGCTTTGGAGAGCGAGATTATGTTCATTTTATACATTCGATCCTGGAGCAGGAAACAAAAAGGTTAAAAAGGGCCGGGTGGCAGCTTTGATCACCCCCGGGACAACAGCGCATTCGTCGCTGAACCAGATGAACTCCATCAGGACGTTTCAGTCTGATTACTGTTTTCCAGAAAGTGAAGGGAATGTCCGCATCAGACGCAGCCGTCCTCCCAACCTGCTCTGATAGCAGGAGGAGGGCATGCACAGGGTGGGGGGGGTTAAGGGCAGATGTCAAAGGGCAAAGGGCAGGCTGAGCTATGGAGGGCTTTAAGGGGATGTAAGGCAGCCTTTGGAAGAACCCAGCTCCTGCGCAACAATAGATGTCCACATCCAAAATGTGTTTATTCATACAAACTGAGCTTATTCTTATTCCGCTACATCTCCTGTTTTTGTTGGAGTAGAGATTCAGCTAAAAACAGGGATTTGCAAAGAGCACAGGAACCTAAAATCTAGAAACAAATCAAGCCATTCCTGTTTGACATGTAATGATGCACCAACGCCACAAAGATCCCTTTCAGGTGGCTTGTTCATATTTATTTAGACCTGTGGATGATGATTTCTGCTGTCGAGGCCCATAATGGCGCCAAGTTACTGTGATTTGTGACCAATTACAGACTATCTTCCTTGACTGTGTTTTTTTGATTATGCAACGCTAACTAGGGGCCATTTTCAGCTCAAAATTGCAGAAAATAAAACAGCACCTAGACGTTTCTTTTGTTAACATCCTGGAGATCTCAGGCAGTTTAGTTTATACTTTTGTAAAATAGAAAAAGACAGTAAAGGGTGCAAACTATATGGGTGACAAATAATAATAAAACACACCCATTGTTCCCATTAAATATTAAGTACTGATTCAAACCAATGGAGCAATGTTTACAAGTTCTGATTCCCCCTTTTAAACATTTCATCTCCATGCATGCGCTATATAAATTCATGTTGCAGTTGCGATGCAGGTGAATATGCCGTGACGGTAGCTTAAATAGATAATCACTAATGTGGGTAAAGGTTTTTCTTTTTTCCCTTTTTCTCTTTGTTCAACTCTCTCCACTCCCCTCCAGCTCCCTCCATGTCTGTCTCTGTCTTCGCTGCCTCTTCAGGCCTCGGGAAAGTCACCCTCTAATGCATCCCCGAGACCCTCTGTGGAAAATGAGAGGTTTTTTCGCCGTTGCCAGGGAAACTCTTCAACGCGAGAGCAGAAAGAGTGAAAGGGAAGCCATTGATCGTTACCTTTAGCCATCCTATTGAGGACCATGTCAATCAGAATGTAAGTCCCACTCCTGCCAGCTCCATCACTGCAGAGAGTCAGAGAGAGTCAGAGAGAGAGAGAGAGAGAGAGAGAGGGAGATCATTAAGGTGGCAGAGTGAAGCTTTAATCTCAGAGTGTTTTTCTTATAAGGAAACAAATTGCTCATTTACATCTGCATCTGCTGAGAGACTGTGGAGTATATTTAAACACAAATGAGTCTATGCACACACAGCTACACACTGCTTGAAACCTGATGTTGCGGATAAAATAGAATATTCAAATGGCACAAATCAATAACACTCCTATAATATAATATTCTTGTGAGAATACCTGAACAGATCTGAATATTTGACGACCCAATAAATGTGATTGTGTTAAACCTTTGCACACGAGTGCATGTGTGGTCTTGAGACTTGCTCGGCTGTTGGGGAGAGGGGAATGGTTTCTGAGGCACACTGGGGACAAAGGCTTTTAAATGAATGCACCTCAGGAGCAGGGGAGAGGTTGAGAGGCCAGGGGCGGTTCGAGAACAGCTTTTGGAGAGCCTTGCTTTTCCATTACTCCAGAGATAGTCTTATGAAAAGCCTCCCTTTGTGCCCGCCGGCCATTCAACGGCTCTGCATGTTAATTGCAAACAAGGCGTGCACATCTCTCTAATAAAGGCAAGGCCAATAAAACAGGAGAGCGGCCTGAGCACCACTGCTTCATTAATCCACTGCTAGACACTCAGTCCTCACAGCTCCCTCAGAGGGAGAGCGGGCTGCCTCCCCCCTACGCATGACTTAACAGGATGTGACTATTAAAAGTGGTCAGACAGATACCTGGTGTTTAACACAAACCAATCAAGGCCAGTTAACTAACTCAACCAAATGGGAAATGGAAGTTTCTCTGGCCGGGTTGTCTTTGCGCCACACTATTTCCATAAAGACACAGCCAATGGAATAAACAGCAGCTCCAGTGGACCCAGATAGAGCAAATGGACTGAGCGGGTTTAAAATAAACAGTCTCTCCCCTCCGACACACAATCGCCATCCCAATTCAGCAGGGTCAGCCACTGTCACAAGGTTCAAATAGTTATACTTGCCTGCAGTGAACAATGATCGGGCAAGACCGACCCCGGTAGCACTTGTTAACCTTTCTGGAATTAAAAAAAAAAGAAGAGAAAATTGGATGTTATTGCAATGTTGGCGGCAAATGAAAGATACTCTGGAAAACAAGGTTAGTTATTAATGCTGAATAATAACATTGAAAATCAAAGCAAGTGTGACTCGTGCCCGTGCTTCTATGGTCGGGATGAAATTAATGACAGCGAACAATCAAAAGAGCAAACAGGACCCTGAGAGATGCACGCTCCTGTCAATCAATCACCTTAATGTGAGGATAGAGAAATGAATCAGTGTCGCACCAAGTAGATGAATTGAACAGCATTATTGTGACATGTGGGTGATGGATGTGGCGGGTGTGATGTTGTGATTGCCGACCGCCGACGCATTAACCCCGGCCAATTATGAATGTTACACACCGCCGAAGGCTCGGTGAAGGCCAACAAGCCTTTTCACACACCGCTGTTGCCATGGAAACTGACTACACCGAGAGATAGCGCGTCTTTACATTTCCCTCGTTTTTTTTTTTTCACCGGCGACAAAAATGACAAATAAAGGTTTGAAATGTCTCGTAGTATCTCTAGTATATCTGATGTTTCAAAATCACCAACACATCTCATTTATTGGAAACATGAGAGTCATTAGGAACATTTAAAACAATAGAAATAACATTAAGACACATAAACGTACTTTAATATAAATGAATGAAACAACTTCTACTGGAGTACTTCCAATACTACTCATAGTAGAAGCTTATCATCATATTCTGCTTGCTAAATATTTAAGAACTACAACTGTGAACTGCATTTCCCATGTGTACTTTTTGTTTGTTAAAGAGCGTACAGAGGCGGTTGGAGTTCCCATGCAAGCCAGAGGAAGGAGCAGTGAGAGGAGGAGACGGGAGACGGAGAGTCAGGAGTGAGAGAAAGACAGTTTGTGCACAGGCCTGGCTGAGGAGACACAGTTTCCAATGATCACTTTTGTGACTATGCAACTGGGCTCATATTACTAGCTGCAACATCACAAAAATGACACTGGCAACCGCAAAAAAATACCAAGTTGGCCGAAACCGTGAAAACCGTTCGATCTGAGACCTCTGAATCACAGAGAGCTTTTTATTTCCCCAATAACCTGCAGCAGCATGAATGGAGTTACATCAAGGCAATCTAGTCGTTAGGGAGACCTCAACAGCAGAAGAAAACGAATGTATGTAATCAAACACAGCTCAAATCTGCACACAAATATCATAGAATAAATATAACTGACTGTAAGCCACACCTAATTTAATTTGAAAAAAAACAACACAGCAGCGACTGTCAGGAAAGGATGACATGATAACACTGCACATTCTCCTTTTTCCCCCCCGATCTCATCTGCATTACAAACCAGAGGGACAGACTTCCTTCCACAAATCAGATGCATCTTTTCTCATTTGGAGGGCTTTTCCTATCCCTCTGGGTTCTCCCAGAGGAGCTATTGCTGCTCTTCTGCCAGAACACATTATATGGAGAACAGAGTGAGGTTATTCAGTCACTAGCTTTCCCCCTCTCCCATGTTTTTAGTGAGACAGCTCTCATTTAATTGGGTGTTTGAATTAGGTTTTTCCTTTCTTTTCTTCCCAAGCCAAGCCAGGCAGTGCTGGGCTGTTAATTTGCTGCATCACATGTGCTGGAGGGAGGTGAGGGAAATAGGCCCAGGATGAAAGGGATAGTACAGAAACACAGTCCTTATTAGAACAACCATTCTCTAGGACACCAAAAAGGCAGAGGGGCAAAAAGGGAGACGGACCAAAGAGGCGCTGACAGAATACAGAATACAAGGCAAGATGATTAAGAACAAGCTCAGGATAAAGGCCAGTTGTGAAGGTGGAACATCTGTCTGAAATCTGTCTGAGGTTCTGCACTCTACCTGCGGAAGTCTAAAAGGGTCCTGGCCGAGTTGGGGATCCCGCGGTCCATCCAGGACAGGAAGTGGAACTGCGTTACGGTGCGGGTCTCGTTGGTCTGCAGGTTCTTCAGGTAGAAGCTCCGCACCAGGAAGTCTTCACACCAGATGTGCTCCGACACCAAGTTGACCTAGATTTAGAAATAGGCCGCATTCAGTTCATTAATAATAGCTTCACACCAGCAATTTTAACGAGGAGTGCATTCATAGCCCAAAGGCTTTAAAGGGGGGTTTTAAATGATACAAAAACACATTTTCTGATTTAGCCATTGCAAATAGTTTGGGTTTCCCTCACTAACCATGTGTTTTTGTTTCAAACAAGAAGAGGACAACGGCGGACATGTTCTCTTACATAATCTCTCACAGACGTACCTCGTAGATGTGGTACACGTCAGATCCTTCGTCAGGCCAGTAGGGATGACACTGCTTCACTCCATTTTCAGAAAGCGGGGTCAACATGACGACGACGACGCAGCCACTCTCCCACACCGTCTACACACCAGAAGAAAACCACGTGAGACATCCCTCAGACACAACGAGCCTTTCATACTCATCCGTACGACATTACAGTAGCACTAATATGTAGCTGAACTGTGCCACTAGGAAGCGGCATATTGCACATTAGCATTACATAGCACCCTCGTATTAGAGTGAAATTGATTTCTTAATCTTGGTCCAGGAAGTATGAATAAATGTCACCTCTCTGCGTGCGACAAATGATAAATGTTGCGTCGAGCAGCAGGAGGGCGCGTCATGTGTCGCCCTCTCTCAGTCGTGAGCGTGAGATCACAACATCTACTGAGCCGCTGCTCTATTTCATCTTATCACGATCTAATGTGTCCTTGGGAAAGAATACAGGCCCACAGCAGCCATTAGGAAAATGAGGAGGAAACACGGCTTTTATGATTGCTATAAAAACACAATGGCCTTGACAATACACTAATCACAAGCTTCTGTGATCCAGCCCGGTGGACACATTACACGCCAACTGTGCCAGGATGTGATGAGATTAGGCAAGGTGATAATGTGGGGGGAAATTAACCACTTAGCCTAGTAAGATTTGGCAAATATTTGTAGGTAGTGAGGAAAAAGTGTATTTTGTTCAGCTGGTAATGTCATATTTGTTTGTTTTTTTAGATGCTGAACAATTGCAAGGCTCCAAAAACATCCATCTACTACACATCATATGTTAAGAAGAAGGCAGGCTACAAATACAATCCGATCGGCTTTGTTTTTTTTTGCAATGAATTCAGAGGAGAAGCGAGCAGGAGAGCAGGGCCCTAGCGGAGCTCAGGTAATAGGAGGGAGGGAGGGAGGGAGGGGAGGTGGCTGGAGGAGTGAAGGCTGAAGGGATGGAGGAATGAGGAGTGGAGGATTAGAGCAGAGCCGCCTTTCAGAGCGCTGCCTGGGGCCGGTGTGGATTAGATAGGACAGAGCAAAAAGATTTGCCTCCTGCATGGTCCATTTGCATGAGAGTGCCAGTGTTTCCCCTGTTTGTTTACTTTTAATGGGGGGGGGGGGGAAGAGTGTTTTTTTCCTCCTGCCACAACCCGAGTTTTACCATATTGAATAAAGAATGGCTACTTATTCACGCACACAGAATGTTCATCGTGTCAGTCAATCGGTTTCTAATTTTCCATAATTTCCTGCTTAATTGGGAAAGATTTTGAGTCGAGTTCATGGCTAAATATCCCATTTCATTAGATAATGCTATGCATTTATTCACCTGGCACAGAAATAAATTGGCAGACAAACAAATAACCAAATTGACAAAGAGATAATCATCAACTGTTTCATTTGAGGCACTTTCAAATTTACACATTAAGTTACACTTTTTAGATAATAGGGGCTGAATCTCTCTTTTCTTTAATTAATTTGAACATCGCGTGAGGACGGAATTTGTGTGCAGGTTTGTTTTTTGGGTTTAAAAAGCGATTTACAACAAAAACCAAAGCAGAACCAAACCAGACCAAAGACTAAAATTGGTGTTACCACCTGCCCCTGGTCACAAACCGGTGCCAACGTCTGCCCTAACTTAAAGTCAGCACTATCATAATGATCTGAAATGAGTAGTACGAGATGCAGAGTGCAGGGCCAGCTGGGTCTGCCAGGATTTATGCTTCACACTTCTACATCCTGGTCACGGCTAGCAGAGTTACTTCACCATATGGAGGTGATGGGCCCACTAATTACGACAGCGCTGTCCTATTAACACATAAGAACGCCATTTGGCAACCATGCATCATTTAAGGCGTTCCTCCACACAAGACGACATGTTTTACAATAGCCTATATCCAGTGATTAATGGCAGGTTCGTCTGACATTTATGGACAAGGCAAGGAATACAAATATGAGCAAACATCAGCATTATCACAAATAATATTACACTTCCTGGGGGTGTGTATAACTAGACTACTATTTGCAACGGAAAAGCTGCAGGTTTCTAATACATATTCCGCTCGTGGCACTGTTTTATTGATGAGTAAGAATAGTAGAAGCACCATTACGTCTAGCCCCAGTTTGTGTCTATCGTGTATTACCATTACATTTGAGTGACATAGCCAAGCATACAATTTTCCGGGAAAATATACAATTATTCCTTTCCATAATGCTTTGGGGGCTGTAAATAGGAGCTATAATTTTGCCATGGATTCAGTGAGTTATGTTTCAGCAACAACTCTAGCCCTGTTTTTTTCTTTTCTCCCAGTATTTGTTTACATTTTGGCAAATTGGCATCCTTAAAAGTATGCCGAATTAGCTAATAGCGGCTCCTGTTTGTAACGTAGCCATAGCTGTACGGACAACTATCACTGGATTATTTTGATACTGAAGAAAACTTAAAAACGTGACCATTCTCTGGCAAGATCTAAAGTTAGTTTTATTTTACGATTTCAAAAAAGATGTATAGAAGTGTATTTGCCGTAGACATTAGAGCTAACGATATCCCCGGACAGTGTGAGTCACACTGCATCTACAAATACGTGTATCATGTCTGTGTGTTCAGACTTTACTGAGCTATGACTCAGAGAAGAAGGAGTGCCATTTTTGACGCAACACTGAGAGATGGAATATTCTTTTCATTCAGATGATTAGAAGAGTCCCGAGGGTTCTAGAAATACCCTCAAAACAGCGGTAAGTGTTGTTAAACGACCTTCTGTTTTTTTCTGCTTAGCTGAGACTTGAATATAATGGCGGCACATGACAGGCAGAAACTGAGGCTACATTCTACTTCATTTATCCCACTTTGAGAAATCCCACCGATGCTTAAAAAGCAAAGAAATAGTAATCTAGACCACTCTTGGACCAAGAAAAAGACATCAGAGTCACAAGGGAATTGGTAAATCACACAAAACCATCTCTGTTGTGGTTCTAACAAACCCTCATTTCTACATAAAGATAACGGCAAAAGATGAAAAACCCCGCATGAATGGAGATGATTACCTGCCAGAAGTCTGCCACGGTGGAAAGAAGTGGGCCCTGCGAGGAGATGTAAGTGGGGTTGCGAGGGTCATGGTCCATCTGGGAGAGAGGGAGCAGAGTGTGAGACAGTGTTTGGGTGGGGATGAAAACATACAGTCTGGGTAAAAGACTTCCATCAAAGCCTCCATCTGGATGGAGGCATGAGAGCAGAAAACATTTGCTGCTGCAGACTTCTTTCTCTTCCGTTCATTGATTCACTCTCACTTCCCTCATATTCTCAAGATCTGACTATTTACAATGGGTCTGATTAGACTAAACTGGAGTATAAAGAGAACTACACACTGTTTCTGGTGAACAGAAAGACAACCCTTGTTTTCAACCCTTCCCACCATTTGAATATTCAAAGTAAACACTTTTTATTACCTTCAATAGCTTTATTATCTCATCATTCAGGGATGCTTTTACTTCTGCTTCAGTTAAGTCATGTACCGCCTTCTCCACAAGGCCCTCGTACCAATGACCTCATGAAATGGCTTTCAGGTCTCAATTTCTGTCATGCTTTGACGTGCTTCTGCATGAAACATGATATAGTGGTGGGACTTTAAAGCCTGCAGGCTGTTGATGTGAGGGGGCCGGGGTGTTCAGGTGGGACATAATGACACGGGGGACTTGATTTGAGGGATGTGATTGAGACTTGATTGAGTAGGTGTTGGCTGGGTTGCCCCCCCTAAAATCAATGATGTTTTTATGCACACCCTCGAGTGCAAGATGCATCAGTGGAAAGATGTTGACATATTTTGCAAGGAAAAGAAATGAGTCGGTGCATATCAATGCATCGTTGATGTATAGCTGGCATTATAATGATAGAAGACACACCCGAACAGTGCTGCAGTTGTGTAAGTATAGGGATGCATTTAATGTTATTTATGGTAGACTAGACCACAACAGTCTTGTATGAGTAAAATGCAGTGAGAAAGACACTTTTTCTGAACAACTTATGAAGGACAATGAACATGAGATTAGAAGTTAAACATGTAGCTTTTTAATTTATTCGGGTTTCTCTTTGACTCATCTGTCAAGCTCATAGACCTCGACTTCAAATAATGATGGAGCATTTCTTCATGGCTTTAATATTAGCACAGTGACTTTCTCTCCTCTTGTTTAATAACCTCAACAGAATTAATTCCCAATGCTCTAAATTGGCTGATGAAACCGAACATTACAACTTCGGTCCAAATTTTTTAAATCAAATGCATTTCTTTGTCTGTTCATGTCTTCACGTCTGTTTGTAATTTTCGTTTCATTATTGGTGGATTAAAATGTCAAATTGTTTTCTGTTTTAGATTTACTTCCGAGCTGTGACTTGATTACAAGTAGGGCTCAGTAGAAACAGACTATTGTTGTTGTTCTGAAAGAGTTAATTAGTGGTTGAATATCATCCTTAGAACTGTAAATTGTATCATTCTGGAACATTTAGCAGTGGAACGCTGAAATGATGCAGATTCCCCCGGGTACAGATTTGATCATCTATGTTTCTTTATTATTTATAGATATATAGTGAATCGAGACTGAAAATATTCTTTCAATACACCTACACAAAGGCTGTCTGAAATGTGACAATTTGACCGCCTTTCTGTTAAAGAAATTTCACAAAAGGACACATAAATGCAGGAAACATTATGTTCATTACCCACTGTTCTACTTCAATTAAATATAAACGTGAAGTTCAATTTTCTCTTCATGCTTTCTGGTTTAAAATTCTCTCGTTGGATTTGTGTGAAAAAAAAACCACAAAAAAAAAACACTGAAATGAAAGGGTGGTGCCGAATGCTAGTGCTACCGCTCCGTTAGCCAATCTCAAGGACACAGACAGGCTGTAGCTGTGTGTTGAACATCCCAGCATGAATACTAAAGCGCAAACATGAAAGAGTAGTCCTGGGTTTCAGCTGTTCTCCCAATGCCATTGTGGGAAGACGATAGACTTACAACAGAAAGGCAAAGAAGTGCTCTTTGGTTTGAAGTAAAATAGCCTGCACTTAAATAGCTCGCACACATATCTCTACTTTCGACGCCTTGATCCTGTGTTTATGCACGATAGAGAGCTGGATTTAAGATCATCCAAGAAAGCATGGAGAACAGGTGGGAAATGGAAAAGCCACAGCGTTTGACTTTCTACAAAAAAGTCAGACAAGACAAAGCCAACCCAGGCTTTGACCACATTTTGTGCTGCTGCACATTCCTTCGATTCATTCCTCCAGCTAATGATGCTTTACATCTGGCAGCGCTCGCATCATTTGTGGTGAAGCATTAACCATTATACAAGCTTTCTCCTGCGTGTGTGTGTGTGTGTGTGTGTGTGTGTGTCACCCTCTGCTTTACATGGAGCTCGGATCGCTCCTTCCATTTGCGTCTCTGACCCCTGATTCTCAGAAAGAAGCGACAGATTATTTACTCGTAGGCCACTGCCCCTACAGCTAATGAGGAGGAAGAAGCCGCATTGACAGACATAATTATCACAGTTTTGCTGGGCTCAGCCAGGGGTCCCTTTTGTGGTGTAATTACTGTCCTTTCATCCACACACCACTGCATCCGCCATTACTTCACCCGTCTTCAACGTCCGTTTGTCTTTCTAGATGCTTTTTTTTTTTCAACAGCACCAAAAACTGATTGATTAACTTTATGCTAATATTATTCTATACATTTGGCAAATGTCGCACTGTTTAAATAAGCTAAAAACCTCCATGAATATGCCATTAGAGAAAACGTAGGAATAAATGTTTGTTCTTGAGGAGTAATAGGCTTTTAGTGCAGCTGTGTGTGCCCCCCCCCCTATCGCCTCAGACATTTTGGCACTGTATTTGAAATGCATAGTTTCCTGTTCCCTTTGATGGAATCCTTTTTCAGCAGCCTCGGGGGAAATCATGACTGGCAATCTTTTTTTGGGAGGGGAAAAAAATCCCCAACACTGAGGTCTTTCTGGATTTGTACATTTATTTCGTCAAAAATAATGTACGATTCTTTATAGTGGGGACGAAAAAAAAGGGGCTTCTCCAGGGAGCGGCCATTTTGAAAGCTGTGAAAACGGTGTGATGCAACAAGACACACGAATCCAC
Source organism: Leptoclinus maculatus (assembly GCA_032191485.1). NCBI lineage: Eukaryota > Metazoa > Chordata > Actinopteri > Perciformes > Stichaeidae > Leptoclinus > Leptoclinus maculatus. Next base: position 5,887,148 of record JAVDOI010000013.1, read on the forward strand.
TGAGGCTCCATGTATGGAGAACAAAGTTTTAAACAAGATCAATGCACTTGGATCGATGACAAGTCCTTTGAAACTTCTTTTATCTCAGAGTAAAATCCAACCATAACAGGTGCTTCTGGTACAAAAAAAAAGGCATCACCCACAACATAGAGCTATAATGAATAAACAAAACTCACTATTGGACTGGCGTTGATGTAATCGGAGTTGCTGTGGTTATTCTCCGCTTTCAAGGTGATTCTGGAATGATCATCTGTAACGGAGACGCATAATTCATCAACATACTTTTCTACTGTGCTTCCTCCCCTCCCCACACAATAACAGTGTGTCTTGAGCAGTAACAGAGGAACATGGAAGTAAAAAGGCTGCAGATTCTGCAATTTCACCAGGCTTTCATCACACACACACACACACACACACACACACACACACACACACACACACACACACACACACACACACACACACACACACACACTGTTCTGAAGGCTTGATTTGCTTCACCTTCAATAAGGAACGTTCTGAATGAAATAATAATAAAATATCTTTATCTTAAGAAGTCTGTAAGCTGTGAGCCTTAAAAGATTCAGAGAATCTCTTTCCAGTCAGTTTAAATCCACCTCTGTAGTCTTCTTTAGGCCCCTGAAAACGTGGACTCAAATGTTCTTTCTTAAATTCAGAAATCAAAGTCCGAAAGACATCTTTTGGTACGATACAAAATCTGTACAACAGCTTTTGCAGTTGAATTCACAATCGTAATTAGCAGTTAGTTTTGAAACGATCGGTCTACATTTCATACAGAAGTAAGCAAAAACATTTCCTTACCCCCCCCCCTAAAATCGCCCGATTAGTTGAAAAAAAATCCCCCAAAACTGAACGGACATCTGAATGGACTCACATACGACCGCGGTGTCTGAGCGGTTCTTCTTGGAGTTCTGCTCGCCCTGCCCAACGCTGCAGGCGCTGGGCTCCGCCTGGTAGGAGCACAGGGCCTCCCACTCACGCTCCAGACGGTTCTTGTTCTTCAAGTGGTCCTCCATGTATGACTAGAGGAAAACAGAAACCACCTTAGCCAACACTGCAAACAATAAGCAAAAGACAACTGCATTCATCTCAAAATGTGGGCACATTTGGTTTAACAGAGACATTATAAAGCTGGTTTGAGATACCTTGTTGTTATTTTTTCACTTCATTTTCTTCACCATGAGCGATCCAATATATACAACACTAAACCCCCGACAACAGCATCTCTCCATTAAAGCTATGATCAGGTGTCATGGAGCATTATTTGGTTCTAAGCTGCTGCACAGCGTTAACAACTGGGTGAGGAGGAGGAGGAGGCTGCTGAAGATCTAGGTGGGGAAGGTGTGCTAATGTTTATGTCTTTGTGCGTGTGTGTCTGACCGAGAGGAGAAAAAAAATCACGCACAATTAAGACTCCTGAAAGGTTTGTCTGCATTGGAAATACTTCAGGGGTGTTTTCAATCACGTCTCTTACTGCTTGCACAGACACTGATAAGATTGTCTGCGTTTAAGCCTTTGCTTGGAGAAGACAAAATTGAATTCGCTAGAGAGACAAAGATGGAAAAAGAGAGGGGGGAAGGGTAGAAGTCTATGTGTGTGTGTGTGTGTATATTCTCCCAAACCAGGGCAAGTAGGGAGCTTAGAGGCTGTAGCTGGCAAGACGATCTTTTGTAGCGCAGCGCCGTGTTTCGCTTTCTCTCCTGTATCATGGCTCCCCTCCCGATGGGGTTAAATGCTTTAGTCCGCTATTGTGTGAGGCAGAAGATTACAGACTCATAAACTGATGTCAGGGATCAGCTGGCTAATACAATGAAAGTGATACCCAGATGTGCTGGGGTTTATATCCCATATTAAAGGCAGTATAGGTAGGCTGAGCAGAGAGGTAACACTCCATTGTTACATCCAACTTATTCACTCCTGTCTGTCAAAAGGGTAATCCAGCTCTTTGCAGAATATATACAATTCCGACATTAGATGATAATCACAAATAAGCTTGTCCAACGCATAATAGGCAATCACCCTTTGATGGCTCATGAATTCAGACATCTCCCGCATGCACGCAGAGGATATTAGGTGACTTATGAGAACATTACAAATCCGACGGACAATGGAAATCAAAGTTAATTGTTCGATGGGGTACCAAAGGTGCCGCTCAGGTCTTAAAGGCCCGCGCTGAGAAGAGTAAAAGCAACTCTTGTGATTAATGCAGCGCTGCATAATGAGAGAACACAATGTGTGCTGTCTGATCCCATTAATGACATAAAGTGACATTTCTGAAATATTACCGTCGATTTCTTGCTTTTGTACTTTGAACCATGCCTGAACTTTTAATTTTATGCATGCAAAAAAAACAACCAATTATGAGAAAAGAAATCTCGTTAATGTCAACTCTAATAGCAGCCAACACACACACATATATATTTGCATATAGTTGGTGTGCATCGCCTACGCAAACAGACAGTGCTGTCTTCCCAGGAAAATGACAGCGTGCCATTATGGCCACTTGACAGAGCCTGTCACCACTATGCTCTTGTCACCCAGTACAAGTACTCTCTGCTTGCCAGCCTGACAGCATCCCACCTCCCCTACCAATATTACATCTCCATGTACTTGATAAATCCACTCTGAATTGCCTCCCATTCTATTCAAACGATGGCCTGAATCGATTGCATTCCAAATTCATATTTTCGCAGCTTAATGCAATGCAGCCAGCAGGGCCCTTATCAAGCCCTCCCGTTCCTAGGGGGAGGCAGTGGACCATGGCGTATTCCAGAGACAGGGTAACGAAGGTTTAGTGAATGGGGGGATTATGTCTGCCAATCAGAGGGTTGGGATGGGAGGCCTGGGTGTCAGGGAAACAATGTCTAATCCTTCCTAAGCAGTCTCCTCGGCAGCAGAGGGTGCTGGGTGAAATCAGGATGAAGGGACAACCGGGGGGAGCCAGACACAACAGGTAAAACATTACCGTCAAGCTCCGCTGTCAAATTAAAACGAACAATACCGGTAACAGTTTGAACAGGGAGCTTTATGATATGATAAACAGCAGTGAGAGGTGGAAAAAGAAGGTGTTAATATGTACGTTTTTGTGTGCTAGCTAATAATAGCTGAATGGAAATTTGTTCTTTTGCTCATAATCTAAATCTAAAATTGTGAGGAAAAGCCACCGAGGGCAGAACATGTTGCGTGGGCCAGTGGCTGTTTTCCTATGCCTTAGTCTGTTTTACCTCAGAGCACGTAATTCATCATTTAAAACAATAACTACTCAACTTAATGAGAAAGAGCCTCAAGCGACATAATTATTGATTTTTTTGTTTTTTCAGTAGAGAGGTGATTAAGTCAAGGGAATGCTCCAGCAACAGCATCACCATGTTGACCCTGTTTCTGGACAGTATAGGGAAGAGCTGGACGGACAGATTGTTCAAACAGCGTTACAGTGGACTTTTACATGGACAGCTTCTGAGTGCTGTCCATGGTGCTGAAGAGATTGCAGCAATAAGCACAGAAACACAGCCACATACAGTAAGTAACTTCTGTTGTTACACCTGGCAGTCGTTTCTGAGCTTTTTAATCATTAAGTAGGTAACGTTTTCACGGTTGTAGCGCCACGCTGCTGCTGACAACGCTAACAGAGAGAAGATAGAAGACGTACGATAGCAGAGGTGTGTCAGGGGACTCGGCACACAGAGGCATCCAATTTCACTTCTGAAGTTGAAAAGTCGTTATGCAAGACTTTTCAAATCTTGAGGGGGTTCGAACGGTTGCGCGCGACATCGTAGTTCATAGTGGTTGTGTTGTGTGTGTGTGTGTGTGTGTGTGTGTGTATGATCTGATCGGGCCTCACAATAAGGACCCCCAGCATATGTGCTTTGGAAAGCCGGGTATTCATCATCCTTCTCCACACGGTGTGAGCTCCAAAGAGCGAGAGAGAGGAGATGAGAGGAGAGGAGAGCTGAGATGGGAAAATATAGGTCTGAGATCAGTGATAACAAGGCAATCTCACACATGGTTTCATGTGAGATGGGGGTGGAATTTTAAAGAAGAACCCCTATAGGACATCTCCATGTCAATCATGGCATGAAAGAGAATTAAAGGTCCCTGAGTCTTTAACTTTCGACGTTGCGCTGCCTGTAGTGAAGAAACTATGGCTAATAATAACAGCTCCTAGAAATGATTCACAGTGTCTCTTTTGTTATCGAGGGGCTAAATGCTTTTCTATTGTCAATGCTTTCAAAAGGGGCTTCACAAACAAGCCTTGACGAGTGCAACAAAACCCATCTATTACCACCAATACAAGGCATTACTCAAATTCACTCTCATTCATTATAGCCTACCAATATAAAAGCTCGACATGCAGTGTGATGAATGCTCCCTCCATTAATGGAAACACTGCGAGGCATCTATCCATCTCTTTTATCAAGCTTGTCTCAAATGAATGAAGCGAAAGTTGTGCAAAATTAAAACAATCCATTGTGTGTTTGTGGAAGCGTTGGCAACATGTTCCACAGAATTTCTAAAACATCCAAATGACAATCAGACGGATAACGATATTTCAGTTTTGTGCAGCTCTCATCACGCAAGACAACGTCTGCCTTATTTTTTGCTGCGGCAGTAAGAGAGACGGAGGGGGTAAAAGATGTAAATGACGAGAGACGTGGGGCGAAATGATAAAGAGAGAAAATGACACAGTTGAGGGAGGAAAAAGTTAGGGGAGAAGAAAAAATGAAGACAACAAAGCCGAGATAAAAGCAAGAGGGAGAAAACAGCGGGAAGAGTGATGGGAGAAAAAACCCAAAGATAACAAGGTTTTGAAGGGAATGAGGTGAGAGGAATGAAAAAAGAGACACATCCAAATAGATAAACAGAGATATCAAGCGGTTGGTTTTCAGCACAGGCCCCGGCATATTCACAGACACTGGGAGTTTTAGAAGCAGACTCACATTAAACCTCTGAAAAGCCTATTCCTGTGCATCTGTGACGTGTCCCCGAAGACCCTTTCAGATGATTTCAAGTAACATTGACACAACCCAGCCAATTGAATTTAATATAGTTGTTGTTTAATATTGTTGATCATATAAAATAGTGTATCGTTACAATATTTTTGCATAAAATTGCGTTTAGGTCGGTTCGGGCAGTAACATTATTTAATTTGTACTGCACTGCTTGGAGTACCAGAAGACGTTTGAACCATGTATACATTATTTTAGCTAAGTATTTCAACTTTTTTTTATCTATTTTGTATTTTCAAATTTATTTATCAAATCCACAATCCATGTAACCCACGGCAGGATGATCTTGACCCATGATCTTGTACACAAGGCCCAAACCTAATGTTGTCTTACCAAAAGCATTGGAATCTCAAACTACACTAAACTAAGTGCGTAGTCAGTGACATATGGTGTTGTGGTTGTTTAGCTGTAACAATCAGATGCTAAGAACCACAAAGCATCTCTGAGGGCCAGACAATAAAAAAAAACCACACTTCAACCAACTTCCTTCCTCCCCACTTTTCCCACCACAAAAATCATTACTCACATAGTCTCTTGAGTAAAAGCGAGTTACTTACCAGTATCATGTGACCGGTGGAGATGTCCATGTTGGACGGCACTGGCTCTTCGCACCAGGAGGAGGTGCTGCTGCGGGTCGACGGGCTGGCTGCAGGGCCATCGCTGAACTGGGACGAGACACTGTTGAGCCTGGAGTGGCGCAGGGTCTCCGGCCGCTCGACGCGATCCGATGTGCGGATTGCCATACGCTGGCGACACAGCTCCTGGTAGTCAGAGGAGGTAATGGTGAAACACTGAGCTTCAAAAATGCAGTTTTTTTTTTCTTTTCTCAGACTCCTTGCAAGGTATTTATCTTCTTTTCATGAACGTAACAATAGTTGTATGTAGGTTATGTGCTTAGCCTCGCTCTTAGGGGCTGAGTTCTGTAAATGCACATTGTAAAATCCTGTATCTCGGCTGACTTGATCTGTCTTCACTTGCCTAGATTAATGGCTTATCCTCGTGGATTATGGAGCTTATACTAATTATGTCAAAAAATACATGGTTGAGGAACCCTACACGAGTATGTCCCACCTGGCTGCCACACAGCGTCTGTCTTCCTTGTTAAAGAATGGATCTTTTAGTTTAAAAAGAAAACTGAGCTTTCAAAGTATGCACAGTCAGGTCCTACAGAGCAAAAACTACTTCCTTAAAAACAAGAATTGGGATTTTTGTTTTGCAAAGAAAGGATAATCTATCCATCAATCAAATAGGAGTTCCACTGTGAATGTATATAACCACAGAGAGATTAAAAAGAATGCATTGGCACAATTGTAAGGTATAATTTTCTATTGTGATTGATATCTCCAGGTCTCTGAGACCACTGCTACAAAGATTACACTTCTCACAGTGACTCAGCTTTTCTCCCATCATGCCTCAGTGCAGAGACAGGGCGTCGAACATCCAAAGACTAAGCATTATGTACTCCAGTATAAACAAAATGGAAAAGAAAGTTGATATATTAGCAGATTTGTGCAATCTTATAAATGTGTTCACGAACAAACACAGTAAGAGTGGCACACCTTGCCTGATTCCCTCCATAAGGTGTGGTCACACTTGGTTTTTCTATGTTAAATTCATAATCTGTAAACACCATCCTGTTTGGTTTTCGGAAGGCAAAGCCAGTCATCTCCACA